>OU862926.1:41226967-42426967 GCA_917880885.1 Limnephilus marmoratus
TTTATTTCCCCATTATTTTTTTCTATTGGAACGATTGGTGACGCAAACTTACTATAGTTTACCGGAACTGAAATACCTTCCGATTGTAAACATCCCAATTCCGATTTAACCTTTGCTTTTAAAGCAAACGGTATATTTCTCGGATTGCAGAATTTCGGTTCCGCATTCTCTTTTAATTTCAAATGCACTTTATATTTATTGAATTTACCCAGTTTCTCCGAAAAAACCTCCGGGAATTTCCGAATTAAATTATCAATTACACTAGTATTATTCTCAACCATATTGTGAGAAACATTTTCACTTCCCTCCTGGGATAAAGTAGATTGTAAGCCCGTTAATCCAATATTAAACTTTTTAATGAAATCACGCCCTAGAACCGTAATTGTTCCATGTTTTACTACGCAAAATTCTAACATTTCCCTATAACCGTTAAAATCAACTGTTAATAAGATACAACCCAATAAATTTAACTTACAGTTAGCGTAACCCATTAAGGTTAAATCCTTTGGTTTTAACATCAAATGTTTGAAATGTTTAACATAATCTTCGTCCGTCAAAATCGAAATTGCCGCCCCTGTGTCCAATAAACCGTTTAGTTCCACATTATTCACTAAAACTTTGCACAATATTGGTTCACAATATACTGCGTTTATCCGCAACATGTTTTTATGTTCCTGCGTATTTACGAACACTGAAGAAATGTTATTATATTTTAAACCGCGACATATCTTCCCAATATGCCCTTTCACTCTGCATTTATAACAAAACACGTCTTTAAATTTACAGTTTACTGAATCGTGATAATTCCCGCAATGTTTACACTTTGTTCGGTCCGCTGACCTCGCTCTGTACGATGTAACATTCTTGTCCGAAGTTCTAAAAAAATGTTTACCTACCGAATTTTGTTTTTGTGACAAATTGTTCGATGTATTTTTAAATTTATTTACTAAATCAACACTTTCCGTTATAATTTGCTTATTCATTACCTCGAATGAATCCATAGCAATAGCACATTCTATAACCTTTTTTAATGAAAAGTTTTCAGCCTCTACAAATAATTTCTCCTTAATACGCCCCACTCGAAGACCGGTGACAAAAACATCTTTTAAATTATATTCAAGTCTGTCCTCGAATTTGCAAAATCTAACGAGATTTCTTAACCGTGCTATATAATCATTAACCGATTCTGAACTTTTTTGTTTCATAGCAAAAAAAATTTCGCGCTCTTTGAACACATTTCGTTTGATACCTACATGATTCTCTAGTAATAACAATAAATTTTCGACCGTAATATCTGTAATTTTTTTAGGAAAACACAAATCAATCAATAAATCTATTGTCTCTGTGTGTAAATGAGATATTAAAACCGCTCTCTTTTTTTCTACCGAATTTAACTTGTCATCATTGACGAGGATGAACTGTTCGTATTGCAACACGAACGTCTCCAGTTTGTCCCTCAAATGACAAAACCTGGGCAGTTCTCCCCCTTCCATCTTCACACAGATACAATCAATAAAAGCAGAAAATTTTACAAACAGCACTCAACTCACGACTCTGTTGACTTGATGCTGCTGCTCCGATCTCGCCCTTCCGCGGACCGTCTCCTGGCTCCTGAACCCTGGTCGTCCTTCTAATGCGCCGGCACGCCTTCCGTGAGGTCTGCACCTGGTCTCTGATCTTCTCCTGAAGACCCGGACTTCTCCATCCACGCCTTACGTGTATGCTCCTCCAGGTTCTCGGCACTGAATAAACCTATCCAGCGCCTTGCTATTCCTCGGATGCCAATTTCTGCTGCTCTTGCTCTTCCTGAATGTGATCTGGCCTGATGCTGCCTGATCACCTATTTTCCACTGTAGCCTCAATCTCGTGATGTTTGCTGCCAAATGTGATTTTGGCTGCTGCGTAAATCTTCTTCCTTTATAGGCTGCGCCAAATGTGATGACCGTGGCCGGTTATCTACATTACCACCTGGACTCCGTTGTATGGATCCAGATCTTCTTGGGATGGTGATCTCCGTACAGGGTGAGGTTGCCAATAATAATAGTGGGTAGACTATTTATGTTTATTCCGAGATTGTGTACAGGTGTGCTTCGTAGGAAGCGTAAATGCAAAGAGGACGGTAGACAGCAATCACACCCTTTTATACGTTCCTCATGCTGTCTCACTCATACACGCATGTCTCTTTCATACCGCAAGACATACGTTCACCACATGTTTATGTACCCGGAAAGTCCGTGTGAATATATGTCTGTACAAATATTCCACCTCACTTAGCTAAATACACATAACAATTGAAAGAGGATGTAAACTTTTAGCCCTTTGTTATTTTAATTCAATATCGTTCATCCTAGATTACTAATAATCAACCCACAACGCCTTGTTGCGAAATATTTACCATAAGCCGCACAAACTCTCTTGTTCTACTAAGTAATTCCTAAGACCCACATCCTTCTAGTCACTAATCACCATCTAACCCTTCCTCTCCCTTCATGCCTTGCCGCCAACCCTTCTGATTTTCTAATTGAAGATAAAGGAAGTGAAAATATCATTACTAATTTGGTCGAATTTCTTTTCTGTGTATATTATATCTTGTATATATAACAGGTGTAGGAACTCAATCGGAAATGGATGAAGTTGTATTTTAGATAGTAATTATCGAAATTATCTCTTTTTAGTATTTCATAATGTTTGTTAGAAATTTATAATAATACTAGCGAGTTCCCGGCATGTGTCGCAATGCCAATTAATAAAGAAATTGTTTCTAGCTGCGTGTCCTTACCCATTCTTCCCGATCCCCTACCGCTTTCCCGTTCCGCGAACCCCTCCCGCGATCCCCTCCCCCTTCCACCTTCCGTACATTGAGTTCTGGTACATTCAGTTTTCAAACAGCTCGCGTGCCTCATATTGCAATTTTTTATACGAATTTCATAATGCCAGAGTTTACCAGTGTAAACTCTGGCTTTATGAAATTCGTATGGACATTTCGACGTAAAGTGCTCTAAAAACCAGCGTTATTGATCTTTTTTACAACTAGGAGCCTATCACCTGTAAAAGCCCTAGAAAAAGTCTTTTAAATATTTTTGGTGTAAAATATGGCTGTTGCTGTTGAATGGCTTGTCGGGATTTGTATTTTGATACCCCTCATTTATTGATTTATTAATTATCTTCGCCCATCTTATGCAATTTTTAACATTTTACTTATTTTTTTCGTAGTAGTGCATGATACAGAGACAATTTAAAAAAAAATGTTTAAGTAAACAAAAAATGAAAATACATTAGTTATGAAGTTTCGTAATACAAAATTCAAGTGCAAAACACCATGGATAGTACGGAGAAGCAACAAGCTTTTAGTTTTACATAATATACATAGATAATATGATGGATCGGATTTATTTGACAAGCCCTCCCAAAGGGTACGCAAATTCCAACGGCTCCGTGGGCTTTGAAGTCGAGAATGGGCGGTTATGCCAAGGATGTTTCCTCTTGGGGTAAGAATAACCTCGTTGAATTTAATGTTTCAAAGACCCAATCATATCTTAAAAGAGATCGAAATGAAAATCTAGTCTACTTCAACGAAAGCAATCTTCAAAACAAGCCTTCCATTGATTTGTGTAACTCTAAGTGACCAGCTCAGATACGGGGGCTCCACAGAAGCCAGAGTCTGGCCTATTAGAAGTGGATCGCACTGTACAGGGCCCGCACATTAGCTTGTGTCGCTCTCCATAGAGAGAAAAAAGTGGCCTTATTTTTAAACGCCCGGGGTCTCAAAAATTTCGTATGATCTGTAGCTATTCGAAAATGTAAAAATAAATGAAATTATTGTTCACTATTAACCCCTAAAATGGCCGGAAGGTTTGAAAAAAAAAATAGATTTCGTGATTTGGAAAAAAAAATAAAACAAAGGGTCTATATTTTATATTTTGTACCAAACTTATTTTTTATTCCATAACTGCAATACAAAAAACTCAAAAAAATATAATTTTTTGAAACATATGTGAAGTGTTGGTTAAAAATATGAAAGGGAAAATAATACTTTTTCTGGATAAAATCAGAATTTTGTTGACTTACTTGAATCCGTAAACTGATGTTTTTTTTTTCATTTTTGTCAGCTATACGCATTTTTTTAGTAACAAACAAATGTTAACAGGTAAAATTATTGAAAAAAAAATTTAAATAAAAAAAAAAATTTTAGGTTTGTTTTCTGATTTTCAAGGCATTTTAGCGGGCTAATAACCATTAAAAAAAAATTAAATGCAGTTCTCATTTTCTTTGTAAGACGCAACTTTTTAGACCCCGGGCGTTTCCGAATTCAAAAGTTGAAATAATTGACACACCCTACCGCACATGCTTTAATAGTATACAACTGATGACCCTGTACAAATCGCATGTGCACTCAACTGTTGAATTTGGCAGCCACCTCTGATCTGGGCCCCCAAAATACCTGAAAAAATCCTTTACTCTGTGTGAAAACCGGTGGTCTATTTGATTGACTTAACATACCTAAACAAGCGGATTGCAATCTAAAGAGCACAGGTTATGATTTAGATAGGTATCCTGTCCTTGTTCTATCGATATTACAATGGAAAATGATCCGAAGAACTATCGTCATTGATCCCTTCGGCCCCGTTGCATAGTCGGGAAATACTCCAAACGTGCTCCCAACATATGCACACGTTTGACAGTAGTTGTCACAATACATGAGGACGGGCCGCTTCTTCGACCGTTCGTGATTTCAACTGCTCGGCCGTAGAATGATTTGCCGATCTGCGTGTTTCCTTCCTTCTGCGCGCCTGCTACAACAGGGGTCTCTTCAAGACCTCACCCTCTCTTTACTCCCTCCTCTCCTTAAAAAGATTCTCCACAAAGAAACTTCACAGATGACACAGAGAATGAGGGAAAACATTTTCCTCAGACCTCCTGTGTTGAGTAATTGTAAAAAAAAACTTTGAATGGAATTTATAGCGAGAATCCATTCAATACTTGGGTTCACTTTTTATCATTCTACATAAACTACCTTTGTCATAGGTTGTATCTTATTTCTAAATATTTATGAAATATCCCCTGAGGGCAACCTTTTGGCCTTCTGTGCAGAGTTTCAGGGAGTTTAAAAAAATAGGGAGTTTAAAATAATACCTCCCTAGGTACCTATTTTCGTTATTATTTCTTAAAGCAGAATATCTGTTATACGATTAGTTCCAACGCCATGACAATAATGTGTGCACACTTTTTTGTTTCTGAAATTTCAAGGAAAACATTTTGTATATTACAGAATATTATTAAGGCTCTGCAACCGGGCCCGAAAAGAAGAAGATGGAGAGATATGAAATTACGAATGTTAGAGGAGAGCGATAACATTTACAGCGACAAAATCAATGCGAAAATTGCGAAAATGTTTAATAAAACACGACCCGTTTAAAATAGGGCATACTTTGCGATACACAGTAGTGAACAAGGACTTACAATAATGGTCGTTCTTGTTGTATTTAATGATGTAATTCAGCAATTATATGAATTACCCAGAACAGGCAGTGCCTTAGTGGGTTCCCATCACTACTTTTGTCTTACACATACATATATACCTATTTACTTTTTGCCAACTTTTTCATTCTTTGTACCTTATGTTTTCATCTTAATGTATTTAGAAATTATGTAAAAAATATTTTTTAAAAATAAATGGGAAAAACTAAAGGAAAACTAAAAAAAAAAATGTTCTGTATTTTGGTGAGATATACGATTTAACACTACGGTACACGCGCCTCTAAAACTTTCATGAGTGCTCGCATAGGCTTCACTTGTAGCCCATTTTAAATTGAAATATACTGAAAGATAATTTTTTAATTTTTAAATAAAACTCATTTATTATAATAAATGACATTTATTAAGTAAACTGAAACCAAAAAAAATACATCTACTCTTTCTTAAACTTAAAATATTAACAAAACTTCAGACTTCTCAAAAAATCACCTAATTTTTACTTATTTGATCAATCAATTTTTGGTTTAATTCTTACATTTTTTTTAAACTAATTTTTTAATTTTCATTACACGAAGGAAAAATAAAATTTTTGTGATCATTACATAAGGCAAAATTAGAATTTGGTGATCATTACATATACGCCTTATAAAGTTTTTCTTGTGTTTCCTTGTGTTCCGCCAGTGCACGCATGGGCTACATACGTAGCCCAACAACTTTAAATCGTTATTTTTCACACGTGTGCCAGCGTCGATCGCTCACGCCACACTGAATGCGTCGAGCAACAACCAATCGAAGCTAGAGACTCGAAGTTAAATCACGCGATTTCACGAAGTTACAAACAAAAACAATACCCTGGGCTACATATGTAGCCCACGCGTGTACTCTAGTGTTAAACAGTGATAGAAAGAGATAACACCGTGCTTTGTATTTGCATCTAAAAGCTTACCATGTACTTCTAAATAATTTTAATATAGGTATTCCACAATAAGTAAAATTCGAAAATTTGTCAAAATTTGTGAATATTTTATTAATGATTTTTGTGAAATGTAAAAAAGTGAAGTGACGTTAACCTTTCTTATACATACATCTGTGTAATTATTTCTTGTGGTATTTCTACAGTTTATAAGAAAAACGAATAGTGAGCGACAAAACAATAAAAAATACTCTGTTTTCGAAATTAGATAATTAACATTTTTATTTGCGTGAGTCCGTTTTTATAATATTAAAATCTGAAAGAGTCTTTTATCTGCTTTAAAAACGAGTAATTCATTTTGGTATGCATTCAAAAACAGTGAATTCATTAGATTCACAAATTTCTAACTATAAATCATAACATTTTTCATACAGTACCTAAAACTCGCAAATACCCTTAATTGACAGTGTTTTATTCGTTTTAAATTGCGATTTATAAATTCTACGAATCGGTGTTTGTTGACCTATGTACATGAATTTATATTATTTAGGCCTTGATATTTTTCATTGAAGTTCCTGATTATTATTATGCTTTGTGGAGCATTTAAAGGGAAACCTTTGTGCAATTTGGGCACAAAGGCCTGTGAGCTGAGCATTGAATTTTGATACCGTTTTACTAATGGCGCCCAACGAGGTGAATCAATGTTTTTAATGTTTGCAAATGAAAATTCATAATTTTTTATGCAAATTATTGACACTTACTTTTTCTTATGTTTCCCTTGTTTATCTTAACTTGTCGATAAAAAAAAAATTAAAGTGGGTTGAAGTTGGGTGTGCCCTTCGTACCCAACGGAGTTGATCAAAATGTATTATTATTCCAAAATGATAATTAATTTTTTTTAAAGTGAAAACTTCTTTAGCTCCATTGTGATTTGGGCGACACTAAGAGACAAACACATACATCTATAGGATTTATCCTGCGAGAGAATGACATAGCAATAAAATATTTATTTGATTCATGCGTACAAAGTGCCTGACGAACCTCTGCATACATTTAGAGGACCAAGGAACGAATCTGTGGCGACACATCATAATCTTTTCGCCTTCAGAAAGAACGATTGAGAAACATCTTCTAATATTCACACGGCGCTGGCACTTGCCTAGGTACCTACATATTATGCCGGCCGCGATGTACTTTGCTCGCCTGCCGCGGCCGTCTCGATAAATAATAGTTTCGCCACCGCCTAGAAAGGTCTCGAGATAGCACCGTACAATATCTGTACGGCGCCGAACATTCTCGTCAACTGCCGAAATGGTGCGTATTACCTACCGTGTGGGTAATTACTCGCCGCGGCTATATAAGCAGCCGATTGCTCGCCTCCTGCAGTCAGTCTCACACTAACCGTTGGTCAACAGCTCGTCATGTAACAGATCTCCGCACAAGTGCTCCTGCATGGCATCTACACACATTCAGGGCAGCTTCTCGAGGTCTACCACCACGTCTCAGCTATAAGACCCATCGTGTCTTCAGCACCTGAGATCAGCTCCATCCCGCGATTTACAAGGCTTGCGTCACCTTCAGTCCAGGGATCAGCGCACCACTTCATGGCACCCCGAAGCCCCACCGTGCTTCGCTGTCATGAAAACACGCTCCGCCTCGCCAGGACTACCTGCTGATGGCTCAGCTCACCGAGCCACTCACCGTTCATCTCCGCGACTTAAAGCATCGAGCAATGGCCTGGAAGATAGGTCATCTCCACCGCCATGGTGTCGAGCAACTCGCTGACCTTCACCACACCATCTCCATCTCCTCAGAGCACCTGCAGCATTTCATCTACGGCACCCTGCATACATCTTGTTACTGCTTCACCGACCCTCCGCTACGTAGCCACAATAAACTGATTGACTGACTGACTCATACATCGACCGACGCCTTTCATTTCTGTCTCCCGCTCCCTCAAATCCCACGAAATTAAAAAAATATATATTTAATACACGCTCTACAATAAATATTAGAGCGCTCTAAATACACGCTCTAGAGTCCGAAATGAGGTACTTGAGAGGAGTGGCAGGAGTTACGAAATGGGATCATTTAAGAAACTCGACTATCCGAGATGATCTAAGCATCTAACCACTGATACACTTCATAAAAAATCGCAACTGAGGTGGCTTGGGCATGTACTAAGAATGTCTGATGACCGAATTCCGAGGAAAATACTGAGTGCAATTCCAGAGGCTAGACGGCCAGTGGGCCGCCCCAGATACAGTTGACCGAGGCAACTCCAGAAACTGTGTGAGGAGAGGATGGGACTGCCATGGACGGAGGCCGAACAATCAGCACAAGACAGGGTCGCATGGAGGAGCCTTGTTCATTCAGTGGGTCCCCGACCCGAATAGGATAAGGGGAAGAAAATGATGATGAAGATATATTTTTATTTTGTTTAAATCAAAATCCAATGTTGAGATTACTGCAAAATGAACAGGCAAAAGAAAACACAAAAAAACGACATCTAGCGACTCCAAAGAAGAAAACACAAATACTAATAAGATGACCAAATATACATTCAGGAAAAGGTGCACTGGAATTCAACGACAGAAGTATGGAAAAATCATCCTTCACATTGATAAAAAAGTGCTTCTTCCCCACTCTTGTCTACTTTAGTTTTCTGAAGGTTTCACTTTTACCGCGTGTGAATTGCACACTCTGATTATTTTTACAATAGTTCTTCATAGGAGGCCCTGGTAAAAAAAAATATAACATAGCCTACGTCATCTTTGGGGATGCTATGTGAAAATGAAGAGTGAAAATGCTTTTAAGGAAAGGAAGGAGAGGATGTTCTGGGAAGGAATAAGGTAAGAGTGGTGGGTAAGGTAGATCAGGGGGTTTATGTGCAGGAGTGACGCACGTCTACCAGTCTCTCCCGATCCGGCCTGCCATGCAGTAGGTGGAAAAATGCATTCGCCAACTAAACAAACCTCTCTCCATCAACCTGGCATCCCTGCTAACTCACCAAACATAGCAAAGCACTTGTGATGACCTATATTATACTTGAAAACTAATACTAAAATAGTTATTTTTCTTTATTTTTCCAATTTTCAATCACAAGTTGTTAGTTAGATATCCAATATGTAGAAGTAAAGGTAGTCTAGTGTACTACAACGTGTAATTTACTGCAGGATTGTCTAGTGTAGCATTTTGTCGTTGCACCAAATGGGGGTGTAGGTACATTTAAATGTTTTAAATACGGTCCCGACCCGACCCAACCACCACCTGACCCGGCCCGATGCGATACACGACACAACCTAAATTATCCTAACTCAACCCAAATCATACTAAACCCACCAAAAACTCAACCCAAGCCAACTAAAACCACCTCCCCAACTCAAATAAATTGAAATCAACTATAGTCCAACATGCTTTAGCAAGGAGTGCATCGGTGTGGAAAGGAGTGCTATCAGTTCCTTTTTTTAAATAACCTGCAAAATATGAAATAGATTAGAACCATAAATAAACCACTCACTAGAATGATAACTGCATACATTTTGTGTGTGGAAAATTACGACACTGTCCATGGATTTGCCAACATTTAAACACTTTTTTTGGGTGTGTACTTATGACATACACCATCGACGAGAAAAGAGGAAACTTAAAAGAAGGCGAGACCATGTACAATATATTAATACTCCTCCCATAAACACGAGCTCCTAGAGCTCAACTTATGGAGTAGTAGAACAAAATGTGAAATATTTTATAACCTACCATATGTAACCATTTGAAATATGTAAACAAAAAAAAAAAATCTTGAAATAAAAAAATAAAAAAAAATAAAAAATAATTCTCTTTCGAAGCCTAAGCAATTCATTAGCCTAAAATATTTTCGATATTTGTTTTTGAGGTGTTATGCCGTGTTGCGCTACCTCCTTCTTTAGCCAATGTTTCGGACAGCGTCGCAGTGTCCATCATCAGGGCAGATCCGGCAGATACGGTAGATCTGCCCTGATCTGCCGGATCTGCCCTGATGATGGACACTGCAAATCTGCAAAACTGCACTAAAAAAAAAATTTGCGGCAAAAATAGAGACACTGAAATGAGCTAAAATATCGTTAAAACATATTTTACAAGATACGTGGCAATATTATTCAAGTACGATAATTTTTCTTTTAAATTTTAACATTTGAACACCTTTGCGTGTTCATTTCACACAAACTTGTAAACATCGTTTGATTGACCGAATGAATCCCACAGCTCACAGCAATTTCCCATCGTAAATAAACCGCAACCGTGGTAAGTAAACTAACCGATCTGTTATTCCAATACTTGTAAACAAATTAATACGCCTGCCTTAGAGCAACTGAAATAATTTGTTCGCCATCTGAAAGAAAACTGAAATGCCGTAAATCTAACTTTAAAAAGATGTAAACACCTTTTTCTCGATGAAATAAAATGTCTAGATGGGGTTTGTGGTAAAAAAAGTGTCCATATATATGTATTTTAAAAATTATTTTTACACGTATTTTAAAGAAATCAACAGTTCACCTTAAGTTCGGTTTGTACACATGCAAGTTTCTTATTCGAGAAAACAATTATTAATAATAATTGGAAAATTTGTAGAGCGCCGTTTTTGTGAAAAATCACCTCAAGGGCGCTTTACAATTTATTATGAATCCTAGGCTCTATCTAATTTTATTATTTTCAAATAGATACAGAAACATTCTTACCTGCAGGACACTTCTGATAAAACACACTTTATTAGAAAGTTTATGCTTGGGGAAGTTACGACTTTGCACGTGGAGGACATTATATTCAAAACTCTGGACATTGCATGGGTTTTACATTTATATTTATATTTAAAAGAAGATTAATGCCAAAGTTGAGTTAATATTTATTTTGAAAGTCTGGAGAATTTTAAGAATTTGCTTTTACACACTTAGTTATTTACAATGTTGCGAGCCGTGAAGGCGAATGTGAAAGTTTTTTTTTTAACTTATGGATATGACTGTCTGAAAAGATGAGTTTTAAGTTTAGCTCTAAATTGCGCTGAATCTGTGATCATTCTTAACTCGTGTGGCAGTCCATTCCACCCTTTAGGTCCTGACACTCCGAAAGCACGCTCACCGAATTTAGTATCTGGTGTGCGCTTTGGTTCCTTCAACCTTCCAATCGCTGATGTTGCTGCTGACCTGAGGGTTGATTGTCGAGAATTGGAAATTTCTGGAATACACATTTCCGATAAGTAAGTCGGAGCCATTCCGTTAAGAGACTTGAATACCATCCAGCAGAGCTTAAATTGGATTCTCTCGGGGCACTTGAGCCAGTGAAGATTTTTGAGATGCTCAGAAATATGGGAATATTTAGATACGCCGGTGATGAGTCTTGCCGCAGCGTTGAAAACAGATTGTAATTTGTTGATTTGATATTTTGGGAGACTAGCATATATTCCGTTGCAATAATCTAGACGTGAAACAACATACGAATTGACTAGTAATTTAGTTGCCTCTGTTGTCAAGTTTTTCCGTACTGCTTTAATTTGCCTAATTGAAAGAACCCCGTGCTTACAGTTCTGTTCACTTGAGTTTTAAGGGAAAAATCAGCGTCCAGATTGACGCCTAGTAGTTTTATGCATGTCTTTGGAGTGATGTCACTTCCTGAAATGGTTATTGGGGAGTTATCAATGTTACGCTGACGTTTAATTGTGGCTGTCCAGAGAAACTCAGTCTTTGCAGGATTCAGTTTCAATCTATTTGAGGTCATCCAGCGAGTGATTGCTTCTAGACACTCGTTTATGCGAGTTTTTAGACTAATTATAGATTTCCTCAGTAAAACACAATACCTGTTACTTAAGTCTGGTGGACATGTCGATCGTCTAGTTGATTAGTCACACATCTCCAAAAGTTCGAAATTTAAGTTGAGTATGCAGTTATATGTAAAAGTCTACCTCTATCTGGTACAAAACTCAGATTATTCATAAACACCACCAAATCAATTATAATGCACAAAACCTTGTTGTGAATTAAACAAAATGTTGTTGTTTTCTGGGTAACTAGTAGGATACTTCAAAAACTCATTCTAACTTACGGACCATTATGCCTCCCGGTATTATTTAATATTTAAAACACAGACGCATGTAAATATTTTTTCGACTAACCCGTCTGCTTGTTTCACGGAAAAAATCAGAAACCGTCACTTTGGATCGAGATTGTAAAATATCTATGCCAGATAGCTTTCACGTAGCAAAGACGATAAGAAGCATAATTTTGTTCTCTTTCTGGTTAAAAGAAAAGTACATTATGTTTGCATTAGGATAAGAGAATTTGGGAGGCGGGAATGGGTACCGCCGCCCCGGGAACCTTTATTGGATAACCAACACCTCTGCCATAGGTCACCCCAAGTGGTTTGCTACGTTTGGTGACTTAGCAGGGGTGCCCGGGTTCATGGGGTGGGGTTTGTCTAGGTCTTGGAGGCGGATGACCAGGACACACTGAACCCCAGATTCCTACCCACCTCTTAAACACTTTTCCTTCCCAGAACTCTCCTCTCCTTCCTTTCCTAAAAAAGCCTCCACACAGCATTCCCAAAGATGACATAGGCCCTGAGGGAAATTATTTTCCTCAGGGCCTCCTGTGTGGAGCTCATGTAAAAAAAAAAGAAATAAAAAAAAAAGAGAAAAAAGAGAGATATGTAGCTTTTAAAATGTAAGGCCGCTCGGGGCGTTCTTGGTCTTACGAAAGTATAACGCGATTACGTGTTTTGGGTTGTATTTATTCCTAAACAAGCAGACGGGTTTTAATGGGGATCATTCGAAAATTTGCTTTCATCATTATTTCAATAAAATTATTAAAAATAATAATTATTAGCCTGAAACACTCATCTTCATTGAAGATCTACATGCCGCCGACGGGATCGATTCCGCGTCCTTCTGATTTCCAGTAAACTTCTCTATCTACTGAGCTTCGTCGACTTGTTTCCTACCCGCCAAATAATTCAACGTATACTAGTGTTTCATTCAACAATTACTGCTTATTACATTTTTCCACCTGCAAACAACCAACTTTATTTTTATATGGGAAAAGCATTGTAAGTGCTAAATCTCCCACTAGGTGGCGTCGAGACAAATTGTGTCTACTTTTTTTGGTGAAATACTTTAACTCGTCAAATATTAATTATTATTTTTAATTGATAAACTAATGTTTAAGAAAACATTTTTATGCATAGTACAGAGAGTAACAATTATTATAAGTAATAATATTATTATCCTTAAACACTCATTTACATTGAAAAAATCTCCCGAGAAAAGATACATGTCACCGACGGGACAATATAAATGAGTGTTTCAGGCTAATAATTATTACTTTTAATAATTGTTACCCTTTGTGCTATGCATAAAAATCTTGTCTTAAACGTGTCATGGTGTGTCATGACTAAAAATTAACCAATCATCGTTGTGGCTTGTCGACACGCCACGACCTACAAATATGTATCTAACCATAATAACTGTACGAAACCGATGTGCTTCCGGCGCGTCACGACACGCCACGACACGCAAGTATGTTTCTGCCCTAAGTCTTGCCTTACAAAAGCATCGCCAACACAGTTCACCCACAATAGTGCAAATAATTTTTTTGTGCACAGCAGCGACCTTCTTTATTGTTACTAACATACCAGCATTTCATTTTAATGCTAATAACTTTAATTGGCTTCGCCGCTTTAATAGTCGGCAACAATCGCACGCTTCAATACCACATCTTAATTTTTTTCTGTTACTTTATCAAAATTTTTAATTTTTTGATATTTATTACACAGAATTTCCCTGATATTCAATCAACGACATAAAGCCCAGAAATAAGAATAAAATTTGAAGCACTTAGTGTTGAAATTGATATAAATGGAATCCATCACACCCAACCAAATAATATTGAAATGGAAGAATGAAGACCAAGAAATGTCTATATTTTTTGGCATATCATAAAAAAATTCTGGATGTATTGATTAATTAATTTGTATGGACGTTTTTCATCCTACTTTCATATCCATGACCTCCAGAAACGCCCCTCATTCTCCTTTCCTCCCCAATTTGCTCTCCTTTCCTTTCCTTAAAAATATTCTCCACAAAGCATCCCCGAAGATTTGGTTTCCTCAGGGCCTCCTGTGTGGAGCTGACGTAAAAAAATCTGCTTCAACGGATATCACGCTTCTTTGTCTTTCCATATCCTCGATGTCTTTTGGGTTGTCTGTGATAATATATCCAAGGTATTTGACGCTACGACCAACGTATTCTTTTACTAGAACCATAATCTACCATTGCTTCGTAAAGACCTCCCACTTGTTTCTTGTTTTGGGTCTGTTATTTTAACCCACCGTGTATTTTTTAAGCCCAGCTCCATCTGGGCCCGCGGTATTCTACCTTTTTTCCTTCTATTCTCCAGCTTAGAAGGAGGTTGCACCGAAAATCTTTTTTCTTTGCAACTTGGCCAGCTAATTAAAATTTCAGTTCTGACATTACAATATTATCTTTTACATTTCTGTAGGAATGGTCTCTAAAGCTGCGTATACACACGCGAGCCGAGACACACATAATGGGAACCGAACGAAGCAACCGCAAATTGCGCTAATGTTCGCAGTTGTATATGCAGCATGAGATAAACTTATCATTAAGGAAATTCTTCCATATTTTTTTTCACAGAAATTTTGGTTTATTATTTGATGGTGCATTTTGTTAAAATATGTTGCCATTTATTATATTACGATGTTTTCACTTACATGATATGAATATCACACGCTTTACTGACTAAACGACTATTATTTATTTCCGATAGTAAGATGTGTTGGATACCAATCTTCTAAATAAGTTGTAGGTTCGGGTGATTACTAGTTGATTTATTTACTTATCATAAATATTTGCAATGAATATTATACTGGACAGACGTCCTTACTAGTCTAGGCTTAACCCATCTGATTGGTTCTATATATATTCGCACCTCACAATCCGGAAGCCTCAGTTTCGCGCGAAAATTCTGAATCCGTCACTTTGGATCGAGATTGTAAAATATCTATGCAAGATAGCTTTCATATTTTAAAGACAATAAGAAGCATTATTTCGTTCTCTTTCTGGTTAAAAGAAAAATAAATATGTTTGCATGAGAGGAAGAGAGATATACAGCTTTTAAAATGTAAGGTCGCTCTGGACGTTTTTGGTCTTACGAAAGTATAACGTAATTACGTGTTTTGGGATGTATTTATTCCTAAACAAGCAGATATAGTTTTAGACAAAATAGTTTTACCGCTGTTGCGAGCAAACTTTAGGAGCCCGCCCAATCTCGCCGATGCCTTCGGCCATTATCGTAATCGATCGTACCTAAGACACGAACGACGATAAATGGTACTCTTCTGATATTAGAACTTATTATTACAAATCGACAATTATCGACATATATTGAAGAAATCTGAAACTACGTGAGTAATCAATACTGTTCAGTGACTTTACAAGCTTTTTGTATCAATTTTCCTTGATTATAAATATAAAATGAGTAAATACATCATTCACACTAATGATCTTTAACGAATAAAAAATATTGATTGGTTTAATGTTGTTTGTTTACATTAATCGAATTTAAATAATAAAAAAAATAACGAAAGAGGTAATTATAAATAAACAATGAAATAATTTTGTCAAATTCTTCAATATGTCAAAGTGTAAAAATAACCAAAAAGATATTAACTTAAAGTTATGAAACTACCATTAAAAAAAGGCTTCGAACTAAAACTTTATGAATTTCTTCTGCGTCAGTCATAATAGTTCATCAATGGTGATTTAAAACGTATCCTTTAAAATCCTTACAAAAATAAGACTACAAATTAAAAAATTCGAATGCAGTTTTACACGCGGTAGAAAAACAATCTCAACCAATACTTGAAGAGCGTCATAATCCAGCGGCCAATGAGCGCAGACCTAGCGTCATTTCCGTTTCATATTTCAACCAATAAAGGACTAATATATATTTCATATAATATATTAGTACTTTCATATTATATATTTCATATAATCAATGCGGCCAATGAGCGCTGTTTCATGCTTCGCAGGTGCAGTAATGCGTCATTTCTGTGTCATCCGAATTCCAAATTACTAACGGGGCTAAATAAGTTTCTCTTCAATAAAAAAATTGATAATGACAAAGCGTGTTGAAATTTCTGGAAAGTACGGTAGAATTTTGTAAACAGATCGTCTCTCAGTAGCCCCGCTTCAATTTTGCAAAGCCTCAACAACGTGAACTATCTAGAAAGCCTAAACATAAATAACCACGTACATAATGTAGACCCGCAATCAACTGATCCCTAACTAAAGCCCCTGCCTTAACCTATCTCCATCACCCAAACGGATGGCAATATAGTTCCTGGCTTAAAATTATACCGACAAGGGAATTCTTAGGAACTGTCACGAAAAAGAGATTTAAAAAAATTGCATTTCATTAAAAAGCATCAAAACATAATACAGATAGATATGATTTGAGATTTTCACGGTTAAAAGTATCATTGTAATTCTTTCTTTAGCCAATGATGATGGACATCATAATGCTGTCTGAAACGTTATCTAAAGAACGAGGTAGAGCATTACAGTATATAATACCCCAAAAACAAATCACGATGATAATACGGCTGTACCACACAGATGTAAAAACTCTATTTATTTAATTTTACATCAGTTTATGTTTCTCACAAACTTCACACTTATTATTACACTTATAGGTAACTGTTATTACACTATACACTAATTATTACCTTGTACACTATTGAACACACTTTTTGTACAAACTGTTTAAACAAATTTTAATAATTTTTTTGCTTCATATTATGCCACTTGTATGTTTTTTCTAGGTACTAAAATAAAATATTTAACTATAATATTACCCACGCACAGGCTGCGCCTTAGTGGGTTCCCATTATTTTTATTATACCTAAAATATGTAACTATAACATGTAAAATTGGGAAAAATAAAGGATTAAAAAAAAAAAAAAAATACAGGTACAACATTTTTTTTACATTAGCTCCACACAAGAGGCCTCGGGGAATATTGTTCAGATTATAACAAATATTTTTAACTTGAAACGAGCCACGAATCTTTGAAATATAAACATTAATAAAATTAGACAGAAATCCTTGTTGCTATATCAAATTTTTCCATTAGAAAAACTAAACCGATATCCTTTACTAAACCTACCAAAAGAACTAGTTTTTCTACGAACCATGACATAATAATAAAGGTAACTTTACTTAACTCTCTAATTGACGTCGGATATAACCGTTTAATTTTGTAGGCAGGTAAGGGATATTGCCACCCTAGAAACCAGTTTTTCGACGACCAAAACCTCTGCCATGAGTCACCTGAAGTGGTTCGCTAGGTTTGGTCACTTAGCAAGGGTTCGTTTTTACTCGTGGTTTCTACAGCTTGGCTGAGAAACGATTTGCAGTAATCTGCGTTTTCTCCCCACTAATTTGTCCGTTAACGTAAAAAAAATGTTGTGTGAAAAACACAATTTTCTTATTCGTGGCTCAGTTTTGTCCAAACCAAAAAGAAATGTATCGTTGGAACAATATTAAAGATTTACTGAAATAAATTTACAAAGGCGATACCTGCTACATTTTATACCGTTGATCCCGCTAAATATTTCCTTGATGAATACATTAGGAAAACTTGAAAAACCATCGTTTTTTGTGTAAATAAAGTCCCGTGAAGTCATTGGGAAGAACACTTACACTAAGGATGTTATGAATTGGGAATCATTAGAAGTTATAGAAGAAAAAATAAATTTTTATGTTTCTGTTTTTTGACGAAAATAAGTAGATCAAATTCAGGAAAATGCTTTTCGTATAGAGTACGACTATATATAAATATTGTTTACTGTTTTTAACGTACTGAATTAGATTTTTGTGATAGAATTTTTAGAGGTAAATAAAAACTTGTGAAAAGGCGTTGTTTAAACTGCAGAATATGTTCTTCATGCAATGTTAAAAACAGACATATTATATCGTGGGGCAATTAACACAAGTAGGTAACTCTGAAATCAGCTTTGTTGGAAAATTGAAATTAACTAACAGTGATGATTATGTGTATATGGAATTGTGATGAGTGGCTAGCTTGTTAATTCTGAAAGGTAGAATACGGATTATATGACATTCAATAAGATCAAATAAAAGGCTGATGCAATCGTAATATGAAAGGTTTATTGATGTTAATCTTCAAAAGACAAAAGATATACAAAAGATTAGAATCTTTAAGTGATTAATGTGATCTCAAGGGCGTTTGCAATCCTCGAAGAGGGTATTGCAAGTCAAATTATGAAGCAAGTATAAGAAAAGTACATTATGTGGAATCATGATTAAGTGAATTTAAATGAGCGCCAGCGTTTTTAAACTAACAAAACCCAAGAAGTGTAATCTAATGAACAAATGGTAACCTTGAATGTATTAAAATAACTAAAAAGTTACGAATCCGAAACGCCATGGTGTGTTGAATTTTGACAGCTGTAGATAACGTCCTCCCCGTGGGCTTGATTATTCCGAATTAAGTCAGAAGCAAATGGTTTCTCTGCACCAGCGGTAGTTATTGGGATGTCATGTCGCGAAAGCCACAATATGAATTTCGGCTCGTAATCGGGGTTGGATGGTACCGAAGTAACCAATCGATTACAAAATATAAGATGATAATCAAATAATATTTATTTATTTAATTTCAACGGTATACATATACCATAAGAACTGATTACATGTCACAAAATGAAAAATAATAATACAGAAATAATAAAAAAAAGTTTAACAGATGATTGTGGCATTTGAATTAGAAATGACACTAGATAGACAATTACATACAAAAATCTATAGTACAAAATATAGAATTAATATTGACTGAAAAGGTTTGATAGCATAGCCCTCTTGTACCTACCTTCCGTGCAGTTAAATAGATCTGCAACATCTGCATATCTATTAGTAACATCATGTAACCTAGGTAAAAGGGAGTGTTTAGTATACTCAGTCTTATTATTGTTACTTTTAAACAGGATTTTAGATCGAGTGGTTCTCGTGGGAATATGAAATTCAATGAGCTTAGTTAAATTAGGACTGTCTATGCTACCATTTACAATTTTGAACATAAATATTAAGTCGGATATAATTCTTCGATCTGAGAGTTTTAATAAATTTAGTTCTTTCATCAAGTAATTGTAGTTTATGTTTTCAATGGGAATACCGAGTTTAAAATTAATATGTCTTAGAAATTTATGTTGAATTTTTTCGATTGAATCTGAATGTATTTTAAAATGGGGGGACCAGATCGAGGAGTTATATTCGACTTGACTACGTACTAAGGATGTATACAAAATTTTTAGTGTTGAAATATTCCTAAAACCTCTGGAATTTCGAAGAATGAAGCCAAGCATTTTCATTCCTTTATTACCGATTGAATTTATATGGGTTATAAAGTTTAATTTAGAGTCAAAAATTATGCCCAGGTCGTTAATTTCTTCGACAGAGGTAAGAGTAGTGTTATTAAGTACATATGGATGAATTATTGGTTGACTTATTCCGTAAAATCTTATTGCATGACACTTATTTATGTTCAGAAACAGTTTGTTAACAGAACACCAATTAATTAACTTGTTTAAATTATTCTGTAGACAGATACAATCTTCAACGGTTTTAATATATAAATGTTTTATATTTATATTGATAAGTGTGGTTAAAACGTAGATTGATGTATTGGGAACCTTAATATTTATATTTTGGAAATAATAAACAGGCTAATCATTTTTTTAATGTACTTATTCACAAAAAGAGAATGACACCTATTTGTTACAACAAAAATGCACCGGAAGCAATTTCTTAAATTTTAGTGCTAAAACCATCTAAGTCTAGTTGCCTAATTGCATCAACGAAAATCACTTATTGTAACTAGAGTGGTTGAACATTTACACAATACATAGATACACTTACCTACATACAACTCTAAACTAGTTAGTTATATTAATTGTTAAAAATGTTTTACACCACTGCAATACCGGTATGCTTCGAGTATATTTGGAATCACACTTTGTGTGATATTGTGACAATAATTATTGAATCTAATATAGCGTGAGCCCAAATACGAATCCGCTGGTTGAACTCCTTTGTAAACAATTACTGATACCTACTTATGTTAGGCCTACTTATATCTTTCTAGCTCTGTTTATAATTTTATGTATTATCTAATATATAAAATTCTCGTGTCACGGTGTTTGTTACCATACTCCTCCGAAACGGCTGGACCAATTTTGATGAAATTTTGTGTGCTTATCTGGAAGGTCTGAGAATCGACCAACATCTATTTTTCATACCCTTAAAAGTAAAGGGTGTTCCACTCCGAAGAAAAGTATTTTCCCCATACATTTTGTATGGAAAGAATTCTCCTATTTTAAAAGAACTGCAGCAATATTGAAGGGGTATAATATTGAACTGTGAACCGGGGGAGGGGGGAGGGAGGAGGGGGGAGGGGGGAGGGGGGAGGGGGGAAAGGAACTCAGGAAGGGGGGTTAGCGGGACGGGGGAAGGGGAGAAGTGGAGGGGGGAGAGGGAGAGGGAACGCGAGAGGGGAAAGGATACGCAGGGAGAAACAATTTAGATCTAGGTATGGTATACGCAGGGAGAAACAATTTAGATCAATTCAGCTAATAAGTTGACAACAGTTTTTGATTCTGAGGCGGTACGAAGTTCGCCGGATCAGTTAGTATACTTATGATACTGAACACTTGTTATAATGCTCCTGTACAATTTATTTTATATGTAAAAGCCATCAAGGCGTAAACAAACAAATAAATAAATAAACATCGTAGACCCCCTGCTTGTAAGTTAGTATTGTCATATGTTCCTTTCTTACCCATCCCATATACCTGTCATTTAACTTTACCCACAATCAGTCTTTAATCGAAATTCGCCGCATGAACATTTCTAATACACCGCTTGCTTACCGCATCCGCAAACCGAACCCGCATACCGCAAGTAACCGCGACAAATGTAGTCATACCATTGCATGAATAAACTCAACCGAGACAGAAGGAAGTGCCAGCGCACTAAGTCCTTTTTTCTCCTATTCCTTTATGTGCATTCTCTCTACATGTGCAGTGCTCTTTCTCACACATTTCACACAGTTTGCAAAACACATTTCAAGGTTCTTCGACATCCACAGTCGCAGAAAACACACATCAAATTTTAGTATTAAAACCAGATAAGTCTAGTTGCCTAATTGATGCACGGAAAATCACTTGTTGTTTCTAGAGTTACCTAATTTTTGAATAAAATGATAGCGTTTTTTGAAATTACCCACAAAAACACATTCAAATAACTTGATGATTTAAAAGTGTTACGACTTTTCTGTTTGTAGCATTCATAGACGAGGAAATAGAGTTATGTCTTGGGGGTTTAGTGTGTAAGTCAAAAACTGATTTCGGAGTTACCTAATTACCCCACGATATAAGTTAACCAATGTTTATGTTCTAATAAAATATAGTTAATAATGATAAGAGAGTACAAATAATTGAATAAGGTAATAAAGAAAGCTAGTATCCGGGTAAACAAACATTAACCCACTTTATGAGCAATTATCTGAAACCACACCTGAAAACATTATCAGACCATTTAGTAGCAAATTTCAGCGCTCGAATTGTATTTTAAATATATTTTTAAAAACTCATATGATGTACTCTTCTTACTGTATTATTATTTAGAAGTAAGGAATAAATAGTTTTCCTTACTTTATTAATTAGTTTTATATTATCGTTTGCTGATTTTTAATTGTTCAAGTAAATTTAATGTAAGACCCTTTCTTTCTATATGTAATGGTTTAGGCTTGTTTTTGTTAAAATCCTAAAGTGGACGCGGTATGAGCATTTTTCCACCCCCTGTAAAAAAACGTTGATAATAAGGAACTCCAGTGAAAAATATTATGGCTTTAAAAAATATGTTCATATAGACCAGTGTTTTTCAATCTTTTTGAATACGCGACCCCTTTACAGGTTGAAAAATTCTGGCGACCCCCTTTGACCTTTGGAAATTAGCATTTCTGGCAGATCTTTTTAGCCACCTTAATAATTTAAACAAGAACCTCCAAGGTAGAGAAGAAAATAATTTAACAGCTAAAGATAAAGTCAAAGCATTTCATGCAAAACTTTATTTGTGGTCAATCTCTCTGCAAAACTAAAAAGTGCAAAGTCTCTGCAAAGTCTTCTGAACATATATGGAAATGACTTAAATATATTGATATTTAAGTCATTTCCATATATGTTCAGAAGACTGTTGAAGATAATGCAACAGATCAATCACTTATCGTAAGGGCTCACATTCCTTGCATGATACAGAGCTTGCATTATTTGAAAGAGAAACTATTAACGTACTTTCCAGACCTGCACTCTGAAGCTGACAATAGGAGTAGATAGATTTTAAACCCTTTTTTGGATAAATCAATAGAACTGGATGATTTCACCACAAATATACAGATAGCATTTAGTTGGGGTTTGAATCTTGCAATCATATATAAAGATAGCAGCCAATAATATGTGCGTTTAGAAAGTGATGATAATGTTGGTAGTTCTTAGTCGAAGTATGATACAGTTAAGAGTGACCGAATTGTATACAGACACCCTAGTTCAGTTGGTAGAGCTGTTGCCATGTAAGCAGAAGGTCCTGAGTTCTAGTCCCAGAGGTGCCAATATATTTTTCTGATTTTTCTCCAGATTTTCGACTGAGTTTAGCTAATATTGTCTTCATTTAATTAAATATTACAATTTGAGGTTTTACTCATAAAGTTAAAAATAAAACAATAAAATCTTATTACTGCTGACAGCATGCTTAAAATAGCATTTCATTTTCAAAGTGTTCACGTGTTTTGGATGAAAAGAAGAGTATCCAGAGCGGGCAAGAGAAGCTCTAAAATTATTAGTGCCATTTGCCACTTCATACTTACGTGAACTGACATTCTCTTCAATGGTGACCTCTGCCATAGGTCACCCCAAGTGGTTCGCTACGTTTGGTGATTTAGCAGGGGTGCCCGGGTTTATGGGGTGAGGTTTGTCTGGGTCTTGGAGACGAATGACCGGGACACACCGAACCCCAGATTCCTACCCACCCCTTAAACCTTTTCCTTCTCAAAACTCTCCTCTCCTTCCTTTCCTTAAAAAACCCTCAAACGGCATCCCCAAAGATGACATAGGCCCTTAGGGAAATTTTTTCCTCATGGTCTCCTGTGTGGAGTTCATGGAAAAAAAATGAAGGACATTCAAACTAAAAAGAAAAACAGACTTAACTTAGAAAATGATTTAATTATTAACATATCAAAAATAGCACCACGATTTGAAATATTTTTGATAAATAAACAAGCCCATCCATCTCGTTGAAATGGTGTTTTTATTGTAGTTAGAACTCGTCTTTTTCTTTTTGCCGGCGACCCCCCGAGTAAGGCTTCGCGACCCCCCTAGGGGTCGCGACCCACAGATTGAAAAACACTGATATAGACCAATAAAATCTGATTCTGAATATTTAAGTTTCATTTAATAATATTAAACGCGGAGTTTTTAAAAAATTAATAAAAAGTCAATTTTTAATCGGGTCGTAAAAACACGCCGTCAAGTTGGCATTATTGAAATGTTTAGTGGTGACGTCACTGTTCGCCGTGTCGTGACGTCACCGTAAAGTCATTGTATGGAAATGTAGGCATGATACAAGCCATCGTATTACTTTATTCGTTTATTTACATACTGCTTATATAGATTTAGTTGAGGGGTTTATTGAAACATTATTTATGCCTAAATAATGTTTAAAAAATAATGGTATCGCTTATTAGTTTATCTCTATTATTGAAAATATTAAAAAACTACTGCACAAAAAAAATTATAATGCTACTTCGAGGGAGAATACTTCGAACAACGAAGTTCAAAATGACGGCAGTTGATCAGGTAATTGCTCGATCCTATAGTAACTATTCAGGAGTGATGAAAAAATTGGACTGGAATTCTCTATTCTTAAATATACTGCTCGTAAGCTTTTTGTTAGTTGGCCCCACTATACGTAGTTTGTAACCCGTTCCGAAAGCTGCATGCCATCAGTGCGCGGGGGGCCGCTTGAGAAGGAGGTTTTTACCATCAAGTGTCGTCCGGTGGCGATTTGCTCACCGCAAGCCTACTCATGTAAGTAAAAATTGCTATATTAAAACCGTATATATGGTTTCAAACATTCATTTTCTCAAAAAGAAAATAAATCACTTGTTATGAAAAATACAAGTGATACTTAAAACTAAATTTAATAATTACTTATGAATAAGGTAGGTACTTCTAAATAAAGAAACTAATAAGAAGTCCGACACTCCTAGTTCACTAATAAATTACAGTATTGTGGGGAAAAAAGGAGGCGTCTACTAATATCTACAAGAATTCCAAAAACTGAAAAAATCGAACTAATATCTATGGGAATCAAAGTGTTGACGAATATCTACAGCTCAAACTGTTGATTAATATCTATGAGAACCAAAGTGTTGACGAATATCTACAGTACTGTCAGAGGTTGGATTTTCAATTATGTATAGCATATTGGAATAACGTAATATTGCGTATGCAGTTTAAAAACTTAATTTATGTAAGTATGTATGTAAAAATCCCTAATATCGGACTATTGGACACATTTAGCTGATTAGTCCAACCTACGCTCTGTAGATATTAGTTCAACCTACGCTCTGTAGATATTAATCAACACTCTGAAGTTCGTAGATATTAGTTCAACATATGAGCTGTAGATATTCGTCAAACATACGGGCTGTAGATATTAGTATCTGGAGTCGGAAAAAAGGGTGTTGCAGATGTACAAAATTACCGCGCAATGAATATTTCACATAATTATGTGAAGACTGTTTCGCCAAAGCACATTCTGTAGATTTAGAAAATATTTAATTTTTATTATTTTTTTCCATTTTTATAAATATTACAGAAAGATAATGTAGGATAACATAAAAATATAAATTAAAATGTTAGATTTTCTGAAGTCGATTGTAAACCAAAGTTCCTTAAACAGAGTTCAATAAATATGTTAATTTGTCATTCCTTATTTGTGTTTTACCTAAATCCTGAAAAAATAAATTAATTAAATTACAGTATTCCTACTTAAAATTGTCCACTAAAACGAGCGGCAAAAGGCTCCCCACGCGCCCACTGACGTTTTACGGAAAGACGCGCCCACCCTAGGGTTACGTGGTAGGTATGTCTTTATTAACTAAGAGATGTTCTGCGAATTTTGAAAATTTTGATATTAATGTTATATATATTGTGTACTTATTATTATATAATAAAACACCTTTTCAAAATTCGCAGAACAACCCGTAGTGAGTAATCACGTTGCACTTAAAAACAACAAGCCTACATTTCAAATAGAAAAAAAGCCTAAACCATTTCAATGTTCTCGTATAATGTCGACTCCTCCCACCTTTCTTCCCCTCCCCCAAAATCACCCCTTCCTCTACCCCCACCTAATTAAATCTAATCATTGTACTTGCATAGATTTTTTAAGATAGTTTTAAGTTTGCTCGTGAATGACACGGATGTGTAGTAACCGGTAGGAAAAAATTAAAAATTTTGTACACAGAAAATAAAAGTTTTCAAAACAAAATGAATAGAAACAAAGGGTTTTACATTAAATTTACTTAAACTTGAAATTAGAAATTAATAAACGAAAGAATGACCTTAATACCACACTAATTAATAAAGTAAGGAAAATTATTTATTCCCCACTCATTAGTATGTTTACAACATCTTAAATATATATAATATTTAAGTACTTTAATAGCAGTCACATCATTACAGAACAATTTAACACTATAAGATTTAATGTGAGGAAAACGGATTTCAAATGTCCCATAAAATAGATAATCTGATGTCACAATTATTTTCTCAATAAATCAGTTTAACCGGTAATAAATCGATTTAGGCACCCTCAAAATTAAAACTTAAAATCCTATAAATAAGTCGTCTTAATGTGTCTAACCACAGCTAAAAAATGGCATTGTAAACCGAAACAGCTATTACAATACTTAAGAAAAATCTAAAATACTCGCGCAACTGGTAATTTTTCGGGATTAGTGTCCATGGTTATTACAAATAATTTTTAGACAAAAACTTTAGATTCGCCTCAATCACTATAAAAGAAAACTTTTTGCATCACGCCCGGCGGAAAATGATGCATTTCAATTTTCAATTGCGTAAAATTAAATTTCACTTCGCGAGCCGATACGGCGACAATCCGGCGGCCATTACGTCACTGTTATGTTAAACAAAAACTTAGTAAGGCTTAGTCTCCTGCAAACCTGGCTTAAAAGAACCTCCCTCACGCTTAATGTTAATAAAACAAAATATCTAACATTTTCTATAACAGCCAGAGGGCAGCCGTCGGAGGACTTAAATCTCAAATTACACACATGCCAAGGAATTTATCAACAAAATCAAGGCTTATCATGCCTCTGCCCCACTATAGCACACTCCAAAAGCATCAAATATCTTGGAATTGAAATTGATGATAATCTCCGATGGAACTCACAAATTGACGTAATTACAAAAAAACTAACCAAGTACATATACTTCTTTAGAAACATTCGTAATATCCTCAACATAAACGATATTAAAAAAGTATACTACGCTTTGTGTCAATCACAAATAGAGTACGGTATAACTGGATGGGGGTCTGCCTTGAGCACTCACACAGAGCGACTCAATATAGCCCAAAAAGGAGTACTAAAGACAATACTGAAAGTTCCGCTTAGAACTCCGACGGAAGAAATATTTAATAACTTTCAAGTCTTCAATGTACAGAAACTTCACTCAAAAAATATTTTATTTAAACTGAAAAAAAACATATATGAATACTCAACTGCCCAACATAAATACTCAACCAGGGCAGTAAGCAATAACATCCTGGTTACTCCCAGTTTGAACACATCTTTTGGACAGAGAAATAATAAAACAATGAACTCACTTTTATTATAATATTTCAATGGTATCTCGAATAAACTATATATATACAACTTAAGTAAAGTTGTTTATATTTATTTTATTTTTATATAGTAAAAATCAACTTTAAAACTTTACATAAGTACTGACGACGGGTCAGAGAGGCCCGCAAAAAAAAATTAAATGAATTTACTTACAGAAATTTAACTTAAAAAAATTAAAATTTAAAACTAACGGCTCTGGCGTCACTAAATTCGAAGCTACTGGAAGCGGCGTATTTGTCACGCGTGGGGGAGGGGAGTATTTCGGTATTATTATTATTGCTGGGCGCCTTAGCGGCCCCACGATAGCAGTTAAAGGTTAATACTATCTACGTCAATTCATTATCGTGTCAAGTGGGCTACGGTTGCGCATTACTGGTCTGAAAAAAAACTTAGTTTTATTTGTGGAAAAGTCGTTCTGACAATTTATCCAAAGCCACTGTAAATTTGTACTTTTAATTATTTTTTAAGCGGTCTAGGCCGAAAATCTGAAGTTCCTAACTTCGTTCCAATAGGCCACTTGCATGGACTTCATAACGACTTGGAAAAAATCGAGTGGAAAGATTTTTTTACTAAGATTACGAAACAGTTACAAAATTTTTTGAAATGTACAGTTTTTTATTTACCTTTAAATAAATAAATCCATTATTCGGGCTCGTGACGTCACTACATGAAAATGTCCCGTCTCCGAAAATATTCCTATTAATTTTATAAAATTCCACACTGATTTATTTTTTTTTAATATGGCATCACTTTGATTTCAGGCGAATTTTTGAATTTGACATTTAAAGTTCACTAGATTTATTGTTTGTTCTCCGCGAAAGTATCATTTGATTTGCCCCGTACATTTATGATGTCTGCATATGTTTTAGAGGTATAATGGTAATGGTGTTGATTTTAACAAAATCAAATTTTATAATATTCTTATTATTATTATAATTTCAAGTACAAGTATATTACATTTGATTTAGTAATATAGACATTGAACATTATAATGATTTATGATCAATAAGATGGATCAAGGAAAAAATATATATTTATGAGATTTAATATTTTTGGTGTGCCTCCTTATTCTCCTGTGCCATTCGCGTGGAAAACGTTCTTTTTATTAAATGATTTTCGGATATGTAATTATCGTTTTTTCTCACCTATAAAATTATGTCCCGTCTTTCCGGTTTATAAAAAATGGTCTGATTTTTCGGATTGAAATTTTCAAAAAATCGCCAGGGTTTCAAAAATACGCTTAAAAAAATACAAGATGTCTTAGAATATTTGCCTAAGCCGGAATTTTTTTTAAAAATTGTGATGCAAGTGGCCTATTGTCTACTCATGTTTATTTGACCTATTTTGCCAAAATGGCACATTCGGTCACTAATCACGACTCTATCCAGCCCACGTCACTTGCTATCTTGTTACATTTGCCAACTGGAAATGTTTTGATACTGTTCTGTGCTAATGGAGCATATGCCCAGGTCTAGGCAGATAAATTCGTGAAAGGTGAATTACCTTCCTGGAATTGTCATTGTTTTCGTTTGAAGCGAAGGGATCCTATGTCTTCTTACTCGACATCCCTTGTTCCCTTATCATAATATGTTGACGGCCTCCGTGGTTGAGGGACGAGGCTCAAATCCCTGCGTGGGCAAATAAATTTCACGCCTTCAAACACAGCTAACTATTTTGTGGCACCGCTTTAATTAAAAATTAATAGATTATTTAGTTTTTTAACCGTGTTTATTGCTGATAAAAAATCGACCTGTTTCCTGAGCAATGCTCACTCTGGGTTACAACATTAAACATAGACTTAAAGGGGTCAATGGAAAGGTGGAAGGGGGAGGGAGGTAGGGTATAATTTACAAAGGGAACAATTTAACTCATTTTAAAATATTTAAAATTTAAAATATTTTTTCCTTATTTATTACTAGCTTTTTCCCGCGGCTTTGCTCGCATGGTATTAGGGCATTCCCACTCCGCCTCCTCCACCTTCCCTCTCCCCACTCCACTTCCCCCATCAAACCCCCTCCTCCCTTCCCCTCCACCCACCACTCCCACCACTCCACCCCTTTTTTCATAATGCCAGAACTCAACGGTAGTTTTATACAAAATAACGAACAAAAAAAAGAATTATCCAATTTGGTGCAGTCGTTTGGGTTTATGCGCTTACATATATTTCGGTTATTCATTTTTAGAGATAATTATTAAGTACGACGCCAACAAAGCTCTCTTTTTAGGGTGAATTGCCTAATTAAAAAAAAGTTTCGTTTCCAAGGCGACAATTGGTTGCTTTTTTTGTGACGTTTGCAATATATCGATTTTGTTAGGGACAGAAAACGTATGATAAATAATTTCATAACGCCAGAGCTTACCAATATGAGTAGCCTATATTACTCGCACATAATGTAGCTTTCTATTAGTGAAAGAATTTAAAAAAATAATTTCTGTAGTTTTTGCGTGAAAGAGTAACAAACATACATACATACATACATACAAACTTTCGCCTGTATAATATTAGTAGGATATTTTAATTCGTATTTACGCTCTTTCTAATTTCTAATTAAGTTTAAACTTTGAAATAAGGATAAAGGAACATTTGAGATTTTTGTTATTTGTTTTTGGGGTATTATGCCGTGTTGCGCTACCTCCTCCTTTAGCCAACGTTTCGGACAGCGTTACAGTGTCCACCATCAGGGCAGATGTGTGAAGCGTTGGCTAAAGGAGGAGGTAGCGCATCACGGCATAACACCCCAGAACAAATAACAAAAATACTTTTGGCCGTGAAAATCTAATATCATGACATTTGAGATGTTTAAAACAATAATAGTTTCTCAGAGTTTGCCAATCATTTATTGGAGACGAATCAGCTTATAAGCTTTTGACTTTGGTGGTGGAATTGAGCTACTACTTTGTAATTTTAATGGTGTTCATTTGGACAAATAATAAATCTTAGACATTAGAAAAAGCGTAAACTTGAATTTAAATATTAACAATTAATTATTAAAAAAAAACAGCGTTTGCAATTCACACGCGGTAGAAGTGAAACTAGAAAGTCGCTATTGCATCGCTGGTTGAAGGAGATCTTTTGAGCTCTCCGGCAGGATTCTCTCTAAACATTTCCTTGCACCGCAGTGGTAGGGAAATAATCATACCTCCGTCACTTCTGGACGCACTGAACCCCAGATTATAACCGACCCCACATACCTCTTTACTTCCTAGAACTTTATCTCCTTCCTTTCCTCAAAAATACCCTCCACACATCATCCCCAAAGATGAAATAGTCCCCGAGGGGAATTATTTTCTGATGTACTTTAAAAAAAATATATATATATATATTTTTTGGCAATGCTGATAAAAAATACATGTAAAGTTACATCGGTCATATAGTTACACAAGGTTTTAACAAAGAAATAGCAAATTGCCTTTCCTCACCATAAAGAGACAATACTAGCTCAATTAATGGATTAAAAAATTGTGCAAGTTAGTAATAACGGCTGTTATAACTAATAAGTTAGATTAGAAAATCACGTTTAATTTTTAAAATAAATATCATGATAAGTTTAAAAACCTATAATATAAATTAAAAAATCATTATAAATTTATGAATCGTGTAATAAAAATTATTGTAATTAGTAAGTAAAGGATATTATGTAAGAAAGATCGCAAGATTTATACAACAGTAGACTTAAAGATAAAGAAACTAAGAAATGAGAGAGAATGAAGGAATGAACGATTTATAATATAATAGCAGACTTTAAGATAAAAAAAGTAAACATATTTGGGACTATTATAGCAGTGTAAGGTAATTTTTTAATTTGGGCTTAAATTCCGGCATATTTTTAATAGTTTTTAATTTTAATGAGAGGTTTATTTTAGAATTTTAATATAAAACTGTTAATTTGAAAAAAAGAACTTGCGGGTAATTTGTACACTAGTTCCGAACAATTGGGATTTTTGTGTGGTATTCAGACGAAGAAATACAATTAAGTATCGTTGAAAAAAAACACGCGTCTTATTTAGACGATTTCATAAAACTTTTTTGTGATTTTCTGGCGCCGTTCCATACATTTGATAAAAGTAGATTACGATGAATGTTAATTGCTTCACAACATATATTCTGGCGTGGTCTGAAAATGATTATTTCTTTGTTAACAATGCAAAGTTGAATATACGCAATTTGAATACGGATATAAACTCATTTGTTTCATGTTTCCACAAACACCAATAACAGTTACCATGAAAAATCTCTACGGATATTACGCACAAAAATAACAGGAATTTTCTCTTTACTCTCTGGTCCCGCAACGATATAGAGAAGGCATTTTAAGTTAAGGTGGGGAAGAGAAAGGTGGGGAAGTACCTGGCTATTCAGATCTGGTCACCAAATACGGCTAATGCCATTTCACGCAACATTTCAATTCTGAATGGTAGTCTTACACCGGGGCGATACTGAGCTGTAAGTTTTGTGGTTTTGTACTAGGAATGTTATGCATGCATTATACAAGTGGGAAAGAGAGGGGGTGGGGGGGAGGTGGGAGGGGGTTCGCAGGAAGGAGAGGAGGGGAACCAGGGGGGAGGGTAGGGATGAGGGGGGTGGCGGGAGGGGGAGGGGGGGAAGGGGTAGGGGTAGGGGGGGGGTAAGGGGTAGGGGGGGGGGAGGGGGGGAGGAGGAGGGAGGATCGGGGAGGGGAACTTGGGAGGGGGAAGGTGGAGGAAGCGGAGTGGGAACGCGAGAGGGAAAAGGGACGTGGAAAAAGAAGTGGAAGCGGAAGGGAAATGGGGATGAATGGGAAAAGATACGCAGTAAGAAAAAAATCTTTAATTAAATAGATTAGCAACGTAATAGTAGATATTTATTGTAAGGACTATCAATTAAGAATGATGTTGACTGTGCAGTGAGCAACCATTGGTCGCAGAGCTCTTTGAAGCACTGCGAAGCTGTCGATATTCGAATAGACAGTGGTATTTAATTCCAAACTTTTGATGATGAATAGCTGAAACTACTCTCTAATTCAGCAGTTTTATTTCTTCTAATAATAACGAATGTTTAACTAATGCGTAGATGTAATGAAATTTCTACAAAAACATACGTATGAATTTAAGGATCTATTTTGGTTATTTATTAATAATTTTTTTGATGCCCATTAGGTTTTTAAAGTCTTTCATCAGTTTAAAAGCAAACTTAAAAGCTTCTTAGATTACAGTCTTACTTAACCCGCGAGCACTCGCGTTATGAGCATTTCCCTCAGGTGAATTTAAAATTTGCGCCATTTATGCAACAATATGCATACGTACCTGGTTCGTCAAATAGCTGAACGCTGCAGTCGGCAGACGGCAACAGCAGACGGCGACTGCAGTGCCGCCGATGGCAGGCGGCACTAACGCGCAGGTTCCAAAGTCGACGGCATTGACGGCATTGACGGCACTGCAGTTGCGTCCGCTGCGTACTGCCGACGGTTGTGTCTTCCATTTAAAATAATAAAATGCTGCAAGTGTTATTGCAAGAAGAAGAAGACGACGATGATTTATTATTGTATTATTATTCAAGTAGAAAGCCTATACTGCCAATGTACTTAAATAGACTGGAAGAAGGCGCTTATGAAACTTTGATAAAAAGACATCTAAATGAGAGTGAAGACATTTTCAGAAGTTATTGTAGTTTAAATAAAAAACAGTTTAATTTTGTAATCTCTTTAATTTTACAATGATCTTGCTCCAAAAACAAAGCGAAACACAATATCGCCAGAAGAAAAATTATTCTTGACATTAATGACATAGAAATAATAACAGAACTTGAAAATTAACTTTGAATTTTTATGAATCTTTCAAATTTTTTGAAAAAACCCGTCTTGCACGAATTTTTAGACACCAAATTAATAAGACTCTCGCTTTTTCCGTCTGTCAACACGTCCATTGTGTCTGAAGTCGACGGCAGTACTATGTTTGCACCCGAGTGCCGTCTGCCGCCACGCGTCAGTCATCGACAGCAAGTGCCGCGCGGCACTTGTAGTGGTGTGTCGGAAACGGTCCAATAACAAACGGTCAAATCGAGTACAACTCGACAGTATGGGCACCTAGTTATGCTAAGCATTCACTAACGATAGAAAGAATTCAAAATAAATTCTTAAGATATATTAATTTCAGAATGGGTATCACAAGTGAATGTATCAACTATGATTATCTACTATGTCAACTTAATTTATTAAAATTGTCCGAACGCAGAATAGTATATGACCTAACATGTTTAAATAAAATCATAAATTCAGTAATTGACAGCCCTGAACTATTAAACCTGATTTCCTTCCATATACCTCGCAATTCAACATCGAGGCAGTATCTACCATTCTATTGTGACAACTCCAACACAGAATCACAATTGTATACCCCCGTTCGCCGTATACAAAATTTGGGTAATGACTATAAAGATGTTGTTGATATATTTAACACATCATTCACTAAATACAAACAAGTCTTAGTAGAATTTATATCTAAAAGAAGAACAACAAATTTAATTAATCCAACTGAATAGCTCTGCTTCGAATCATTTCACATGTACTTTACTTTTCTCAGTCTACATCTTTTTCCATCTTGCATGGTGGAGTATTTTGTTTTTATTTCAATTTGTTTTTTATTGTATTTTTGTTTTAGATTTGGTTATGATTTTGTTTTTGTTTTGTTTATGTATTTGTTTTTTTGTTTTTTAAAATTTTGTTATGCTTATTTAAATTTAGATGTTCTTTGTAAAAAAAAATGCATGTAAAAGCCCAGCCGGGCGTGAAATTCAATAAATAAATAAATAAATAAATAAATACAAGTGCATAGAGTTAAGTAGTGCCGTCTGCCGTCGGGCGGCACTGCAGTCACCGTCTGCTGTCACCGTCTGCCGTCTGCCGCGTGGCACGGAATCGCACCTTTAGAGTGTCCCCGGCAGAGGTGGTTTGATCCGACGGGTGCATACGTATTGTGCATTCGTACCTGGTTCGGCAAATAGCTGAGTTTTGTACTTCCTCCGTCCCATGCATAACTGTTTTTTCATCTTAGGGTGTCCCCAGCAGACGTGGTTTGATCCACCGGGTGCATACGTATTGTGCATACGTACCTGGTTCGTCCAATAGCCGAGTTTTATACTTCCCCCGTCCGATGCATAACTGTTTTTTCGTCTTAGGGTGTACCAGTCACCCAGTAGAGGTGGTTTAATCCGCCGGGTCTCGTCGCGCGGCATTTTGCTCATCGCGCGAGTGACAACGTGAGAATTATTTTTTAGTTTATTCCAGATCGTTTTAGTTCTAGGTAGTTGCAACATGCTTTTAATTTGTGTGACATGTGTAAAGTTCGTGGGAATGATGAAAATTAATGTTTTGTTATTCATTCTTTAATTTTTTTTAAATTGAAGTTACCTACTTTTTTTTGTTTATTCCAAAAGTGCAGTTAAGAAATGACAATGTAGTTCCTGCATTTGTTATTAAAATATTATACTATATTAAAATATTATGTATTTATATAAAAAAAATGTTTGATCTGATTTTACATGATTGTGTTATTATATACTAGCTTATTCCCCCCCTTTCCCCCCACCTTCCTCTTCACAACCTCCTCCCCCTTCTCCCTCTCACCCCTTTTGCCCTTCCCTCACACCCCTCTCCATATTCATTACATTCAGTTTTCAAACAGCTCGCGTGCAATGTATTAAAACATAACAATCAAACACGCGCAGTTTCTCATTTATAATATTAGTATAGATTAGCATAATTTGAACTGTCAAAGGGATCCCCATAGTAACCTAAACAAATAACAAAATGGACAGCGCACGTCAAACAATTTATTAGCAACGCTTTGCTTTTCGTCTGAACAATAAACGTATGATAAATAGTTTCATAACGCCACAGCTTATTCATAAAGCCTGAGGTTACTAATACATGTAGTCTACAGTACTTGCAAATAATGTAGCTTTCTATTAACGAAAGAATTTTAAAGTCCATTCATTATTTTTTGCGTGAAAGAGTAACAAACGTACATCCATACATCAAGACATCCATACAAACTTTCGTCTTTATATTATTAATAGGATTAGTACCTAATAATAAAAATAAATTTACTTTATTTTATGTGCTGTGTGGCTATTTATAAAACGTGAGCAAAATGCTCTATACGCGAGTGCTCGTGTAAGTTTTAAAGGCGCGAGTGCTCGCGGGTAAACGAACAATTTGCTTTATAATTTACCTCAGCAATATTATTTCACCTCCGAAAACTCATAAAAACGTTGTAAAACCGCTCCAAATGTATTATCTTTTTTACCCTACAGCCTTACCATCTTACTAATTTGATTCTTGTAGGCCAGTTCAACCTTGGAATGGTAAAACCGATCTTAAGCCAGGTTTAAGGCCGTTATAAAAAAAAATGCCATGGTAATAAGTCAAGGTTTTTTCTCCGTTTCAACCTTAAGCGCAGCGTTATATTTATACCGCCTTTATCAAATAAGGGTTAAATATTTCATTTATTTGAAGTTTACTCATAAATACGAATATTAGATTACCGGACAGCAGATGACGCAGAATTAAAAAAAAAGTTTTTTATCCATAATATAAAAATGAATCGCTGAATGTATTTCAAAGCGCATAACTTTCGAACGACTGCACCAAATTAAATAATTCTTTTTTTCATGTGTTCGTTATTGCCAGGATAAAGTTTTTATAAAACTTTCGGTGAGCTCTGGAATTAATAAATTTGTTTAAAAAATTGCTATTGGTGGCACGCGAGGAAGCGGCTATTGCTATGGAAAGCGGAAAGCGGAAGGGAGGGAGAGCTCTGGGAGGGGGAGGGAGAACTGGGAGGTGGGAAGGGAACTCGAAAGGGGTATTCGCGGGACGGAAGAAGGGGGGGAGTGGAGTGGGGAGAGGGAAGGTGGAGGTGACGAAGTAGGAACGCGAGAGGGGAAGAGGACGCAAGAGAAGAAGGGAAGGCGGAAGGGGAACGGAACGAATGGGAAAGGACACGCAGGGAGAAACAATTTCTTTATTAAATGGCATAGCAACGCATGCCGGGAACCAGCAAGTATTATATATATATAGCCCAATATTTTATATATGTGACGTCCTCTGTGAAAACAAAAAAAAACTCATTTCTACATGTCATTAAATTACACAAATTGAACCGTTTTTAAGGGTTCCATGCTAACTCAGTAGGCAACAACTCAACTCAAAACCTCCTTTGAAAAGTCAATAAAAGTTATGAAAAAATACATAACTCGGTTAAAAATAGGTTACGTTAAGTTAGGATGCAGGGTATTTTTCAATGTTTTTTTCATAGCTTTTAATACCCCCACTGCGGTGCAGGCGATGGGTTGAGAGATTCCCGATATAGAGGTCCAGGTTAGGTCTCCCGCAACCATTCACTCCCTATCCGGCCCGCCACGCCCATGGGCAAACGCATTCACCACCAAGTTCTAGACAAATCTCACCCCATGAACCATGGCACCCCTGCTACCAAAGCATTGCACCACTTGGAGTAACTTGCGGCACGAATGTTGGTTATCCATTAAATAATTCCTGGGGCGGCGCTATCCATACCCGCCTTTATAATTTCCGAATAAAAGAAATCAATATTATATTATAAAAGAAAGTGTTCAACTAGGTACGTGCCGCTTAAACTTAGAAACCAGTTCCGGTACGAACAAGGGAGTTATATGGTGTGGTAGCCCTCTATCACTCATCCATGAAGAAGGTTCAGGTTTTTATCTGAAGGGCTTGCTTTTGAAGATATAAGTGCTGAAATTTCGCCCTCTAGAAATTTCTAGAACAGTACAGGACATTCGAGAGTATTTGAGAGCATTCCACAGCATTTCAGAACAACCCGGAACACTCTCGAATGTTGTGGAATGTTCTGGAACATTGTGGAGCATTCGAAGCCGTTTTTGAATGGGCGGGGGTTGATATTATCTTGCTTTATATACCCCTACCCATTGGTAGGGGTATATAAAGCAAGATCCGTCGTGGGTTCGATCGTCTTCAATCTCACATTATCAACTTGTGGACAGTACCTACGCACAGCACACAACAGCCAAAAAAACATTATTTTTTGTATGGCAACACTGGTACTCTAGTACCTTCTACCAGCTGCTGACGGAAAGGCAAAAATTCAGATATTATTCTTGGTTATTCGCTGGTTCAGGTTGCTTGTGTTGCGTAGTTCACTATCCTCATGTTTTACCCTTCAGGTAGAAATTATTGTCGTGTATTGCCGTCAGGCAAATGTGAGATTCAAATACATAAAAGTCAGTACACTCCAATTCTACTTATTACTAACACCCGTGACATTCCCAAATAACATGGCGAATCCATTGAGTAAGGGATCGATTCATCTCCAGTTATAAACTCAAGGCATTGCTGAAAACCAGCTGCTTTCCAGAAGAAATCCTGAATTGTAGCTGAGCAGTGACTTTTCATCAATAGAATCAATGATAAAAGAAAAATAAATCTATTGTAAAAAAATCTATCATTCTATTAATAAACGTTTTTATTATTATTATTATTTATTTATTTATTTATTTTTTCAGGTTCTCCATAAAACAGTTATACACCAAATTATTACGGAGAAGATTACAAAATTTAAGAGAAAAAAGGCCAAGGGGGCAGTTTCACTATGTTGAGACGTATGTCAAAAGATAGTTACTGAACTCTCTATAGGTAACATTGAAGATGTCAATGCTCAATGCAGAATCGTTAAGCAGTTGAATTGCTCTATTTAATGGGGCATTCTGAAAGGAAGAAGTTCTCGCTTTCGGAGCATAAAAAGGTGTGTGGGATCTCCCACGAGTATACGCGTTAGGGACATATAGGTTAATCTTCTTCAACATATGTGGATTCAGTACAGTACCGGAGATCAGCTTAAAAAAATGTTTCCCCAAAAATATTTTTCGGCGGGCTTCTAAGGTATTAAGATCGAGCATTCCTGTTAAGAACAATGATGGATACAGGAATGGGTAGTATGTATATTCCCTCATATACAGACAAAGCATAAACCTTTTTTGTACTTTTTCTATTTCTAGGATATGGTTTTGTTCAGAGGGTGCCCAAATAATGGAGCTTTATTCCAGGATGCTGCGGACAAGTGTTTCATATGTTCTCTTCTTCTTATTATTATAACTCCCTGAGCGAAGCCGGGTGGGTACCCTAGCTAGTAAATTATAATATATTACTGAGAAAGATTGCTATCATGGCAGCTATTTACGACGTAAAGAGAAACATTGAATATATTATCTGAGTAAATATATAACATTATTGGTTAAGCTTCCATAGAGAACGCACTCGGGTGAAATATCACCATAAATTAATTTGAGTACACCCAGATTAAATTTGTCGTTTAAACAATCCGTAACACATAGTCTACTTTATATTATAATATCAATCCGTCTGCTGAAAGCAGTTTATGAACTAATCTATATCTACTCGTATAAAGAGTTACTGGCGGTGTTTATTAATGCGCCGCGGCGCTCAGTTCCACCAGTTCATTCGGTGAACAACCGACTCCGGCGGCGGACGCGTTGTGTTGGATGACTCGAGCGATCCTGGCGGGCGCCGCTCAAACTATTTCGACAAGTGTCTAAACTGTGCATTAAAACTTTTCAGAAAAGCGCTGTTTATATTAAACCTCGTAAAAAAATATTAATACAAAGATAAACTATTAAATGCTAGACGAGAGATTTTCCTGTATTGGAAAACTTGATCTACTTAATTATAAAAAGCGATCTAACAAATTGAAACAATGTGAACTTATTGTAATTGCATGGAACAAATAATATTTTCTAACAAGTTATTATTATTATTTTTTTTAAATATAACTGTGCCCTTGCAAGCTTTTAAAATTATTGTGCGGTGTTATTTTACACGTTTGCGAGCTTTCTTGAGTGATAATAATAAACACATTCTTTGTAATATTTTTTAAAACCTCGACCGTCGAAAAATTAAATAATTGTATCGAACAATTTAATTTGTGGATAGATTTAATTATCTTTTTAGTGAAAAGGTTGTATTAAAAAAAAAAGTTTTGAAGTTGAAAAGTGAAAAGTAGTAAAGTGGTTATGTGCCTGCAACACCCCATCTAAGGACCTTTCGTAAGGGTTGATTTACAAGAATATTTCGTACACCAAGGTAAGCCTCTCATTAACATAATTGCGTTGTAACTTTAATGAGGGTGAACAATTCATTTTAAATGTATAGAATTACTCGTTCACACTGTCGTAAGCTATTATTTAGATATTCGTTAGCAAACTGAATATTTACTTGAAAATTTGATATTACATATTTAAGTCATCTGATCCTTTGAGAATACGTTGATTAAAATCAACGATTCTTTTATAAGTTAGGTTTTTTCTTCGATTTACCATATTATTTTTCTTACTCCAGAAAAATAAATACGAATAGATGTACTTAATTTTGTCAATTTATGTGTAGTTATTATGCTAGAAATCCTGTAAATTCACGTATTTCAAAGCATGCATTTATGCTAATAATTTACATATTAAAATTACAGAAAATATATTTTTTTAACATCACAATAAAAAACGTCATTTATTTTGTTATTCCACCGATTAAAAAATATCTAAAACTTGATCTTACCTAGATGATCGATCTATTATGATCCTTCTAGCTTTTAAAGATCGCGTATAGCTTTATATTTTTCAAAAATCTAAATTTAATGTTGAAAAAAAAAACTTTTATTTATATATCGAAGTCTATCTATTTTTGTTTGTAGAACCATATTTCTACTTTAAGTTTCAATAATATTATTATTAATTTGGTAAATACGCATAGAGTCCACCTCACTTATAATACTGAACGTACGTGTTGTCGATGTTTGATGCACGGATAATACGGAATATTCATTTTTTAACTAATAGACAATCAAATATGACATTTGTCGGAAGTACCAATCTTATAAAATAAATTCTCGTCAAAATAAAAACAAAAAAGTACCTAGTTCAAATTATTGGGTTGAGATTTAAACTACGAAAGCTGCATGTCATCAAAATTTAAAAAAAAACATCCCAGGTTTTGAATGGTTTGCTTGGCAAAGCAGGGTTTCTCTAGCGGGTATGTGAAATTATTCTAATACATTTTTTTCATGTTCTGCTGTTATAAATACAGGTATAAACTTGTCAATAATGCATTCACTTTGTTTTATACGGTAATAATTTTTTTCTGTGATTGGCAGCATTGATTGATTGTCCATGAAATGTAAAATTAAAACGATAAATATAAATGGGCGTGACCGCGCAAGTGAATTAATTTAAACAATTATCTCCCCTGACAAAAATACTCACTTTTCGTAATAATTAAACTAAATCCAACTGTTTGAATAAAACATGTTCCGTATTAACGAGTAAGCGGTTCAATGCATAAATAATATTAATTTTAGTTAAAAAACAGAATTTATAGAAAATGAATTTTATAAAATATATTATGATAAAACCATACTAACAGACAGAACAATTAGTCATAATAGACCTGATATAGTTTTACATGACAAAATTAAAAGAGTAACTTATATCATTGATGTAGCTATTCCAAATTCCGGTAATATTAAAAAAAGTGTCCCTGAAAAAATAAGAAAATACACAGATTTAGGAAATGAGATTAAAAGAATTTGGCATTCTCAGACTATAAAAATATTACCATTTGTTATTTCAGCTACTGGCAGTATACCTTGGTCTCTCATTCAAAATTAAGGCATATTAGATTTGTCAAAGAATTTATATAAAAAATGAAAAAATCAGTCATTTGGTCCCTGGTAGGTTGATATGTTGTTCTTGTTTTGTTTTGTATTTATAATACTTATATAGTGCAATGGCATAGCGTGGATTGAGTAGATGATCATTTGGGAAGTATGTAAAAGGGTTTAGTTTTTCCTATGGGTAATTTAACCCGGACTTTTAAATCTGGTGCGTAAAAAACAAGTTATACTCTGTAATTATTATTAGACAGTTTGATAAAACCTTTCAGAGGCGCAACAGCTGTCACGCATAATAACAATAACATACAAAGCAGATTTTGTTCATAAATGAACTGGTTTATTTCATGAATTAAGTAATAATATTATTCAATCCATACATTAGGTGTATACTTTTTTTATTACGTGTATACTTTTTTAAATAATAAAATTTCGGAAGATCAATTTTGTTGCACAGACAAAATATTATTTCAAGACAAAATAATTTTAATTAAATTTGAAAATCCAACTAACAAAATGTCAATAAGGCTCCACCGATAATATAAATGAGTTTTGAGGGTTGATTATTCAATTCACGTTTTTGTTATTCACGGCAGATTGCCTCAGTAGCTCTGTTGATTGGACCAATCGCTCGATTAACGGAAGGCCCCGGATTTCACCCCCACCCTTTGTGGAAAGAATCTATTTTCTGATTCGTGTAATTTGATAATTAATTCTGAGATTTTTTAGTGAATTTTGTTGTTACAATTTCCTTTTATTAAAAAAGCATAAGCCCACGAGAACCATTATTAAAAAATTCTCTGTATTATTAATTAAACAAGAAGGATCTTTCTAAAAATGTTCAAAAAAATATGGCGAACAAAATTCATGAAGTCTTAGAAATTATTTTGCGGATAACTTTTTACCTCAGGGAAATATAAAGGAGCGTCTGCCAAAGGCAATTTTAGTTATTTCTTATTTTCTGAGCGGTTTCAAACTAAAACCTTGATAATTAAAAAAATAATAATAATTACTAGCAGCCAACTTCCATAATGTTCCTAGTGGTTAACGTATTAGGTTTCAAGTTATCAAGTTGAGAAAATAGTTTATTCGCGTTGCGGAAAAAATACATTAAAAGTTTTAAAAATACTCGTATATTTTATTTTTAAGAGCGTTTAACCAGCCAGCGGACGAAAATCCACATTTCGTCGAAAGTTGTTCTTACGATCGTGCAGGGCAGTTACAATGAGAAAGATTAATTTTTCTCCGTACCAGCTTTTTTAAATTATAACTCAATATCGAATTTATTTCAATTCAAATTAGCTTTAATTTATACCTTCATCCAAAAATGCTGAAAAGCGTGATGATAAAACTATTAAAATAATGTACTTTTTGTAGTTATTTTTTGATTATAAGTATTTATCATTTTTCAATAATGTATAAATTTAATAACAATGTTAAAAAAATCTGAAATATATTAGTTTGTAAGTGCGCAAATAAATACACAAACGGACCAATTTTCGCCAAGAAACACATGTACGTACATATTTTTTAATGATTTTATTGAAACTAAAATTAAAATTCTAAAACATAAGTTTGCTAGATAATGTATTGATTTATTTTACTGCATGATTTTATTATTTGAAATGGGTGTGGTATAATACAAAAACTTTTTTGAAAATTGAACAAATCTGACAACGACCTATGGAATAACCTTATTATACTAAAAATTAAAAAAATTTCTCAAAATTTATTACTTACGAATGCTAGATAAAAGAACAATCTTTCAAAATCCATTTATAATTTTTTGTGGAAAAGAGTCGATACGTCTAAAAACTTTTTTGAAAATGACGCTTTTCCGGTTTTCTCTGGTAATGCCCTCTTAACCACTTTATTAGAATTATAACATTTTGTTACCCTATGTTTTTAGCTTTTTTATATTAGCTCCACACAGGAGGCCCTAAGGAAATTAATTCCACTCAGGGCCAATGTCAACTTTTGGGGATGCTGTGTGGAGGGTCTTTTTGGTAAAAGGAAGAAGAGGAAGTTTTAGGAAGGAAAAGAGTATGAGGGGTGGGTAGGAATCAAAGATATTCAAATACAGAAGAGATATGCTATGGTGTCCGCGCAACTGTCGCCGGACTACGCGCTAATTAGCGTAGTTTTCATACAAAAATAATTTGTTCATTTCGTTGATTTTTTGAAAATGTGCATTAATATTGGTTAACAATATATTTTGAATAAGGAAAGAATTCGTTCATTTAGTTTAACGTTCGTTTGGTTTATTCCTTAATTATTTGTTCTTTTATTTGTTAATCGGTAAACAATATCGGCGACACCCGGAAGCACAGACCCACATAGTAAAAACAGCAGATAGCACATCTACTTATATTTCAATATCTTTGGTAGGAATCTAGGGATCAATGTGTTCAGGATTGACGGACGTGTGAATCTATCCCTCTTACTGAAGGGTATAAAACGATGTTCGGCTGGAGAAATCAAAAAGACTCCCTCGACCATTCTATCCCCATCCGGCCTGCCATGCAGCTAGTGGACAGGCATCCACCGCCAAGACCCGGACAAACCCCACCCCATAAACCCGGGCACTCCTGCTAAGTCACCAAACTTAGCGAACCACTTGGGGTAGCAACAGTCTGAAGTTATAATGCTAATTAAGCACCCAGTTATTAAGTCGGTTGCTACACATTAATTTGAATTGATTTTTAATTCGTAATTGGATGGATAAATTTGAAACAAATTTGAATTAATGTATATCTACAGACTTTATGACTTGGTGCTTACTTAGCATTATAATTTTAAACTATTAGAGGGTGACCTATGTCAGAGATGTTGGTCATCCAATAAACGGTTCCCGGGACGCCTCGCCGCGCCGGTACTTACACCCCCCTTCAAAGGTAGTATATTTTGTTCAGATAGTATCTTTTTCAGGATAGTATATTTTGTTTATAAAGTAAGAAGTTCAGACATTGACATTATAAGGTGATGAAAATAAAAATAGAGACAGCACAACGGAAGAGAGAAATCCGAGATGAGGTTGATATTTAGAACTACTTAAATTTTTTTTTTGACATTATATTGTGCTTTGGGTTTGACATAGAAACAAAACTTTTTGTGCTAACATTGTTTATAATTTATTAATATATTTTATCGTCGATGGATTTTGCTTTCACTATAAAACCAGTCCTCATAGCACAAAATGGAATTATGAAAATTATACTTAGAGACCTCATCAAAACTCCATCATTATACGTTTTTAAAGCCCTGATACACTCTAAAACAATTATATTAGGTCCTCACATATGAAATTAACGATTTGTATGGGAGGAACATAAAGTCGATTATAATATATTTATTTAATCAAAGTATTTACCATTGCTATCTATGCACTTTTGCCAACTCATAGGTAGTTCATCGATCCCTTTACTAAAAAAACCATTCGGACGGGAATCAATAAAATCTTTGAAGGCGGTTTGGACTGCCCCATCGGAGTTGAATTTTTTCCCTTGCAAGAAGTTATCCAAATTTCGAAAAAATTGGTAATAATCTGTTGGGGCAAGGTCCGGAGAGTACGGTGGATGTCTTAGACATTCCAATTGAAAGTCCTCTAATTTGGAGCCGTCTGTTGTGCAGTGTGTGGTCTAGCGTTCTAACGCGCATTTGTTGATTTGCTTCGCTCAATTCGTGAGGTACCCACCTTTCAAGCTTTTTCACCTTCCCAATTTGCTTCTAGTGGATTAAAATAGTTTTATCACTAACACCGCAGCCTGCAGTTAACTCGGACGTGGTTTGCGATGGATCCGCTTCCACAATAGCCTTCAATTCTTCATTATCAACTTTGATCTCCGGCCGCCCACGGGGCTTGTTCTGCAGGTCGAAATTTCCAGAACGAAAACGTTGGAACCAAAAACGAACCGTGTTTTCTTTTGCGGCACCGTCGCCATACACATCATTAATTCTTCGAGCCGTTTCTGCAGCACTGGTGCCACGGTGGAACTCGTACTCGTAAATAACTCGATATTTCAAGTTTTCCATTTTTTAAACTAAGTGACGCAAATAAAAAAAAACAATTAAAGAAAAAAAACAAATGAATTTTAGAAACACAAATACATGAGTAAATAGCTGCATACATTTGAATTTGGAATTCCTAACCAAAGAGAAGATATTTGAGATCAAAGTTGCCAGTACGGCAAAACGCCAATTTCATATGTAAGGACCTAATATTCAAATTATATTCTTATTTACAAAAACCAGAATAACTTTACACACATAAACTCGGGCCGATTCACAAGATCCACATTACAACATACATTCCACCAACCTTCAGATAAAACGAATTTCAGACAAAAATATATGAAAAATTTCACTATAAACTTATTTAATATCCTCCCTCTTGCAATAAAAAAACATTAAAAAATAACCGACTACAAAAAAAGCACAAATATATGGATTATGGACACGGGAAGAAAGACTGTAGATACATTTTGCAACCTAACAAAGATTAAAGCTTATATTGTATTTTCTTCCGGATATTGCTTTGTAATTTTCCTCTCGTAATATTTTAATAAAGGTGCTTACTTGAAATTCATACTCAAAACCATGTACAATGTGGCGTTAGAACGGGGTACCTCAGTAATGTGGCATTATTTTCTTTTCAACACTTATAAAAAATTGGGAAATATAGAACATAAGAAAAAAATATAAAAAAAATATAGGTGAAAGTTTCACCCACGTAATAAAGGGATGATGTGTACGTTTTAAGATTTTCACGGAAAAAAGTATTTTCGTCATTTGTTTTTGGGGTGTTGTGCCGTGTTGCGCAACCTCCATCTTTAGCCAACGTTTCGGACAGCGTTGCAGTGTCCATCATCAGGGCAGATCCGGAGATGTGTACATTGTACATCTACCGGAACTGCCGGATCTGCCCTGCAACGCTGTCCGAAACGTTGGCTAAAGAAGGAGGTAGCGCAACATGGCATAACACCCCAAAAACAAATAACGAAAAAGGAATGATGTATTCTAAAGAAGTTATAAACAAGTTACACAAAACCGTGTGCATACAATGTGATTTTAGAACGGTGTACCCCAGTAAGGTGACATTATTTTTTAGAGATGCCACGAATAGTGATTTTGCCGAATACCGAATACTCGGCTAAGCTCTCGGCCAACATTCGGCGGCCGAATAGTCGGCGACATTTAATAAATTTCACAAACAGTTTTCATGTAAAAATCATTTACATTTCGCAAAAGAAGTTGATTTTTACATGAAAACTGTTTGCCTAGATCGAACTGCAGACCCTTACAAGTTGTGGTCAGCAAACACAAAATAGTATCCATAATATTACCTGTTCGAGGGATATTATGGATTAAAATTGTATGCCATAACCTTTTGTCGGATTCAATATATAAAGAAAAAGTTGACCATGCACATGGCACTAGATTTAGTAAAAATGAGGGTTTATCCGTTCCGAAAATTATAAATAAATACGGACAACGGATATTCACTTATCTTGTCCCTACCATATTTAATAAGATGCCAGTGAACATAAAAATCGAAGCAAATTGCACCACCGATTTCAAAAAAAAAAATAAAAAAATGGCTAATGGATCGAAACTTTGTATACTGATATTGTTTGTAATCTTATGTATAAATATGACTAAGAATAATCTGCCTGTGTTATATCTGTCTATCTGTATATTTGATGCCTTTGTATTGTAGCTATTTAAAAGTTATTCTTCTTTATCAATTTTGTGTATTGTGGTTTCTTGTTATATTTGAGATTTAATGTTATATTAATATTGTTAAATTGACCTGCTGACAAACTGCTTTGGCAGTTTAGTGGGTGCTTAAAATGAAGAATAAAAAAAAAACCTAGCAGAATTTGTTAAGATCTCCCGGTAGCAGTGTATTTAGTGAGCGACTATCGGAGGTAGGTATAATTTATGAGGAAAAACGCAATCGTTTGCTATCAACAAATGCTGAAAAATAGTTTTCATAACTTACCACTGATAGATTTTAAGAAATAGTACATATATTATGTTGATTTTCTGTTAAATTATTTTTTTTTTTATTTCTTATTCGTTTTTTCATGATTTGGTATTCCGTATTCGGCCGAATGGTTGGGAATATTAGGCCAAATACCGAATAGTAGCCGAATATTCGTGGAATCCCTAATTATTTTCTTTTCAGCACTTATAATATAATTTTTTAAATATATTTTAATTTTAATTTAATTTAATTTTTTTATTTTTTGTTACTAAGCTACTGCAAGTAGCTTAGCACGTAGCGTAGCTTAGCTACTGCAAGTAGCTTGTCAGCAAAACATATAAAATAAAAAATATTTAAAAAAACCCGTGACACATGGGTGAAAGTTTCACCCACGTAATAAAGGGTTGATGTGTTTTAAAGAAGTTATAAGAACTTAGACATTGAACAAACAATTTCGCAAGTAGATACAGTATCAGAAGCATATGACGGACTTCAGGGCAAGTGGTTTCCAGTTCATAATTTTTTTTAGTAAATTTTCAAGTTCTGTTACCATTTCATTATTGGTCAGATATTTCATAGAACCGAAATAATCAGAGAACCTGGATAGAACATCCAAGGAAGTTAACATTCAAATTTAACATAGAAATTTGTTGAATTATTCAAATTCTGTGAAACAACTTGTCCTTAGAAATTGTATATGCCGCTCGTTTATCGTGTCATGCTCACGATGACCGGTCAGAATCATGCAACTTCAACACCTTCTTTGAAAATTCATTAAAAGAGATAATTTTTTTTTTTTTTTCATATCTTTTAGTGATTCTTCAAAGGAGTGTTAAAATGCCACTTTGTGTTGAGTTGTCGTAGAACCCATACTCACTTTGAAAAGATCTGATACAAGTGTGGTATTGAGGATTCTAAATGACAGATGCAAATTCAAAACTGATTTGACGAGAATTCAGGCTATCCCCATTGATGTGAATATTATAATTAAACTAGTTGACCCGACAAACGTTGTTTTACCATATAAATTATTTCTAGTGAATATTTTGGTTGTTAAATAAAAAAATAACGAATGTATTGTAAGTGTGTGGGGATAGGATCTATGACAGAAAGAGGAATGGAGCGCTGTAGACGATGACCGCCGAAAAAAACAAAAAAAAAATACCAACTAAGGTAGGAAAATGAAATAAAGAAAATCAATATGAATTTTGAATGACAATTGAGTGTATGATATTTTTTGTCAGTCCGTCTTTATCCAACACAAATAAGCTCGATGGTTTGCCCACGCGAAAACATGATGCCGAATGAAATATCAAAATGACGCTACGCTTCGTGAATGTCTTGCTCGTGCGTGGATGAAAGTTCGATCAGACGGACGTAGTGCCATCTATCATTCAACAACATAAATAATTTAATTCTGTTTGAAATGCGAAAGATGGTTAAATTTGTTTATACAAAAATACTAAAATCGCGATTAAAAAATCGGAGGGTGGGGGTAGGGGGGTTAAAATTTGGGGTTGGGGTCCATTAATCATGTGATGTTTTTAGCAACTTTTTAAACCACTCCCCATTTTTTCCGACCCCCCCCCCCTTCCGAGTCTCACGTGATAATTAACCCCTTATAGGTATTTTTTGATGCCAAAAAAAAAAAAAAAATTGTCAGATAATATAAATTTTTTTCTGGAGAGGGACACCCTAATCACCTAGCGGAATGAAATATATTCTTTAAAATCTATTCTCATACCTACCAAATATACATACAAAATTTCAAAAAATCGGTCAAGCTGTTTCGAAGGAGTTCGACCACAAACACCGTGACACAAGATTTTTATATATAAGATTAAACAATAAAGCGATAAATTTGGTTCCACTTTTTTACCTCCAATTATTCGACCATTACAATCATCCGACCTCCAACGCTCCTAAAGCGTAACTACTAGAAACCACCGAATCCGCTCCTGCTGCACTGCAGCTCGCTTGAAAATAGAAAAACACGCTTCGACGAGATATTAGTACACAATAGTGCCTCTATGACTACACCGTGATTTTCCACGGGTTTGCTATAATAAAGTAACATCTAGTCCGGAATTCAATATAAACAATAATATAACGACATACCTCCCCACTTATCACGTTCGTGAAATGAATTGAATCATTACACATAATCGGACACATAATCACCAGTAATCTGATGGACGATGACGACATCGATAGGCAAAGAAGAGCTCTCAGTGTAAAAGCAAACATGCTCAGTAGAAGATTCCGCCTTTGCAGTACTGCTGTAAAAAGGACGCTCTTCCTTTCCTTCTGCGCAACACTGTATACGTGTGAACTCTGGGCAAACTACAAGAAGAGTAGTATAGAAAGACTTCGGGTTCAGTACAACAACGCCTTCCGCATAATGTTTGGTCTCCCCAGATATTGCAGCGCTTCCCGGATGTTCACGGAGGGGCGAGTTCCTGGCTTTGCAGCCCTTATTAGATCCAGGGTGGCAGGAATGAGGGAAAGGATAACCAGCTCTGGAAACATCCTCGTCATGGAAGCCCGCCTCAGTCCATCATCCAGTATTGATGCACACTGGAGAAAAATACTGGCTCCTTACGTGCTCACAGAACCCTGAAAGCTTAATATTATTATTTCTTTTGTTTTCCTTTTACTACTATTAGCTTATTATCTTTTTTTGTTCCGTGTACATATATATCCACCTTCTTTTTCTTTTTTTCCTTTCAAATACTTTGTACATGTATGTGTATATTATACTTTTATGGAATGTGTGGGATTGCACTCTCCTCCCCACATACTGGAATAAACACTTATTTATTTTATATTTATTTTATTTTTATTTTATTACGTTACTTCAAATGACTTTAATCTTGTTTCATTTCAAGATCTGAATAACTAGGTAGTTCTCAATCTCAATTTTTCTGCGAATTTTACCTCCCTACTTCAATTAGACTCACAACATGCTACAAATGCAATAAAATGAATGGATTCAGACGTTAAGACTTTTATGAAGTATTCACATAACAAACAAAAAATAAATCAGTGAATATATCGGCAAGTAATGGGTGGTTCATAAAAAGCGAGTGTTTAATGTAAACCAAATATAGGTACTATTATTTTTATATTTTTTAAAAATAACTTAATACTTTGTAAAAACGGATATTGATTGTTTATACAGGTGCAAGCTTTGTTTGGAAAATACTACTGCACAAGCTCTGTGAAAAATTATTCAATAGTCTGATTTAAGTCGTCTCCTAAAACTTCATTTTGATGAAAATTTATTATCGACAAAGAGTTTATAACGACAGTAATCAAAAATTGTACATTAAACAAATTAAACAAATTGTACAGCGCCCTTGAGGTGATTTTTCACAAAAACGGCGCTTTATAAATTATCCAATTATTATTATTATTATTAGTAAAATTAGTTTTTCCATATCTCAAAATGACGGAGTTATGAATTTTCAAACTGAACACGGGTAAAACTTATGCAATCGTGTCTGGTGACGCCACAGGAGATACGACTTTTTTTGTTTTTATATGAGATCCACACTGGAGGCCCCGAGGAAAATAATTGCCCCCAGGGGCATCCTTTTCCATTTTCCATCCCCATCTTTGGGGATGCTGTGTGGAGGGTTTTTTTAAGGAAAGGAAGGAGAGGAGAGTTCTAGGAAGGAAAAGGGTTTAAAGGGTGGGTAGGAATCTGAGGTTCAGTATGTCCTGGTCATTCGCCTCGAAGACCTAAACAAACCTCACCCCATGAACCCGGGCACCCCTGCTCAATCACCAAATGTGGCGAAACACTTGGGGTGGCCTATGGCAGAGGGGTTGGTTATCCAATAAAGGTTCCCGAGGTGGCGGTACCCATTCCCGCCTCCCAAATTGCTATTGCGTTCAACAAGTTATTAACAATTTTAAATAAATAAAATAAATCAGAACAAATTCTTCTTTCTTTTAATTTAATGTATCAAGTCCCAGTAGACGTAACAGAGAGAAGTAATTAACTCTCCTGATTAATATGTTTTCATGTACCCAGTAGATCAGTTCGTCAAAAAATACCTTACCATTGTAACAATACAAGATCTAATGCTGAATTGTATGCCATAATAAATCGCCTGCATATACTTGGTAACAAATATGTTGTTGATGTGATAAATGAAGAAAGATTATCAACATACAAACATTATTTAATTAAAGCTATTTGTCAGCGCTTCTCGGTTAAACTATAATCTTATATACTTTGAATGTTTATATTCTTCACCAACGTGTATTTCTGGAGTTTTTAAATTTATTACTACGTACATTACGTAGTAATTTTTTAGTTCATAATATCTTATACACAATCATGAATATGAAGTTTTCTTTTTCATCATGTTTGTATTTATAATAGCTTACTATTTTTACTTTATACTGTCACTTCAATATGTGCTTTTTAATTTTTAGTCATATTAATTTTTTTTTTTCTTAACCATGTATAGTCTTTCAAATTATTGCAATTCCTATGTGGAAGTCGTTGATTGACGTTAATTCATAATAAATAAATAAATAAAATATTGATTTACATTTGATGAAAAAACAATTTTTAGGTTTGGTTGGATATATTGGCCTCAAATCTAAAATTAAGAATTGTATGAAATGGGATGCGCATCCGTTTCACTTAATACCTTCTATAAACGAGCACTAACCAATTTAGAAAAAGAAGAGCCCTAAATCAAAGCAGAAGTACTAGAGTATTAAATGGAGTTGACATACACATTTATTAATTGCCCGTGTTTTAGTGCCTACTAGAGTATTGCCTTTTTTTAAAAATTATATTTGTTACGATTGTGCTTTGCAAAGCAGTGGATGAAAATATAAAAGTGTGACTCTTAAAAAACGCCGAGTGATTTTTAATGGAAGGAACGGGAAAAACATCATCTGAAAAATGTTTTTTTGGTTATCGCTTGACAGCCTGTCTCTCTTCTCGTAGACGTAATCTCAGGTTTCGATCATTCTTATCAAAAGGCTGTATGCCTGTTGAAGGGGAAAAAGAAGGATTATAATTATTATATTCAGTTAACGTTCCATAGCTTCATGGGCGACAATTGTTACACAGAAATTCAAATGTAACGTTGACATCAAATGGTCATTCAACGCCATTTCGTTTTTTATTACAGTTCCACAATAACTCAACAAAGTAGCATTTCGACACCCCTTAGAAAAATCATTAATGGTTACGAAAAAAAATTACTAGTGTGCAGCTCACACGCGTTAGAGGTGAAACCTTCAGAAAACTAAAGTAGATAAGAGTGAGGAGAGTACGAAGCATCACACAAAGAGCAGTCCGATTATTAAGGAAGCACCGTACAAAGAGGAGACCGATTATTCTCTCACAGGCCAAATTCTATAGATGTATGTGTTTGTTAGTGTCGCTTTTTCGTTTCATCGAGTTTCAAATCACAAAGAGGCTAAACAAGTTTTCACTTAAAAATTTGAAATCTTTCCCATAATTTAACTTAACGTAACATATTTCATCAATTTTTTAAATTTATTTTTCATCACTTTTAATGACTTTTCTAAGGCGGTGTTGAAGTTGTATGTTTCTGAATGCTTTTCTGAAGCGAAAATTTCTCTAGCACCGTCGTGATTTGAGAAGGAGCTGGCGGGAGAATTCTTCGAGGAGGGCATAAAGAAACATGTGCCACGGCTCACCACGTCCATTGAACGGTTTGGCGATTATTTGGAAAAATAGCAATCAAGTGTATCAACAATATCCTGTTTTTTTTTCTAATGCACTCTTTAAAAAAAAAATCAGAACACTTACTTTCTGAACATGCTTGGACTCCTCTTCACACTCCGGTTTTTTTATATGCTGATCTGGTTTATTTTAAAATTCCACGTAGTTTTCCAGAGTGGTGGATGCTTTCAGTATCGCTCTGGATAAATACAACAAATCAGAATCGAAACGTTGCTTCAAATACTTTTAGCCTTGTTCGCTGGCCGAAACCGAATTGCCATCTTCTCGACCATCCTCTTCCCCTTCTCCTTATCTTCACCGCTCCCATCAGCCTCACAACATATGCCGATTAAGGATGATATAGTCCCACTGAGTCCGGGCCGTTGTGACTCATGTGCTGTCTTGACAATTATTGTACGGCGTAAGCCAGTTTTTTCACATTACACCAAAGAACACCTCTGTTTCTACAGTTAACAGACGGACGAACAACATCGCCTCCGAATACGCGAGTCTTGAAGAGGACGTACAGAATGAAGGATGAAAAACAAATGCATTTAATTAATTTTCGATTTTTATTTTTGGGTGTTATGCCGTGTTGCGCTACCTCCTTTTTTAGCCAATATTTCGGACAGCGTTTCAGTGTCCATAATCGGCGAAGAGCATCTAAAGCTATCTTGGTTAAAGAAGGAGGTAGCGCAACACGGCATAACACCCCAAAATAAATAACGAAAATACTTTTATCCGTAAAAATCTAAAATCATAATATCTGCCTTTACCTCAATCCACATCTAAGATCCACTTGTGAAAAAACTTACCTAAAAACGAGTCGAAGAAATGACCCGTTCTCATGAATCCAAAGTTAAGTGTGAACGGGTGTACCGCTCGGGGACAACATTTTTTTTGTTTTTTATATTTTACAAACGTATCCGCCACCAAGACCTAGACAAACCTCATCCCATGAACCCGGGCACCCCTGCTAAGTCATCAAACGTAGCGAACCACTTGGGGTGACCTGTGGAAGGGGTATTGGTTGTCCAGTAAATGGTTCCTGGGGCGGCGGTACCCATATTAGCCTCCCAAATTGAAACTCAGAAACATACAACTTCAACACTCCTTTGAAAAGTCAGAGTGATGAAAAAAGGTTAAATACGTTATGTTGGATTAGGTTATGGGTTACTAATTATGTAAAATTACAATCTGTTAACTTCACCTGCCATAATACAGGGACATTCCTAGCTTTTCAGGGGTGAAAAATACTAAAAAAGTACATTTTTACGTGAAATAAATAAAAAAATAGATAACAAATATTTTCCAAAAAAAATCGTAACTTTTAACAAAGAGGTGTAGAAATGCCAACCTTGTTGAGTTGTCATAGAATCGCACGTAAATCGACATTGATGAATTATATAAAATAATCTTATCAACTACCTACCTTCACAGGTATTTGTGAACATTTCCCATGTGTCAGCGCGTGGGATCATAAAAATGTGACGAAATTTTATTTTGTATTCTTACTGGGAATAATATCGTAAATCAATAAAGGGGATTCACAATGTGATTAATTTTTGACAGCATTTTATCAACGAAGGAGATTTTAGAAATTATAATACAGGGTGGCGCAAAAGAACGTGCATATTTTAAACATAGGTTAAAAAATAAATATTATAATAACTAACTAACCATATTATAATAATATTTGAAATAAAAGATAGGAATTATAAGGTAATTAAATGAAGTTTATTTGTATAAATATCATCGTCTTTTAGGACAGTCACTTCAGAATTATGCAGCGGTTTTTCGTACTTGAGTTTCGGATTTGCACTGCTCCAATAACGACAATTTTGACGGTTTTTACATATGTGTTGGGTGTAAGGTAGGTTTGAGAAGGTGAAACTGTTGGTTGATAATATTGTATGTTTCGTGAACACCTCACTAGGAGAACCTGTGCTGAGGTGTTTACGTGTTTATTATTAAGTGTGACAAGTACAAGTATTTATGTGTTGTTGTACAAAGTTAGTTTTTTTTCTTTTTTTTTACATTTTAATGGTACATTGATTATTTAGAAGAAAAAAAATATGTGTAAGGTATATATATGCACTTGTAGTAATATTAGTAAATTCTTGAAAGACATGTTTATTTCTTTTCCACTTTTTATAGTTTAGTTATGTTTGGTTAGGGATTAAAGTATTTTGAATAAAGAAAATATCTTGATTTTTGATCCAGGCTGTGATATGTTTTTTGTGAATATTTGTAGATGTATTTGCAGTTAGTAGTTGTTTCAGAGTAATGGGCATACAATTAAAAAGTTTGGTTGCATAATACTGAAAATGTCATTGTCCATGTGTAGTGTGTGATATCGGTATGTTCAGGGTTATATTTGTTAAGGACATGGTTTTTATTATTGTTTTTGGTTGAATTGGAATATGGAGTTTGTTTTGGAGGAAGTGTAGCAGAGCAGATTTGGCATAAAGTTGTTTTATTGACATGACTTCTAATGTTTTGTATATTTCGCTTGAATCTATGTACAACGGTACTTGCAGGATTAGTTTAAATATCGCCTTTAGTATATTTTGAATTGGGTCAATTGTTATATTTGTAGCACTCCCCCAAGCCAGTGTTCCATAATATGTGCAAAATATATGGATCTGAGTATTGTTAGTGGGAAAATGTTTTTAATGTATTTTATTAGGTGCATGACTCCTTTTTGTTTATTAGTGATGAAAGTTATGTGGTCAGTCCAGAGTAAGTGTTTATCAATAATAACACCAAGGTATTTTGTTTGTTTGACCCTTTCTATATTCTTGCATTGACAATTGGATGAAGTTTGGTCACAGTCATGCAGAAACAGATCATTTTCAAAAAAAGTCATTCTACTTTTTAACTTGTACTATAATGTAGAATTACCTCCCGAAATTAATGCACTTTACCCCCGGACACCCTGTATAGCCCTTCATAATCTATGCTCCTAAAATAAATAAACCTCCGGTAATAAATTGAAACCGCTTAAAAAAATATGAAAACTTTGTATTTATATTTTTTGTATTTTATTGTATGCATTAGCCATAAATGTATTTTAATTAATTTGGGAGGCGGATGTGGGTACCACCGCAGCGGGAATCATTTATTGGATTATCAGCACCTACACCATATACGTCGCCCCAAGTGGTTCGCCATGTTCTTTGATTTAGCAGGGGTGCCTGGGTTCATGGACTGAGTTTTGTCTAGGTCTTGGCGGTAGAAGCGTCTACCCACCTTCTGCGTGACCGACTAGATCAAAAGAGACTTATTGAGGGGGACCTTTAGACTCTTTCGACCCATCCCCTTACGCCGCAGTTGAAGAGATGGATTCATATGTGTATAAAACAGCTGTGCATCACTAAAATAATTTGTAGATTTTTTATCAATACTAAATCTGCAGAAAGAACTCAACAAATCCATACCACTAGAATTGGCTCAACAATGAACTTTATGGCAATACATATTGTAACATCTTTTGGCCAAAAAAACTATTTATACCAAGCTCCACTTATGTTTAATATTCTGCCAGATTACATTAAATCTTCCAATTCATTAGCTAAATTTAAAAAGAATGTTAAGATATTTGTGTTGACAGAGGATTGGCATACTATTTTTTCATCCTTGTCTTTTTTAAATAATAAGATTTTAATTTTTAAATAATAAGTTTTGTTTCTAATAATATTTGTTTTTTGAATAATATATATCTATATATTTATTTAAATAAATAGATTTTATTTGAGTTCCATTTGCCAAAATTGGAGTGTCATCCAAGATATTTTGAACAAGCTTTTTTTCTTGGTGGGTATAGTAATTAAAGATTTATTTATGAATATATATTGTTACAAATCATACTTAAATTACTCATTTGGTCACTAGGTATATGAAATTTTTATTTCTTACTTTATTATAATATTTTAGTGTTTTAAATGTAGTGTTATGTATTTTAGTATTTTGTATGTGCAAAATCACTCAAATTTATAAATGTTAACCTCAATACAGGCTGTTAGTCCTAGTGAGGTTAATTATTTTGTATGTAAAAATTAAAAAAAAATAAGAACATTATAGGTTCATATATTCATATTTATCGTCACTACTAATACTAACTTAAGATTCCACCCCCATTACTTTTTCTTTTCAAAATGACCTCTCTTATCCTTCCTTAAAAAGGCCCTCCGCACATAATTCCTTGAGATGACATAGGGCCTGAGGGAAATTATTTGAAGATAATGTAAAAAAATATGGTATCTAATCATAACTTATTAAATAAGTATAAGTATATAATATAAATTAATAAGTAGGTATAAATCTAATAAGTATAAATTATTTCAATTATCTTTTACAAAATTTTAATTACAATATCCCATGATTTTTCACGAGTCTGATCCAATCACGATTCGACTACATCCAGAAGTTGTTGATTGCTTTTTGTCTGTATAACATGTTAAATTACTTCGCATTACTTATTTGTTAACTCGCACACAAATGTCTTAAGGTTAAACGTATGGTACGTTATAATCTACGAATTCACAGATAGCGCCAATTAAATTATTTTAGGTTTTTAATACTTTTTGCACGTTACGCTTTAAAATATTATGGTAAATTAATTGTTTGCGCCCGTACATATTGCAACATAATGGTTCCTTGGCACCATTTTTTATACAGAGCATGAGAAACTCCCTCAGGATGGTGGGAAGGGAGAATGCAGTTTTCCCTCCGGTGAGGATAGTTAGGCTAGGGGAATAAAAGAGTTTATCTAGTAACAATTACAACTATATTTAAATCTTTAATACAACGGTACCCTTCAAGGGTCCGGGATTCATTTCCCAAAGAAAACATAACCTGTTCTGAAATTTAAGAGGCAATTAACTAAAATAAAGAAATGGCGTACCTGCGGACCATGGTTCTAAACAAATTACTTCTAAATTCACGCGAACACTTTATTCGGCTTCACACAGCGTGCTGAGGAAGCACGGGCTGTAGTCTCGCTCCGTCTCCAGTTCGGGCACCGAGAAAAGATCCCAAGGAAAGCCTCCAAGTAACCAGACGATTCGCCAGTGAGCAAGATCCAAGCTCCCGATCAGGACCAGTGCTCCGATTTGAGCACACCAAGGAGCACCGGGTAGAAGCCCGTTTCGATCAGCATGCTTCATCCAAAGATGAGCGCCAGGAATCCATCCATCGGCGGATATCGCGACAAATAGGTACCGCCACGACCGTAGCTTGTTACCGGGCCTTATTTACACCAAGCCATCGACTGCACTCGCCGCGATTCCCCAGATATTTCACACTCAATTTTGAACACGGCGGTGTGTTAGCCTTAAAACATGGCGATCTCTCGTCGCTCCGGGACAATTAAAAAAGAATGCGATCCACACACTCAACTACATACGAATCACGGTTAGAATTAGTGTCATAATTCTTGTAAAAGGTATTGACCCGTAACTGTGACATTAACACATAATGAACACTCAATCTTATAAAATTAGGCGACGATTCGAATTCACGTCGGGCTCCCGTACGGCGGAAATCCAAAAGGTGACACCGGAAATTTATTAATACAGTTGCCAATCGAAAAAAATCTAAAATACGGCGATTCAACAATTAAAGTAAGCGGCCAGGTGAAGGTTTATTAAGTCAGGAATAGAATTATTATTAAGTAATAATTATTATCGTGACAATATTTAATATGAATTTAAATAAATAGTTTTATCCATAAACAAACCCAAATCTTTCAAGAAAGGCTAAAAAATTCAATATTGGATTGAGTCACCGATACAAAATTGATTTTTCAGCCGTACTTGAAAGATTTGGGTTTGTTTATGGACAAAACTATTAATTAATATTCATATTGAATACGTACGGGCGCAAACAATTAATTTACCATAATATTTTAAAGCGTAACGTGCCAAAAAGTATTAAAAACCTAAAATTATTTAATTGGCACCATCTGTGAAAGAGTAGATTATAACGTACGTGATGTTTAACCTTAACTGATGGGTATTTTTTGCTACCTGCCTACTCCAAAAATTTAATTTATATTAGAATATTTATGATAAATACTGTATAATATTTCTATTTATATGTAAAAGGACCTTAAAAGGACGATAGTAATAAATAAAAAGGGAGGTAAGATTAATCTACCATCCGAAGCCAAATAATCGAATCAGAAAATGCGTCAAAATATTTAGGGAAAAAATCTAATTCAAGAAAATATTTTGATGCGAAGAACGTAGGATAGCTACACAAATCGATCATACAGTTGATTAGTCAGACATCTTTAAAAATAGAAATTTGAGATAATTTTTGGCTCCAGATACTAATATCTACAGCCTGTATGTCGGACGAATATCTACAGCTCATATGTTGGACTAATATCTACGAACTTCAGAGTGTTGACTAATATCTACAGAGCTAAGGTCGGACGAATATCAATGACGGTCTTAGTGTTGACTAATATCTACAGAGCGTACGTTGAACTAATATCTACAGAGCGTAGGTTGGACTAATATCTACAGAGGGCAGCTGAGCATTCTGAGCAAGAGGTTGTACGGAAAAGCATAAATTACTTAAATTACGTAATTACTAATTACGTAAAGGCTGAAACGTTTAAAGTACGTATATGAAGTTTTTGCATAATATTACGTATTTTGCTTTTCACGAGGACAATAATTTATTGAACAAACATGGAGGTCATAATACAAAGATATTTATTTATTTCGAAATACACGGCACCACAACCTAACCTAACCTAACCTAACCTAACCTAACCCAACCTAACTGACATAGAAATGGTCATGGTAACAGACTAAATAATTTAGAAGCACTCGAAATAAAGAAAGCTGTTAAAACAAAAACCCAAATTCTTAATATTCAGCTAAATGTGTCCAATAGTCCAATATTAGGGATTTTTATATACATACGTACATAAATTAAGTTTATTAAACTGCATACGCAATTTTACGTTATTCCAATATGCTATACATAATTGCAAATCCAACCTCTGCCAGTGCTGTAGATATTCGTCAACACTTTGGTTCTCATAGATATTAGTCAGTAGTTTGAGCTGTAGATATTCGTAAGCACTTTGGTTCTCATAGATATTAGTCCGATTTTTTTAATTTTTGGAATACCTGTAGATATTAGTAGACGCCTCCTAATTTTGCAGTCATGAGTTAACCACTCGGACCCATAAGCTTGCTTTATGGATAATTTATTGTTGCCAGACGAAATACGTGTGACGTAGGAGGCTTACCTGATTAGAGTGTGTCTGATACAATTCTCAGAGTACTCCTAAGCACCACCAACCAATTTGGGAGGCGGGTATGGGTACCGCCGCCCCGGGAACCATTTATTAGATAACCAACACCTCTGCTATAGGTCACCCCAAGTGGTTCGCTACGTTTGGTGACTTAGCAGGGGTGCCCGGGTTCATGCGGGTGAGGTTTGTCCAGGTCTTGGCGGCCGATGCGTCTGCTCACCTGCTGTGTGCTGGACAGGATCGAGAGAGACTGGTTGAGGGAGGTCCATTATCCTCTCCAGGCCAGAATCTCTCGATCCATCGCCTTGCACCGCAGTTGGAGGGATGGATTCATACGTCCGTCACTCCTGGACACACTGAACCCCAGTTTCTTAACCATCCCTCATACCTATTTCCTTCCCAGAACTTCCTCTCCTTCCTTTCTTTAAAACAAGCCTCCATACAGCATCTCCTAAGATGGAATAGGTCCTGGGGGAAATTATTTTCCTCAGAGCCTCCTGTGTGGAGCTAATGGAAAAAAAAAACAATAATAATGCAGGAAAAGCTTGTGGTGAATTAAACTACTTATGTTTTCTAGGTCAATAGTAGGATATTTTTGTTATTTGTTTTTGGGGTGTTATGCCGTGTTGCGCTACCTCCTCCTTTAGCCAACGTTTCGGACAGCGTTACAGTGTCCTTCATCAGGGCAGATGTGTCATGATGGACACCGAACACGAACACACCAAACAATGTCCTAAACGTTGGCTAAAGGAGGAGGTAGCGCAACATGGCATAACACCCCCAAAACAAATAACAAAAATATCCTACTATTGACATAGAAAACATAAGTAGTTTAATTCACCACAAGCTTTTCCTGCATTATTATTGTTTTTTTTTCCATTAGCTCCACACAGAAGGTTCTGAGGAAAATCATTTCCCCCAGGACCTATTCCATCTTAGAAGATGCTGTATGGAGAGACTGCTGCACGGACAAAAATACTTTTGGCCGTGAAAATCTAAAATCATAATAGGATACTTCAATATTTTACATTAATATACAGCACTATTGGCACTGCCTGCTGAACAAGCGATCACAGCTCATTTTTTCCACTTATTACAAAGGTAAATGCTTTATTGATAAATGTTCGCCGATTTCACGGTGCCTCGAGTGGAGAATATCTTCAAGAAAAATGCAATTATCCAAATTAACAAAGCTAATATCATCAAAAAATTTGAAATCCATCAATCAAAAAGATATCAATACAACTTAAAAATACTGAAATTTAATACCAAACTAATGCAAAACAATTATATCTATTCAGGAATAAAGTTTTTCAACAACCTTCCAATTGAAATAAAAAAAAACCAAAGACATCAATAAACTGAAACTCAAACTGAAGCTACACTTCATCAGGAATAATTAACTTAATAATTACCTGTTTTTCTCTTTCTTTCTATATATTATCAATCTATATTTATCTCTATTTTATTTAGATTTTTAGAATTTCTCTTAAGTGCACAATATTTTAGTATGTAACCGTATCCCATGTACGTACACCTACACATATAGATAATCCAGATGTTTCAATTGTTCCTATTATATACTTACCTATTGCATAATGTTATTCTATTTCTGTTATAATTAGTGTAACTCGCTCATCAAGCACGAGAACTAGCTTCTTCTTTGGTGAGATTGCAATTTTAAATAATTTATGTACCGATATGTAATTTATATTAAACCACTGTACTATATATATATCTATATTAAATAAAAAAAAATAAACAATCTACTGAAGTGGATACATTTTCCGTGGAAAGGTTAAAACATTACATTTGATATACATATATTAAAAAATAATAATTGATTGTTTTAGCAGTACCTATTCCTTAACATAATTTTTCTTATCGCAATCTTCTTCTTCAATGGCGCTACAGCCCAATTCGAGCCTTGGCCTCCTTCAAAATAAGCCTCCACCGCCCTCTGTCCTCGGCCGTCTTCTTCCAATCTGCAACCTGGAGTAATCCTCTTGCATCCTTCCTGACATCATCCTCCCATCTCAGTCTAGGTCTGCCCGCCTTTCGTTTACCTCCCGGGTGTCCTGTCAGAACCTTCTTCGGTACTCGTGTGCTTGGCATTCGGTGCACATGTCCGGCCCATCTTAATCTTTGGAGTCTTAAATGGGTGGAGAGTCTGGGAGCTTGGTAAATATCATAGAGCTCATTATTGTGGCGGATTCTCCATGCCTCTCCCTCTCGCACCGCTCCTAAGATTCTTCGAAGTACCTTTCTTTCGAAGATGTCCAGCCGTTCCGCTGACTTTGCTGTCAGTGTTCCCGCCTCACATCCATAGGCCAAGACCATTCTGATAATTGTTTTATATAAGGTTATTTTGGTTTTCCTATGGACGTTTCGGGATTTGAACACTGGCAGCAACGCGAAGTAAGTTTTGTTAGCGGCTGTAATGCGCTTTCTTACTTCTACTGGGTCTTCATTGTCCTGCGTTATGATGGAGCCCAGGTAGTTAAACTCTTCGACCACTTCGAAATTATAATTGTCTTTGAATTTCACTTTGTCTTTTATTCTGCGGTGAGGGGTTCTGGTTTGCATCATGATTTTTGTTTTATTTTCATTGATTTGCAAACCCACCTCTCTTGCCGCAGTCTCCAAAGGGTCAAACACTTCTCTTACAGCCTGTAGGGATCTTCCGACAATGTTAAGGTCATCTGCGTAGCCAACTATTTGATTGCTTCTGTAGCAGATGTTTGAGTCGGTACTGATCATTGTCTTCCTCACGACGTGCTCCAGTACAATATTGAAAAGGGTGGGTGCTAAGCCATCACCTTGTTTCAGCCCCTGGGAAACGTTAAAATCCTCCGTTGTTTCACCTCCTATCCTTACTCGACACCGTGATCCGACCATTGTTGCTTTTACAAGCTTGACTATTTTGGGCGGTATTCCAAAATTGAGGAGTATTTCATATATTTTCTCCCTATCTATACTGTCATACGCCTGTTTGAAGTCAATTTTCTTATCGCAATAGAGCTAACAAATTTGTATAATTTCATGTCATCTGTGTAAAATAGGAAATTGGAGTGATTTATAACATGTTTGTTCTACTTTAACTAATCTTGTCAGAAGTAAGGGGAAGTAGCCATGCTTCGTGCACACTAGACATGTCGGTCATGTCAAGCCAGACTTCTCTCAGTTTATCCCTTCAGTGATTTATTCCACCTCTTAACATGATTACATCTTGATTGATCAGTATCATCTTCCTAAGATATAACTTCATAATAACTAACTAACTCGTAATTTATTTCATCCTCTTCCGCCTTTCTTTACACCACTTATTCGTTCATTCGATCTACTTGCATGAAACAAGTTAAAGACGATTTCTTATAGGGGGTTCCTGACTTTATGTTTCATCGAAACATGAGATCTCTGTGTTACGTCCATAAGAGATCCACGAGAATCATCAGTTTATCGTCTATTTCGATTAAATTGCGAGCGATGCAATGAGATTACTAGGTTTTATTTTGAGAAGTTAACCTCAACTTTAAAACAACTGTATGGTTCGTTAGTACGAAGCAGATTAGAATACAATTCAGCCGTTTGGTCACCGTACTATAAAGTCCATCTTCAATCATTAGTAAAGGTGAAAAATGCCTTCTAATTTATAAATTATAGTTATTTACGCACCGAAAATATCAAATTAACTGATGTGTTATTTTTTTCTAGAATTGATTGCATCGCGAATTATCCCTGCGTACCCTTATGTAGATATACATATTTGGTGTTGACAATTTTGCAAATATGGGTCCGGGTTCATGGGGTGAGGTTTGCATAGGTCTTGGAGGCGGATGACCAGGACACACTGAACCCCAGATTCCTATTCACCATTTAAACCCTTTTCCTCCCCAGAACTCTCCTCTCCTCTCTTTCCTTAAAAAATCCTCCACACAGCACCCCCAAAGATGACGTAGGCCCTGAGGGAAATGATTTTCCTCAGAGTCTCCTGTGTGGAGCTCATTAAAAAAAGGATTCCTTACGAGTACTTCACTTTTTTGTTTTTGTTTTGTTCATTGTAACACACACAAATTTGTATCCATATTTGTACAGCATTCTTGATTTTATGCATTACCTTTTGTCTTGTGTCAAGTCTTATCATCTAAACTGTATTATTTACATTTTTATAATTTAACTGAATGAGTACAATCCCAAAATGTAATATTTCAATTATTCCCTATGTGAAAATTTTGGAGATTTTTTTATTAGTAACAAATTGTGTTTAAAATTGTACGGTCTATGTACAATGTGTCACAAAAACACCGTTTAAAAGTTTTTTTTTACATTAACTCCACACAGGAGGCCCCGAGGAAAACAATTTCCGTCAGGGCCGATGTCATCTGGGATGCTGTGTAGGGGGTCTTTTAAGGAGAGGAAGGAATGAACATTGATCTTGAAGAGACCCATGTTGTAGGAAGGAGGAGAAACAGAGGCCGGCTAATCATTCCACAGCCGAGCGGTTGAACACAAGAACGAATCGAAGAAACGACCCGTTCTCATGTGACAAATGTCAACCGTGTACAAATGTTGGGCACGCGTTTGGCGTGTTTATGACTATGCACCAGTGCCGAAGGGATCAATGACGCTAGTTCCTCGGAGCATCTTCCATTATAATACCGGTAGAACAAGGATAGCATTCCCACCCGACGTCTGTGCTCTAAAGATTGCAATCCGTCTGTTAAGATGGGAGAATCTATTAAACGGCCCGTTTCTGCACATAGTCGAGGGTATTTTTCAAGAATTTCGGAGCTACAGACCAGAGGTGACTGCCAAATTCAACCGTGGGGCGCACCTGTGATTTGTACAGGGTTAGCAGTTGTGTTCAATTAAAGTATTGTTATGTTGCTTGCTAGGTAGTTTCTTATGTGGGCTATTTGCCAAATATTAACACAGTTTGTGTGGGGTTCAAATAATATACCATCCGGAACTTTGCAGAATCCTGCGCGCCAATACTCGGTTCCCGAGTAATGTTCTGGATGTAAGAGAGCATGACACAATCTCTGAGCGTGGGCACAATGGTATGCATGATATGATGGTTCGGGTGTTAATTGAAAGATGATGTTCAGAAAAATATAGCGTAGTATATATTGATCATATTAACAGTATTACAAATATGTTTAAATTAAACTTACCCCCAGGGATCGGTCGATGGTTTAAATTCTATCTAAGCTAACTAACATTTATATAACCGTGTACGGGCGTGTGTGAGCGGGAAGCCTCCATCAAACCGGTGAGGATCCGATCTCGTCAGACCAGCTGGAACCATCAGGATCTCCGTCCGGAAAGGGTGCCCTGGAGACGGGTCCAGCGTCTCCAGCACAGGGTGGCTGATCTCAGCGCATTGAGTTCCCATCCATGACAATGTGGGAGCTCCACGGGCGGATGGCCTTGGCTGATGCAGTCCAGAGCGCGTTGTTATGTTAATACAACTCCCGTATGTAAAATAAGGCCTGGATAGCGCCCCGGGAGTATTATACTTCCTTGGCAGCATGCGCGGTTTCACAACATCGCGCGATGGCAACGATTTGCGGTAGTAAATTATTTAATTTTACATTGCACGCGCGGACCTTTGCGGTCATTTAATTTACAACACTCGATTAAACTTTATATTTATTCGGTTGAAACTTCACCCATCATTGTGGAAATACTATTCTTCCATTTCCTATACGTTCACCCGTCTGGGTTTAATGTAAATTATAATTAATTGACTGTGCCAACATTTCAACGATTGCCCGCCGGTGAAACGATTCCAGAGTGAAAACCAAAACTGGAGCCGGAAACCATAGATTCCCGGCCGTCTCTGTGTTGCCTGCCCGTATTCTTAATCACTTTACGAAAATTAAAACAACAATGGTTCTTGTTGTGAAGAGGTGTTAGAAAAATAATAACTTTAAATAAGAGTTAACACCACTTCATAACATTACCCCCCGCGCCACACAAATGTTTGCCCCTAAACATGAGTACAACCCTAAAAACTATAACTGCAATAACTTAACTTGAGAAGATCCTCTGGGTATCTAAAAAAACAAAACATTCGACCATTATATATATAAACATCATGATTTGTAAGAAAAGTAAGGAAGAAAAAAAAACTAAATCTACGATTTGGATAACAAAACTTATGATGAATGGGTGTGCCGCAGCTCCAATCGCACCCATCGAGCGTGCAGCCGGATGGCTGAGCCTGCGATGCAGCCATTCTCAAACTTAAAGATAACTTATGGTTTAATTACAAATTTAAGAAGATGTTACGTGAGCGGAGTCTGCAAGCACCCACAGTATCGGAATACCGAGTGATAATAAATTGACGAACGTCTAAGACTGCCGTTAACGTTACATCTATGACAGATAATATTCTTAAACATAAATTGTAGGTAAACTTATAAGTATATAAAAAAAATATTCTCTTTCTCAACACATCAGGATAACTCAAGCGTTAAAGCTTCACTGACCCATAAATAGGGTGATTAGGCCAATCAGGCAACACTTTTTAGGGAGGCAAGCCAACCCTCACTTTTCACTGAGTCTACTTCTCCGTTGGAGATAAAACACACTTTGAAAAAACTCTATCTACTCTACCTGACCTGGTTATTGGGTAAGTTTTCGAAAAGAATTTATACAATAAGACAAAATAATCATCCTTGGAAAGCATTATTTCGTAATAGTAGAAAAAACTATTAACCTATACACGCACGCAGGTGTGTAAGGTGGTTTAATCCAGTGAAACTGTCAACAACCAATCTTATAGATGTGGTGCAATTAGTAATAGTATACATCCATTGTTATAAATGGTGCAATCGGTAATAGTATACATCCATTGTTATAAATGGTGCAATCGGTAATAGTATACATCCATTGTTATAAATGGTGCAATCGGTAATAGTATTATCATACTAATTGATAGATAAAATTACTTTTACTTAATAAAACTAAAGTTATAGAAGGAACTTAATGAAAAGATTTATGCTGAACCAGCTCTTATAATTATAACATTAATTACTATGAATTAATAAACAAAATATCAAAGGTACTAACATAAGTTAACCATTTGTAAACATGACAAGATAATTATATTAAAGTAAACAAAAATATGTTTGGTCAAAAGCAATTCTTAAAAAAAAATAAATGCTTAGAAAACAAAGATGTACTGGACCGATACATCTTCACTTTCTAAGTAACGGGCGAACGTATAAAATTTGCACACAGTTCATATAAGGAAACTTAGAATACAAGGGGATAGTGGGAAAGTATCACCGTGCATTCCAAGCTTTGGGCAGATTATATAAACCATGATACCTAACTTTCACTTGTTTAATCAAAATCATATTCTACGTAGATTTATTTAAATTATTGACTCATAAATTTATCTAGACAACATCATTGTCGTGTAATTAACTCGAGTAAGATACTAGAGTGTGACACTAAATTTATTATGTTTCTTTTTATTATTTGCCTATTTATAATACCCTTAAAATTAACAAGGACAGGACTAAAGACTGTCATAATGCTGGGTCGCTCCAACTCGGTTGATCAAGCCGCTTTGTGCTCCCTTGCAATGAAAAATTATATGGAATATTTATTAATTGAGAGTACTTGGTAGGGTGGCCAGACCCACCAAGGTACTATCAGAAACCTACTAAACCGGTATATTATCTGACTTGACGATGTCTTTCACATGAAAGTCACCAGTTTCTTTACCGTTTAGGTCTGCTAATGTATAGATTAAGTCCGATTTTTTGTTTACGACAATATTTTGCACAAAACGTGGAGCTAGTTTTTGAGCAAAATAATTTAATGCATTCGACTGAACGAAATTTCTACGCCAAACTCTGTCTCCGACTTGAAAACTAACATGTTTTCTACGCAAGTTATAATGGTTTGCCCCTTTTTGGTAAGCTTTTAGTAAGGCGTCTGAGACTTGCTCATAAACTGACGCTAGTTCTTCTAATTTTTGTGCGTAGATTCTCTGACAAGTAGAATATTGTGAATTAGATTCTGTATCAGCTATAGGGTTACGATGCAAATCACCGTCTAATATTTGCTCTCGACCATGCATAAGGAAATACGGAGTAAAACCCGTAGCGCAATTTACGGAATTGTTCATAGCTGATTGAATTTGTGGTAGGAATTTTGACCAATTACGGTAGTCTGATTCGACTAGTATCGATAGTGCGGTACCCAAAGTTTGGTTATATCTCTCAACAACATTGTTCTGAGGTGTATATAAAGAGTTATAAAACGGAGGTGGTATATTATAATTACTTAATAAGTTCTTGAATTCTTTAGATATAAACTGACGCCCGTTATCACAAACAATGGTGCGTGGTACGCCATGCACAAGAAAGATATTTTCTTCTAAATTCTTAACAATACTTTGCGCGGTACCTTTACGCAGCGGAAACAGCCAGGTAAACTTAGAGAAAACGTCGACACAGGATAAAATAACAGTAAAACCGGAGTAACTTCTAGGTAATGGACCTACCAAATCCAACGATAACATCTGCATTGGACGTGTAACTTTTTTAGGATTTGATGAAATACCGTTAGGCGAGGCCGTACTGATTTTATGCGCCTTACAAACTGTACAGCGATTTACAAATTGTTTAATATCCTTGTACATGTTTGGCCAATAATACCGTAATTGTGCTTTTTTATAAGTTTTAAAAACGCCGGGGTGACACGATCGAGAAGACTCGTGAATATTACTAAGAATGTCAAATCTTTTTTCCTGAGGAATTACTTTTTTCCACGCGGTATCTTCACACAGTGCTAAACTAGTCTTTGTATGACGAAATAGTTCATTGTCACGAATTTGGTAGTTCTGAAAACGTTGAGGAAATTCTTGACAACCCCTCCAAATATTTTTATACCACATGTCTTGAATATTTTCTGAATCTATAATAGAGATTTCGGCATGATCCATTCGCGAAAGGACATCTGGGACTATATGCTGAGTACCTTTACGGTGGATCACATCAAAAGAGAATTGAGATAGACGTGAACTCCAACGCGCGAGACGACCGCTGGGATTAGACAGAGAACCTAACCATTTTAGGCTTGAGTGGTCGGTTACAACTGTAAAATGAGTTCCTTCAATGTATGGTCTAAAATGTGTAACGGAGTCTAGCACGGCTAAAAGTTCACGCTCAGTTATTCCATAATTACGTTCATGAACGTTTAAGCATCTCGAATAATAAGCAATAGGGTGCTCCTGTCCATCTATAGTTTGAATTAATACCCCCCTAATACCTACGGAGCTTGCGTCGCAGTGTATAGCGAAAGGTTTGGAAAAATCTGGACAACTTAAAACTGGGGCTGAAGTAAGTGCTTGTTTTAATGCAATAAATGCGGATTCGGCTTCCGGTGACCATTTGAAGTTACTTATTCCTTTCTTTGAGCCAGTAATACTTGTTAAAGGAGCTGCAATGCTTGAAAATCCTTTGATAAACCGTCTAAAATAACCGCACAGACCAACAAATGCCCGAATTTGTTTAGCATTTTTCGGTACAGGAAAATCTTTAATACTATCAATCTTACTTGGATCAGTGCGAAGGCCCTGTGAATCAACCATATAACCCAAGTATTTAAGCTCGGCTTTACAGAATTCTGACTTTTTTAAGTTAATGGTAAGGCCCGCGTCTCGTAGACGTTCATACACACGATTTAGCAATTTAAAATGTGATTTTAAGTCTTCCGATACTAATATAAGGTCATCTAAATAGCAAAAAGCATTATCATCGAACTCGGGTCCAAACAAGGCATCCGCTAGTCTTTGTAATTCACTAGGAGCATTTTTCAGACCAAACGGCATGCGAGTGAATTCAAAGAGGCCCCGGCCAGGAACTACAAATGCTGTCTTTTCACATGATTTTTTGTCTAAGGCTATTTGCCAAAATGCCTTGGAAAGGTCAATCGAGGACACATATCTGGCACCGCCCAGTTTATCTAGGATGCGCGAAATATAAGGGAGAGGGTAACTATCACGTTCCGTGACGTTATTGATTTTTCGCGAATCAAGACAAAACCTACCTGTTCCGTCTTTTTTTGTTACAATTAATACTGGACTGGACCATGGTGAACGAGAAGGACGAATAACACCTAATTTTAACATTTCATCAACTTCTGTTTCCAATTGTCTCTGCCGTGCGGGTGAAAGAGGGTAATACCGCTGTTTGATAGGTGGCCCTGTTGTATTTATTTTGTGTTTAACCAAGTGTGTTAGACCTAACCCTTTCTTTTCAAAAGAAATTGACTCGAATTTTTTAACTATCTTAGAGAGTTCCCTATTCTCTTCAATAGTTAGGGACGAGGCTGGCCGAATAGCCCTCAACCCACTAATATTTCCTTCCGAAACAGAATGAGTAACTTTCGAAAACAGCTCCGGTGCGATGTGGAACTCCTTCCAAAAGTTAACTCCTAGAATAATTGAAGGCGACAATGTCGGGATGACGTAGAAAAGAATTTCCTTTGTGGATGATTTATACGTGACCGGCAATGACATTGTCCCTAGGACTGGTTGGTTTGAACCGTCCGCTGTAGAAACACTAAACTTAACTTTAACTAACTTAATACCTAATTCCTTAAAAATTTTATAACTATTGCCTCCTAGACACGACAATGAAGCGCCGCTGTCTAGCAGTCCGCTGTAAAAATTATTTATAATGTGTACATATGTATAAGGACGATTATCATTCTCAATCGCCGTCTCCCGTGGCAGCGGGCCCACTGTTCCGGTTGACGGGGATGAAAGAAATTTATTAACTATTTGGAGCCAACTCTCCCACTCGTCTTTCCTCTGCGCAAAGGACGGCTTGTAGCAAGAGAGACTCCGACCTAGTTTTTTGACCTATTATGAGCTTTGTCATTAATAGCTCCCACTTTAGGATTATTAGACCTTGCGTCTTTCTTCCTGCAACCCTGTACAACATGTCCCGATATTTTACAATATGAACAAAATGGTTTGTTGTAAAACGTTCTAAAATTTTCGTGTGCTGTTTTTGTATAAGCATTAGGAGTAGAAGAAGACGGTTTATTATATTTATAATTATTATCCATGTTTCCGAGACTACTTTTAGTAAAATTGTTGTTATTTGGTTTTCTATAATGATTCTGGCTATAATCTTGGCGTCTATGAATATTATTATTAGAGTTATGTGGTTGTCTAGTATTACCATCAAATTTCTCCGATTTATTAGTGACAGGTAAGTCTACCCTTGGTTGAGAAACTTCGACAGATACAAAATCATCCGACAGTGATGCATAAGATTCCAAGTTGCCTGCATGAGTAGTCAATTGATCAAAAGTCTCTATATCTCTTGATACTAGTAAATTTGCATACATAGGCAATAAAGCTTTTTTTGCTAACCGCAAAAGTTCTATTTCTGGTAGTTTAGCTTCAAGCATATTATTTAATGCCTTCATTCTGAGAGTGAATTCTAGTACTGACATACCCTTAGGTTGCGTCATGTTAAATAATTTTACCTTAAGATCTGTTTGAAGGTCATTTGCTTCAAATTGTCTAATCAAAAGTTTTGAAAGATCATCCCATTTCAAATCCTGAGTGTAAATAGACCTAAACCACAAGAGTGCTAATCCTTCTAAAAGATCGGGAAAAACGCGTACAAGATGATCCTGGTTAAAGTTTTTAGTCCTACATTTCTCCTCAATTAATAGCAAAAATTCCCTCACACTACTTTTTCCGTCGTATTTTAATTTCCAATTGTCGACGTTGTTAGAATGTGAATCTTTATAAATAATCTTCGTTTGTTTAATGATGTGGGCTTTTTTAATAGTTGTCTCGTCTAATTCAGAATCCGATGATTCAGAACCTATTTCACTAATAGTAGGCATCTTAATTTCTTTATTATAAGCTCGTGCCTGTAAACGTAGTTCGTGAGAAGTCGACGATGGATCAATATTTCTGTCTTTTAGTTCTTTTATGAGAACCTCCTTCGAAGCCCCATTGATATTTGGTATTGGTGTAGACATGACGGCGTTCTTTGATGCTCAAATAGAAATAAATTGTAATCGTAAAGAATTATAAAAAATTTAAAAAAATTAAATTATTTGTTATAAAACAAAAGAAACTCTTTACTAACGGCTGTAGTATCATTAGTAATAATATCTCAACTTCTGTTGTATAATTAAAACCAGAAAAAAATTTATTTTTTTTTGTTTAAAAAAAATATGCTCCACCCTACTGAGAACAATGAAAAATGGTCCACCCTAATATATTTTGAAGGTTCTTAGATTTCGGCCTGACGGAAATGTTAATGAAAGATATCATTTAATATGCTGTATATTATCACGTACGTATAAGAATAATATCCACTGATGAACGGATATTTACTACTGAAGTATCGATTGTAATTTGAATTTACAATTTGTATTGAAGAACCATGACTTAAATGTCTTGAATATCAGGTATATTAGTATTAAAATCTTGCAAAATGATGCAACGTCAATATGTCTTGACTAAACAAGTGAATAACATCGAAGTAAACATGAATTAGACAGTTTAACATAACCTCATTTATAATCAAGTTATTTATAATAAATGTTGACATAAAAACTGACAGCTGCAAAATCATAGATAAATCATAGATTTCTTGAAAGATGAAGAGCTTATCAAAACTTTCCCATAGAATAAAGCAAATCATGAGTCATCCTTACTAGTATATCTGAGTATATTTGAGGTTATGAAGCATCAGAGCTCGTTCACATTGAGCATATAAATATAAAAGATCATAGCACGCCACATATCGCTCTCCATACAATCCCTTCAGACCGTTCACACCTGAGCGCTTTATGCGCACATCGACCATAGACAATGCACATCTTACGCCGTAACCGCTCCTGAGGCGATATGCCAACAGTTAAGCGCCCCCCACTCCGACGAAAACAGGAGAGGGGGTCATTTTAATTACGGAGCTGCCAAGAACGGTGGGTGACAGATGTCAACTCCATAGATTCAGTACAAAAAATGCGTGCTCCGTGGCCGCTCGCTAATTCAACTGACCCCCTCTCCTACCATAGGAAGAAATATTTTATCTGCGCCGTGTGAACGCCACGAAACATAAGCGCTCGCGGTTCAACAGATACCTGCTAGCGGTTATATTAGATGTCTGAACACCCCTTCATTGTAAACACTAGACATAAGATATTCAATATTATGTCAAATAATCATGAAACAAACATCAAAATCAACACATCATGCAATCCCTACGAGCCAAACCGCGATGAGGCGCCAATTGTTATGTTGCTTGCTAGGTAGTTTCTTATGTGGGCTATTTGCCAAATATTAACACAGTTTGTGTGGGGTTCAAATAATATACCATCCGGAACTTTGCAGAATCCTGCGCGCCAATACTCGGTTCCCGAGTAATGTTCTGGATGTAAGAGAGCATGACACAATCTCTGAGCGTGGGCACAATGGTATGCATGATATGATGGTTCGGGTGTTAATTGAAAGATGATGTTCAGAAAAATATAGCGTAGTATATATTGATCATATTAACAGTATTACAAATATGTTTAAATTAAACTTACCCCCAGGGATCGGTCGATGGTTTAAATTCTATCTAAGCTAACTAACATTTATATAACCGTGTACGGGCGTGTGTGAGCGGGAAGCCTCCATCAAACCGGTGAGGATCCGATCTCGTCAGACCAGCTGGAACCATCAGGATCTCCGTCCGGAAAGGGTGCCCTGGAGACGGGTCCAGCGTCTCCAGCACAGGGTGGCTGATCTCAGCGCATTGAGTTCCCATCCATGACAATGTGGGAGCTCCACGGGCGGATGGCCTTGGCTGATGCAGTCCAGAGCGCGTTGTTATGTTAATACAACTCCCGTATGTAAAATAAGGCCTGGATAGCGCCCCGGGAGTATTATACTTCCTTGGCAGCATGCGCGGTTTCACAACATCGCGCGATGGCAACGATTTGCGGTAGTAAATTATTTAATTTTACATTGCACGCGCGGACCTTTGCGGTCATTTAATTTACAACACTCGATTAAACTTTATATTTATTCGGTTGAAACTTCACCCATCATTGTGGAAATACTATTCTTCCATTTCCTATACGTTCACCCGTCTGGGTTTAATGTAAATTATAATTAATTGACTGTGCCAACATTTCAACGATTGCCCGTCGGTGAAACGATTCCAGAGTGAAAACCAAAACCGGAGCCGGAAACCATAGATTCCCGGCCGTCTCTGTGTTGCCTGCCCGTATTCTTAATCACTTTACGAAAATTAAAACAACAATGGTTCTTGTTGTGAAGAGGTGTTAGAAAAATAATAACTTTAAATAAGAGTTAACACCACTTCATAACAGTATCTGCGGTCCCTGTATAGTATGCCCAATTTTTGGGAGGCTAACTTTACTCTGGCTTCGATGGAGCCCCCATACCTGAGCTGGTAACTTAGGATTACACCAAGCGTATCAATGGAGGGCCTGTTCGGAAGATTGCTTTCGTTGAAAGATACTAGATTTTCATTTCGATTTCGTTGGGATTTTTCATTCCATTGGGAAGAATATATATATATCATGAAAAAATGAAACAATTCAACTTTGTATAAACCACTTATATAATGCGTAAATCCGACCGGTTTCGGAACAAACGTTCCTTCTTCAGGGAAAGCTTATACTAATTTGACAGTTTCGAACAATGTTTTATTATGGTAGGGGTGGAGCCGTTGCTAGTTATTAATGTAGATTGGGTGGGTAGGTATTAATGTAGAGTGGGTGGGTAGGTATTAATGTAGATTGGGTGGGTAGGTATTAATGTAGAGTGGGTGGGTAGGTATTAATGTAGATTGGGTGGGTAGGTATTAATGTAGAGTGGGTGGTGGGCAGGGGAACAAATCCATATATACTAAGGCTATATTTACTGCTAACAAAAAATATTGTTGAAATTAATAAATTACTTGGTTTTTACCACTTTTATTGTTTATAAAACCGACATGTTTCGTCAGCAAAGCTGACTTCTTCAGGGTTTTGACAGAACTGTCGGTTTTATAAACGATAAAAGTGGTAAAAACCAAGTAATTTATTAATTTCAATCATAATGGTGCCACAAAATAAGTTTGCTGTGTTAGAAGAAAAAATATTGTCTTATAGCTAATACCCAATACCTAATTTACTTTAATAACTAGCAACGGCTCCACCCCTACCATAATAAAACATTGTTCGAAACTGTCAAATTAGTACAATCTTTCCCTGAAGAAGGAACCTTTGTTCCGAAACCGGTCGGATTTACGCATTCTGTAAGTGGTTTATACAAAGTTGAATTGTTTCATTTTTCTATAATGGATAACAACAAAGTTATAGCTACATTCAAAAATATATATCATCATTTAATTAAATTACGTTAGTTTTTTATTATGTGTAATTATATTATTTATCATTTATACTTAAATATTTTAATCAATTGTAAATGTTTAATGTAAAAGCCAATTAGGGCGATAAAAAAATAATTCAATCCGCCTCGCGTCGTACAATATTATTCAACTGACAATCCTTTCTTTCTTCATTTGCAAGCACCAAAGTGTCCCTTTCTCAGAAACAATAAATTTTAATTCAATTAAATTTAGAACCAGGAAACTGGGGGTTGGTTTAGGTGGTGGAAGGACAATTTTCTTTTAAAAAGCCAACCCGCCTTTCTTGCGTTTAATTTATTTCACAATCTGTCACCCCTTTCTTACCTTCGCAATCCTTCTTTAGGGTTGAGGGTCCAAAGTTACCCTAGAACACATAAACAGGGTTCAAAAGGTTATTCGCAGTATCATAAATCCACTTAGATAGGCTTCAGACCAACTACGCAGAGTATGTAATGAATTTGATAAAAGATAATATTAGACAATCACAGCATTATTTATTACTAACCAGCTAATCAGATTTCGAAAACACTAACCCAGCATCAGTTTCAAAGGTTCCACGACAGTTGGTCCGGCGACAGTTGGTCCGGCGACAGTTAGTCCAGCGGCAGTTCATCCGGCCGACAGTTCGTCCGGTTGACATTTGGTCCGGCGACAATTGGTCCGGCCGAAAGTTTAGAAGATGTTTTATTCAAGTAAGTATGCAAAGAGAAAATACAAATTTATTTATTTATTTATACATAATTTGTACATTTATTTGTAACAATTACAGGCAATATAGCCTAAGACGTTATAATTGTACCATTTATGCAGTATATATGCAATGCCAAAAATCTTACAAATGCGCTATAGGACACAAAAAATAAATCTATTTTTTTTTAACCACCGCATTCAAAAAGCACGTAGCTCTCCCCACAGGTGAGTTCATAAATAAATTAGTGCGGCTAGCTCTACTATATAGGAGGTTGTGATGACACCCTCGAGAGTGAGACTCTGGTACAAAAAAAATTTATTGGGCCAGTATGTCATTATTAGATAAGTGACCGTTAATTAGTTGAAAAAAATATTTAAGCAAAGCAATACCTCTACGTGTCTCTAGGGAGTGGTAATCGGTTAAATGTACAACCAAAGTCGACATACTTATATCTGAAGGCATCCGAAAATCCGCTGTAAAAATATTTTTACTAATAATTTTGACTCTCCGAAGTAGCATGCGGCAATTACAAAATACGACATACTTATACGTGCATATAATATAACTTTTATATCTGAATATTAAACAAGAGTTCCAACTGCTCCCAACCTCTCGAACCAGTGAGACTATGGCATCCCTAATTTTGGTATGGTGTGATGCTGAATGTAGTGGAAAGAGGAAGGGGATGTGGAAAATGTAACTGGCTATTCAGATATAGTCATCAAACACGACTAAAGCCATTTCAAGTAACGTTACAATTCTGAATGAATACTGACGAATAGCAAAATACAATTTATATGGCCGTATATCCTCTTTGCATACTTACTTGAAGATAACATCTTCTAAACTTTTGGCCGGACCAATTGTTGCCGGACCAATTGTCGCCGGACCAATTGTCGCCAGACCAAATGTCGGCCGGACGAACTGTCGGCCGGACCAACCGTCGCCGGACCAACTGCCGCCGGATCAACTGTCGGGTCACCGTTTCAAAATAGGCATACAAAGTTCATGAAACATATTTCATCAACCTTTTAATACATATTTTGTTGTGAGTTGAGTTGTCCTGTCTGTAATATTTGAAATAATATAGTACTTAACATTTTATCATTTTGATCGAATTCGATGTGTAGACTTATTTACTCATTTTAACGTGTATTTCACCTTTTGATAAATATTTCAATGCATTTTTCATCTTCGCGCTCACTTATCTGTGGTTATCTTGTCAGCTGCTTTCTCTTTCGTTTATGTTTATAAATGTTTATAAATTCTCAATTTCATTTCTTGCAACTCATTCTACAAATTGAAATCCTAGTGCTCAGATTAGAATCTAAACTCTGTAAAACTTGCAATTCACCTGAATAATTAAAGTTACTACAATATCCAGTGCACAACATAAGTATTTTTTTAATGAGAATGGATAACCTCAAAGCACCAAATAATAACCTCTCTGTACGGAACCGAAAAATTTCTTGGAAAACGAAGAAGTCTGCTTCACCTGCTCACTCTCTGGAGACCATACCCTTGGACCCTACATTCAAAAATTAAAATGGCACATTGTTGTTCTGTTTGCAAATACGTTTTTTTATTTATTTATTTTTTTATTAGCAAAATTTTTTGATACATGGGAATAGGTATAAACATAATAACATAAAATATAAAAGAGTAACAAAATCCCACAAAGGCGAAGCCTGTGCGTGAGTATTATATTATGTAGATATTAAACAGTGGTGGTTGAAATAGAATTTAAAAAAATATATATGTAGTGTCTTTAGAGATCACGTGTAAGGAACTCCAGTGAAAAATATTATGGCTTTAAAAAAATATGTTCATATTGACCAATAAACGCTGATTCTGAAAATATAAGTTTTATTTCATAATAATATTAAACGTAGAGTTCTTTAAAAATATTAAAAAGTGCAATTTTAAACCTCTCGTCAAAACATACTGTAAAGTTGGTATTATTGAAATGGTTAGTGCTGACGTCACGCGTCACCAGTCATTGTATTGAAATTTTGATTATGTAGGTATGACAAAAGCCATCGGTATTAACAACATTTCATGTTATTCTTTATTTCATACTGTTTATAGAGATTTAGTTGATGTATTTATTGAAACAATATTTAAGCCTAAATAATTCAGTGTCAAGAATAAAGGTATCTCTATTAGTTTATCTCTATTATTTAAAATATTGAAAAACTACTGCACAAAAAAAATAGTAATGCTTCTTCTGGGGAGAATACTTCGAACAACGGATTTCAAAATGGAGGCAGTAGATCAGCTGATTGCCCAATCCTATACTAATTTTTCAGCAGTGATGACGTCACACGATTTACCATATTTCCGGTGGTTTTCGGGGGGTTTAGAAAAATTAAAACTTTGAAAATTATTTTAACTATTAAAACTAACTCTAAAAATAAAAATAAAAAAGCAGTTATTTAGGTTAGAAGGTCATTATTCATAAAAAAATAAAAAAAATTGGTCTGGAGTTCTTTATTCCGCAAAAGATTTGTTTTAACCAAAAATTTCTGACAAACATCAAGGAATCAGCCCAATCTTTCCACGTAATCAAGCTACGTAAGCTTGGATATGTATTTATTTTTTTGGTTACACAACAAATAAAATATTACATTGGACATAATTGACAATCAGCATCGTACCTTTGTAAATACATATTTATAAACCGATTTTAATAAAATCATTGATGTTTATCTGTATTCTTGGCTATTTGAGGAAGTTCGGTCTATTTAATTTATTTCTTTTTTTGTCAACTAATTAGTAAGACCTCAATTTACAGTATTTATTTAAATGAAGACAATATTAGCGAAACTCAATCAAAAAATCTGACAACCGAAAAATCAGAAAAAGATACGGTCACAATTCAGTAGCGTAGCTACCGCCGTATCAGCCGTATCAATGATACGGGGCCCCCGGGCTACAGAGGCCTTTTGTTTCTTTTGTGAGAAAGCATTATCCTTCATTAGGGCCCCCCAACTAATTTTGATACAGGGCCCCTCCAAGGCACGCTACTCTACTGGGTCACATCTATGACCCAAACCCAGGACCTTCGCCTTTCCGGGGCGTGTATTTACAAAACCTATACCGATCCAGTCGCGGTAACGACAATTTACATTTTAAATATACCTCTATATTGGTTATTTTCTATCACATTGCAAAAACAAAAATTGTTCTAAAATTTAGATAAAATAATCTTTCTGGTGTGTATATTAGAAATTAATAATTTTATTTTTAAATATTTAAATTTTAATATTATTCCCATATATTGTAAATACACCTCTATATTGATAATTTTTTATCACTTTGCAAAAACAAAAATTGTTCTAAAATCTAGATAAAATAACCTTTCCAATGTGTATGTTAGAAATTAATAATTTTATTTATAAATATTTAAATTTTGATATTGAAAATTTAAAGCGACTGAAACGCGGGATTGTAAATACGCTTCCGGGGCGCAACTTTACCTTCCCCCAGGTAGAGCTGCACCCCCGCAAGGCGTAGCTCCTGGGTTCGATTCCCAGATGTGACTATATCTTTTTCTGATTTTTGTGTTTTACGGGGTTTAGTTAATACTGTCTTCATTTAATTAATTGTCTAATTTACATATGGAATAATTTGTGTGATGTCAAGTAGCCAAAGGTTACACACGGTAGGTACCTATTAAGATTGCTTCCATTGAAAAAAAAGACAACAGAATCATTTTTGCTCCCCTTTTGGATGTAATCATCGATTATAATTATCAGCAGTTATAATCCGCTCCACGGGTCTTGTTGCTGCTAGGCCCTGCGGGCGGCTTTGGTTCGGCTTCGCCCAGTTTAAATGTGAGTTGTAAGTGAGCATTTTATAAATTCAATAGGAATCGGTCCCAAAAATAGCCGGTTCCCTGGATGACAGCTAGTCACAGATAGTCACCAGGACAAACTAACCGCGACCGGCAATGCCGTCATATATAATATATATAGATGCGTGGTATTATTATTCACAACTGCCAGTTGCCAAATTATCAAATTATCATCAATCTCTCAATGCACGGAAAGATTCACGAAGTTACAAATCCATTAGTACTAATACCTGCCAGCGGCAGGTCCTCATGCGATCTGTTAAAGTCTGTGGCGCCATCTTTTGGCATAATTGGCTAAGTGCTTGAATTCGGTTATATTACAAAAGTGACTTTTTAACAAAGTTAAAGTACGAAGATAGTTTTGCATAAGGCGCGGCGTCAGAGATGTATTCGAAGTCGGATTCTTATATTTCAACGGTACAGACGTAAGCCTATTACTAACGTCCGATTTGATCTTAGAAAGGTTAATAATAATTCAATTCTATGACTTTATTAATTTGTAACTGATATATTTCACGTTGTGATTATGTATTCCAGACAACCTTCATTCTGTTGTTGCGGTGAAGATAATTTATTGTGTATCTAAAGGTTAAGGGCTAAATAGTGAAAGCATTAATAAAAACACTGAGCAAGACAAAAACAAGAGAACATCTTAGCAGTAAGTAATCAATTCTCTTGTTATCATTATTGAAAAGCAAGTAATCCTAGAGAATGCATGCACTTAGGATTATATCCTACCCGCTAAGAACTGATGAAGAGAACGTACAGTACTGTGCGAATTAATGTGAACACAAGTGTAGAATTAGAAAAAATAATATATATTCTTTATTGAAGAAAAAAAATACAGAAATAATTACAATTAAATTTTTTTTAATACGAAGTGTGTCCTACCTTAACTTTTATAACTTCTTGTACACGGTTTGGCACAGAATCAACAATTTTCTGATATTTGCGTGTCTCTAAATTACTGCCTCAATCAGCTTTGTTTTTGTTGTGCTTGTATTGTCTTGCTTTAACTACAGCCCACCAATTTTCAATTGGATTAGGATCCGGAAAGTTACCTGGCTATTCAACGTATGTAATTTTTTTGTCTTTGAAATATTAACAATCTTTGTGCGTTTTTAAAGAGAAACGTCCATCTATAAAAATAAGAAACAAAAAGCTTCAGTTAAGGTTACCTCTGCAAAAAAACTGTAATTCTAAAAGAATACAAAATTTAACGCATCTGTAGCTTGGTGTGGCTCATAACTCACTGAATGATAGAACACAAACACAAAATGGCCGCTATTACAATATGCTACATACAACTGCAAGAACAAGTGTAATTGTGCTAATTATCACGTGTTCACATGAATTCGCACAGTACGAATTATTATTTAGTGTTTTCACTAGGCATAGAATTGTAGCTGCTTACTACCAATGCCTACTAAAAACCAACCATCAGCTAAAAATAACTCTAAAACAGACATGCTTCACCTGAGGCCCAGTTGAAGATTTTTTGCCGATTTTTCATCTTCATATGAATTTCGGTATTCATATGAAGATGAGAATATCGATCTCTTTATTTATCACATTCATAGACATCCAAATTTAATAGACGAGAACATACAGATGAGGGGAAAAATCAACTATGGCGTTATGAAGAGGGGGAAGATCACCGTGATTCGTTAAAAAATCAATCTGACAATATATAGGCATCTCACATTATAATATCACCATTTAGTTCTTAAAAGTAAAATCTGCTTTGAATGAATAGACCTTTTACGTGGAAGCGCTAATTGTTTGCCACGTTATTAACATATTTGTCAAGTCCAAATACGGCAAAGTAAAGTTCGCATCTTTTCACATACGAATATTTTGTTGTCGTATTTAGTTAAGACACTTTTACAAATGTTTCATAATTTACTCACCCCCTGTAACCAGCGATGAGCACACTGGAGAACCGCCCACATTCGTTATGATCGACATATTTTAGGGTGTAATGTATAGCATAAGCTAGCATTTTTGCCATGTTATTTCGTAAAATGTACGATGCGAGCTCGACGCTGGTCAGGACAAGAGTGATGACGTCACATTTTTTAGATTCAGGCGAGGCTCTCGCAAGCCCAGCCGGTTCCAAGGAACCGGTATGGGGAGGGGGAAGTAATACGCTTTTATCATTTAGGGCAGGCTATATATATTCATATGTCTATGGTCACATTTATATTTTAATTTATGAAATTAGAACTTTCTTATTATTAGACCTCGGATTCTCAATGGGGTTTTTGATTTATTGCTTGAAAAGTGCAAGGCGCACGGCCGACTAGGAATTTATTTTCGCAATCAATTCCAAGTAGTATATTTTTCAGAATATTTCTCTGAAGATCTAATGCAACTGACCTGAGTTTAATAAGTGGACGGTGAGTGCAAAGGACACATATACGCTCAACATAGCTGTAGTTCAACATAATTGCTGAAATACCCATTATATATTTAGAAAACGTAAGAATTTGTTTTGTATTCTTTCAACAGCTTGTATATGAATATTATAATATAGTTTCCAGGCGGGAAAATTATACTCAAATTAACTTCTAACATAGGCAAAATATAATAGTTCAATACACTTTATAATGTTAAAATTTCTAGTTAGCCTAGTTATAAATCCCACAATTTTTAGCCCTTATTAGAGATTTCTGTTACGTGGTTAACAAATGAAAGATTTGATTAAAAAGTGATGCCTTAGTCTTGTGTTAATGTCTGAAGAGCATTGTTATCAATGTTGTTATTAAAGATCACTGGATTTTCTATTCGAGAAAATCTAACCATCTGACGTTTTGAGATAATTTAAGTAAAATGTTTTTTCATTACACCAAATTAAAAATTTGTTGATATTATGTTGAAGAATGTTGCAAAGGTAAATAATTCTAAAAATGTTTAGGTCATCAGCAAAAAGTAAGATAGCTACACCATGAAATATTTTTGTAAGATCATTTATAAACAAGATAAATAAGTTTGGGCCAAGGTGTAAACCCTGTGGAACTCCACTTGTTGCATAATTTTTTTTCCGACAAGGATGATTTTATTCTAAAAATTTGTTGTCTTCCAGTAAGATAGCTTTCAAATCAGGCTACACCAAGCTTTCCTAATTTCCAAATGAGATTTTTATGACAAACTGTATTAAAGGCTTTACTAAAATCAGTATAAACAAAGTCTACTTGTTTTTTTCGTTCAAAACATTGGTGATAAAATTTTCATAAATAATTAAATTGGAAAGAGTACTTCTACCTGGCATAAATCCAAATTGGAAAGGCGATATTACAGGTTTTATTTGTGTAAAAAGTTTTTTTATGGTTTAGACTTTCAAAGACTTTCGGTGTGGTGGATTATGGGTGAATAAACGGGTTTTTTTTACAAATAGCCCATTTCATAATGTAAAACACATGAGAGCAGAAAATAGGGAGAGGTTTGCATTGGCCTTGGCGGTGGATGGGTCTGCCCACCTTCTGCGTGGCAGGCCGGACCGGAAGAGACTGGATGAGAGACCTTTTGACTCCCCAAGCCGGACTCACTCGATCCATCGCCCTGCACCACAGAGGGAGGGATGGGTTTATACGTCCGTCACTTCTCGACACACCCAGATTTCCACCCACCTCTGGTACTCTTTTCCATCAGAGATCTTCCTCTTCTACCTTTGCCTAGAAAAGCCCTCCATACAGCAACCCCAATGATGACGTAGGCACTGAGGGAAATTATATTCCTCAGGGTCTTCTGCGAGGAACTAATGTAAAAAACCACCGCGTTAGTCAACATCCACGGTTGAATTTAACAGCCACCTCTGGAACCTGAATACCAGAATACCTGAAAAAACCTTCGACTCTGCAGAAACGGGTGGTCTGTTTAATAGAATCTTCTATCTCAACAAACGGATTGCAATCTTTAGAACACAGGGTGGAAATGCTATCCTTGTTTTACCGGTATTAAAATGGAAGATGCTCCGAGGAATTAGCGTCATTGATCCCCTAGGCACCGGTGCCCAATCCGCGCCCAACATATGTGCACGGTTGACAGAGTCAAGCGAGAACGGGTCGTTTCTACTCAAGACCATGGTCGGGTCTCTCCAAGACCACTGTTCACTCCCCCTTCTCCTCAAAAAGACCCTCCACATAGCGTCTTTAAAGATGACGTAGACCCTGAGGTAAATAATTTCCTCTAGACCTCCCGTGTAAAACAAAAATAATGCACCAGTAGTTTGGTTTAATGGTTTTTTTTCTTTTAACGTCTTTAGATTTTAGATTTAATTAGCTTCCTTTCTGTGAGTACTCAAGCATTCTGCTTCTAAGACCGTCATAATAGCACAATAACACTGGGTTAACACATTTGACTTTCTTCATCAGGTTGCTTTTATTGCTGATATTATAAACCCTTTTGTTTTGGTCTCAATTACAACATTTCATAATAGTAATATTCACCAAATTTACCATTTAAACGTTTACCACATACGTAAGAGCATCTCCATGGGTAAAAAACAATAATATTAACTGATTAATTAACATGGTGGCGTCGCGTCTTCCTGAAGATAAACAATAATAAACATTTATAACGTATGTTAATGGAGGTCATAAATACTTTGAAATTATTAATGCAAGGTCAAGTTCGGCTGGAATTAAAAAAATAGTGTAACTCATAATTTTTTATACTTTTGAATGTAGCTATAACTTTGTGGTTATCATCATTATCATTATCATTACATAGTATAAAATGAAGTCGTTCGAAATGTATGTGCGCATTAATCTTTTAAACGCAACGGATTTTCATACGGTTTTCACCAATAGATAGAATAATTGAAGAGGAATGTTTATATATATAATACGTGTAAATTATATTAGAGAAAAACTGAGAAATTTAAAGAAAACATATTTTTGTGTGATTTAAAACGACTGGCGGGCCGTACTATAGTCACTTTTGAAATTCGTTCTACGGAAGAAATTGGAAAATAGATGTCCTAGAGTAAGAGGTATTTGATTTGAATTATTTTTTTTGATGAAGTCGCTCAAAATGTATGTGCGCGTTAATCTTTTAAACTACGCAACGGATTTTCATACGGTTTTCACCAATAGATAGAGTGATTGAAGAGGAATGTTTATATGTATAATACATGTAAATTATATTAGGGAAAAGCCGAGAAATTTAAAGAAAACATATGTTTGTGTGATTTAAAACGGCTGGCGCATGGCGGGCCGTACTATAGTCACTTTTGAAATTCGTTCTACGGAAAAAAATTGGAAAATAGATGTCCTAGAGTAAGTAGGTATTCGATTTAAATTATTATTTTTGATGAAGTCGCTTAAAACGTATGTGCGCATAGATCTTTTAAACTACGCAACGGGTATTCATGCGGTTTTCACCAATAGATAGAGTGATTCAAGAGGAAGGTTTATATGTATAAAAACATGCTTATTATAGTAGAGAAAAGTCGAGAAATTCAAAAATTCAATTCAGGCAGCGGGCAGCGGGCAGCTGGCAAGCGGGTGGTGTGGATTTTATAAAGGTTGGGAAATGGCGTTGTGTTTCGTTAGCCACAGCAACGTGTGGCCGGGTCTGCTAGTTATAGATAAATGAAACAATTTAACTTTAGCCAGTCTACCGTGGAGCTGTTCCGGGCCGCAGTAAACAAAGTCCGCATAGCCAACGTCCGTTGAACGGACAGGGCACAAGAATAAGAAGATTTCAATAAAATTTTTGTCATTCAGTTTAATTTACAAGTTTTTATTTATTTGTAAAAATTTAATTTTACTGTTTTTTTTTTACATTAACTCCACACAGGAGGCCGTGATGAAAATAATTTCCCTCAGGGCCTATGTCATCTGGGATGCTGTGTGGAGGGTCGTTTTGAGGAGAGGAAGGAATGAACATTGGTCTTGAAGAGACTCATGTTGTAGGAAGGAGGAAATACAGAGGCCGGCAAATCATTCCACAGCCGAGCTGTTGAACACAAGAACGAGTCAAAGAAACGACCCGTTCTCATGTGACAAATGTCAACGTGTACAAATGTTGGGCACGCGTTAGGCGTGTTTCCCGACTATGCACCGGTGCCGAAGGGATCAATGATGCTAGTTCCTCGGAGCATCTTCCATTGTAAAACCGGTAGAACAAGGATAGCATTCCCACCCGACGCCTGTGCTCTAAAGATTGCAATCCGTCTGTTAAGATGGGAGAATCTATCAAACGGACCGCCCGTTTCTGCACAGAGTCGAGGGTATTTTTCAGGTATTTTGGAGCTCCAGACCAGAGATGGCTGCCAAATTCAACCGTGGGGCGTACTTGTTATTTGTACAAGGTTAGCAGTTGTGTACTATTAAAGTATCTGCGGGCCCTGTACAGTACGCCCAGTTTTTCGGAGGCTAGCTTTACTCTGGCTTCGATGGAGCCCCCATACCTGAGCTGGTCACTTAGGGTTACACCAAGCATATCAATGGAGGGCCTGTTCGGAAGATTGCTTCCGTTGAAAGAGACTAGATTTTCATTTCGATCCCTTTTGGACGTAATCAGACAAGATTGGGTCTTTGAAACATTAAATTCAACGAGATTATTTTTACCCCAAGAGAAAACACTCTCGAGGTAGCCGTCCATTCTTTGCTTCAAAGCCCTACGAGCTGTTGGAGTTTGTGAGCCCTTTGGGGGCTTGTCAAACAAAAAGCTATCATGAACTGTACTGTCATCCGCATAACAGTGAATTGGTGCACATGACAAAAGGTCGTTGATGTGCAACAAAAACAAAGTTGGAGACAGAACCGATCCCTGCGGGACGCCAGCATTTATCGAGTGTGAGGAAGAGGTGAAACCATCGACTACCGTCTGAATCGACCTCGCCCTCAAGAAGTCGGCAATCCACGTACACAAGGATGCGGGAAGTCCGTAAGAAAGCAGTTTGTTGACAAGTCCTCGGTGCCAAACCCGGTCAAAGGCCTTGGAGATGTCCAGTGCAGTGTTGTTTCTACATTTAAAATATTCACAAATTCATTAGGTATAATTCAATCTAATTACGGCTACCATGCAACGGGCTTGAGCCTAGCGTGGTAGTCGAGAGAATGCATTGAATACATTGGAGGGTAAAATGTAATTGAAAACAAAATTAAATACCAACAAAATTTTCGAAACATTGACTTGTACTTATGTAAGATAAGTATGGCTAATTACATACATACATCACACCTTTTAATTAATAATAGACGGATGTGACATATATGAACCAACGACTACAGCGATACGTGTCCAGACGGATTTAGTGAGATAATCCGATACCTCGTGTCTAAAAATAATCAAAGGTGTCTTGAGTTCAACTAAATTTATATTGAAGTCTTGCACTGAGTAGTGACATTTGAAAAATTCACGTTCTATGGAATGTTATTTATTCATTTGTAAAAAACACACAGCTTTTTCGTAATATACAGTGATAATAGATATTCAAGTGAGCTGAAGCCAAGCTACAGTAGTTACTTATGCTTAAGTACATTGGAAATGAAGTTTTAATATCTTATATTTAATTTTGTGTTATATGAAGGGGAGAAGAAGAGGAATATAGGAAAAGGATAGGAGATGCTCCTGATACATTCTATACTATCGTATTAATAATGGGTCGTACGCGTTACTTCATATCGATATTAAATATATAAGTTATTACTAAAAATGTCAATGCTGTGAAATTTTGTATTATATTGTGCACATACACGAGGGATTGGGGAATTTTTTCTAATATTTGTTCTACGAGAGGGTAAAAAAAAAATCGGATTGTCGGGTTGATCTTGATGGAATATGAAAAATTATTAAATTTGTAAATTCTGGTGAGTCCAGGCCATTATTTAAAATTTTAAATAATAGGATTTGATCAAAAAGAAGATTAAAATAATTATATTATTTACATTTTCATACATGTTCCTTATGCTCCCAACTGCTTGAAGTCACTTTGACTATGACATTCCCAATCGAGGTACATTTTGAAGCTAAGGGTAGGTAGCTTTTGTAGCGTACGAAAATGGAGAATAGGAGGGTCAGCAAACACGGTTAAAGCCATTTCAAGCCACGTTTCAAATCTAAATGATGATATATTACATGATTATATCACCAGGGTTATTCCGAAAGTATCTACTGCTCTGGAACGTGTAACATATTATATTTATCATAAAAAAAACTGACGGACCGACAAGTACCACCACAAATTGTAAATATATTGAGTATATATTGAGTATATGGTACAAGCAACAGGAAAACTTCATCAGATTTTTTTTATTTTTATTTTTATTTTTTTTTTATTAGTTTTTATATACATATACATGTAATATAATCATGAGTAATTACATTTTCAGGTTACAAACGGATTTAACTCAAATCATTAAATACTAACATGCAACATTGATTATAAACAGTATAAACATATATATGTATATAATATATAACCTTTACGAGAGTGTAACTACTCGTGTGTAAAGGGGAGAGAAAAATATATATATATATTTTTTAAATTAAAAAAATTAAAATTAAAAATTATAACACATACATTATATTTACGTACTTACATAAATCGAATGTGTAAAAAAAAAAAATAATAATAATAATAATTTAAAATAAATTTTTGAATAAGTATTGTTAATTAAAGGTTAATGCGGTTCTAAGTGGCTAAATTATTTAAGATATTATTGTTTAATTTATAAATGATGGAATGACAGTCTGTCAGAAGCAGCAAAATTAAAGTGCGGCGTTAGGCAAAGAGGCTCAATGTCCCCAGTGCTGTTCAACGTATATATGGACGAACTTAGTAAAACACTGAACAAAGCAAGAATCGGATGCCAGGTTGCCGGAGTATGTATGAATAATATAAGTTATGCAGATGACATGGTCATACTAGTCCCATCAGTAAGGGCAATGAGAAAACTTCTGGCCATTTGCCAATCATACGTCGATAGTCATGGTTTGATGTACAATGCCAAAAAGTCATCATTGCTGGTGTTTAAAGCAAATACTGGTCCTACTGTCATTCCACCCATTCTCCTCGGCGGAGACAATGTCAAAATCTGCAGTGAAATAAAATATTTGGGGCATGTCGTCACTGATGATTTAAATGATAAAAATGACATAGAACGCCAAAGAAGAGTACTAAGCGTGCGAGCCAACATGCTCGCCAAGAGATTCAACAGGTGCAGTTCTCCGGTGAAGAAGCAAATATTCCAGAGCTACTGCATGAGCTTTTACACCGGCGTACTATGGACAAGATACTCACAAGGCGTCATGAACACACTTCGAGTACAATACAATAATGCATATAGGGCGCTATTCGGCCTACCTTGGCGATGCAGTGCCTCGCAGATGTTCGCAGAAGGAAGGGTACATGGGTTCGCCGCTTTGATGCGCCACAGAATAGCCGGGGTGAGACAGCGCTACCAAAGATCGGAGAACACTCTCGTCCAGGCCGTGGCCCAGTGGCAGGGCGCGCCTCTTCACCAAACATGGAGAATTCATCTGAAGCACCCGTAGTAGATATACGTGTACTAAATATGTGTATATATATTTCTTTTTAAATCTTTTTATATTAATTTATTTTTTCTATTTCGTATAGTATGTAAATCCATTTTATGTGATGTATACTTTTTTATGGCAGACAAAGTATTGCACCCACCGCTCTGTTCGGCTGAAATAAATAACTTATTATTATTATTATTATTCAATGAATGAATTGTGAAATACACAAATTAATCAAATTAAAATTACTTGCGCATACCGGGATTTGCTCATCAAGGATAGTTACCACTCAATCTCGGAGGTCGTCAACGCCCAGCAATAAGTAGCTGAGTCGTCCAAAGCCAAATTAATCATCTGCCAGCGAAGTCTTACATAATTGCACAGTGCAAACCGACGCTTCATTTTCGACTTAGAATGGTTTCTGTAGGAAGATTTTAAAATTTTGTGAAATTATTGGAAAATAGAAAATGTTTATCTTTTTTTTGTTATTTGTTTTTGGGGTGTTATGCCGTGTTGCGCTACCTCCTTCTTTAACAAACATTTTGAACAGCATTAGGGCAGATCGATACACATCTACCGGATCTGCCCTGATGATGGACACTGCAATGCTGTCCGAAACGTTGGCTTAATAAGGAACACGGCGTAACACCCCAAAAACAAATAACGAAAATACTTTTGGCAGTGAAAATCTTAAAACGAATGTTTATCTTTCTTCATTAACTCTCGACAGGCCAAGATGCTAAACACAACGTCCGTAACCTTGTGGGTCGGCCGATGATCCATGATTTTTTCTGTCTTATGGGCATTTAAACCATAGACATTCCTTTTTCCTTTTCTTTTTTTGTTGTTATTTGTCCATTTATCGGGCAGGGAATATAACCTATATTTGACAAAATACTTTTTCCTGCGATCAACGATTTTTTCAGTTGACGGCCTCCGTGGTCGAGAGGTAAGACTCTCGACTCACAAACCGAAGATTTAGGATTCGAACTCGGCGCGTGCGCAAATAAATTTAATTTTGATTAATTTGTGATATTTTACAATTAATTAATTTAAAATAATATATAATGTTGCGGCACGTTACAAAGTGGAAGATACTGTCAGTATCCCCCTGGTGTAAGACCGCCTTTCAGAATTGAAACGTTTGCTTGAAATGGCTTTAGCCGTAGTGACCAGATCTGAATAGCCAGGTATTCCCCACCTTCCTTTTTCACATCTTCTTCCCCTCCTCATTACTTTCAGCCTAACAACATACCCCAATTGGGGATGCCACAGTCTCAGTGGCTCCAGACGGGAGCATTTAGGGACTCTTGTGTGTAATCATATTATAAAAAAATAAAAATAAAAAAGTGAAACAAAATTTGCTTCGATGCTTGAAGTCCATTCAACGCTAAACAAAATCCGGTTAGATTTTCCTAACAGTACCATTGAAAATAAAAAAAATAAAAGAAATATTTATTTTCATTTCGAATCGATTGTATAATATTACTATTATCATAATATAGTATCTATTTTGGGTCGCACAGACTGTCCAAATTTTACGACGTGAACATTATGTCTAAGATATTTATGGATGCCAAAAAATAATTCGAATAGGAAGTCATAATGTACGTGTATAATCAATCATCGTGTCACACATCACACCTGTGTCGATATCTGCGCAAGCCTTTATATGAGGCAAGTTATCTGCATGCAAGTGTGACGTTACACCTGCATGTAGGTTACTTGCATTCAAGCGCCAGCACGATCAATGGAAACCGCAAATCGACTTGCTTGCAGTTGTCACTGTCATGGTACCAAATAGACTTGTTCCAGCTGCTTACTCGGTTATGATCAAGATGATACTGTATTATTACCGTAATGGCGTAAAACGTTGTTACAATGGACTTTAAATTTGCTTAAAAAATCGGAGTGTGTAATTCACACGCGGTAGAAGTGAAACAAGAAAGTCGCTAGATGTCGCTTTCTTTTCTTTTGCCTGTTTATTTTAAAATGGTTTGAAGATTGGATATTGATTTTATTATTATTCATTTATTTAAAATTAATAATTTATTTATTTAATTTAAATTCAAATATTATTTTTTTCCACAAATTTTCTCCATTTATCATTGTTATTCTTAAATTTTATTAATTTGCATTTACTTAACTGTTTGATAATTACCGATTGTTATGTGCGTTACTTTATTAAATTGTGAAAATATTAACCCCGATACATGCGAGCCCTAGTGGGGGTAATAATTACATTCAAAATTCTAAACAATGTATTTTAATTTAAGAAGAAACAATATATTAATACATTTCTTACTTACCCAAGCACCAGTAACCGAAATTATCATGTTTAAGATGACAATATACCCTAAAATATATTCAGAATCTTAACGACGTAAGTAAAGAAGCCGTGTATACAAATTGTGACTCGAGACCCGTCTATTAGACGGACCTACTGTTGAATTTGCCGTATCAAAGAAAAGAAGAAAAAGATAAATAATTCTGGAATCTTAACGACGTAAGTGAAGAAAGCGTGTAAAAAAATATACGCCGCGGCATGGCGTATTGTACGAACGAACGGTCGAATTCACCCTAACAGGCCTGGAGATTCGACCTTTCTGCCGCGTTCATTTTAATTAATTTTGAAGAACGTGTTACACATATTTAAAATGTGTCTCCATTTTGTCGTCCCGAAGTTATTAATTCATCGTCTAGAAAAATAAAATCTGGTGCTCACTGTTCAGGATCTCAACTTCCGCTCTCCTGACAAAGCAATCCGGCGTGGTAACACCAGATTCCAAGGGAAGTGTGGCTGGAGTAACTCTTCAATAATAACTCCAGCTCTTGAATAATTGGTCTTTATTGAAACAATAAAAGACCCGTAGGGTAGCTCATGTACGGTGAGCCCAATGATGCTATCTCTCTCCGCGGTTTTATAACCCACATGAAGTGAAAACCTGGCAGCAGACGTTTTGCCCAAAAACGACCCGCCCAAGACGGATGGTAACAAGAGAAGAAGGAATTAAAAAATCCGTGGCAATACGAAATCGCCCTGGCAATTGCCAACACAAAAAATGTTGCCACAACCATTAGGGTGACAATCACAAATATTAATATTTCAGTACCTGAAATCTTAACATATTCCCGCCCAAAACGAGTATTAAGGAATAGTCGTTTTTCATAAAATAATATATTAGAAGAGATTGCAACATTGGTACTCAGAATTTACCCAACGAGTTCACATACAAAAATAAACAATATTCAATATATGGATATCAAAATAATAACAAAAAACTTATAACTAAGTATATAACCCTATGTCAGACTTGACATTAAAAAATGAAAGTTTAATAACGTAGAACCTTCTGGTGCGCTGCACCCACTTATGTGAAAATGGTTTAACACTTGGCACTGATGAGCCTGACGGCACTTTGATTTACACATCACATCACTTTTAGCGTTGTAATTGGTTCTTAATCCAGGTTGGAGGAAGCATCCTCCATGGGAAGTAGACAGAGCTGTGTCACGGCTCTTTTGGTGACACCTCTGGCCGTCCTCAAGGAGACGACGCGGACGCGTCCGTCTTGGCCAGGGTGGATCTCCGTCACTCGCGCCATCCTCCAGTACTGCGGAGGTAGCTGGTTGTCTTTGATGATGACCATGTCACCAGGCTGTAAACTGCGTTGACGTCCTTCTTGCCATTTGACTCGGTTCTGCAATTCTGCTAGGTATTCCCGGCTCCATCTGTGCCAAAAAGATTGAACAACGGTAGACATCTTTTGGTAAATATTAAGCCTGTTTGTAGGCAGATGATGGATATCAAGCTCAGGCAATGCTAACAGGTTGTCGCCAATAAGGAAGTGTGACGGAGTGAGGGCGTTTAAGTCATTTGGATCTGATGTTAATGGAGTCAGAGGACGGGAATTTAAACAAGCCTCAATCTGTGTAGACGACCTCCGTAGTCCAGTGGCTAAGACTCTTGACTCACATTCCGGAGGTCGCGGGTTCGAACCCGGCATGCGCAAAATAAATTTTATTTGATTAATTTGTGTTATTTCACAATTAATTCATTTAAAATAATATATAGTATATTTGCGGCATGTTCCAGAGTGGAAGATACTATCAGTATCGCCCTGGTGTAAGACCACCATTCAGAATTGAAACGTTGCTTGAAAATGGCTTTAGCCGTGTTTAGTGACCAGATCTGAATAGCCAGGTACTTCCCAACCTTCCTCTTCCCCACCTCCTTCCCCTCCCCGCTACCTTCAGCCTCACAACATACCCCAATTGGGGATGCCATAGTCTCACTGGCTCCAGACGGGAGCAGTTGAGATTCGTGTGCGGTATTCACTGTAAAAAAAAAAAAAAAAAAAAAAAAAGTATGGTATTCATTCCTTCGTATGTCAAAACAGTTGACCGCATTGCTTTTTTTAAATGCAACTTGGTCATTTTAACTGCACTTTCCCAAAGTCCCCCGTGATGCGGTGAGCGGGGAGGCAAGAAACTCCAGCTAATATTCTGCTGGGCCAAAAAATTATGGATTTCTTTATCAGATGCCTTCAAAAAATCAAATAGTTCAGTAAGTTCCCTATAACTACCTGTAAAGTTAGTTCCATTATCAGTAAAGAGTCGTGAGGGTTTACCCCTCCTAGCTATAAATCTTTTCAATGCATTCATAAATGCCATTGAAGTTAAATTAGTCACTAATTCTAGGTGAATTGCCTTCGTTGAAAAACAAATAAATAAACATATGTAAGATTTTACACTCTTAGCATTTCTGGTTAAACCAGACTTAATTAAAATTGGACCTGCAAAATCTATGCCGGTTACATAAAATGGTCTTTGGATTCGGAATCGGTCAGCAGGAAGGTCACCCATGAGCTGGCGACATTCGCGCGGACGGACTCGGAAACATACAATACATTTATGCAGTGCTCGCTTCACTGCGTTTTTACCATATATTGGCCAAAAACGTAAACGCAGTAATGCGAGCAGAGCATTACATCCTAAATGTAAATTCTCATAATGCAGATGGGTTATTATTAAGTCAGTCAACTTATGATTTTGTGGTAACAAAATTGGATGTTTTTGAGAGGCTGAGGTAATATCGGATTGTGATAGTCGACCTCCAACACACAACAACCCATCCTGCATAAAAGGATTTAGTGCCTTTACTTTGCTCTGCCTAGATACAAATCTTCCATTACTCACAGACGCTATTTCATCATGAAATGCGAATCGCTGAGCGTTCAAAATCAATACATGCATGGCATGTTCCAGTTCGATTACAGAAAGCTCGTCGACCCGCATCGGTCTTCGTTTAGAACAGTTATGTATGAAACGTAACATATAAGCAACTACGCGCCTCAGTCGTCTTAATGAAGAATAATTATTAAATATTTCCCAATCGACAGAACTACTAGTAACCAAAACTATCCTCGCCATTTCTGGCAACTTCGTGGGAGTATCAAATGTAGAACGTGGCCACTTATCCTCGTCGGACGTGAGCCATGGTGGTCCTGACCACCATAATGAAGATGTTTTCAACTGCTGAGATGTTATTCCTCTGGAAATTATGTCAGCTGGGTTTTCAGTTGAACAAATGTGACGCCATATAGCGCCATCACCTTCACGTTGTATTTCTGATACGCGGTTAGCAACAAAGGTAGTCCAACGGTACGGTTCTCCTGCAATCCAAGCCAATGTTATTGACGAATCACACCACAAAGTGGTGTCAACCGTTACTTGGAGAGCTGCCGTCACCCGCTTCATTAATTTAACTAATAATTGTGCTCCACATAACTCAAGACGTGGTAACGATAAATTTTTTAGTGGGGCTACACGAGATTTAGCGCATATTAACTGTGATTGGTGAATGCCGTGTTCATCGGTAGATCTTAAATACAGACAAGCGCCATATGCTACTTGAGATGCATCGCAAAAACCGTGTAAGCTAAAAGATTTTTTATTAAAGCAGAAAATTTTCCTCGGTACCCGAATATGATTTGCTTTACGGAGACTCAGCGTGTAAATCTGCCAGGCCAATAAAAGGTCATTGGGTAGCTTGTCATCCCAGGATGTTTTTAGCTTCCACAATCTTTGCATAATTATCTTACCGACAATGATTACTGGGCCTACCAGTCCTAAAGGGTCAAACACTTTTGAAATTAATGATAAAACTTGACGTTTTGTTACTTCTAACTTTGAGTCTATGCTTTCTACCTGATAGGTAAACTCATCAAGTTTGGTGTCCCATATTAATCCGAGAATCTTAGCTTCATTGGATTCATTTGGCAATAATTCTAAATTATCTTTAGAATCATTAATCGAGGGCGCATTAGACCTCCATTTTCTAATCTCCATGCCTGCTGTAGCAAGCGCATTAATGATTTGTGATTTAAGCAAGTGACAAGTATCAATGGAGTCACTACCAGAAAGAAAATCATCTACATAAAAATTTTCCTTAAGGGATTTACTAGCTAATGGATGAGTAAATGAAACGTCATTACCTAGCTGATGCAGACAACGTATTGCTAAATAAGGCGAAGGAGCCAAACCATATGTCACCGTGTTTAGCGTATAGTGTTTCGAACAATCCTCCGCATCCTTTCTCCATAATATACGTTGGTAATTTCTGTGTTCCGGGTTGATATTAATTTGGCGGTACATTTTTGCAATATCTGCAGTGACTGCATATTGATGTTTTCTGAAAAATACCAAGTGGCAAAATATATCATTTTGAATGGTGGGCCCAATCATTAGAGCGCGATTCAAAGAAATCCCTCGAGCGGGTTTAGCCGACCCGTCAAAAACAACACGAATTTTAGTAGTTGTGCTTGATTCTTTAAATACAGCGTGATGTGGTAAATAATAAGTAGTTTCATCACGTATTGGAGGTTCACATTCAGTCATGTGACCTAACGCAAGATACTCATCAATAAATTCCGAGTATTGTTCCTTTAAACTAGGTTGTCTTAAGAATTTCCTTTCCATTGACACCAATCTACTTTTAGCAATACTAAATGAATCTCCTAATTGAGATAAGATAGATTTAAATGGTAAGTTCACTACACATCTACCATTTGCATCGCGTTTATGCGTGCCTTTGTAAATCTTTTCACATTCACTATCTTCCAGAGAGTGATGCTTACTATTTTCAATTTCTTCAACCTTCCAAAACCTTTCTATTTGATTCTGCAAAGAATTTAATGAAATATGACAAACTTTAACTGGCCTCGTATTTTGACGCCTCTGTACAGCTCCTGATATTATCCAGCCTAGCTCCGTTCGATGCAATGTAGGTTTATCCTTTCCTAACTGTATCTGATCCGTACGAACCACCTGCCAGAATATCTCTGCTCCGATCAGCATATCAATAGCAGCTGGCTGGTAAAACTGCGGATCAGCTAACTGGATGCCGTCTGGAATGTTCAACATTTTTGGATTAATCAAGGTCTGTGGAAGATTGTAAGAAATCTCATCTAATACCAAACAAGATATTTCATCCCGGTATTGAGAACATGATGATTTAAATTTAATGTCAACTGTTTCCTTTACATGAATTAAATTATTATGCAAACCTGAAACAGGTATATTCAACTTTGTACAATGCAAATTTAATCTTTTACAAGTATCCTTTGTAATAAAATTAGACATTGAACCCGAATCCAAAAGTGCGCGTATTTTGTGTGTTCCACCATACGCGTCTTCTATTTTTACTATTACGGTAGATAGTAAAATTTCCCGCCCGTTCATGTCACTATGACATGCTAAATTTACTGGTGCCTCCGACTGACCCTTGCCAGTTGAAGTACCCGCTTGTACATTATCAGTATTGATATGTAACAGAGTGTGATGTTTTCGATCACAAACACTGCATTTTTCCTTCCACCTGCACAACTTTGAAAGGTGCCCCGGTTTTAGGCAGTTATAACATAAATTGTTCTCTGAAACGAGCTTTCTTCGTGCCGCTGGTTCTTTGTTAACAAATATTTTGCAAGAATAAATGAAATGACTGTCATTACACAGCATACAATTAACGTTGCTCGACGCTAACGTAACCTTGTTTGTAGACTTCTTTTCCTTAAAATTAAAAAACTTTGCTTTTGTTGCAACTGGTTCCGATTTCTGTTGCATTCCACCAATATCACCTTGGATAGTTTCCAGGATCTGAGACCTTTGTGAAATAAAATTGCTAAACTGCACGAACGTAGGATAAACTTCGTCGCATTCTAATGATTCCCAAAGGCTACGTGTGTGATTATCTAACTTTGAGGTTAGAATATGAATAATTAAAGTATCCCAATGTTCGGTTGGTAGCTTAAGGTTGTGTAAAGCTCTCAAATGAATGTTTGCTTGATCAATTAAATTCCTTAATTCATGATGATTCTGTCGTTTTAACGGTGTAAAATTACATAAGAAATTCAAATGTCTATTTGCTATAAGTCGGACATTTTCGTATCTCGAAATAAGCATTGTCCAAGCTGCACTATAATTATCCCCGGTTATTTCTAGCGAACTAATCAAATCAAGTGCCTCTCCGGACACATAACTAATAAGGTAATGAAATTTCTGAACATTATTTAATTTACTGTTATCATGAATTAAGGCAATGAACGAATTTTTAAAAGTCAACCATTTATGGTTGTCACCTGAAAACACTGGTATAGAGATTGGTGGTAAATTTACTGATATATTTGGGATATTTTCAATCTTCTTAAATTTTGATAACATTTCCTGTCCTAATGCAATTACATTAAAATATGTACCTTCAAAATTATCCCTCGCGTCATTATCTTCTGATTTGTTCAATAAATCAATCTCCAGCTGAATTTTGGAGAATTCTATCAGAGAAGGTTTAATGGCTTCCAACCTCGTTGACAACACGCCAGGTGTAATATCATTTTCGTTGCTTAAATAGGTTTCGAATCTCGTTAATGAACCTTTCAAAACCCCGCGCCGTTTAATCAACTTGTCGAGTTCCATTTTTTACAAACGAAATAACACTAACTTGATTTAAAAACTGAATACACAATACACAACGCGACAGTTTGACGTAAACAACAATGAATAATACCATAAATAATATACTTTGGATCATAGAGAAACCACTCACAATACTATAGCATACAAAGACGAAACTTGCAACCGCGTGGCTAGAAATGTAGGTAGGCAAAAGCAAAGTTATTCGGCAGACTGAATACAACAATAAAAATTATTATCACCAACAAAATTTATGCTATATTGAAAGCATCTGATTATGAACACCCGAATATAATTCGATATAATCAATACGAAATAATGTGGCATCTACACAGATTTTTAGCTTTTTAAATGGAATTTGAAAGGACAATGAAAGGAAGGCTACAACCTGATTTGCTGTGCATGCGAGCGTCGTGATGAGGCTCGCTTGATCAATCCAATGATGGTGATGAGGACGCCGACTGGACCACTCCCGATGATGATGAGGCCTGACTGGGCCACTCCAAATAATGATCTTCAGTCTCAAATGGATCAATCCAAATAATGATCACCCAGCTTGAATGAGTCAATCCAATAATGATCACCCGGCTCGAATGATCAATGTTCAGGATCTCAACTTCCGCTCTCCTGACAAAGCAATCCGGCGTGGTAACACCAGATTCCAAGGGAAGTGTGGCTGGAGTAACTCTTCAATAATAACTCCAGCTCTTGAATAATTGGTCTTTATTGAAACAATAAAAGACCCGTAGGGTAGCTCATGTACGGTGAGCCCAATGATGCTATCTCTCTCCGCGGTTTTATAACCCACATGAAGTGAAAACCTGGCAGCAGACGTTTTGCCCAAAAACGACCCGCCCAAGACGGATGGTAACAAGAGAAGAAGGAATTAAAAAATCCGTGGCAATACGAAATCGCCCTGGCAATTGCCAACACAAAAAATGTTGCCACAACCATTAGGGTGACAATCACAAATATTAATATTTCAGTACCTGAAATCTTGCTCCGCTAAAAATCGAAATCCGCTAACTTTGTGGTTGAAAAACGGGTTATAAAGTTTTAAAATCGTTGAACGTGAAATATATTAATGGTAAGGTACTGTTTTTATTAATTTAAAATATAAATAACAAGCATCCCTTTTGCGGCATGGAAATAAAAAAGTTATTATGGTTACAAATTCACTGGAAATGATTAAAACGTGAGTTTTGAGCAAACAAAAATTATTAGGATTGTGTACCACCTTAAAACATGCTTATCATTTTTAGTGCATTTTTAACTCTCCCGTTGTTTGTGTAAATAGTTTAGGAGTAAGTACAGTACGCATAAATGCCGACCTGAACTTGATACGATCCATTCTAGCGCAGGGATAGTCACTTTACTGACTTTCTAATGACCGTAAGCAAAGGAGAAAGATCCATAAAACATATATGTATATGCGACAGAGAAAGGCGCTTGCGGAGAGGCATGTCGAATTCCGCACCTTAAACTCGCCTTTTTCGTCGATTTCTGTTTCAACATCAGATCGATATTAGAGTTTGGCGCGTACCATACAAAATATACAATAAGTTTTTTTTTTAATTTTTTTATTATAGCGCCTATATAAAAATTTTTACATACAAAATATAATGGTGAAATTAAGAATAAAATATTGTATTTCTTAGTCCTCCTCACTAGGGGGTCCTGTGCCGAGGCGGACTAAAGTTTTTTAAATATAGTTCATTTGTCTTCTATGTCGTTTTAAGCGTCTTCGCTAGGGTTTTCTCATTGACCTCTTTAAGCCATATTTTTATTCTTGATTTGTATTCAATTGGATTTTTTATTAGTTTTATGTCTTGGGAAAGTATGTTATGAAGTTTTGTTGCAAAGTATGTATAGTTTCTTTGTCCAAATGTGGTTTAATAACTTGGAATATTTTTTATATCATTTTTATTCGATCTAGTGTTATGCATACACGGTCTAGTAGAGGATTCATTATTTTTGAAGAGCTTCAATAATATATTTTTGGCATATATTTGCTGTACATTTGGTATGTCAAAGTTATTAAAAATTTCAATTGAAGGCGTTCTAATTGGTACTTTCAATATGGTCTTTATGATTCCTTTTTGAATCGTATTCAGGTTGTGTAGGTACGTATGTGTAGCAGATCCCCATCCTATGATTCCATATTCAATTCGAGAATGACATAACGCATAACATTTAAAAAAATATATAAGGCTAGTGAGTTTTTCCGTAATACCTTTGATGTGTAGGTCCCATCTAAGATTTTCGTCAATTATTACTCCGAGATATTTAATGTTTTGTGTTTTTTCAATAACAGGGCAGTAACATTGTGTATTATTTCCATGGCATTCATGTAATTTTAGTTCTAGTGTTAAGTAGATAGCTGAAATTAAAAATAATCATACTTTCATATTCACCACTGTATTATTCCACCCGATAAAATTTAATTACCAATGTGTTACGGATTTACTTACTTGATGTATATTTGCTCATACATAATGCTGAAAGGAACATGAAATTGCAATCTCGTAATATTAGAAATGAAAGTCGATATGACTTGTAACAAAGGTATGGTTTATTGTAGATGTTAATTTTACAGAAATACGCGATTCTACTTAAAAATTACGACTCTATTTTGACATCAGGGCATGGTTTCCGAGCTCGAAGAGTTCTTTAATTTCCCTTATCATATTTTTATTTAATCTAAAATTACTATCGGCAAAGTTAACACGTGTCAAGATTTCTCAGAAGTAATATTGTTATTTTTCATTTTTTTTTATTAATTTTCAACGCCCTGATGGGCTTTTACATGACAAGTTTATAATACAGAGACAGTTTTTTTGAATAAAAAAGATAAACTATAAAAACATAACTGGTAAACATCATATGAAAGGTATGTATACAGATAAATTTAAGGAAAGATAGTGCATTATAATAAAAGAGAAAGTTTCTAAGTTGTGAATGACATAATAAACTAGTGGGAAGGTATGTTAGTAATTACAAAATTTACAGGTGACTGATTAAAGGTCATAAATAATACATGACAAAATGCAAGATACATAAAAAGAAAACGTTAACAAGTTTTTACAGAGAGATAGAAATACACAAATATATGCAATAGACCCTATGTGATGCTCCTTAGATATCAAAATATTCTACATAAAAATAGTGTTCAGATATTTCTTGAATAACGGTAAATTTGTATTAAATACATCGATATTAGAGGTGTATTTGTTCCCTAGTGTGTGTAGTCGAGAAATTGATGCGTGTGTGTGGTAGTTGGTTAGAGAATTATTGTTGCAGAATAATATGTTTTGCCTTGTCGCTCGAGTTGGTTATTGACTTATTGGTTAAAAAAATGGGCGCCATACTCCTGCTAAACATGGTAATATTAATCTAAACTGTTTTATCTAAAACCATGGTGATGATCGTCGGCTTTGCATCCCAAGAAGTCACCCACCTGCCCCTCAACGAGGAATTCGATCCGCTCTCGGTCAATCAAATCTCGGAACTCACATTTTAAATCTTGTCTCAATGGGCTTTGAGCGCAACCAGAGACAAGTTCCCCGTTCTTCCCGTGACCAATGTTTTACTGCGTTACAAATGAATATAATCTGTCAAACGATGAAATGAAATTTGACACTTTATCCACGTTTAAATTAGTTAATGTTAATGTCGTAATGGTCAGGCAATATGGTTTGAAATGGGTTATTCCAAGAAAGTGGAAGTTCATTAATTAAGGTAATTAACTTTAATAGAAAAGGGTTCATAGGATCTTCTAGGAAACTTAGCAACGTTTTGACGGTATTCTGTCTAGAACGAAGAAACGGGTTGATTGGGGTGGAAATGAATGTACTTTGGTCACGCAGGGCATTACCATAATTAATTAATTTAATGCTTGTAATTGAAGAAATATTTTTCTGGTTTTAACTTCTATCGGAAACGTTAAATTTTTGATTGCTTCACTAATCTTACATTTTAAAGTACTTGTACATAAATTACAATAAATCGATACCGATGAAAAGTGCATTTTTTTAACCTTAGCTCCACACAGGAGGCCCTGAAGAAAATAATTCCCCTCAGGGCCTTTGTCATCTTTGGGGATGCTGTGTGGAGGGTCTTTTTAGGAAAAGAAGGAGAGAAAGTTCTGGGAAGGAAAATCTGGGGGTCAGTGTATCCAAGAGTGACGGACGTATCAATCCGTTCCTCCCACTGCGGTGCAAGGCGATGTTTTGAGAGTTTACGGTTGGGAAGTCAAAAGGACTCCCTCAATCATTCTCTCCCGATCCAAATTGCCATTCAGCTGGTGGGCAGACGCATCCACTGCCAAGACCCGGACAAATCTCACCCCATGAACCCGGTCACCAAACCCGGTCGCGTTTCAGTCGCTTTAAATTTTCAATATCTAAATTTAAATATTTAGAAATAAAATTATTAATTTCTAATATACACATTGGAAAGATTATTTTATCTGGATTTAAGAACAATTTTTGTTTTTCCAAAGTGATAAAAAAATATTATTATAGAGGTGTATTTATAATATATGGGAATAATATTAAAATTTAAATGTTTAGAATTAAAATTATTAATTTCTAATAAACAAACCAGAAAGATTATTTTATCTAGATTTTAGAACAATTTTTGTTTTTGCAATGTGATAAAAAATAACCAATATAGAGGTATATTTAAAATGGAAATTGTCGTTACCGCGACTGAATCGGTATAGGTTTTGTAAATACGCAACCCGGTCACCAGGTGACCCATGGCAGAGGTGTTGGTTATCCAACAAATGGTACCCACACCCAACTCCCAAATAAAATATTTTTTCTCACGGAATTACGGGGGGTGGTTCAAAATATCCCAACCAAATGAGTCCAAGAGTGTATTGGTAGCTAAGGATATGTGAGGACGGACGTTTTGGTGAAAAATAGCACACTCCTCTGGTCTGCTTTTCCTCCTTTTGTTTTGAATGCTGCTTTTGAAATTTTTTAAGGTATAACAATATAGTTGTGCATTGATGGTTTCAACCTGAGGTAGAAATTCGGCCAAAATGATGCCTTTTTAGTCCCAAAACACTGAAGCAAAGATTTTTTTTGCCCGAAATGGTGGTTATCAATTTTTTGACAGATTGGCGTGACACCACTTTGACGACTGTTTTTTCTTCCCTGGCTTATAATGAGTCACCCACTATCATCTCCAGTTACGATAGAGATCAGAAAACCTTCAAAAATCTAAAAACCACCGCCAGTTATGGTCACAGTAAACTTACTTTCTGAGCACGCTAAGATTTTTTACATGATATGACAAAAAATGAGTTGACAATAATGTTTATAATACATTTGGCTAATAAAATATTTGTGCATTTTTATTTTTTTATTACGCGGATCCCATAGTCTCACTGGTTCCAGGCGGGAGGAATTGGAATGGGCTATTGCACGATGATGTCGTTTCTCACCCGTCTCGAAAACCCTTCTGGACGGAAGGAGAAAGACTCCTTCGAACACCTCTCACCCCAGAAGATAGGTGGAAACTTGAGTGGCAATCAGCCAACCTCAAAAACGCCAATCTCGTTCAAGACCCCACTGAGAGACAGCCTGGGTTCTCATTGCCTCGCAAACTCTGGACTGCCATCAATAGGATAAGGTGCTCCCGTAGCCGTTGTGCTCAGATGATACAGATGGGGCCTTAAAGAGTCGGCGATGTGTGAATGCGATGCGGTGCAGACCACCGAACATGTGGTCAACGAATGCCCGCTCCATTCATTCCCCGGCGGGATTGATGAGGTCCACAGGGCCCTAGACTGGCTCGCAGACCCAGGTGTCCCCCTCTGACCCCCCCACCATACGAAAGAATAAGAAAAATGGGCTATTCACATAAAAATAGCTCCACACTGGAATCTCTGAGGAAGTCATCTTTGGGAATGCAATGTGGAGGGTATTTTTAGGGAAAGTAAGGAAAGGATATTCTCAGAAGGATAAGAGGATGAGGGGTTGATAGATGTTTGAGAATCAATGTTCTCAGGAGTGACGGACGTTTGAATCTATTCCTACCACTGCGATGCAAACCGATGAGTCGAGAAAGTCTTGCTGGAAAGGTCTGGGTTAGGTCTCCAGCAACCAATCTCTCCCGATACGGCTGCCACGCAATAGATCAGCAAATGCGTTCGCCGCCAAGACGTATACAAAATTTACCCCATGGGCACTCTTGCTAAGTCACCAAACGTAGCGAACCACTTGGGATGACCTATGGCAGAGGTGTTGGTTATTCAATGAATGGTTCCTGGGACTGGGGTAACCATATCAGCCTACCAAATTATTATCCCTTTGTTTTCATAAAATTAAGATTTGTAATGTTGACTGACAGAAATTTAACGTAGTCTAACCCAATTGACCTTCAAACTTCCCTTATAATATAATCAGATAATTTAATCTCTAAATTATTCAAAGGTAAAGACGTAGTTTCTATGTAACGGATTGAATTAATACATTTTGTTTGAGAATTTAGGGTAAAATATTTACCTAAAAGAAATATATTTCAACCAAAATAAATCTTGTCGTTTTCTCAATTTAAAAAAATAGACAGCGTTCTTTTGACATTGCAAATTATTAGCAAAATTAAAAATGAGTTGTCGGAAGTTAATTAAAGTTTAACTATCTCTTTCTGCTTTGATGATACAGTCAGTCAGGGTAATGCGCGTTTTCATCCCGCGACAAAATATACCCGACTAATATCCTTTTACAAAATATCCTACAGACAAAATATCCTCTAACAAAATATCTGTTAAAACCTAAATAAGAATAACTACAAAATAACTTCCAATGAAAATTATAAATAATAACGTTTTTACAGCTAAAGTCAAATATAATCCAAAGAAATGGCTGTTAAAAACTGATGATTGATATTGATGCCCCACTGAAGCCCTTGTTTTCTTAATTGGAATTCACTTTCGAAGGAAATGGAAAATCATTACAATTTTGTAGTACCTCATGTATATGAAACGATTTTATTTACTTGTTGATTATATTCATTTTGTTCATAATAAATTAATTTTAATTTCTTAATATAATTTAAACAATTTATTTAATAGTTATTTTATCATCAACATTATTCATATCATTTCCAAACGAAGTATATTATACACCGTTTGAAAATGTACCATGATATTTCACAAAATTTTGTCATTATGTAAGTAGTTTAGCAGGCATGTTAATAAATAAAAATAAAAATAACCCAACCTAACCTTACTTAAACTGACCTAACCTAATCTCACTTTATTTTACATTTTACTATTTTTGTCCAATAATTTATTGTCTTTACAGGTTATCTGTATTATTTTTGTCCCATTTTTTTAAGCTTAGGTTAGGTTAGGTTAGGTTTGGTTAGGTTAAGGCTCTGCAACCGAGTCCGAAAAGAAGAAGATGGAAAGATACGAAATAACGAATGTTAGAGGAGAGTGCTAATATTTACAGCGACAAAATCGATGCGAAAATTGTGAAAATGTTTAATAAAACACGACTCGTTTAAAATAGAGCAAAAATCTCGCGGGCATTATTTTAAACAGCATTTAAAGAAACACTGTGAATTTTTCATACATTTGTAAAATAACTGAAACAAACGTGTTCATAATAATTTTTGGAGCATACTTTGCGATTTTTTTCCATCGAGGGAATTTTATATAATTTGCGTTTCGGCGCGGGCAAAGTCTAGATATTATCTTCAAGAATAATATATATATATATTTTTAAGTTTAAGGGAAATATGTAATCAATCGGAACAAATCCGGGTTGCGGGCCCTTAAATTTCAGTAGTTGTTTTGTTGGGGGATGTTTTGTCCGTAGGATATTTTGTCGGATGATATTTTGATGGAGATATTTTGTCGCGGGATGAAAAGTCGCGGAGCCGTCAGCCAGACTTTAGTGTGTCCGCTTTTTTCTAACTTATTTTTACTAATGGAGTTTTGAACAAATTGTCGTCGAAATTGTGTACCAAACTTGTTCATTATGGTTTCGTTCAAGGTATCTGGGACAACTAATTTAAGAAAATTATGTTTTAACGACTTCGACGAAATTTGTTAATTTCTAAAGAGCTGAAGTAGTCGCAATTTGAAAAATTATTTTCTGACCATTTTAATAATTTTATATTTAAACCACTTGGCTTACGTAGGTTTTAAAAAAGGCTCACCTTATATTTTTTCTAACTTTAATTACTGAAAACGAAAAAAAAAACAAATAAATGTTTTATTAGACAAATGTATTATACACATTATCGTCATCTCACTTTTTTTTTAAAAGAATGTGTCGTTCTAGGTAAGAAGAATGTGTCGTTCTAGGTAAAAAGAATGTGTCGTTCTAGGTAAAAAGATTTTTTTTTTCAAATTGTGATCCGAAACGATGGTTTCAAAAAGATGGACATGTTACCTTTTTTTTTAAGAAAGACAAACATTCCCGGGTTAATAATAACCCAATAACGTTTGAAAATCTCCTATTACCACCACAGAAAGCCGAAAATGTTGCTTGTGTTGTGATGGAGGACTTAGCCAGCCGAGGAATCGAACACGCGACGCTTGGGTGGGATCCAAGCGCTATGCCCACTCAACCACTGATCGGTTTGTGGTTGACTTTTAGATTTGAATATAAAGTGTGGTATTTTTTTCTTTCTAAAACCGTTTACATTTTACATATATCTCACTATGATGTAAGGGAGATACAACGATTCCTGTGAAACCTATAAGAGTTGTTCGGAAAAGCGAACAGATTAGCAAGAGGGTTTAACTTGTCAGCGGTTACTCTAATCATATCCAATACTAAATTAGTACAAAAGTCATTTGTTATTCGACTTGACAGAAGTCTACGTTGGTACCTACATAAGATGTGTACTACATGTATGTACATACATTACCAGCTTGACCAAAAAGTTTTAGGTCCAACCACCGTGTGACGCTATCAGTCACCCGATTGAAATACATTTTTTTTGGTAGATTACCACATCTGTTATTGACACTTCCCCTAAATTTTAGAGTCATTGTTTGACGTTTGTAAAAGTTATGCTGCACTAAGTACGTCTATGTGCGTGCTTACGATTTTTTATGAGTCTGAAAATGGCATCAATTTTGGGCCACAATAAAGCACCATCGCACAATGCGATCTTTGTCCGTGAGTTTTTGACCAAAAACAATACGAATACTATCCAGCAGATCGAATTCACCTGATCTGGCTCCCTGCGACTTTTTCCTGTTCAACCGACAAAGAACCGCTTGGCGGAACGCATTACTGCACCCTAGAGAATGTCATGAAAAAATCGAAACCGTCTCTGATGGACCCACTGAAAATTGAGTCCCAGCGGTATTTCGAGGATTAGATCAAGCTCTGGTGTAAGTGCGTTGCAGTTGACGGGGAGTACTTTAAAGGCAACCATATCGATTTTGATGAATAAATTATGTTTTTAATTTTATTACTTAAGTCCAAAAACTTTTTGATCAAGGGGTTATATCTACACGTTTCATTCAATACTGGAACGTTTCGGTGAGACCCAAACGGTTGAAATAGATATTTCCAAGGCCTTTAACCGGGTTTGTCACCGGGGGCTTGTCAACAAACTGCCTTCTTACAGACTTCCCGCATCCTTGTGTACGTGGATTGCCGACTTTTTGAGGGAGAGGTCGATTCTAACGGTTTCACCTCTTCCTCGCATTCGCTGGCGTCCCACAGGGATCGGTTCTGTCACCGACTTTGTTTCTGTTGCACATTAATGACCTCTTGTATTTGCACCGATTCATTGTTATGCTGATGTCAGTCCGTATGCCGTCTCTGTGTGGGAGCACCGCCTGGACAATTCGCTGATTCTCTTAGCTCTCAAGCGAGGCCAACGAACCCCCTTGCTGGCACTCTCTGGTGCGTATAGAACCGTTGCTTCGGACGCTTTACCCGTTTTGGCTGGCATTTTGCCTATCGATCTGGAAATCAGGGAAGTGCTCACTAAGCAGAAATTAACCAGAGGAACCCCGGCCACTCACCTAGGCGTTGTTCTGACACCGGGCGGGCCGGGGACTCTCCCTGGGCTGCTTCGTCAAATGAGGGATCTGTCGCTCCAAGAGTGGCAGGTCCGTTGGGATAGAACGAATATGGGAAGATGGACTTTCTCCTTCTTCCCATCAGTTAAAGTCAGAATGGAAGGGGTCTTTCTCAAGTTGGACCACCACATCACCCAGCTTCTATCCGGCCACGGGGAATTCAGAGGGAGACTTCACACCCTCTCCCTATCCCCTCACCCCAACTGCGCCTGCGGGTGCACGAACCAGTCGGCGGAGCACATTCTGTGGCAGTGTGAGATAATGACGGATGCAAGAGAGGAAATGCTCGATGGTTTGGACGTACCTATCAGACCAGTGTGGAACACTGATCTGGTTTCGAACAAGACGAACTTCGAGTGCCTGAGGAACTTTACGAGGATCTGGGTTGAGAGATGGCCTGAGCTTAGAGTCGCTGATTAGTAGATTTTGACACCAGGTGTACTTGTTCCTGACTTACCACGGACTTTTCTTGCTTCTATTCTTTTACAAACTCTGCTCAGGATGTACAGTTTTAAATTTTTTTATGTTTATTGTTTGCATTTTACATTTTTTATTTTTTTTTATTTTTTATATTTGTAAGTTTATTATTTACACCTTTACATTTTCATGTTTTTATGCTATTACATTTTTATGTTCATGGTCTACTGTTTACAGATGCCCTGCGTAATTTAACGCTCATGTCTATTTTATGTTTTTTATTTTTCTTTCTAAATCGCCATTTTATTTTACATGTTTATGATTTTTAGTTTGGTTATATAGTGCATTCGCATGCCCAGCGCTGACTTCCACACGCTCTTGTTTATTTTTTTCTTTTTTGCGATTTACTATGTTATCAATAAATTTTTCTTTTTAGTTATGTTTTTTTTGGTGAGAACTGAACTCAGTTGCTCGTTTTGTACCGTCCTTCTCCCCATATAAGGGGTTGGACCCTGGACCGTGTCCCCGCCTACGTACAACGGCCGGTCTTCTGGAACTGGTGGAGCTGCACCTGTCTGCTGCGCCATCCCCCGTGACATGAAGAGGCTGGGGAGAAGGCTGAACGACATCCAGAGGCTGTCCGTCCCGCCTCCGGCGACCCGACGCTTCTCTCCCTAGGGTCTTCTTCTATGATTTCCAATTGCTCTCGTCTAGGCACCACCGGCTAGCTGGCTTACGGACGACGCTGCCGGTTGTCGGGAGGCTGGACAATCAGCCTCCTTCACTGTCTCGGGGACTGCCGGTAGCCAGTTTGCGGTAACACCAGTTCTACTCTGTACAAATGTTATTTTAATTTTGTTGCTTTTTTTATGAACAGTGCTCGGTGCCGCCCGCCGGATTGTGTATGGTCTTTCGCTGTCATGGGCTGATTACTCATGACGGCTGCTGTCATTTTTGGTTACTTTTTTTATTTTTATTGATGTTACTAACAGCTTGTTTGACTGTCCACGAGGCTCACTGCTTTTGCATTGATACCTCCATGGGCTTTAGAATTGTAGAGATTGACCATTACAGTACAGTCCTGTAGGCGCGCCCGCATACCGCCACCTAACACAGTATGAGGGGACATTGAAGGTCTAGATTCGTTACATTAAATGTAGAGCCGTTTATTCAAAAAAATTAGATTCTTGCGAGAACTCCGAAGGGGCGACCATAAGTTGCCTATACCGGGGTGGGACAGTGGTGGGTACTTCAATGATGTCAGTCCATGATAGCTATTTGTTTGACAAGCCCCCAAAGGGCACACAAACTCCAGTAGCTCGGAGGGCTTTGAAGCAAATAATGGACGGTTACCTCGAGAGTGTCCTCTCTTAATGTTTCAAAGACCCAATCATGTTTGATAACGTCTAAAAGGGATCGAAATGAAAATCTAGTGTCCTTCAACGGAAGCAATCTTTCGAACAGGACCTCCATCGATATGCTTGGTGTAACTCTAAGTGACCAGCTCATGTATGGGGGCTCCATCGAAACCAGAGTTAAGTTAGCCTCTCAGAATCTGGGCGTACTGTACAGGGCCTGCAGATACTTTAATAGTACACAACTGCTTACCCTATATAAATTGCAAGGGCGCCCCACGGTTGAATTTGGCAGCCACCTCTGGTCTGGAGCTCCAAAATACCTAAAAAAACACTTGATTCTGTGCAGAAACGGGCGTTTCGTTTGATAGATTCTCTCATCTTAACAGACGGATTGAAATCTTTAGAGCGTATGCGTCAGGTGGGAATGCTGTCCTTGTTCTACCGGTATTATAATGGAAGATGCTCCGAGGAACTAGCATCATTGATCACCTCGGCACCGGTGCATAGCCGGGAAACACGCCAAACAAGCGCCCAACACGGTTGACATGAGTCACATGAGAACGGGTCGTTTTTATGACTCGTTCTTGAGTACAACGACTCGGCTGTGGAACGATTTGCCGGCCTCTGTGTTTCCTCCCTCCTGCAAAATGGGTCTCTTCAAGACCCATGTTCACTCCTTCCTTTCCTCAAAAAGATCTTCCACTCACCATCTTCAAAGATGACATAGGTCCTGAGGAAAATTATTATCCTCAGGGCCTCCTGTGTGGAGTTAATGTAAAAAAAAAATACTGCTACATACGTATCAATGTCGAAATCAATCGTCAAAACGTGACGGCCGCTTTCAATAATCACATTAAGTGGCAACTCAGTTAACAAGTTGCTCAAAAGCGCAATCTAGGTGTCACTCGCAGTTGAGCGTAATAGTACAAAGTACAAAGGTACCAACTCAAAAGGCATTTATTTACTTGCGATCTGATAAACTAACAACATCCACATGTAGATGTTTGTTAGTCTAAACCAAGCCATGAAAATAGTTTAGGTGTATACGATTGCATTTTTAGTTTTATTTTTTACAAGCTGGTTCCCGGCATGCGTTGATATGCCATTTAATAAAGTAATTGTTTCTCTCTGCGTGTTCGTTCTCATTCGTCCCGTTCCTCTTCCGCCTCCCTTTCCTCTTCCGCGTTCCATTCCCCTCTCGCGTTCCCACTCCGCCTCCTCCACCATCCCTTTCCCCCCTCCCCCTCCCCCGTCCCGTGAAACCCTCTCCCAAGTTCCTTTCCCCGCCCTCCTGCGAACCCACTACCCGAGTACACCTTCCCCTCCCCCCACACCCACCCCCCTCCACACTCCCGCATTCTGTACATTCAGTCCCGGTATTCAGTTTTCAAACAGCTCGCCTGCCACTTATTGCAATTTTTAATGCCAATTTCATAATGCCATAGCTCACCAGTAGTTTTGCACAAACCTTGTCCTGACAATATTTTTTTAATTTATTTATTTATATAATATAATTTATTTATTTTATTTTTTTTTATTTAGAAGAAAAGTAAATGTTTACAAAAATAATTACATTTTGTTACACTATAAGGTTTTATGGTTACCCAATTAGTAGAGAAATATTCTCGGGTCTAATTGGGGAGCTAGTCTAAGTACTTATATTTAGAACTTTACAAAAATGAAAATAAAATACTGTATGATATTACAAAAATTTTACAATTAGAAAAATACATATAATTATTGAAATAGAATATCAACAAAATATTGGCAACAGATTATATCTGAAAATCATCGATACCAATAAGATAATCTCTTGCTTATCTTTAACAATACAATGCGAGTTTTTTTTTTAAATTAGTAAGCAAGTTTTCTAATTCTTTTGACACAGTTTTCGACATGTTTCTTAAATTTCATGTTTCTTTCTATAGTGATCCATAGATATTTGACATCTGTGGTTTTCTTAAGGATTTTACAATTATCGTTACATTTTCCTCGTATACACGAACGACTGTGCACTATCACTCTAATATTGAAGTCAGTTACCGGATCAGTAAGGTAAAAAGGTATATATGATGTTTTTTCTACATTAAGACTGAGTAAGTTATCATCAAACCATTCCTTCAATATGTTAATGTCAGCATTAGCAGCTGTATTCACTCCTGTCCATGTTATTCCTTCGATTATGATGACCGTGTCATCCGCATATGAGTTGACATTTCCATTAAGAGGGAGACTGAACATGTCATTGACATATATAAGGAAAAGTATAGGCCCGATTACCGTGCCTTGTGGAATTCCATACTCAGAAGTCAAGGGTTCACTTAATGAATTATTTAGTTTAACGTATTGTTCTCTATTTTTTAAGTAACTCTGGAACCAAGATAAAGCTTTGTCTTCCAGTCCAATTTTCTCTAGCTTAGCGATCAGCCTAGAATGCGACACACTATCAAAAGCCTTTTTTAGATCGATAAATATTCCCAGACACTTCTGTATGCTTATATATATTACAATACATTACAAAATGATACTTTGTCTGTCCAACTGGGAAGGATACCCGTTTCAGGACAGCCAAATTGTATATTTGGTTCATAATATTCCAAAGGATTGGTTTCATTCAAGATATCACGGAAATGAACTTCTGTCAAGACAACTTTTGAGAACATTAAAAATTTTATTCTGGACGAAGGGATGATTTCTTTATGCCTTTGAAAGAATCGTAAAGATGTGTTTTTTTTTCAAGGTCATTTTGGAGAAAATTAATAATTGCATTCAGAGCGAATGAGATCACAAGCAGGAGATTCTTTTCAGGCCATTTTAGAGAACTTTTTTTATCCTGTTCGGAAGTTATACATTTAAGCGATTCATTTTTATTTGTATAAGATAGATTTGGCCATTATTTTTGCACAATACATAGGTATTATATACATACTTATATGAATACATAGATATTCATCCCGCTTACCCCAACCCTAACTGTCTAAAACCTACAGATTTTTATTTTTTTTATTTTCAAGTTAAAAAAAAACAACAACAACAAAAATTTCACCGGAGATCAATATTTCGTTTGCATTTTTCTCTCCAAATGATTACTGGTAAGTGAGTTAAGTATGTCTCTTAACACTCTGTTTATGGGTAAAAGAAAAGTAAGCAACGTGAAAAATGCATTTTTCTGTTTACGGAGTAAATATCATCTTTATTTATAAAGTAAATATTCGTTTGTACATTGCAGAATGTAATTTGTGGTAAATGGACACACAGTCTGTAATACACAATACTAATTTTTTTTTTTTTTTAAATTAATGACAATTTAAAAATTCAATAAGGAACTCCAGTGAAAAATATTATGGCTTTAAAAAAATATGTTCATATAGACCAATGAACGCTGATTCCGAATATATAACTTTTATTTCATAATATTAAACGCAGAGTTTTTAAAAAATTATTAAAAAGTGCATTTTTAAACCTCTCCTGAAAACACAGCGTTAAGTTGGCATTACTGAAATGGTGAAATGTGACGTCACGCGTCACCAGTCATTGTATTGAAACTTTGATTACTAATGCTATTTCTAGGGAGAATACTTCGAACAACGGGATTCAAAATGGCCGCAGTAGATCAGCTGATTGCCCTATCCTATACTAATTTTTCAGGAGTAATGACGTCACACAATTCGATGGTTTTCGGGGGGTCTCGAAAAATGAAAACTTTGACAATTATTTTATCTATTAAAACTAACTCTAAAAATAAAAATAAAAATGCAGTTATTTAAGTTAGGAGGTCAGTATTCATTAAAAAAAATAAAAAAATTGGACTGGAGTTCTCTATTGTGAAAAGCCACACATATACTATATATTATTATGTGATAGGCGTCCTTGGCACAGCTGACCCATTAAAGGCATATATGGATGAAAATAAATTTTCAACCGACGAGCAGGTGCAGAAAGTGGTTTTGAAGTGGGGGAAGTTGGCGGGAGTATTCTTCGAGGAGGGCATAAAGAAACTTGTGCCACGGCTCACCACATGCATTGAACGGAATGGCGATTATTAGGAAAAATAGTTAACAAGTGTATCAACCATATCCTGTATTTTTTTCTGATAAATCTTTTCAAAAAATAAAATAAAATTCAGTACAATTTTTTTTTCAAATCTCGGCTGGAAACTTTGGGTATACTTTTGAATTATTTTGTGGTTAACTTTTATATTTGAATATATAGCATGGTATTTTTTTCTTTCTACGACCGTTTAGATCGTATTTATAACCATTATAATAAGGAAGACACAACGATTTCTATGGTACCCATGAGAGTGGTTCCGAAAACCGAACCAATTTAGCCAGAGAGGTTAACGATATTTTACTTACAAAAATAAAAATACAAGCAATCGGTTTACTCTTTATAAATTATACCCATTGACTATTTGTATATGTCTCTATCGATTTTGTATTGTAGATACATTTAAATAAGAACGACTTTATAGCAATTTATTATGACAATAAATTATTTATTGGACTTGGCCTGACTCCAAGTGAGCAACAAAGACCAGTATAAATGGCTCAGACGATGACATAGACTAAACAAACATAGACAGTAATAGACAATCATACCGACAATCGAAATCAACCGTTCAGTACCCAGTAAAGTAATGTACATAAGTATGCACGTAAGTGTAGGAAGCTATATAATTTTTTTTATATCAATTTATTATATTTTTATTAGTTTTTGGAATAACTTAACGTTATAACTTGATTACGCTACGTTTGGTGACTGTGTAGGGGTGCACGGGTTCATGAAGTGAGTTTTGTCCGAGCCTTGCAGTTTTTTCTTTTGTGCATGAGCTCCACACAGGAGGCCCTGAGGAAAATAATTTCCCTGAAGGCCTATGTCATCTTTGGGGATGCTGTGTGGAGGGTTTTTTAAGGAAAGAAAGGAGAGGAGAGTTCTGGGAAGGAAAAGGGTTTAAGGGGTGGGTAGGAATCTGGGGTTCAGTGTGTCTGGTCATCCGCCTCCAAGACCTAGACAAACCTCGCCCCATGAACCCGGGCAGCCCTGCTAAATCACCAAACGTAGCGAACCACTTGCGGTGACCTATGGCAGAGGTGTTGGTTATCCAATAAAGGTTCCCAGGGCGGCGGTACCCTTTCCCGCCTCCCAGTGTTTGCATCTACCTACCAGGCCTGACCGGGAGGGATTGGTTGAGGGAAATCTTTTGATCACTCGAGCATGATCAACCTGCACCGCAGTGGGGGGGGATGGATTCATATTTCCGTCACTCCTGGAGACGCTGATACCCAGATTCCTACCCACCCCTCATACTTTTTTCATTCCCAGCATTTCTTCTCCTTCTTTTTTCTAAAAAGACTTTCCAAACAGCATCACCAAAGATGACATAGGCCCTGAGAGGAATTATTTTTCTCCGGACCTTCTGTAAGGAGCTAACGTAAATCAATGGGTAAAACCTCTTACAGGAAGATAGCAGCCAATAAAGATGTTAAATAATAAATGGGGATGATATGTGGAGGGTATTTTTAGGTAAAGGACGGAGAGAAATTTCTCAGAAGGAAAAGGGTACGAGGGATGGGGTATCTGGGAGTCAATGTGCCCAGGAGTGACGGACGTTTGAATCCATGCCTTCCGCTGCGATGCAAGGCGATGAGTCGAGAGAGTCTGGCTGGAAAGTTCTGGGTTCGGTCTCCGGCAATCAATCTCTCCCGATCCGGTTGTCACGCGATTTTTTTTTTTTAAAGAAAAACAAACATTCCCGGGTTACGAATAACCCAACAATGTTTGAAAATCTCATACTACCACCACAGAAAGCCGAAAATGTTGCTTGTGTTGTGATGGAGGACTTAGCCAGCCGAGGAATTGAACACGCGACGCCAGGATGGGATCCAAGAGCTATGCCCACTCAACCACCGACCAGTAAAACCACGCAATAGATGAGCAAATGCATTCTCCGCCAAGACGTCAATCAATTTGGGAGACGGGAATGGGTAACGCCGCCCCGGGAACCATTATTGGATAACCAACACCTCTGCCATAGGTCACCCCAAGTGGTTCGCTACGTTTGGTGACTTAGCAGGGGTGCCCGAGTTCGTGGGGTGAGGTTTGTCTAGGTCTTGGAGGCGGATGATCAGGACACACTGAACCCCAGATTCCTACCTACCCCTTAAACACTTTTCCTAACCAGAACTCTCCTCTCCTTTATTTCCTTAAAAAAAACCCTCCACACAGCATCCCCAAAGATGACATTAGGGAATTTTTTTAAAAAACTTTAGGGAAAATATTTTCCTCAGGGCCTCCTGTGTGGAGCTCATGTAAAAAAAAAAAACGTAGTCAAAAAACACGGGCACTTTTGCTAAGTTACCAAACGTAACGAATCACTTGGGATAACCTATGATAGGGTTGATGGTTATCCAATGAATGATTCACGTAGCGGCGGTACCCGTACCCACCTCCCAAATTATTATCCCAATGTTTTCATGAAATTAGAATTTGTAATGTTCTCAAATCATATCAGGCAGATATTTAACATAGCCTAACCCAATAGTCCTTCCGAATTAACATAAACAAATGGTTTATTCATCGCTAAATTATTCAAAGGTGAAGACATAGTTTCGATAATGGATTAAATTATTAAATTCTGGTAGAGAATTTAGGGTAAATTATTTACCTACAAGAAATTTATTTAATCCACAATAATTCTTCCCGTTTTCCGAATTTAAAAAAAATAGACAGCCTTCTTTAATTTTGAAAATTATTACTAAAATATAAAATGAGTTGTCGGAAGTTAACTAAAGCTTAATTATGTCTTTCTGCTTTGATAAAGTAGTCAGTCAGGGTAATGACAAAATATCCTCCGACAAAATATCCTACGGATTAAACGTTCTCCAGCAAAATATCAACTAAAACCTAAATAAAAATAACTGCAAAATGTGTACCAATGACAATTAAAAATAATAACGTTTTTGGTGCTAAAGTCAAATATAATAAAAAACTAACTAACTAACCGTCACGCCATTTCTACGCAGGGGTAAGTAGAGAGTACTACCACCGAACAACTCGATCTTGGCACACACTCCTTGCCTCGTTCACTTTCATATATCATCTCATATGTCCATGCTCTTCTATTATTCCGACTCTTCACATAGCTCGACTCTAGTAATCTGATTCTTCCTCGGGCGTCCCCGACCTCGTCTAACATTCACATTTGCGTCATATATTCTCCTTATACTCCTTTCCTCGTTCATTCGCTCTACATGCCCAAACCATCTGAGCGTCCCTTTCTTAAACTTACGCATTACGCTTACATCAGCCTTGCATTCTTCGTGGATCTCCACACCTCAACGTCGTTGGCGCCAACAAAAAAAACTGTCCAAAGAAGCGAAGTTAGCCGTCCATAGTGGAGTGCTGGTACCTACCCTGATGTATGGCAGTGAGGCATGGAACTGGCAGAGGAAGGATGAAAGTCGACTGAATGCTGTAGAATTGAGATCCCTGAGGCGTGTGTGTGGTAAATCCATGTACGATCGTGTGAGAAATGTGGAGATCCGCGAAGTCAAATATAATCTTATGAAATGGCTATTAGATACTGATACTGATGATTGATGATTCATATTGATGTCCTACCAAAGCCCTTGTAATTTCATTATTTCATTATACGCCCAGAGGGCTTTTATATAAATGAATAAAGGCAGTACATCTTTAACATGAGAAGGAAATAATATAAATAAAATTACAATAGACAAAAACGGACATAAATTAAATAAAAATATAAGCAATAAAAATTTAAAGTACAGTGAGATATAATAACGATAAGTTAAGGTAAAAAAATACATACATGATATAAAAACACAAACAACAAAATTTTTAAAGTAAGGTGATCAGAGGTTTACAAAATTGCAACATTAACCATGTCTAATAAAACCTAAGTATTCGCAAAGTGGCAAACCGCTACATCGATGGTACCACCAGTACCTCTACAAGTTGCAGGAGTTCGGAACTGTCCAATTTGGATTTTAATATTTTAGATAAGAAAGTTATTTTTTTTTTTTAAATAACTAAATAATACTACAAGTAATGCCGGTTGATTATATTTCAATTAATTTACTAAGATATTTAAATACATTAATAAGATAGGTAGAGATAGTTTAGTAAATTTGTCGATGTACGAGTAGTATTTATTTATTTATTTGTTTGTTTACGCCTTGATGGCTTTTACATATAAAATAAATTGTACAGGAGCATTATAAAAGTATGCAGTATCATAAGTATATAGTACATAAAATGATAAACAGAGCTAGAAAGATATAAGTAGGCCTAGCATAAGTAGGTATCAGTAATTATTTACAAAGGAGTTCAACCAGCGGATTCGTATTTGGGCTCACGCTACATTAGTATAATAAATTTACCAAAGAATTTCATGGATATTGATGGTAATTGGATTTTTTAAAGTATTGTAAAGTATTTCTTGTTTATAAAGCACACAGTGGACGCAGTGCTATACTGATTTTTATAAAGATATAGAAAAATCCGTTGCGCGTCGTGCGTGCGTTGCGGCCGGCACGGACAGATGGACGTTCACCGTAAATCGACAAGGTTATCAAGTTTGCTGTCGACAGTCCCTACAATGAAATTGTTTATTTTAAATTTAAAAAAAAGTTTTAAATTTTAAAATCAGAATCTGGTGGACTAGATTCTGATTGGACATCGTTTTGAGTGCAACAAGTTGCAATTGTTAAAATTCTACTCGTGTTTGACTATCTGATCAACGTTTTGGAAATTGTACGGCACGAAACGTATTATTTGTTTATTTTGTTTATTTGTTTATTAGGACATACACAGTACATAAGTTTACAAGTTATAAGGAATGTTAAATGAAGTTATTACATGATTTAGTACCTTTTTTTTTTTTTTTTTTTACATGAGCTCCACACAGGAGGCCCTGAGGAAAATAATTTCCCTCAGGGCCTATGTCATCTTTGAGGATGCTGTGTGGAGGGTTTTTTTAAGGAAAGGAAGGAGAGGAGAGTTCTGGGAAGGAAAAGGATTTAAGGGGTGGGTAGGAATCTGGGGTTCAGTATGTCCTGGTCATCCGCCTTCAAGACTGAGACAAACCTCACCCCATGAACCCGGGCACCCCTGCTAAATCACCAAACGTAGCGAACCACTTGGGGTGACCTATGGCAGAGGTGTTGGTTATCCAATAAAGGTTCCCGGGGCGGCGGTACCCATTCCCGCCTCCCAAATTGAATCCCTATTACGTAAGTCCGTATAATATCTGGGATAATACGCCTGGGATTTGAACAGTTCTTAAAACTTAACTAATGAATGAAAGAGAAGACTAATATAAAGGAAAATTGTATACAAAGATAAAAGAGATTTTTTTTTTTTAGAACAAGAATTATATGCTAACAAATTGTAATTAGTTTAGTGAAAAGATAAGTATTTTTAGAGCAATAAATACATGCTCATGAGTAGTAATTAAAGTTTAATGAAAATATAAGTGTAAATAAGAAGTTTTAAAATTAATTATATCACGCCAACAAATTTAGTAAATTAGTTTTGTATGTTTGCAGGGAGTTGTGGAAAATGTCTAAGTGTAATAATTTTTCATAGTGTGTATAAGATGTGATTGCGCGAGAGATTGGTGAGTTTTGTGCTGCATTAGTATTATTGGATCCTATGTGAACAAGTGAAGTGTGCCTGGTACGCCTCATTATTTTATTATATTTTTTTTTTATACTCTTTTAATCTTTTTCACTTTAGTTTCTGTAAAATTTCAAAATTAAAATGGCGAAGTATTTTGTTTACTGTAATAACATTTTTTGCTATGTATTATATTCTTAGCAAAAAATGTTGTTACAGTAAACAAAATACTTCGCCGAAATCTGTGGTACGGAATTATCAGAAATTTTGAAATGTTCACAAAGTAACACAAAACAGACACAAGGTGAATGCAGGAAAATCCATAAAAAATATGTTCAGATACCGAGTATATTTGCATTAAATTAAGTTAATTAGCTTACTTTTTTCCCATTAGCTCCACACAGGAAGCTCTGAGAAAAATAATTTCCCTCAGGGCCTACGTCATCTTTGGGGATGGTGTGTGGAGGGTCTTTTTAATGAAAGGGGGCATACATTAATCACGTGAGCTCAAAAGGGGAGGGGGGGCATCCAACAAAATCTCACACCTAATAAAAAAAATATACGAAGTGGCCCAAATTTAACTCACCAAGGGGGGGTCTAGATTGAAAGAAAAACTGCTCACTTAATTAATGTATGCCCGTAAAGGAAGAAGAGGAAGTTCTGGAAAGGAAAAATGTAAGAGTGATTGTTAGGAATCTAGGGTTCAGTGTGTCCAGGTCATCCGCCGCCAGATCTAACAGTCACCAAACGTAGCGAACCACTTGGGTTGACCTATGGCAGAGGTATTGGTTACCCAAAAAATGGTTCCAAGGGCGGCGGTACCCATTCCCGCCTCCCAAATTGTAAGTGATGTTACGTCTAATTGTTTGTTAGTTATGTAAAAAGATTAACTAAATTAATAAGCAAATAATTATGTGGATGAATTGTCAAAAGAAATGATACTACCTTATTAATATTTTCCTTCGAGGGATAAAAAGGAATTAGTATTTTTTTTATATATTAATAATTTATTATTGTCTGATAATACGAGTAGGTGCATAAAATAAATTGCTTCGTGGGCGTCACAACGCAATGATAACCGTGTCATAAAGACAGAGATAAAATAATAATGCGTTGATTGAAATGTACGATAACATTGCACCCTAATAGGAATTGACAGCTTATAATTTTTATTTTCTTCATATTATTATTGTAGGATAAACTTAATCATCCTGTATTTTATAATGGATATTTTACTTTATCAAAAAGGAAAAAAAAATATTTCCGGCTTAAAATATAAACCTTCAAAAGTATTACCTTACGATATTTGACAACAACTGTATCTAAATTTCCCTAAATAGACGGTGTTAATCTCCATGACCTGCCCGGTAAGTACGATCCTTTATATTTTCTGTTTGTAAAGAGTATAAATAGAGATTTTTTAAAAACGTATACCTGCATTTTTACGCAGCACTTCATTGGTCAAATGCATTGTACATAATATAGTTTTGTATCAGTGATCGAAAAACGGTGATTTTTACATGAGATGCAACGTTTTCCCTTCGTCTGTGTCTTCCATCGATCTTCCACTGGATACCAGAATGGTAATTTTGTATTGTCTTCCATCCATCATCCATCGGATACTAGATACTAGAATGGTAATCTTGTATTGTCTTCCATCGATCCTCCACCGGATACTAGAATAGTAATCTTGTATTATCTTCCATAGATCCTCCACTGGATACTAGAACGGTAATCTTGTATCGTCTTCTATTTATCATCCACCGGATACCCGAATGGCAATCTTGTATTGTCTTCCAACGATCCTCCACCGGATACATGGTAACTATGTATTGTCTTCCATAGTTACTCCACTGGTTACCAGAAGGATAATCTTGTATTGTCTTCCATCTATCATACATCGGATACTAGAAAGGTAATCTTGTATTACCTTCCATCAATCCTCCACCGAATACCAGAATGGTAATCTTAAATTGTATTCCATCGATCATCCACCGGATACAGGAATGGTAATGTTGGTAATAATGGTAAAGGCAATCTTGTGTTGTTTTCCATCGATCCTCCACTGAATACCAGAAGAGTAATCTTGTATTGTCTTTCATCTATCATCCACCGGATATTAGAAAGGTAATCTTGTATTATCTTCCATCGATCCTCAACCGAATACCAGAATGGTAATCTTGTATTGTATTCCATCGATCATCTACCGGATACAGGAATGGTAATGTTGTATTGTCTTCCATAGATCTTCCACTAGATACCAGAATGGTAATTTTGTATTGTCTTCCATCTATCATCCACCAGATACAAAATGGTAATCTTGTATTATCTTTTACCAAGACTTTATTAATGCGAGAGAGATTGTTTCAAGGGAACCAGACTTTTTATACCAATAAAAACATGGAAATTACCCTACCAAAAAACAACAACAATGAGGTCGATAAACAGGGCTGGTGCCTGGAGACCTCTAACGGCAGTGCTGAACATACCACCGATCCTCCACCGGATGCTAGAATAGTAATCTTGTATTGTCTTCCATCGATCTTCCACCGGATACTAGAATAGTAATCTTGTATTGTCTTCCATCGATCCTCCACCGGATACTAGAATAGTAATCTTGTATTATCTTCCATAGATCCTCCACTGGATACTAGAACGGTAATCTTGTATCGTCTTCTATTTATCATCCACCGGATACCCAAATGGCAATCTTGTATTGTCTTCCATCGATCCTCCACCGGATACATGGTAACTATGTATTGTCTTCCATAGTTACTCCACTGGTTACCAGAAGGATAATCTTGTATTGTCTTCCATCGATCCTTCACCGAATACCAGAGTGGTAATCTGGCATTGTATTCCATCAAGCATCCACTGGATACAGGAATGGTAATGTTGTATTGTCTTCCATCGATCTTCCACTAGATACCAGAATGGTAATCTTGTATTGTCTTCCATTTATCATCCACCGGTTACAGGAATGGTAATCTTATATTATCTTCCAACGATCCTCCACCGGATACCAAAATGGTAATCAAGAGTGATCTGTTATTATCTTCCATCCATCATCCACTGAATATCAGAATGAAAATTTTGAATTGTCTTCCTTCGACGACCTCCGTAGTCCAGTGGCTAAGACTCTTGACTCACATTCCGGAGGTCGCGGGTTCGAACCCGGCATGCGCAAATAAATTTTATTTGATTAATTTGTGTTATTTCACAATTAATTCATTTAAAATAATATATAGTATATTTGCGGCATGTTCCAGAGTGGAAGATACTATCAGTATCGCCCTGGTGTAAGACCACCATTCAGAATTGAAACGTTGCTTGAAAATGGCTTTAGCCGTGTTTAGTGACCAGATCTGAATAGCCAGGTACTTCCCAACCTTCCTCTTCCCCACCTCCTTCCCCTCCCCGCTACCTTCAGCCTCACAACATACCCCAATTGGGGATGCCATAGTCTCACTGGCTCCAGACGGGAGCAGTTGAGATTCTTGTGCGGTATTCACTGTAAAAAAAAAAAAAAAAAAAAAATATACTAGTAGGTCTGAGGGTCGATCCCTCGGCCTGGGGGCTGCAGTGGCTTTTCTTTCCGGGGTCAATTTAACGTGAATAGGGCAGTAAAAAAGTTAAATTGGCCTTTTGGGATGATTTTAATTTTGGAGTTACTGAATGATTTTTGTTTTGTTTTTGTTTCCGATCAATTGAGCTTTCATGGTATTTTTCGTGCGAATCTATATTAACTGCCTTAGGAAAACACTTCCCAACCGTTAAACGGTATTTTAATTAGTTAATATAATCTCTTTTGGTTTTGAAAATTGGGTATTTACTTTTGTGACTTGTTTTCTGTCTTTTTAATACTCTTCTATTAATTTAATAGGTACAACTGAGAAACCAATGCCAATTGGGAGCAATTTGAGAGACAAAAAAAATCAGATCATAAAATAAGGAAGAATGGCTACGCTTCAAAGTCAGTAGAAAGAAATTGGCAGGTAGATAACAGTCTATTTGCAACAAATTCAACAAACACGGTATGGCGTACCCTTTTCACGTGACAGCATTATTTCATGAAAAACCGCACTCCAAAGTTTCACGGATGTGTTTGATACCAGAAGAAAACAAAGTATAAATATAAGAGCAGAAGAGAATATCAACATTGAATATATCATTTTGAAAACCAGAAAACCTTATGAAACGTGATGCTCGATCACCTTGATCATATTACCTGCAATACAATACGTGCCGATCCTTAATCCCTGCTGAATGATATCTTATTTATTTTTTTTTTATTTTTTTTTTATTTTGCAGAAACAAACAGTACATTATTACATAATGGGAAATAGTTACAAAGTTATAGAATTAATACAATAATTGGTACCAATGACATGTCTCTGTTATATACTTATGTTTTTGTGAGATAAATAATACATTATACCTAAATTAAATTAATAAATTATTGAAGGAGAGGGGTGTGTGAGAGTGTTTGTATGTGTGAGGGTGCGCGTGAGGGTGTGTGGATGTGTGTGGATGTGTGTATTATGTGTGCGAATTCAGTGTGCTAAAAATGTTTTTCTTAAATAGAGGGAGGGAATCAAAAAATATATCGGTATTTGTGGTTTTTTGAATTGAGTTGAATCTTTGAAGGATGCGCGAAATGGGGGAGTTGGCCGCAGCGTTCGTATTATTACTAGTTGTGTAAAAAAGGTTGGTGTGGCGAGTTCTTTTAGAAGGGATGTTAAAATTTATTTGAGATAGAAGTTCTGGGCAGTCTATTTCGTTATGTATTATTTTATGGAGAAATGTCATGTCAGCTACCGTTCGCCTGGATTTTAGGGATTGGAGAGTGCCGATGTAATTATTGTTGTATTTATAACCGAGATACTTAATAAATTTATTTTGTATGCGCTCTATGCTATTGACGTATTGGGTGTATTTGGGATTCCAGACAGGCGATGCAAATTCCAGTGTACTTCTGACTAGTGAGGAGTAAAGCATTACTAGAGTATGTGGATTTCTAAATAATTTACTCAGACGTAGTATGAAACCCAACATTTTGTAAGATCTATCAGTGATTGAATCAATGTGCGTATTAAATATAAGTTTACTGTCTAAATAGACTCCAAGGTCCTTACATTCATTTTTTGAGATCACGGGTTCATCGCAGAGTGAATATGAAAAGTTAATTATGTACTTGTTTCTAGTAAAGGACATAGTGTGGCATTTAGAAACATTGAGGTCTAAATAGTTAGCTGTGCAATAGTTGCAGAGCCTATCTATCGTATGCATATATACTGACATAGGTCGGCATAGCATGAACCAAAGAAACTGTTAAAGCGGAAGTTATTAATCAATATTGTGAATCCTTTGGCAGTGGAGTACACAGAATTTTTAATCACGGTAAGCGGTAGGAAAAAATTCAATAGCAAATACCGAATTGGTAAATTTTGGCTAAGAATAGCCATACTATTGGCTTTTGTTGACAATTATTAATTGGGATTATAGCCATATCAATTAATCGAATAAGGCTTCATTTATGCATATTAAGAGCCAATTTCTGGATAACACATAAAATTTATATATTTCAATGAAAGTCAACATTTATTTATTTATTTACGGACAAATAGTCAAATTAACAATATAACAATAAAACGAACAGAAAAGAAAAAAAAGAGAGATCACAATGAAAGGAGATTACATATAGATGAAGAGCATTGACAAAATACATATAATATAAAAGTACATAGAGAAGATAACTACAAGTAGCTTGAAGATGGATTTAAAAAGACTTTAAAAAACCACATTGCGTAACGACTGCCGAAAGTCGTTTAGGCTTACACCAAAAAATTCAATGCTTTGATTTGTGTTGACAAGTCTCGACATTCTGGATAAAGGAGAATGATATCCATAATTAGTAGAATGTTGATTGAGGAACAGCAATTCATTATTTCGGAGTCTACGGGAAGGAATGTTGAACTAATAATAATAACTAACATAATAATATGATAATTAAGTTTAAATTTAAGCATATTAGATTTGTCAAAGAATTTGTATATAAAAATGCAAAAAGCAGTAATTTTAAATACATGTAGGATTACAAAAGATTTTTTAAATATTTATATTGAGGGATCAGTAGGATTTATAGGTTCAATTAGAAATGCCACAGAGCCGAACCCTCTGATATGAAAATATCTGGAGTCGGTGAATTATATTCCCATTTGGTCTCTAGTAGGTTGACATGTAGTTCTTGTATTGTTTTGTATTTATAATACTTATATAGTGCAATTGCATAACGTGGATTCACTAGATGATCATTTGGGGAAGTGTATGAAAGGGTTTAGTTTTTCCTTCCTTTTTTTTTTTTTTTTTTTTTTTTTTTTTTTTTTTTTTTTTTTTTTTTTTTTTTTTTTTTTTTTTTTTTTTTTTTTTTGGGGGAAAATTTAACCCGGACATTTAAATCTGGTGCGTAAATTATAGAAAGCATATATCAAAGATATAAATCAAATTGATGATTTATGTAGAAAATGTTTGGCTTTTCCCGAAACTATAGAACATATTATATCGGGATGTTCTATATTAGCGCCTTCCGAGTATACATTTAGGCACAATCAGGTTTTAAAAATAATTCACCAAAGTTTGGTAATTAAACATAACTTGATTGACTGCCGTAAATAGTACCATATTATGAATATGAACCAAATTCATTTTTAGAAAATGAATTTTATAAAATATATTATGATAAAACTATACTAACAGACAGAACAATTAGTCATAATAGACCTGATATAGTTTTACATGACAAAATTAAAAAAATAACTTATATCATTGATGTAGCTATTCCAAATTCCTGTAATATTCAAAAAACTATTTCTGAAAAAATAAGAAAATACACAGATTTAGGAAATGAGATTAAAAGAATTTGGCATTCTCGGACTATAAAAATATTGCCATTTGTTATTTCGGCCACTGGCATAATACCTAGGAATCTGATTCAAAATTTAAGCATATTAGATTTGTCAAAGAATTTGTATATAAAAATGCAAAAATCAGTCATTTTAAATACATGTAGGATTACAAAGGATTTTTTAAATATTTATATTGAGGGATCAGTAGGATTTATAGGTTCAATTAGAAATGCCACAGAGCCGAACCCTCTGATATGAAAATATCTGGAGTCGGTGAATTATATTCCCATTTGGTCTCTAGTAGGTTGACATGTTGTTCTTGTATTGTTTTGTATTTATAATACTTATATAGTGCAATTGCATAGCGTGGGTTGACTAGATGATCATTTGGGGAAGTGTGTGAAAGGGTTTAGTTTTTCCTTCTTTTTTTCCTTTTTTTTTTTTGGGGAAAATTTAACCCGGACATTTAAATCTGGTTAGTACAGTTACTTTTATATTACTTAATATTATGTACGAGTACCAACGGATGGCACTGATTGCTATGTTTGTGATTTGTACTGAAAAGCACGTCCTTTTTTGACACTAAAACAAACGAATCTTCTATTTTGTGTGGAATGCGGCCCACATTTGAACATGTCGTGTCTCGTTTTGCGTACTTATACGCAGGGCAATGAAAGAGGCGCGCTGGAACTTCGAGCGTATTTGTAAAGATTGTAGATTTCTTGCAATCTATCTATCTATCTATCTATCTAGCCATATAAATAAAAATCAATCGTCGAAATGTATGTACGCGCATAACATCCGAACGACTGCACCAAATAGAATAATTCTTTTTTGTTGTGTTCGTTATTGTCAGGACAAGGTTTGTATAAAACTACTGGTGAGCTCTGGCATTATGAAAATTGTATAAAAAAATTGAAATAGGTGGTACGCGAGCTGTTTGAAAAATAAATGTACCGGGAATTAATTTATGGAACAATGGAGAGGGGGAGAGGAGAAATAAGGAAGGGGGAGGGGAACCTGGGAGAGGGGAAGGGAACTCGGGAGGGGGGTTTGTGGGACGTGGGAAGGGGGGAGTGGAGTGGGGAGAGGGAAATTGGAGGAGGTGGAGTGGAAACGCAAGAGGGGAAGAAGACGCGGGAGAGGAATGGGGGGGAGGATAACGGGATGAATGGGAAAGGACACGCAGGGAGAAACAATTTCTTTATTAAATGGAATAACAACGCATGCAGGGTGCGTAGGTCCAGGTGTGGTTCTCTCCAGAGAGTCTGTAGTCAGGTTGTAAGTCTGAGCTGCCGTTGCTGACTTCCTTCTGTTCCACACCAAGGAACCGTACAGTGATTGATGATAGAGAGTTTGAGGTAGTTTGTAGTAAAAACACTTGTGTTTTGATACTAGATGTTTGCACTGTTTATTCTGATGAATAAATTTTACAAAGTGATTCCGAGCACTTGACTGCGACAATAATACTGACTTATTACTTTACAGAAGTGAACGATGGTTTGATTGACGCTTAAACAAGCAGAGTTTAAGCTAATCGAGAGAGATACTGTTTGTAAGATTGTGGTTAATGTTTTCAAGAGAAGAATAATAATAACAGCAGCGTCAAAACACGCCATTTATATACACAAAAGTAAAAGTTTATGTGCCAAAGACAACAGAGAGTAATAGACAAAACATTTATGGCGATCTGTGAGTAAAAGGTGGCATAGACGCGAAAGTTTAATATAATGGGCTCTACACATCGAGATTAAAATGAATGAAAAGGAAATGTTCAGTGCTACATGAATTTAAATATAGAATGGACAATCACAACACACAACATCCAACACAGGGTACCAGCCATTAATTTTATAAATTTCAATATTTTTATGTGACCGTGCGCGAGTGGTGACTGCACGTACGTGCACTTCCTGCGGCTTGAGAGGAAAGGCCTAGAGGCCATTTTCATTCAAAACTTAATTTTGGATTTTAAACCAAAATATCCAAACAAACCAATTGGTCCTTGTTGTAATCAAAAGTTATATTAAATTATCTAGTAGTGCTCAGAAACCTTTTATTTATTTTCGTTTTAAATTATAAAACAAAGACCAATAAAGAAACCGATGATTTTAGAAACAACTTAAATTAATAAGCACTTAAAATGTATTTATTGTTATTAAGTTTATTTTGTAGAATTTTACATTAATTTTAATATCTTTTATGTATAATAATAGTCGATTTAAAAAATGTATTTATATTTAATTTTTTCCAATTAATTTTTTGATGATTTTTCGACAACCATACCAAGAACATGCTTGTGTTTTGATACGTTTTAAGATTTTCACAGCCCAAAGAATTTTCGTTATTTGTTTTTGGGGTGTTATGCCGTGTTGCGCTGCCTCCTTCTTTAGCCAAAGTTTCGGACATCTTTGCGGTGTCCATCATCAAGGCAGATCCGGCAGATCCGGTAGATGTACACTGATGGTAGATCCCTGATGATGGACACTGCAACGATGTCCGAAACGTTGGCTAATGGAGGTAGCGCAACACGGCATAACACCCCAAAAATAAATAACAAAAATGTTTGTGTTTTGTTTATAAACAAGTTTTGCTATATAATTTATTATTACGCGTGACAGCTGTTTCGCCTTCTGACGACATTATCAAACTGTGATAGGCCACTTAGAGACGATGTATTTATATTATTTCTAGATAGGTACTTATGATGAAAAACTTATTGCTTTTATTTTTATTACATAAGTCTTTATCGATTTTAGAGTAAAATGTTGGAAATTATTAATGGTTATTACTATTACTCTTTTAAATTTTCCTTAATAACTGCATTGTTTAGACTTAACCATTAACATTTTTTTTTTTTTGGGAAATCGACAGTTTATATTTATTTCAGTTTGTACATAGTTATTAAATAGCCAAAATAAAACCAATTACGGATTTCCTCCTTGTGACTTTACTTCTACTGAGACAGCATAATATGAATAAGTAAGTTAATTTTATAAAAAAGGAATATTAATCCAAAATTATATAAAACAAAAACAAAAAATATATATATATATATATAAATATATATACTCAAAACAATTTTTTTAATATAAAAATGAAAAATTACAAAACGAAAAATCTATCAATACATTGGTAGCCATGGAGAGAAGTTGTACTTATAAATCAAATTTCGACGAATCGAATTTTCGACATTTCACTCGGAAATCAATAAAGGCGTTTGTAATAAAAATAAATCAATGAGCTTTTTATCAAGTATACCTATCTAAAAAAATATTATAAAAAAACATCGTCTGTAAGTGGGATAACCACAGTTTTATAATGCCTTCAGAAGGTAAAACAGCTGTCACGCGTAATAATAAATTACGTATCAGAACTTGTTTTTAAATAAACTGTTTTTAAAATCAAATAAAATATTATTGAATGTACAAAATAAATAAAACATTTAATTTTTTCAATCTTATCAGACTATCTATTGGTAAAGAAGCCACGGGCCGTATCTATGGGAAACCTCCCCACTACAGTCTACATCCTCTTTCTATTTACTGAGGGTTTCTGTACCCCACGAAGTTGAAGCAATGTCAATAAGTAAAATATAAAATAAATTAAAAAAATAGATATTTTGAAAATGAAATGTTTACAAACCATTGCTTAGGTGGGTTCATCAAATGAAAAAAAAACGTTAATGTCATCGCGTCCTCAATTTATGACATTTTTACTACGTTCAACACCGAATTATATTAATCCCATTTTATTTTTGACATGCTTAACTAAGCGAGTACAAAACACAGTCACATAACAAAATGAACCATTATAATTAATTCACTTAACTTAATATGAAGTCAACATAGACACATCGGACAAATAATTGTGCTAATGATCAATTGTACCAATTACCCAACGCACTAATAATAAGCGCGACGACACACTTTTATATTATACTTGTTAATAAAAATAATTCTTTTCTTAAGGCGCAGTATACTCGCTCAAAAAGAAGAAGACGGAGAGATACATTAATACAAATGTTAGAGACAGCGCGCTAATAGTAAAAACGATGATATTCCAGCTAAAATTGTGAAAATGTTTTATAAAACACAACTCTTTTAAAATAAAGCAAATATCTCACGGAGATTGTCTAAAATATTATTTAAAGAAACACGGTGAATTTTTTGATACATATAACTTGTAAAATAACTGAAAAAAACGTAACATATGTTGCGACCATTGTCTTCTTTTCTGTTTTCTGTGTCTTGTTCGTTTTCATATTTTCGTTTAGATTATTATTGTTATTTTCTTCTTCAATGATATATTTCGTTGATGGAAATAACCTTAAAAAGTTATAAAAGAGATTTTTTTTTATAAAAAACTGAATATTTATTTAGATTTTTATAAAATGTCAATAGTTCCATATGAATAAATTCGGATACATACTTTTATCCGAGACGCTAACCAGGATACAAACCAATTCTAAGAATGATTGTTTCCAATAAAAATGGTAGTTGCCCATAATATGGAAAAATAATTAGTTAAAGATAATATTGTTACTTCTTCAAACTTCGCAAATTTATTTTGTGGCATCATTTTTCATATAATGAATAACTTATTACTTAAATAGTTATTCATTATATAATATTGTTAATTCTAAAATTTGAAATACGAAATTGACTATTATGACGGCTTGACAGAAGGGAGCAATAGCGAAATTGGTTAACGCGCACGTCCGGTTAGACCAGGGGTTTGGGTACGAGTCCCAGTTGCGACCTTTGTCTTTTTTCTGTTTTCTGTGTCTTGTTCTCTTTCATATTTTCGTTTAGATTATTATTATTATCTTCTTCTCCAATGATATATTACGTTGATGAAATAACCTTCAAAAGTTATAAAACGGAGTTTTTCTCATAAAAAGTTGAAAAAAAATGTGTTTATAATAATTTTCGGAGCATACTTTGAGATTTTTTTCTATCAAGGGAATATTATATAATTTCCGTTTCGGCGCGGCGCGCTTCGGGAATATATAGATAACTTCAAAAATAACATATATTTTTTTAAGAGCTTTAAAACTAAGTATTTAAGGAAAATTGGTAGAAATGCGGGATGCCGCGGTTTACATCTCTTATGTATAAAAATGAACCGCTGAATGTGTTGCTAAGCGCATAACTTTCGAAGTACTGCACCAAATTGGATAATTCTTTTTTTTATGTGTTCTTTATTGTCAGGATAAGGTTTTTATGAAACTTCCGGTGAGCTCTGGCATTATGAAATTTATCTAAAAAAATTGCTATTGGTGGCACGCGAGGTTTGAAAACTGAATGTATGGAAAGCGGGAGGGAGGGAGAGATGGGGTGGGGGGGGTGGGGGGAGGGGGGATGGGGGAAGGGGGGATGGGAGAGGGGGGGTAATAATTCCTACTGGGGCCTTCATCATTTGTAGGGATGCCGTGCAAAGGGTATTTTTTAATAAATGGAGAGAAAGTTCTGGGACGGAAAAAGGTATGTTGCATAAAAATTCGGGGGTCAGTATGTCCAGGAATGGCGGACATATGGATCCATCCCTCTTATCGTTGATTTCATATTAGGTTAGAGGGGTCACCCTCAACCAGACCCTCCCGATTCGGCCCGCCACGCAGGAGGTGGGCAATCGTATGTGCCGCCAAGACCTAGACAAACCTCACCCCGTAAACCCGGGCATCCCTGCTAAGTCATCAAACGTAGCGAGGGTAAATATGCAGTTAGTCCACCTCACGGATAATACAGAACGTTCGTGTTGGCGAAGTTTGATGCACGGATAATACGGAATGTTCCTTTTTATCTAATAGAATACTATCAAATATAACATTTGTCGGAAGTACCAATCTTATAAAATAAATTCTCTAAAATAAACTCGCATTTCATCATTATTTTAAAAAACATCCCAGGTTTTGAATGGTTTGTTTGGCTAAGCAGGGTTTGTCTAGAGGGTTTGTGTAATTATTCTAATACAGTTCTTTCCATGTTCTACTGTTATAAATACAGGTACAAACTTGTCAGTAATTCATTCATTTGTTTTACGCAAAAATATTATTTCTATGATTGGCAGCATTGTCTATGAAATGTTAAAATAAAAACGATGGATAAACAATGACGTTACCGCGTAAGTGAATTAATTTTAACAAAATTAAAATGTTAAATGCATATTTTTTGCATGTTTTTTGGTCTCCCCCGACATAGATACTCACTTTTCGTAATAATAAAGCTAAATCTTACTGTTTGAATAAAAAATATTCCGTATTAACGAGTAAGCGGTTCAATGCATAAATAATCCATGTTTCTTTAAATAATAATATAATTTCGCGGAAGTTTTCATGGATTAATCACAATCCATGAAAATAATATATGCGCTGGCAAGTAAACAAACTCACCAAAGTTTTACAATTTTTTCGAAGAAGGTAAACACTCAGCTTTACTAAAAAACCCCGTGAAAATTTTATTCAATCGAAAAACGGCCGCGGATGTGAAAACATTACTAATTAAAAAATTGTTCATGGGAAGAACACATCGTTTACACAGCCTGAGAGGGTAGTTTATCTCATATGTACGACTGTTTTATTAATGATGTCTGAACGAAATTTGGAATTTTTCCAAGTATTTTGAATGTCCTATATATTTCTTAATTTTGAAGGCGTCGTAAAAACCATTTATAAAAACCAGATAAACTTTGCCTTTTAGATTTGTGTATTTGAAATATACTTTAGAATTAAAAAAAATTGCCATATTTTATGATTCAAACAAGGAAAAAAATTCTTACCAAAACATTTTTGTCAAAAATGTAGAGAAATTTAAAAAAATCTAAATTATCTAACACCGTCGTTTTATGTAATGAATTTGGAATGAAACTGTTACCTCACTTTTTCCTTGTGCATACAATAAAAAATAATAAAATTTTTCGAAGTTTGCTTTAATGAAAAAAAGATAACCTTAAAATAAACCGATATTTATAACGGATTTCTTGCTTCTCTAAAGACGTTATTTTCTTTGATACGTTTACCACCATATGATTTAGATATTAATATTATAAAAAATCATCATTTTTAAGAAATTTTCTTGAATTAAAGATCTTAAAATGTAAATTTTATCTTTTAAGTAACCCATAAAACTATATTCTGACAGTTCAACTTTGAAAGTACGACGTTTGTGCAATAACTTGATTAAACTGATGTTAACTACACAAATAACATGGTAAATATATGAATTATATGAATAGAAGAGTGAATTTGTTACTACAGTAGAAATTATTAAGTAAAATCACAATATTTAGGTACTAACAAAATTTTCGACATCCCGCCATAAACTCACCAAGCTTTTTTTTTATCGCGGGCCGTTAGGGACAAATGCACAGGTGCGCCAATAATACCCCTTGTGGAGAAGAATTAAAATAACCATTTTTACCTAATTAATTAAAACCATATACAACTTTGTCAGATGTTCAATGCATTATAACAGCGTGATCACGGAAGAAAGGTTTTTAGTAACAGATCTGTTTTAGTGTACACCGGCTTTAATTATGTTGTTGCAACAACACCGGTTATCGGCAGTGAAATTAAGCAAATGAAAAAAGTTCTTTGTTTTAAACCACTTTATTTATTTTTACACCTCGACCGGCTTCGGTTGATCTCAATCTTTAACAGGACAATAAATAAAGAAACTAAATTATAGTACAGAGGAAGATTATAAGACAAAAAAGGGAAAGAGAAACCATTTAAGAAAGGGAGAGCTTTCAAAGACTGGTTGGTGGAGGGGGGGGGGGGGGGGTGGGGGAAGAATGGGTGTTAGATAGGATGAAAGGGAACAACTTTAAAATCGGACCGTCAGTTTATTGTAACTCTTTGTATACATTGGCAATTAGTTTTATTTGATTTTGATATTTCTAAAACATTAGGACGTATTCATATTCTTTTTTATGTATTACTTGAACTCCTGTAGTTCTACTAAACGTATTTATTTATTTTATTTATTTCAAAACATACGGCACAACATGTGCCATTGACATAATTATGTTTATATATATTATAATACAATAACATAAGAAAGTGACATATAAATGTAAAGTTAAATATAAAAACAAAAGGTAAAAAAAGGAGTTAAGGTAATGAGTAGTAAATAGAATTATGATGTATAAAATGAAAGTATAAGGTAAAAGTGTAAACTATAAAATATAAATTATAATGTAAAAGTAAAAAGTTAAGATAAAAAGTTGAAAGGCAGGAAATAATATAGACTATAAGTTACCTTTGTAAATAATATAAAGTACAAAAGTTATAAATATAAAAAAGTACGACAAGTAAACAGTAAGAAATGCTCTTAGGAGCCAAATATTGAAGATAACCAAAAATTTTAAAAATATATATAATAAATAAAAGGAAGGTATTACGGAGTATACAAAGCGATATGAAAAGTAGGTACCTACCTATGATATGTTTCTAATCCATAGATATTAGAGTGCATACTGGTAGGACATAATATTATGGTTACATGATTATATTTATTATGATTACGTGGTAGTACTAGCAGATAAATTTTGTCTAATACATCTTTTGTATGATGACAGACTTTCGGCATGATCGATATGAGCAAATTCATTACCTAAAGTGTGTAAACGATGTATTAGTGAATTTTGTTCTGCATTACTGAGAGTGTTGTTGCAATAATAAGGTGTTTTGAGTCGAGTTGTTCTACTAGGTACATGATAATTTATTAACGAAACCAATTCAGGGGAGTCAAACCAGTTATTATTTATTTTAAATAAAAAAATGAGATCATTGAGTATTCTTCTGTCTTTTAACGATAAGAGTCGCATTTTTTGTAATAGAGAATCATAGTTAATGTCATCCGCGGGAATTCCTAATTTAAAATTAATTGATCTGAGAAATTTGCGTTGGATTTTTTCAATGGTGTTTGCATGGCTTTTGTAGAAAGGGTTCCATATGGGGGAATTATATTCCAAATGACTCCTAACCAGAGTTGTATATAGTAATTTAAATGTATGAATGTTTTTGAAATCTTTACATAGTCTTAGAATGAAGCCCAGCATTTTCATAGCTTTATTAGTAATGATATCAATGTGGTTGATAAATAGTAGTTTAGTGTCGAAGGTTATTCCGAGGTCCCTTATTACAGGTACTGACATTAAACTGTGATTGTTTAGTGAATAACTGTATTTGATGGGGTTTTTTATTCTAAAGAAACTCATGATTTGACATTTTTTAATGTTAAGTGTAAGTTTGTTAATGGTACACCATTCTGCGAATTTTACAAAATTGGATTGAAGGGACAAGCAGTCGTATATATTTTTAATGATTTTATAAATTTTCATGTCATCAGCAAATAATAATATGTTAACATCAGAGAATATGGAAGTGACATCGTTTATAAATAGTATAAAAAATATTGGACCAAGGTGCGAACCCTGAGGCACACCACTAGTTGCTTCAAATTCGTAAGACAAGTGTTCTTTAATAGAGACAGTTAGTACACGTTTTGATAAATAATTCCTAATCCAGCATAATAATTTACCACTTATTCCTAGTTTAGACAATTTATTTATAAGAATTTTAATGCAAACCTTATCAAAGGCTTTACTAAAATCCGTATAAATTGAGTCAACTTGTTCTCTATTAGCAAGAGCACCTGAGATAAAATTTTCGTACAGTGTAAGGTTAGTTAAAGTAGATCGTCCAGAGATAAAACCATGTTGAAATGATGAGATATTAAATTTTATGCAAGAACATATTTTTTGAAGAATTAACTTTTCAAAAATTTTTGGTATCGACGATTGTATGCATATTGGTCTGTAATTTTCAACTAAAGACTTGTCTCCGCTTTTAAATATTGGAGTGAGAAAGCTATTTTTCCATATTTGCGGGAACTTGCCTGATAAAAGTGATTGATTAAATAGTAGGTACAGTGGGTAAGAGATACTAGCCCCACAGTTTTTAAGAAATACGGGGGGAATTTTATCTGGCCCTGAGCAAGATTTAGGTTCCAGTAGTTTGATACATACTGCAATTTCTTTAATGTCAATATGTATCTGAGATAGTTGTAAATTAATATCTGACTCGAAGTTTGGAATGTCTTCATCAGGGATATCGGTTTCATACACATCCTTAAAAAAGTCTGCAAACAAATTGACAATTTCATTGATTTTACAGGAAGTTTTCAGTTTGTAGTGCATAGTTTCAGGTATGCCAAGGTTATTATTATTTTGGGATTTACAATAGTTAAAAAAATGTTTTACATTGTTAACAATCGAAAATTCAACATTCTTAATATAATTATTATAACAAATGTTTGATAATTTATTACAATCTTTTCGAAGCTTGCTGAAAATTGTAAAATCAGAAAGACTTTTTGTTTCTTTGTATATTTTATGGGCTTTTTTCTTCTCAATGACTATGTTAATGAGGTCTTTGCTCTACCAGCTAGGGAAATTTGAAGATAATTTATAACTAATCGGAACAAATTTTTCTACGGCTTTATATAGGTGATCATAAAAGGCTTTAATATTTTCATCAAGGTTTCCTCCTTCTAATATAGACCAGTCAGTGTTATGCAGATAATCGCGTATTGCAACATAATTGGCTTTATTAAAGTTGAGAAATTGCGTACGGTTTTTAATTTGGCATTTTATAGGGTTACATAGTATAGTAATGTCTAAAGGTGGGTGATGAGAATCAGGGGGAAGAACTGAGTCGAGTGACTTATCAACCGCAGTTGCCATGTCGGTACAAAGAACAAGATCTAGTAATCTGTTATTATCATTTTTTACATAGTTTAATTGAACTAGGTTAAGGAAATCGCAAAATTCAACTATTTCTTTTTCTGTTTCAGATAAACTAGAGTTTTGTGATACTGTAGAACTGTCACGGGTGCCCCAATTAATTTTTGGTAAATTGTAGTCGCCGATGATAGTGATTTTACTGTTTGGAAATTTGTATGACAGTTGTTCAATATCTTCAAAATGACTCTTGTATACACTTATATCCGATGACGGTGGAATGTAAACACTGCCTATGATATTTTTTTGATTTTTACCGTTTAGTAAGATGTTAACTTGCTCCACATTACAATTTTTGGTTTTCAGAAGTTTTGAAGGATGTGCCTTGTTGACAGCTATCATGACATCACCGCCTCTAGATTTAGAGCTGGTATGTTGACTTCTGTCAGACCGGTAAATATGATGGTGGGGTAGACCAAGCTCAGCAGAGTTAATTGATGGTTCCAGCCAGGTTTCCGTTAGAATGAGAATATCATGTTGCAGTGTCGGGGCATGTATTTTGAAGTCCTTAAGTTTAGTTTTCATGCTTCTGACATTTTGATAATAGCACTTCAATTTGTTTTGGTTGTGTCGTTTTTTGGAATAGTTGTAACAATAGTTGGTTTGGAGTTTATGTACTTTATAGTAAGGTTTGGTTCACCATTCTCTTGACGGTACAATAATTGCTTTCTCAGCTCCACCAATTGGTTACGTTGGAGGATAGTTAAGTCATTACTGGCCTTGATGCCGTCTTTAAATTTTATGCTATTACGTAGGAGAGTTCTCGGTGCGATATTGTCAGTAAATTCCACTTTAATTGGACGATTTTTGTTAGCAATTTTTTTGGCACCCAGTCGGAATATTTTGACGTTGATTAGATTTAATGAGGGGTCGATGGTTTTTATAGTATGGTGAGTACGAATTAAATTTTCGGGAAATTCTGAAAAACCTGCTCATGTTAAATACGTGACGTGTTCTTTTACTCTAATATTTACGTTACGCGCGGTTTTACCTATATAGGTTACTGGGAAATCTTTGCAATTAAGTTTGTGGATGACAGTGTGGCTAAATTTATTTTCTCTGCCTTTACAATAAGTTTAAATTTGCCTAGGTTATTATTAGTATAGAAGTTTTGATGTGCGAAGAGAAGAGAATGTATGTACACAAAAGAGAACTCCAGTCCATTTTTTTATTTTTTTCAATGAATAATGACCTTCTAACTTAAATAACTGCATTTTAATTTTTTATTTTTAGCGTTAGTTTTAATATTTAAAATAATTGTCAAAGTTTTAATTTTTTAAGATCCCCCGAAAACCATCGTACGTATGGTGAATCGTGTGACGTCATCACTCCTGAGAAGTTACTGTAGGATCGGGCAATCAGCTGATCAACTGCCGCCATTTTGAATTTCGTTGTTCGAAGTATTCTCCCTAGAAGTAGTTTTTGAATATTTTCAATAATAGAGAAAACTAATAAGAGATCTTTATTTTTGAAACATCATTTAGGCCTAAATAATGATTCAATAAACACAACAACTAAATCTCTATAAACGATAAATGAATAAACTAAAATAAAATATGTAAATAAACGAATAAATTAATACGATGGCTTGTGTCATACCTATATTCCCATACAACGATTCAATAATGCCAACTTGACGGCGAGTTTTTACGACCCAATTAAAAATGGACTTTTTAATATTTTTTTAAAAACTCAGCTTTTAATATTATTAAATAAAACTTATGTATTCAGGATCAGCGGTCATAGCTATGTTGTTGATAGCTTTTAATTATTATGCAGTTATTTATGGCTTTCATCATTTTTATTGTCCTACCCGGAAATAATATATTAATATAACTTTGTTATGAACCGTAGCTGTGATAATATTCTCCTATTTCGCTTATAATTCAAATGAATAGATAATCAATTCCCCTTACATTTCAACAACTGACTTCCTCGTGGACTCTCTGCGTAAAGGTTTATGACAAGCTTTATCAGCGACGATAATAAAGTGCAACACCGGGTGAAATGAGTGTCTCTTTATCTGCTGTTTAAGTCATTTGTATGTTAATCATTTCTGCAATAAATTGATAGGTACATATACGGATGATTGATCGGTTTGTATCAACGAATAAGTCTGAGGCCATATTACTAACTACAGAGTACGTGACGATCCGATCCTAGTTTATGATATTTGTTGAACGGACCTCCACACTCATGTAAAGGAATATTTGCTAAAATCCTTAATATGTCTTGATATCTTTACGGACTAATGAGCAATACGAGTATAATTTTGAATTTAATATTTCAAATACCCAATCATGTCTGATTACGTCTAAAAGGGATTGATATGAAAATCTAGTCTCCTTCAACGGAAGCAAACTTCTCTCCTTCAACCGAACAGGCCGTCCATTGATATGCTTGGTGTAACTTGCTAAGTACACCTACCTGAGGTGCCTACCTTCTGCCGACAGACTAGCTCAGAAAGGTCAGCAGAGCAGGGGAGACCATCATCAGGGTGGTAGGATCTCTGAGGCGTTTGTGGCGCATCCCTGAAATAAGCTCAAATCCTACGGGCAGGGGGAGACAGTGAAACAAGTGGCTACGGTAAATAACAGTTGTATTGGGTAGAATTCTTTCATAAACAATAATGGTACATAATGCAGGCAAGGTTAGAACAGGGTAGCATCAACAATCCTATCTAATTCGGGTGCATTTGGCCCTAAAATCTCTCTGGGGGGCGGTCATTTATCGTCGCGTTGAATTTACAAGGAACACACGCAATAAAGTGGGATTAATAGCTCATGGTACTCACTGCAACCGGCGGTTTGGAGATCGGTGTGGTGAAAGGGAATTTAACCGGGCTTGGCATTCCCGCCCGTCACTAGGCGAAATAACAATCGCCATGCGGCTTCGTGGAATGTTCTGGAACAGTGCAGAACGGTTCACGGTACACGTGCGCTTGAGGCGAGCTCGGGGACAGAATGCGGGGCAGCGGCTGACTACAACCGCCGTTGGCGCGCGGCAAGCTAGTGGAGAGGAAGCCGAGTAATTTGCAGGGGCGTAGGTGAGTAATTTGCAGGGGTCTATTCGTGCATCGTAACAGCCGAGTAATTTGCAGTGACATAGGTAAGTAATGTGCAGGGGTCTATTCGTGCATCGTAACAGCCGAGTAATTTGCAGGGGCGTAGGTGAGTAATTTGCAGCGGTTTATTCGTGCATCGTAACAAACTCTAAGTGATCAGCTCAGATATGAGGGCTCCATCGAAGCCAGAATTAAGTTAACCTCTCAAAAACATGGGCGTACTGTAGAAGGCCCGCAGATACTTTAATAGTACACAATTGCTAATTACCCTGTACAAATCACAAGTGCGCCCCACGGTAGAATTTGGTAGCCATCTCTGTTCTGGAGCTCCAAAACACTTGAACAATACCCTCGACTCAGTGCAGAAACGGGCGGTCCATTTGATGGATTCTCCCATCGAACAGACGGATTGAAATCTTAAGAGCACAGGCGTCGGGTAAGAATGCTATCCTTGTTCTGCCGGTATTTCAAGGGAAGATGCTCTGAGGAAGCAGCGTCATTCATCTTTTTGGCACCGGTGCATAGTCGGGAAACAAGCCAACCCCTGCTCATATTTACGCGGTTGACATTTGTCACATGAGAGCCTTCGACTATGGATGGAACTGTGGAACGATTTGCCGGCCTTTGTGTTCCCTCCGTCTCTTCAAGACCAATGTTCATTACTTCCTTTCCTCAAAAAGACCCTTCACACAGCATCTCAGATGACATTGGCCCTGAGGAAAATAATTTCCTTCGGTTTTTTTAAGGAGAGGAAGAAGTGAACATGGGTCTTGAAGAGACCCATGTTGTAGGAGGGAGGAAACTCAGAGGCTGTCAAATCGTTCCACAGCCGAGCTGTAGAACACAAGAACGAGTAGTAGAAATGACCCATGTGACTAATGTCAACCGTTTACAAATGTTGGGCGCGTGTTTGGCGAGTTTCCCGACTACGCACCGGTGCCGAGGGGATCAATGATGCTAGTTCCTCGGAATATCTTCCATTGTAATACCGGTAGAACAACGACGGCATTCCCATCTGACACACGTGCTCTAAAGATTGCAATCCGTTTGTTAAATTAGGAGAATCTGTCAAACGGACCACCCGTTTGATAGAGTTGTCTATGCGTTGCTAAACCATTCACCCGATTAAACTTTGGGGATTTGACGTGTACATGCCAGCATTTGTTTTCTATATATAATAATGAGACCTGGCTTTATAAAATTTTAAAAAAAATGTAATAAGTGGTAGGTACGCGAGCTGTTTGAAAACTGAATGTACCGAGACTGGATGTATGGAATGCAGGTGGGGGGGAGGGGAACTCGGGAGGGGGGTTTGCGGGACCGGAATCAGAAGCGTGAAAAGGGGGTGGGGAGAGGGATGGCGGAGTGGGAAAGCATGAGGGGAAGGGAACGGGACGAATAGGAAAGGACATGAGGGAGAAACAATAATTTCTTTATTTATTTATATATAATTTGTACATTTATTTTTAACAATTACAGCCAATATAGCCTAAGACGTTATAATTGAACCATTTATGCAGTGTGTATGCAAAAAATAAATCTATTTTTTTATCCACTGCATTCAAAAAGCACGTAGCTCTCCCCACAGGTGAGTTCATAAATATATTAGTGCGGCTTGCTCTACTATATATGAGGTTGCGATGACGTCCTCGAGAGTGAGACTCCGGTACAAAAAAATTTAATTGGACCAGTATCTCATTATGTGGCATAGCAACGCATGCCGGGATCTTGCTAGAATTCTATAAATCAAAACCTATCGGATAAGAGTACCATACTGCTGAGATTTTATGGGCAGGGTGATTTTTTATCTTACAACAGTAACCCCTATAGAATAAAAAAATATATAGAACCGGAAGAAGAAGAGCTCCAAAGTTTTTGTTAAATTATATCGCAGTGAGAATTATTATCCTACGCTTCATCCGCAGTAAAACTTGCGATATATTTCATCTATGTAATTCAAACGATTCTATCTGAATACACAATGCAAAGTCAAAGGGTTAGTAACACCACTTATAACTCAAGAACGGCACGACCGATTTTTACGATCTTTGGTTTGTTGGATTTGTTTCAGCCCCGAATAGCAGAATGGCTATTAAAACATCGGAAAAATTCACGAAAAAAATATTATGAAGAATATTCTGAAAAATTTTAAAGTTCTGCAGCAATATCTTATATATAAAAATGAATCGCTGAATGTGTTGCTAAGCGCAAATCTCGAGAGCAGCTGAACCGATTTCGCTAATTCTTTTTTTAGAATATTCCTTGAAGTACGAGAATGGTTCTTACTGAGAGAAAAATTAAGAAAATTGCGCAGAAAATTGGATAATTTCAAAAAACCTAACGACTATCGTACGTTTGACAGTTCGCGTGTTTGAGAATGACGTTGATTTTAAATCAAGATTCTATTTTTGAAAATCTTTAAGTTGATAAATTTATTTAAAGTAGGTACTCCCCTAATAGTTTGAATCGAATCAAGAATTTTAGATATTTCAAATAGGTACCTATGTTAGGTACCAAATTTAATATACATTAAAAATGGACATTTGAATAAAAATTGTAAAGGGTGACACGTGGGCTGTTTAAAAACTGAATGTACTGAGATTGAATATTAAATATTATTGAGGGGCGAAGGGGGGGGGGAGAGAGGGGACGGGGGCATGGGGCGTGGGGAGGGGGGAGGGAGGGCGGTGAGAGGGAGGGCGGTAGAGGGGGGAGGAGGGGGTGGAGGGGGTGGAGGTGGCGGAGTGGGAACCCCCTTACACCATGCGAGCGAAGCCGCGGGAAAAAGCTAGTTGTAAATATAAATTTAATATTGAATGGTGAGTTAATTCCAAAAATTCAAATACCTCAAATATCAATGAACTGATTGTTTTGCTTTTGTTCTTAAACATATTGTACCTAATGCTGCCCCTCTTTCTTACACATTAAATGTCAATAGTCAAAAATGAGACAAACGGTGAACGTGTGTGTGCACTCGTTTAAAGGAAAAATACAGTAATTATAATAAATCTCCCTCACACATATGAAGAAAATGAAACGCAATTCCCAATAGTAAATGGATAAGAAAATCACAAAAAATATATATCCTTACACAACGCCATCTCTGATACTGACAAAAACAAAACACGGACAATTGGTAATTGCTTCATTGTGTAAATTTCAAGTAATAAAAAAAAAAAAACTGAATTTATTTCGGCTAATAAGTTAACACAACAGTTAAAGATTCTGAGGGGGTACGAAGTTCGCCGGTTCTGCTAGTTATTCATAAAATATATTTTTTTAATTTACCGTCTTCCTTAACCCTCGACCCGTCGCGTGGGGTCTTTAAAAGCCCAGGTTTTACAGAAATGCTAATTATGTTCATTTTAAATGTTCCCACTGATTTCTTACTTTAGGTAGCTTCCTAAAAGGGACTATACTTGATGCAAGCGCCGAGAAAATTTAGTTTGCGCATGTGCGATGTGAGATACAGACTTGTGTTTCGGCGTGAGGCTAAAAAAATCAACAAAATACCATGAAAAATCAAGTAAATATGTTTTTTTTTTATTGTATTTTGTTGATTTTTTTGTTGTTATAATAATAAGTCTTCATCAACCTCAAATAGTTATGAGTTTGATATAAATTGGTTAGATTTTTTTTTTAAGTTTTCTATTAAAAAAATATGATTCAAAATTTCAAAAAAATGTTCCTTGTTGATTTTTAAGCTCTTGCATTGAAAATAAATAACTAATTTTTAACATTTCTTTTTATATCAAAGCAATCATCATCACCTGACTGTAATCAGTTAAAATAACATATAAAATGTATGCTACAACAACAATTTAATTATATTTATTTTTGGGGTCCTAAGCGACCCCACGCGACACCTCGCGTTACAAAAAAGGCGCGACGGGCGGAGGGTTAAGAATTCCACGCTTTTTGAATAAACCGTCACCCCCGACAGCTACCTAAGTAAGACGAAAATTATATCCTTAAATACTTTCAGAAGTATGCAATTCTTGTGCCTTGTATAGGTACTCGTATTTAATTTCCCATAATTCAATATCAATTTGTTCCCTAGACGACGCAGTCGTTCGACAATGGGGGTAAGAGAGAATTCAATTCAATTTGGACCGGGTAAAATAATAGCTTTTATCGAGTTTGACGCGAAGGAACACGAAAATTGATGAGTCGAATTAGTTCGGAGCAATCGAATTCAAAATTTATAATCCCGTATAATATAAGCAATGATGTATCTAAATTGATTTTTAAACATTTTTTGTCTGTTTTCAAAGTGCTTTTAACGGGATTCTTTACAAATCACTAAATCACTACTGGCTCTACAACCCCTGGTGGGTCTTGGCCTCCTCAAGAGTCTTCCTCCACTCATCTCGGTTTTGTGCCAGCTCTCTCCAGTTTGGAAGCTCCAAGATAGATATGTCTTTGAGGACGTTGTCGCTCCATCTTAGTCTTGGTCTTCCCAGGCTCCTTCGCCCTATTGGTCTTGAGTTCAGCAGGGACTTTGGTGCCTGATGCTCGGTCATTCTCTCCACATGACCCAGCCACCGAAGTCTTCCCAATTTTATAAATTTTTCGACGTTTAGCTCCTTAAACAAAGTATAGAGCTCATAGTTATAACGTCTGCGCCAAAATCCATTTTCTAGAACCGGTCCGAAGATGGGCCTCAAAATTATATATACAAATATAAATGTATATATAAAATATATTGTATAAATCTTCCGTTCTTTCTTAAATATCATTTACTTACCAATTACAATAATTTTTGTTACTAACTTACAAGATTCATTAATTTTAATTAATTTACAATTTGGGAGGCGGGAATGGGAACCGCCGCCCCGGGAACCTTTATTGGATAACCAACACCTCTGCCATAGGTCACCCCAAGTGGTTCGCTACGTTTGGTGATTTAGCAGGGGTGCCCGGGTTCATGGGGTGAGGTTTGTCTAGGTCATGGAGGCGGATGACCAGGACACATTGAACCATAGATTCCTAGCCACCCCTTAAACTCTTTTCCTTCCCAGAACTTTCATCTCCTTTCTTTCCTTAAAAAAACCCTCTAAACAGCATCCCCAAGAATGACATCGGCTTTGAGACAGGAATTTTTGGCATTTTTCAATTTACAATATGATTTTTTAAACTTATCATGATTTTAAATTTTAAATTTATGCATGCTTTTCTAACCTTACTTGTTATTTACAATAGCCGTTATTACTAACTTACACGATCTTTTAATTTACTAATTGAGCTAGAATTCCCTCACCAAACACAAGAGCATTGTCTCTTTATGGTGAGGAAAGGCAATGTTTTGTTTCTTTGTTAAAATCTTATGTAACTGATGTAACTTTATATATATATTTTTAATTAGCATTGCCAAAATAATATAAAAAAAATTTACTCACAAATTAATAACTTATGACCAAAAGCCTTTTTTTACTTTACCTCCACACAGGAGGCCCTTTTTTATATGAATACCGCACAAGAGTCCCAACTGCTCCGGTCTGAAGCCATTGAGACTATGGCATCCCCAATTGGGGTATGTTGTGAGGCTGAAGGTAGTGGGAGGGGAAGGAGAGAGGGAAGAGGAAGGTGGGGAAGTACCTGGCTATTCAGATGTGGTCACCAAATACGGCTAATGCCATTTCAAGCAAGGTTTCAATTCTGAATGGTGGTCTTATACCAGAGCGATACTGAGAGTATCTTCCACTCTGGAACGTGCCGCAAATATACTACATATTATTTTAAATGAATAAATTGTGAAATAACACAAATTAATCAAATAAAATTTATTTGCCGCGCCGGGATTCTATCCCGTCAAAGAAGAAGAAAATAATTCCTCTCAGAGCCTATTACATCTTTGGAGATGCTGTGTTGAGGGTCTTTTTAGGAAAAAAAGTAGAGAAAGTTCTGTGAAGTGTTTTTAAAATTAACCCCACGCAGGAGGCCCTAAGGAAAATAATTTCCCTCAGGGCCTATGTCATCTGGGATGCTGTGTGGAGGGTCTTTTTGAGGAGAGGAAGGAATGAACATTGGTCTTGATGAGACCAATGTTGTAGGAAGGAGGAAACACAAAGGCCGGCAAATCGTTCACAGCCGAGCTGTTGAAAGAAGAAGCGACCCGTTCTCATGTGCCCAACGTCAACCGTGTACATATGTTGGGCACGCTTTGGCGTGTTTTCTCACTATGCACCGGTGCCGAAGGGATCAATGACGCTAGGTAGAACAAGGATAGCATTCCCACCCGAGGCCTGAGCTCTAAAGATTGCAATCCGTCTGTTAAATTGGGAGAATCTATCAGACGGTCCGCCCGTTTCTGCACAGAGTCGAGAGTTTAGTAAAAGGGTATGAGGGATGGGTAAGAATCAGGGGGTCATCCCTCCCACTGCGGTGTAAGACCATATTTCGAGGGAGTACGACTGGAGAAGTCAAGGGGACGCCCTGAAACATTTTCTCTCGATTCGGCCTGCCATGCAACTTGGGATGACCTATGGCAGTGACTTATACCCACTTGAGCGATAGCTTCATAAACTTATGTACGTGATTTTATATTAATCTAGCTGGTTCCCGGCATGCGTTGCTATGCCATTTAACGAAGAAATTGTTTCTCCCTGCGCCTCCTTTCCCATTCGTCCCGTTCCCGTTCCCGTTCCCCTTCCCCTCTTGCGTTCACACTTCGTCTCCTCCACCTTTCCTCTTCCCACTCCATTCTCCCCCTTCCCCCGTCCCACTAACCCCCCTCCACCCTCCCACCTCCCGCATTTCATACATTCAGTCCCGGTACATTCAGTTTTCAAACAGCTCGCGTGCCACCTATTGTAATTTTTTTATACAAATGTCATAATGCCGAAGCTCACCATTTATATATTTTACATCAATATATATTACAGTTTTCACCTTATTAATAACATTTTTACACACGCAATATATTTTGAAAACCTTTTTAGATATTAATTATGCATTTCATTATGTTGGGGATGCCATTGGCACTCACTGGCTCGAGACGGTTGAGAGCAGTTGGGACTAGTGTAATTTTCAGATAAAAAAGTTATACGCAAGCAGGAATCTTTTACGTTTTTTTTGTTAAACTGACTGCACGTATAAGTATGTCGTATTTTGTATTGCCGCATGCTTCTTCGGAGAGTCGAAATTATTGTTAGTAAAACATTTTTTCAGCGGATTTTCACTCAAGATGCCTTCAGATATAAGTACATCGACTTTGGTTGTACGGCCGTATATCCTCTTTACATACTTACTCGAAGACAAAATCTTCTAAAGGATCATGCCGGATCAATTGTCGCCGGATCAAATGTCCGCCGGATTAACTGTCCGCCGGATCAAATGTCGGCCGGATCAAATGTCGCCCGACCAACTGTCGCCGGATCAAATGTCGGGTCACCGCGGGACACATAGGCCTCTCCAGCCGGACAGTTGGTGAGATGGATTCATACTCGTGGTCACTCGTGGACACACTGACACACTGGCCCTCAAATATGACATAGCCTCTCAGGGCGTTTTTTTCCCCTCAGGGCCTCTTGTGTGAAGCTAACGTAATTTTTTAAAATTAATTTATTTATCTCAAAGAAGTACGGTAGCTCAAAGTTTTGTGCCAATATAAAAAAAATCGAATGCAGTTTACACGCAATAGAAGCGAAACTTTTCCAAAACAATCTCAACCAATACTTGAAAAGTGAGGTCATAATCAAAGCGACCAATGAGCGCAGATCTAGCGTAATTTCCGTTTCATATGTCAACCAATAGGAACCTTTAAAAGAGACATCATAATCAAAGCGGCCAATGAGTGCAGTTGATGCATCGCAGGTGAAGTAATCGTCATTTGTGTTTCATCCGAAATCCAAAACACTGCGTGGCTGTAGATGTTTCACTTCAAAAACCATATTTAATATAATATATTATGCAGTAGTATCCAGCCTCCTTTAGATGTTCTTGTTTATGTCACTATTTGCTGACGGCTTATTTCTGCCATCAAATTTAAGTGTATAATATATGTATGTGTATGTATATGTGTATATACATGAATACACATGTATGTGTGGGTATGCATAAATACATGTTTATGTAAGTATGTATAGGAATGTATGTGTGCATATATGTATGTATGTGTATTCATGTACATACATAACAGCTACCTTACTTATTTGTGTTTATTTTCTAGGCAACTTTGGCAATTTGTGAGTTATTGGAAACGTTTCTACCAATTTTCAAATTTTTTTTATAATTTTACTTAAATATGTTCACATTTACTAGACTTCATTTCAAAATAACTATCCTCCATTGGTCACCATATACAGGATACAGGCAGCTGCCTAGTATGGTGACCTAATGTATCTTCTCAAGTAAATGTATTAATCATGTTTTTTTTTTTTACATTAACTCCACACAGGAGGCCTTGAGGAAAATAATTTCCCTCAAGGCCTATGTCATCTGGGATGCTGTGTGGAGGGTCTTTTTGAGGAGAGGAAGGAATGAACATTGGTCTTGAAGAGACCTATGTTGTAGGAAGGAGGAAACACAGAGGCCGGCAAATCATTCCACAGCCGAGCTGTTGAACATTAGAACGAGTCGAAGAAACGACCCGTTCTCATGTGACAAATGTCAACCGTGTACAAATGTTGGGCACGCGTTTGGCGTGTTTCCCGACTATGCACCGGTGCCGGAGGGATCAATGATGCTAGTTCCTCGGAGCATCTTCCATTGAAATACCGGTAGAACAAGGATAGCATTCCCACCCGACGCCTGTGCTCTAAAGATTGCAATCCGTCTGTTAAGATGGGAGAATCTATCAAACGGACCGCCCGTTTCTGCACAGAGTCGAGGGTATTTTTCAGGTATTTAGGAGCTCCAGACCAGAGGTGGCTGCCAAATTCAACCGTGGGGCGCACTTGCGATTTGTACAGCGTTAGCAGTTGTGCACTATTAAAGTATCTTGTAACATCTACTTATAAATAAATTAATAAAAACATAGCAATAAGGATTTAAACTAACAAATAATGATCTCCGATGTAAATAATTTGTCACGTAAAATCAATTTATCAATGTCGAAAGATTGAATAAAAAATAAAAATATTCAAAAATTTATAGAAAAAATACACTGTGATCAAAAATATCTTTCATTCACTTTTTTTTCCAAGAATTGGAACAGCTTTTCAGCCTTTTTGCTATTCATGTCAGGATAATAGAGGTATTTCTGCGATTGACGTGAGATTTATGGCTAAGATCAATTGAATATAAGATTTGATAAAAAGGAACTTACATTGGAAAAAAATTGGTCGCTAGTTTGAAGGGATGTTAAAGGGGAATTGAGGAGGGAAATAGTACCAATGAATGTACCATACACAGTTTTAAGGTGGTTAAACCACTTTAGGACGACTTATTTATACGATTTTAAATGTCAATTTTTAAAGGTGTCTAAAGTGATTTATTACCGGTTTAACCAATTTGCTGAGACACTGATTGAGATTTATTTATTTATTTAATTCAAACGGCGTAAGTATGCCATAAACACTAATTACATGTCACAAATTCATATTAAAAATATTAGTAATGATAAAACAGTGTATGTATAATAGTGACGATACATTGGGAAGTGACAACAGAGATACCTTTACACGCAAAAATCTAAAATACAAATAAAATTAGTAGTTATTAAAAAAATATGATAGCATAGCCTTCTTGTACCTATGTTCCGTGCAGTTAAATAGATCTATCACATCTGCATATTTATTAGTAACTTCATGTAACCTAGGAAAAAGTGAGTGTTTCGTATACTCTGTCCGATTATTGTTACATTTAAAAAGGATTTTAGAACGAGTGGTTCTCGTGGGAATATGAAATTCAATGAGCTTATTTAAATCAGGACTGTCTATGCTACCATTTACAATTTTGAACATAAATATTAAGTCGGATATAATTCTTCGATCTGAGAGTCTTAATAAATTTAATTCTTTCATCAAGTAATTATAATTTATGTTTTCAATGGGAATACCGAGGTTAAAATTAATGTCTCTTAAGAATTTGTGTTGAATTTTTTCGATTGAATCTGAATGTATTTTAAAATGGGGGGACCAGATCGAGGAGTTATATTCGACTTGACTACGTACTTAGGATGTACACAAAATTTTTAAAGTTGAAATATTCCTGAAACCTCTGGAATTTCTAAGAACGAAGCCAAGCATTTTGATACCTTTATTATACTCGTAGGTTGAGTTTATATGGGATATAAAGTTTAATTTAGAGTCGAAAGTTATGCCCAGGTCAGTAATTTCTTCGACAGAGGTAAGAAGTAGAGTTGTTAAGTTCATACGGATGAATAATTGGTTGACTTTTTCTGTAAAAACTTATTGAATAACAGTTATTTATGTTCAGATAAAGTTTGTTAAGAGAACACCAACTAATTAATTTGTTTAAATTATTTTGTAGACAGGCACAATCTTCAGCGGTTTTGATGATTTTAAATATTTTAAAATCATCTGCAAAAAGCAATACATTTACATCTTTATCAAATATGTCAACAATATCATTCATGAACAGTAAAAACAAAACTGGGCCTAAATGGGACCCTTGAGGTACACCACTGGTAGCTTTAAATTGATTGGAATAGAAAAAAATAATTTTTACAAGTAGAACTCTATCAGATAGATAGCTCGCAAACTAGTCTAGAAGTTTTCCGTCAATACCGAGCTTACGTAGTTTAACCAGTAGAATTTTATGGCACACTTTGTCAAAGGCCTTGATAAAATCTGTATATATGGAATCGACTTGAGTTCTGTTAGCTAATGCATTTAATGTAAAGTTTTCATATAATGAGAGATTTGTCAGAGTTGACCTGCCTGACAAAAATCCATGTTGATTTGGAACAATGAGATTGTTAATATATGGGGAAATTTTATCAAGAAGTAATTTTTCAAAAAGTTTCGGAATTATAGATAGCTTACATATAGGTCTATAGTTAGTGACATCACTTTTATTACCCTTTTTTAAATATAGGCGTTAGATAACAACGTTTCCAAATGTCCGGGAAGCAACCTGTGTCAAGTGATTGATTAAACAATAGACAAATCGGCTCAGCCAGTGAAACAATGCAATTTATGAGAATATTGGGGTGCACGTTATCAGGTCCAGCCTTTTTGTTTTTGTCTAGAGATTTAATTTTAAATTTAACGTGGTTTATATTGGTGTGTACAGGAGGGATATGTATGCTCTCAATAAGGGCAGGTGGTGGTATGTAATTGTCTGGGATATCTTCGTCATATACACTTTTAAAGTAATCAGCAAAACAGTTAACCTTTATTTTCATATCAGTGCTACTCTTATATTTGAAGGGCGTTGAAATGGGTAAACCTTGTTTGTTTTTTCTAAGAGAGTTTACATGTGTGAAAAAGTTTTGTACATTAGAGGATATAGATTTTTCGATTCCATTTATATAATTATAATATGATTTTTTTGACAGTTTTTTACATTGAGTTCTGTAATTGTGAAATATCTTATAGTCATTAAGGGATTTAGATTCTTTAAAGTTTTTGTGTGCAGTTTTTTTGCAAATAACCAGGTTGATTAACTCGCTGTTGAACCATTTCGGGAACTTCGCTTCTTTGAAGTGTGAAAGTGGTACATAGTTTTCAATGGCCCTGTTGATAATTGTGTAAAAAATTTCAAGATTGTTGTTAATACTATTGTTGAGGTGAAGAAATGACCAGTCTTCATTTGTAAGATATTGGTTCATATTAGGATAGTCAGCTTTGGAAAAATTATAAGTTAAGTTAGGAAGAATAGTTGTGTCGTCTGGTGAGTTATTCATCGTTATGGTTATGCTTAAAGCGGGGTGGTGGCAGTCTAGGGGGAGGAGCTCGTCAACTGATTTAACAATGTGAATTGAGAGATCACTACAGAACACTAAATCCAGCAGCCGGTTATTGGTATTGTAGACTTGATTGACTTGATGTAGAGCGAGTAAGTTCGTCATATATATTATTTCACGAGCATTTTTTGGTAGGCTTAAGTTGTTATAAGAGTTTTTATTCATCCAATCGATGCTAGGGGTATTATAGTCATCAAATAAAATTGTTCTGACATCAGGGTATTTATTTTTAAAGGTTTTGAGGTCATCAATGTGGTTTCGGTAGACTGTGATGTTGGATCCAGGAGGAATGTAGACACATCCCAGTAAAATTTTACTTGATTTAGTTTTTAGTAATACAAATACCTATTCCACGTCTAAATGTTTGCAAATTAATCGAGTGGATGGCAGTGATTTTTTGACGGATATGAGAACTTCTCTTCCTCTGGTTTTATTGCTGGTGGCTGGATTCCTGTCAAGGCGGTAGGTGTTATAAGATGAGAATCCAAGTTCCTCGGTGTGAAGATAGTAGACAGTGAAAGTTAGTGTCTCAGAAAATTGGTTTAACCGGTAATAAATCAATTTAGACACCTTCAAAAAGTGACATTTAAAATATATATACGATTTTAAATGTCAATTTTTAAACTTTAAATGTCTGCTGTCTCAATCAGTGTCTCAGCAAATTGGTTTAACCGGTAATAAATCAATTTAGACACCTTCAAAAAGTGACATTTAAAATCGTACAAATAAGTCGTCTCAAAGTGGTTTAAACACATTTCGAAAATGGTCTTGTAAGCCGAAACAGCTGTTACCAAAATAATACTGAAATACTTGCAGAACTTGATAATGACATTGTTAAACTTAACTTTTTTTTTACATGAATACCGCACAAGAGTCCCAACTGCTCCCGTCTGGAGCCGTGGGTCTATGGCATCTATGGCATATGGTATGTTGTAAGGCTGAAGGCAGTGGGGAGGGGAAGGAGATAGACACGAGGAAGGTGGTAAGTACCTGGCTATTCAGATCTGGTCACCAAACACGGCTAATGCCATTTCAAGCAATGTTTCAATTCTGAATTGTGGTCTTACACCAGGGCGATGAGAGTATCTTCCACTCTGGAACGTGCCGCAAATATACTATATATTATTTTAAATGAATAAATTGTGAAATACGCAAATTAATCAAATAAAATTTATTTGCCACGCCGGGATTCGATCACGCGACCTTCGGAATGCGAGTCAAGCGCCTTATCGCTGTATTACGCCGGCCGTCGATTAACTAAATTTAAAAAAAAATTTAAATGGAATTCTACGGATTAAACACAAAAACAATTAAGAAACCGTGTGCGTTGTACTGAAGTGAGATCGATGTATTAAAAGTTTTCCATACTTCGTGTAGAAGTAATTTGCGTTCATATTGTTTTCACAATTAGGTAACATGTTAAATGAACATATTTCACAAAACACAGCCAGCTTTTCAGAACTCTGTACAAGAATTTTCCGATGATAAGACCGCTAATGAACCGTTTTCAGCTATGACCATCGAAAAGCAAAGTTTTTTGTATCGCTTTTAATGCTTCTCATTAAAAGTTTTCTCGCGCCCTAGAAACTCGTGTAAAATAATGACCTCTGTACAGAATAATACGTTATTTTATGTCCCATATATAAAACCCCACGAGATTTGCTTCGAGCCACGTTTTATCTGTTATTATTAAAAAGCTTCCATAAAAACGTTATTAAATATGAGAATTCATCCTTTCTGCTAGAAGTGTAATGGTTATCATACATACACGATGTTACGAGGGAATAACCCGACAAACCCGGAAATATGTCGTTTTAAATCAAATTTTAGACGTATTGACACTTTTCCACAAAAAAATTTAAATTGATTTCGAAAGACTGTTCTTTTATCTAGTAAAGCTATGTTTTAAATTTTGAGAAAATATGTTTATTTTTATTAGGTACAATAAGGTTTTGCCGTAGGTCGTTGGCAGATTTGTTAAATTTTAAAATAAAATTTGGTATTATACAACACACATTTCAAATCGTATAATCATGCAGTAAAATAAAACAATAAATTTTCTGGGAAAGCTATGTTTCTTATTTTAATTTTCGTTTTAATAAAATCATTTAAAAAAAGATCCGCACACGTGTTTTGTGACGAAAATACTTCAGTTTGTTCATTTAGTTACGGTTCTTATTTTGCTTAGTCATTATTGAAAAATTATAAATACTGATCATAAAATAATCACAAAAAGAACGTAATTTTATATTTTCGTTATTTGTTTTTGGAATGTGTTGCCGTGTTGCGCTACCTCCTTCTTTAGCCAACATTTCGGACAGCGTTGCAGTATGTTAATAGTTTTATCATCACGCCTTTCAGCATTTTTTAATGTAGGTATAAATTAAAGCAAATTTTCAATGAAATAAAATCAAAAAAGAGTTATTATTTTGTAAAGATAGTAAATAATGAATCTTTCTCATTGGAACCGCCCTGAACGATCGTAAGAACATTTTTCCACGAAATATGTATTCTCGGCCGCTGGCTGTTTAATGGCCTTTAAGGACGTACTTGACTTACTTTAACCAGTGATTCCTAAAAATTATTTGGAGTAAATAATGTTCGGTTACTTAGCTGAGTGATCATTGACAACATGCAAAACAAAAATTTGGAAAAAAACATCAAATATGTCAGCGGAGGTCAAAATTTTGTTTTTTATTATTTATTTCAAATACTGTCTGGAATATCTGGTCAGAGTAAGTATTTCCGTTAATACCCTCCTCAAATATTTATGTACAGATGACAATTTTAACTTGCGAACGGGTCGTTTGTACGACTTGGTAATGAGTTCAATAGCTCGGCTGTGGTTTGATTTTCCGGTCTCTGTATTTCTTCTCATACAGAAAAGGTTTAATTCTTCCTAAAGATTAATAAATACGTTGGAGTTATTGCAGGAGATTTGTGTACAAAAACACCCGACACGAACTGAGACGCACTCAATAAATACGGTGGAGTTATTACAGGAGATATGTGTACAAAAACACCCGACATGAACTGAGACACACTCAGTAAATATGGTGAAGTTATTACAGGAGATTTGTGAACAAAAACACCCGTCACGAACTGAGACTCACTCAGTAAATATGGTAGAGTTATTACAGGAGATTTGTGAACAAAAACACCCGACACGAACTGAGACGCACTCATAAAAATCATTCTGTCTCCTTTTGTATTACCGTGAGACATATGATTTAAGCAGTGTTAGAAAGTGGCAAGTCCACGCTTTATATGTATTTGTTTTGAACCATTTGTTACTTAAAACCTGAAAGATTATATTATTTGCTTTTAGAACCACAATATCATTTTTGCATAATTCCTAAAGTTGTGAACCATTTGAAAATTAATATCATCCAAGAATATTTCCAAATACATTAAAAATCTCAAAATTCCCGCGGGGTTAAGGCGGTACACAATCCTAACAATTTTTGTTTGCTTCAAACTCACATTTTAATAATTTCCGGCGAATTTGTAATTATAACAGCTTTTTTATTTCCATATCGCACACGGAATGCGAGTTATTTATATTTTAGATTAATAAAAACAGTACCTTACCATTAATATATTTCACGTACAACGATTTAAAAACTTTATAATCCGTTTTACAACTATGAAGTTTGCGGTAAGCACCAGATTTTATTTTTCTAGACGATGAATTAATAACTTCGTGAGGACAACATGGAGCCACATTTTAAATATTTGTAACACGTTCTTCAGAATTAATTAAAATGAACGCGGCAGAAAGGTCGAATCTCCCGGTCTGCTATGGTGAATTCGACCGTACGTTCGTACAATACGCCATGCCGCGGCGAATATTTGTTTACACGCTTTCTTCGCTTACGTCGTTAAGATTCCCGCATTATTCGTCTTCTTCTTCTTTTCTTTGATAGGGCAAATTCGACAGTAGGCCCGTCCAATATACGGGTCGCGAGTTGCAATTTGTATCCACGGCTTCTTTCTTACGTCGTTAAGATTCTGAATATATTGTCGTGTTAAGGCAGAATTGATGGGACAAGACAATATTGACAGCCACGCAAGGCTACTAACGAAATTGTTTGGCAAAAGGCAATAATAGACAATTTATCTGGCTCTTTTACCATTGGCTTAAAACATACAAAATGTCTCGAAATCAGGTATGTAGGTAGGTACCTATTTACTTATCATGTTAAGTTCATACTTCCCCTTGCCTTACCAACGAAATGTAGGAAGCATTTCACTTAGGTATGATTCGTATTGAATTTATTTTCCCAGTATTTACAGCGGGTGCCTTTTATTATATTAAGTTATTTAGTCACTCAATAAAAGGCGGTTTCTCCCGCAAGTGGATTCTCGCTGAAGAGAAGCCGAATAAGCGAGAAACTGCCTCCGATTCTCAGAATATAATGGAGACATTGCTTCGTTATAGATACGGAATAATGTATTTTACTAATTCTCTTCTACCGGTGTGGAATTCAATTAGCTGCATATATAATGAGTACTGAAATTATACTGGTTCATAAAGTTGAATACATGTAGGAAAATTGTTATTCACTCGAGCGATGGCAACAGGCGAGCAGTTCATAATATATTATGTTTTCGTGTAAATATTTGGAGATATGTTATTAATTAAATCGAATGGCAGAATCGAAAACCAACCACCCAGAAATCTCCTTCGCTCGAATGGGAGACGCAAACGTGTTATATGGAGAGGCGTTTGTGAATATTTTCATAATTCTACTTAAAAACAACAAGCCTAACTATGATGTCTTGGGATCGGGTAGTAATAACATCTGTTAATGTTACAATGTTTATTGGTTGCCAGATTAATATGGAGAGAGCGCTCAACAGCGGGTACATCCCTTTTATACATACCATTCTCGCTGTCTCGCACTCATGCCGTCACCCTCATACACATATACTCATACACCCCCACACTTAAAACCTAATTACATATATTTCTTTAGTCACAAATTTATACAAAACAAATATCTAAATATTTCAATCCAGTCAATGTATATGTAATTATTCTTGGTCTTCAATCCGTGTAGCATGGGCGTTGACCTCGAGGGCGTAACCTCCCCTCCCATGGTGTAGGTGACCTGCAAAAATTAGAGGAATTAGGAAATTTGGTCATGTCCACATCCGAGAGTGGACCCAGGTCCAGCAAATCATCAGACCTGTCACACTCCCCCCACCTAACCTTCCTCTCTGAAATCTGATCATGGTGGCGTTTCCAAATTTGTCCCGTAGACATAATTTTAACTAAATAAATCCTATTCCCCAATCTTTTAAAATTTTTTCCTAAAATCCATTTATTATCATTACTTCTTAAATCTCTGGTTAAAATCTCAACATTATCCACTATTGGAATAATCGTATTAAAAATTGATCTAATCCTCCTACCCAACATTAATGTACTAGGCTCAATGCCCGTAGACATTGAAGGCGTATTTCTAATATCAACTAAAAACGTCAAAAGTTTATCTTCAAAATCAGTAGGAAATTTATTATTTACCATAATTTTTTTCAAAAAATTCTTCACTGTTTTAACCCCATTTTCAGCTAAACCGTTAGAAGCAGGATGCTGTACAGCTGAAGTCAATGATTCTATATTATAATTATGACAAAATTCCTTAAAAACTGACGATGTGAAAGCTGTACCATTGTCACTTACAATTTGTTCCGGGATTCCGAACATAGAAAATAATCTTTTCAAAACTTTTATTGTACAAAACGAATCTACCTTATTTACAACATGACAGTCTATCCATTTTGTAGTTGCATCAACAATAATTAAAAAATTATGACCTCCCAACGGTCCCATGAAGTCAATATGCAATCTACTCCAGATTAAACCATTTATTGGCCAAGGTGCCAACTCAACTTTACACGGAGTAGGTAAACATTCCATGCATCGAGCACACTGTTTCACAGTTGCTTCTATATCATTGTTCATTCCGAGCCAAAAAAAATAATTTCGAGCAAGACTTTTCGATTTTACAATGCCTAAATGTGATTGATGTAAAAAATTCAATATAATTTCCCTTAATTCCCTTGGAACTACAAATTTATTATTATAAAATAAACATGAATTATAAGTCGATAATTTATCCCTAAAATACCAGAATTTCAATAAATCATCCTTTAAGAACTTTTTATCCGGCCAACCATTTGCTGTGAACTCGATAATGCTCGCTATATTTACATCATTAATCGAAAACTGTTTCATCGTTTCCGCATTTAATGTTGTTTCTGACTCGATTATGTTCACAAACTCTGACTCAACCGTATTCACGTTTAAAGAATCAACACATCTAAATTATCCTTATTATTAATCGGCATTCGTGATAAGAAATCCGCTTTGTTATCACCTGACTTAATATGCTCTATACTATAGTCAAAAGTCTGGAGTATTAGGGCGTACCTCTGCAGACGGTTAGCGGCCAAAACAGGTACTTGCTTATCCGTGTTCAAAATGTGTACTAACGATTTATTGTCGCAAGCCAAAACAAATTTATTACCGTATAAATACTGAAAGAATTTCTTCAACCCAAAAATTATAGCACACGCTTCCTTATCTAAAATAGAGTACTTTAATTCTGTTTCTGACAATAATCGGCTAGCAAATGCGATAGGTCTCTCTAAACCATTATCATATACATGGCAAATCACCACTGATAACGCTTTTTCAGATGCGTCTGAAATAAGTTTAATTGGTAAATTAGGATCAAAATGCACTAAAATATTATCTGACGTCAGCAGTTTCTTAACTCGCTCAAACGCAATATTACATTCCTCAGGCCACACATATTTTACTCCCCTTTTTAACAAGTTATACAATGGAGACAAAATACCTGAAATATTATGAACAAAAGCTCTATAATATGAAATAACCCCAAGTAAACTCCTAAGTTCTGAAACATTTTTCGGTACTGCCATTTGAGTAATCGCACAGATTTTATTTTCTAAAGGCATAACTCCTTTCCGCGAAATTTTAAAACCTAAATATTCTATCTCAGTTTCTAGAAAAGAACACTTATTTTCATTAATAGTTAATCCACAATCACTTAACTTACTAAGTACAGATTCACAAATAGAGAATAATTCCTCTTCAGAATTTCCAAACAACAAAATATCATCTAGAAATATACGAACGTTACGAAGTCTACCTACTACCGCCTGAATAACTTGCATAAATATAGCCGGACTTGTGGTCAAACCGAAAGGCAACACTTTATACCTGAATAAACCCACATGCGTACTTATCACACATAATTTTCTCGACTTCTCGTTCAACGAAATCTGACCAAAAGCATTACGCAAATCTATTTTAGCAAAAAATTTCGCACCATTTAAAGATGAAATTAAATCTTCTATACGAGGCAATGGATATTTCAACTTCGCTAACATAGGGTTTAATGTGGTTTTAAAATCAGTACAAATTCTAATTGAACCGTCTTTCTTTTTTACAACAACAATCGGACTAGCCATATCACTTATTTCTACGTTTTCAATTATATCTTCACGTAACATCTTATTTAATTCCTCCTCTACCTTTCCACGTAAACTAAAAGGTAACGATCTTGGATTCACAAACTTTGGCCTGAACTCCGAAATAACTTCGATGTTAGCTTCATAACCTATAAGCCTACCCGATTTTTCTGAAAACACATGAGCATATTTTTTCTTTAAACTATCACGAAAATTTAATTGATTATCACAACTAGTCTCACTGGTATTTACCGAATTTATTCCACTTAATCCGATACCGAAAACTTGTAAAAAATTTCTACCAACAATCGTAGAATTACCGTTTTTAATTATTATAAACTGCGTATCTACACTTTTATTTAAAAATAACACACTTTAATTAACTTTACCTACAATATTTAACCGTTTCCCGTCATATCCTGACAATTGAATATCGCATCTTTCCAATTTACAAGAAACAAAATCTTTTAAATACACTTCATATGGAATTGCATTAATCTCAGCGCCGGTGTCAACAATCGCTCGCAGAACAGTGTTACCAATAATGAGATCTACGAATATCGGTTCCGGCCCCGTGCCGTCATGCAACATAAAAACCGAATTTAATCGTTTATTCTTATTACCTACATTAATTTTACTGTTTTTACACACATTACTAGGATGACCCGATTTATTGCACCGATTACAAAAAATATTCTTCCAACAATCTTTCTGCAAATGATTCGTTTTTCCGCACAAAAAACATTTTTTTAATGCAATATTTACTGGCGTCTTACTACGCACTGCACTTTTAAATCTGATCGGACTATCCGACCTGGATTTACGGACAACATTACTATCCTTATGCACAACATTTAAATTCGTATCAACTTTCTTAAAATTAACAACATGTTCCCATGAAGCTGCTAACTGAATGCATTCCGAAAAAGAAGTATTTACCCCCTCAACGAACAACTTATGTTTCAATTTTTCATTGAAAATTTCAATAATGAATATGTCTTTTAAACAAGATTCCAGCCTCAATTCAAAATTGCACGTCAAAGTCAGTCCTCGCAACCTAGCAGCGTAATCTTTAATAGATTCGTTAGCTAGCTGTTTACACTTATAAAATAACTCACGCGACTCGAAAATATTTTGAATAGGTTTGCAATGTGAATCAAATAATTTACATAAATCATCAAAAGAACAAACAGAAACCTTTTTAGGGAAACATAGATCACATAATAAAGAGAAAGTTTCTTCGGTGAGGCAACTCAGCAAAAATGCTCTTTTGCGTTCTTGTGATAACACTTTGTCATCATGTAAAATGAGGGCCTGATCCAGTCGTTCCTTGAACAATGACCAGTTTCCCGTTCTGTAACAGAACGTCCCCAAATTTTTACAAACACCCTCCATTGGGGGAAGAGCTGAAACAAAATAATCAAGACTACTTATCTCAGCACTTCCAAGAAGGCTACACTCCGAGGTCCACGTTCCACGTTCCACGTGCACGCCTCCCAGAGCTGTAGATCACCGTCCCCGTCTGGCTCCGTCTCCCGACAGCTGCGGATCCAATCCCTACTCCGAGGTCTTCCTTCCCAGACTGCAGCGACGGAAACCAAGTCCTGGTTCCCGGCTAATCCACACGATGATCCAGTCCTTGACCCGATCCTTGATCCGGTCCTTTTGTACCCCGTTACACGGTGTACCCGAACGACAATAATTTTGTAATTTGTCGGTCCCACACAAGCGAATACTTGCGTGTGGCTACTCCAATTCTTCATAACACGATCGCTCCTGCGATCGGCCAACTTCCTGACAATCCTTACAGATTCCGATGGAATCTACCGCGTAGATTCTTTCAATTTACGTAAAAATTTACGAACTACCGAGCTGCGCCAACTATGATGTCTTGGGATCGGGTAGTAATAACATCTGTTAATGTTACAATGTTTATTGGTTGCCAGATTAATATGGAGAGAGCGCTCAACAGCGGGTACATCCCTTTTATACATACCATTCTCGCTGTCTCGCACTCATGCCGTCACCCTCATACACATACGTCACACTAACCATTACACATGGAAATAAAAGGACTTAGATTAAATCTGCTTCTACCATAAGAAAGCAATAACCGAACGAATGACCCCAATGTAAAGATAATTAATAAAGTAAGGACAATTATTTATTTCCCACTTCTTAGTATGTTTACAAAATCTTAACAATATAACGCACTTAAATAAGTCAACGCAGTAAATTCATTATTAATCTTTAACTGCTGACGTGGGTCCGCACAGGCCCAGCAATAATAGTAATATCGAAATACTTCCCCCTTGGTGACGCGTACGCTGCTTCCAGTAGCTTCGAATTTAGTGACGCCAGAGCCGTAAGTTTTAAATGTTTAAAGTTAAATTTCTGTAAGTAAATTCATTTCAATTTTTTTTACGGGCCTCTCTGATCCGTCTTCAGTACTTACGTGACTTTAAGTTGATTTTTACTATGCAAAAATAAACATAAACAACTTTAATAAAGTTTTATACGAATAGTTTATTCGAGACACTTTTGAAATATTATAATAAAAGTGAGTTCGTTGTTTTTATTTAGTTTACTAGCCCCTCCGAATTTTCACGAATATTCGCTTGAGATGTCTCAATAAATGATATTTTACGAAAACTTTGTGTTATTACCGCTTCACAATTAAACCTCTATAAATGAAAAATTTCTGAACGTAGCCAAATAGTAAAAACTGTTTTAGAAAGGTTACAAAATAAGCTTTCAAGTCGAGTCGCCGGTCCGAAATTTGGCGGGAAAAATTATGTGTCAGATTGCGCGAATGACAGAATATTCTTGTTATGTATTTCTATGGACAACTTGAATAGGGATGTCGTGACTATCGACCTTTTACTTTAACGATTTCTATGGAGACACACGCGTTGACGTATAAACACGCTTATTGTACTTGAAATTTCTGATCTCAAGTGATTTTTGCCAAAATTTATTTCTTAGTATCCAAATTGTCAAATATAAGTTACTTAACAATAAAAAAGTATTTTTATTTTATTTAAATATATGTAAATTGTCCAATAAACATTAATTTGGACCTAAAAATTTTAATGGATCTCTAATATATAAACATTTACAGAAACGGGCCGAACTGGCCCCTCGTCAGAGAATACGTAAAAAAAATCACGAGAGCAGTTAAAGGTTAAATAAACAAGAAAACATTAACGTTTAGTGCGGGTTAAACAGATTTAAAAGTACACCAGATAATAGAGTAGGGTCTCAATCATTTTATCAACAAATTTGTTTAACCGGTAATAAAACAATTTAGGTACCTTAAAAAATTGAAATTTAGAAGCATATTGAATTTATGTAAGTCGTCTCAAAGTGGTTTGACTACAGTATGAAAATGGTCCAGTAAGCCGAAGTAGCTGTCATAAAAATAAAAAAATAAAATGCTTCTCAGAACTTAATGATCACAGTATAAAGGAAAGTATATTTATAAAGGAGCCATAGTACAAAAATAAATGGATGAAATAATAAACGTTATCTTGATCCTCACCTAATTAAATACTTAGTAATCATGATTCAATGAACTCTAAAACTTTTGCTTTAAATTTAAGTTTCATTTTCGGAATTTGCAGCGTTTTCGAGTTCTCACCTATTCTTATTATTAACGGGAATTTTTTTTATTACCACTATCAAAATTATAACATATTTTCCGGAATTCAAAGTATCGGCGAGAACCCTCAAGAAAAAATTGGATCCAATCGGACCATTTTAACCCCCAATTAGCCCAATTGGACCTCCAACCCATCCGGTCCCGAGCACCGCTGCTTTCGTGTTAATGGTGGATCTACAGCGTCTGTACGCCAATGATTGCCGATGCCGTGATTTGTCAAGGGTCTTTTTTTAGATTAGCTCCACACAGGAGGTCCTGAACAAAATAAATCTCCTCAGAGCTCATGTCGTCTTTAGGGGTGCTCTATGGAGGGTCTTTTTAGGAAAGTATGGACATGAAGTTCTGCTGAGGAAAAAGGTATGATGGGTGGGTAGGAATCTGGAGAACAACGTGTTAAGAAGTGACGAACTAATAGTTTAACTCTCCTCCCACAGCGGTGCAAAGCGAAGGGTCGAGAGAGTTCGGCTGGACAGGTCAAAAGGTCTCCCTCAACCATTTTATCTCGACCCGCCACGCAGTAGGTGGGCAAAAGCATCCGCCACCAAGATCTAGACAAACCTCACCCCATAATTATGCTAAGTCACCAAATGTAGTGAACCACTCCGCACCACAGATTAAATAAAATAAAATTTGGGGTGGGTTTCTTCACCACTGTTACTTTTTGCGTAGAAATGTCTTTCGTACGCCACTGCGCATAATTTATGTTTTTCTACTCAGCTTTCTTTTTAGAGCTCTTCATGATCTGTACGACAATGTTTGAATAACTCATATATCCCTTTCCATTGCGGAGTTATGACTGATTCTTTGGTGGCGCAGAGTGAATCTCAAGGCTTTTATCTGACCCTCTCTCCAATCGATAACGTAAGCACACTAACAAACAACGGACAATGGTATATTTTTCAAAACACGTGCGCCACAATCTTTGGACCTTGAGATATATTTAAATACTGTACTATATCAATTTGATTTTATCGCAAATCTCTGATGGAACCCTTAGTATGGGAGCATATTGATTACTCTTAAATGCATCTTGTGGTAGAATTACAACCATACCATTATAGAAATACAACTATGTATTCCAAACATACCATTAAAAAAATCATTATCAGATATTTCGTGGAATTCGTAGATTTTACAATTTTTTAAAATTCAAAACTAGCTTTTACCCACGGCTTTGCTCGCATGGTATAAGGGAGAAATTACTGTATAAAGAATTTTCCCACGGGTATGAAATGTTTTTTCCGGAATAAAAAGTAGCGTAAGTAATTTCCCAGTCCTCAAATTTCTCGGTTTCAAAAAATCACGTCGATCGGTCATTTACATTATTAAAGCCAGTTACCGGCAAGCTTTGCTATGCCACTTAATAAAGAAATTGTTTCTCCCTGAGTGTCCTTTCCTCTCCCACATCCCCTTCCCCTCTCGCATTCCCACTCTGCTTTCCCTCTCCCCACTGCCCTCGCCCGCTTCCCCCGAATTCTCCTTCCCATTCCCGAGTTCGCCTCCCCTCTTGGGTTCCCCTCCCCTCCCCGCTCCCGTGAACCCCCTCCCGAGTTTCCCTCCTCTCTCTGGAGTTCCCCTCCCCCCCGGGTTCTCCTCTCCCCTCCCATTCCCGCATACCATACATTCAGTTCCGGTACATTCAATTTTCAAACAGCTCGCTACCTATTGCAAATTTTTTACAAAAACTGGAATTTGCAACGCCTGTCTTTAATCCCAAATACACCCAATACCTCAATAATATAGAGCGCATACAAAATAAATTTATTGAGTATCTCGGTTACAAATACAACAATAATTACATCTGCACTCTCTAATCCCTGAAATCCAGGAGAACGTTAGCTGACATGACATTTCTCCATAAAATAATACATAACGAAATAGACTGCCCAGAACTTCTATCCCAAATAAATTTTAACATCCCATATAAAAGAACTTGCCACACCAACCTTTTTACACAACCAGTAATAATACGAACGCTGCAGCCAACTCCCCCATTTCCCGCATCCTTCAAAGATAAACTCAATTAAAAAAACCACAAATACCGATATATTTTTTGATTCCCTCCCTCTATTTAAGAAAAAAACATTTCTAGCACACTGAATTCACACACATAACACACACAACACAATTTTAATCACCTGAAACTTCGACAACCCTAGATGGTTTATTGGATAATTCGTTGTAACGCGTCGCGACGTCTTCGGTGACGAGTAAAATTTGGACAAAACCGGTATTTTTAAATATATATTTCAATGGATTCTCTGCAAAAGTTGTATGGCCGCCTTTTGTTGTATTGTAAATAGTAATTGCGCTTTTATCAGGAGAAAATGGTATTTATTACGGAACTTCGCTTTTAGTACCTACTTAGATGAAATCAACGAAATTTAAATTTCGCGAGGTTAGAAGCCACAAAGGTGTTTTTTTCCACGCAATAAAAAAGCGAAAATTGTCGCTCAATTTTATCACCGCTTTTACGACTTATTCATACCAACAAGTTATAAAGAGATTTAAAAATGTTTTATTTGCTTGAAATAATATTCCATTTATGTTTTACCTGCTATTACGCAATTCAAAGGGTGGGTTTCTTCATTTACCGAGAATGCTAAATGCAATGCTAATTGTAAAAGTGAACGATCGAAATTTAAAATTTAAACGAACTTTATATGCATTTGACCGTTTTCTTTTACGATTAGCATTGCATTTAGCATTCTCGGTAAAGCCTCGATGACACACGGCGAGTTTACAAGCTACTATCTGGGAAATTCACTATCTGTTTGTAAACTCGCCCAGTGTCATCGTGTTACTTGCTAACTAGCAGCGACTAGCAAATTGTTAACAATCTACGAAAAAAGCTGAAAGGTCGTCAACTTTACTCGCCTACACGCTTGCTCCGCTTGCTCGTGATTGGTTTATTTATTTTTACAACATGGCTTTTGATAAACAGCTGATTTCGACTGTCAAACATCTGAAGAATTAATTATAAATAAATTAGTAGGCGTCGTTATTCTTGTTACTGGCGCTAGCAGCGGCCTCAGTTTCCTACGCTTCTGAGCGAGTGGACAGTTTTGTGTGTCATCATGACAATCTCACTCGCCGATTTACCCGCTTTTAAAACTTTGTAGATAGTAGCTTGTAACTCGCCATGTGTCATCGAGGCTTTAATGAAGAAACCCACCATTACAGTTTTTTTAATTATCTCCATACAGGAGGCCTCGACGAAAAAAACTCCAAGAGTGGATACCATCTTTGGGGATGCTGTGTGGAGGGTCATTTCGTGGAAAGGAAGGAGATGAAGTTCAGGGAAGAAAAAAGGCATGAGGGGTGGATAGGAACCTGGATGTCAGTGCGTCCAGGAGTGACGGATATATGAATCTATTACTTTCACTACGGCGTAAGGCTATGGGTTGAGAGTCCTGCTGTAGAGGTCAAAAGGTCTACCTCGATCAGTCTCTCCCGATCCGGCCCAATAGGTGGGTAAATGCATCCGCCTGCAACCGGGGCGATCTACGGCGGGGTGTTGGTTTTCTAATAACATCCCAGGGCGGCGGTACGCACACCGCCTTCAAAATTGAAGACTTCCAGATGACATTTTGATGCAATCGAACCTACTTCTTGAAAAGAGTGATAGTAGTATGATAATTTTTGTATTATGTAACCCATCCTAAGGGGTCGTTTCAACGAATTCAACAGCTCTGCTCGCTGGGAGATTTGCCGGCCTTTGCTTTTCCCCCTTCTGTACGATGGGTCTCTTGACTCATCCCTCCACATCGGTTCATGACGAGTTCATCGAAAACGAATTCATCGAAAATCAATTCATCGAAAGCAAATTCATCGCAAACGAGTTCATCGAAAACCAATTCATCGAAAATCAATTCATCGAAAAGCAATTCATCGAATGATCAATTCATCGAATCGCCGTCAGTCAGTATCTCCCCATCCGGTCCGCCACGTAGGAGGTATGTCTAAGTCATGCCGCCAAGACTTAGACATACCTCACCCATGAACCCAAATAAATGGTGCATATACCCGCTTAACAAATTGAATTCTTTCCATTCTAGAAATCAAATTCAATAATAATAAACAATAATGTAGTATTTGTATAGAGCAGTTTTCTGTTATTTTACTTCAAGTGCGCTTAATTATAATAAACTTAAACGTAATCCTATATAGTGTTCCAAACGAGTACTTACGAAAAAAGATAAAATAATGTGAAACAAAGAATATACATACAATCTATGCATGAATAAATACGACCCACGCCAACTACAGGAAAATATACGCAGATGTCTACTATGAAAGTATCTGAAACAATTCATATTGGCCTTCGCTCACGGAGAAACTGAAAAAAACAGTTGTCTACGCAATCGCAATCAACCTCCTGAACAAAATTGATATTTTTCTGATCTCTCAAGTAAAAATATGACAAAACTTGACAGGTCGTGAGTCACTACCATGGCAATCCGTCAAAACGACAACTGAAACGCGACTGAAATGTTGACGGCGTGGTAGCGGTTCACGAACTGTCTGCGATATGTTAGATCAGAAAAAATATCGATTTTGTTCAGGAGGTTGATTGCGATTGCGTCGACAACTGTTTTTTTTCAGTTTCTCCATGAGCGAAGACCTTTAGTCAAGATAAAAAGCTCGAACTTATTGATACGAAAAATTCTTAAATTTGATATATATATATACTGAAGTCAAAAGTTTTCTCAATCAAGTTGATAATTTTATTCAGAAAAAAAAATTACGAAGGAACGTTTAAGCTCGAACATTAATTATAAAAAAAATAATTTAATACAATCAACACTTTTTTTAACGTGGATTAATTATTCTGCATTAAATTAATTACGTGCTTCTTGACAAATTATTCTGAAAAGTCGGGAACTCGTGTCAACGTCTCAACTTTTCTTTTCATTCCGTTTAAATTTTTACTTTATTTTATTTCATTTTATTTTATTTGGAAAACCAACTGGCACAATAATTAATAATGTTTGATGAAATAATGTGTAAATATTTAACCAAGAAAAGGTTTTCACTGATGTATATTAAACTATTTAGTGAGTAGGTATAAAAAAAAACAGTTAAATTAGGTTATGTGGATGGGATGGTGGAAGGGAGGCGAAAGGGATGTATCTATTCTGTGTAAATAGTAGTATGTATGTGTAAATTTTATTTATTCATTTTAGGTTTGAAAATGTTAGGTACTGTATTAAATAAGTCACTGTATGGAATGTTAAAGATGTATGAATGAATGAATTTTGTTAGTGTTGCTTCGAGGAATGTTTAATGCGTGGTTTTGTCTGGTTTGTCTGATGGGCACTCTTAGTTGAATTATTTCTAGTAATTCCGGGTAATCTATCATATGTAGAGGTAGCTATTTTTTGTAAAAATAGTACGTCTGCCCAATTTCTACGACTTTCCAATGACGATATCCTGAAGAAAGTGGCTGAATCTTCGTGGTTCAGTTGAGACCGAAAATCAACGTATCGTAGAAATCGGTTTTGCACTTTCTCAATTTTTTCTATGTGACATATATACTTGAGATTCCAGATTTGAGAGGCGTACTCCAGAGAGCTGCGTACGTACGCAAAGCAAAGGATTTTCATGGTGTTTATTTTCTTAAAAAATCTTTGCAAGTTCTAAGTATAAAGCCTAGTACCTTGGAAGCCTTTGATACCATGGATTTGATGTGGTGGTCAAAAAGTACAAACAGTAGTTGTTTTACTTATTTTTTTTATTTAGTAATACCTCACAAGAGTCTCAGCTGCTCCCGTCTGGAGCCAGTGAGACCATGGCATCCCCAATTGGAGTATGTTGTGAGGTTGAAGGTAGTGTGGAGGGAAAGGAGGTACGGAAGAGGCAGGTGGGAAAATACCTGGCTATTCAGATCTGGTTACCAAACACGGCTAACGCCATTTCAAGCCACGTTTCAATTCTGCGACACTGAGAGTATCGAGCACTCTGGAACGCGCCGCAAAATTTAGTATAAATTATTTCGAATTAATTAATTATGAAATCACACAAATTAACCAAATAACATTTATTTTCCCACGTCGGGATTGCGAGTCAAGAGCCCTGGGCCTTGACCACACCGGACGCCGATTGTAATTACTTACTCACTTAATTAATTACTTCCTCAAAGTAATTACCTACCCATGCTGAGATTAGAACCCACGACCTCCGGATTCATATTTGAGAGCCTTACCCCTCGACCCCGGATGCCATGTTGTTTCATAGCTCCATACCCGATTGACACTGAAATTCATTCGTCATAACACGTGCCAGTGCCTAATCTGGTGGTTTCAAATTCGAAATACCTAGACTTGCAACAAACAAAAAAGGAAAAAATGAGCTGAAAATTCACATAAAAAAAACAACTGCCCAATAAGCCCATTTTTTCTGTTTTTTGGTTGAGGTTTTGCGAGCTTTGACGATTGTTTGAAAACCACGATACACGTTTTACAAAAATATTTATGTTATGCGTTTGGTATTTCGTTGAAAATTATTTTAATCGAAAAAATGCTCAAGTGAAATGTGAGTTTTCTGATATGTAGAACGTTAGTAGGTACGGACCGCTTTTGTGTTTATTTTTAACTTTCAATACAACAGTGAAAGGAATTATTCCACTTTGAAGAGATTGTTATAAGCTGGTGGAAGATCCCACGTAAATATTATCGTGGTATGTTTTGTGTCGGGGTATCGTTTAAAAGGTAGTCAAGTCTTTAGAAAACTAAAATAATTATTGTGAAATCGATTTACGAAAATTTTAATTGTTAAATGTCGTGTTACCGGGATACTGTTCCGCTTGAAGGACGAAAGTGCTTTAACACCCAACGTCGCGACCGGCCAGAGAATTTTTTTAACACAATATTAAATTATCATCACCATCATCACACTTGGCTCTACAACCCCTGGTGGGTCTTGGCCTCCTCAAGAGTCTTCCCCCACTCATCATTGTTTTGGGCCAGCTCTCTCCAGTTTACAGTCTCCAAGATGGATATTCTTTGAGGACGTTGTCGCTCACCTTAAACTTGGTCTTCCCAGGCTCCTTCGCCCTGTCGGTCTTGAGTTTAGCAAGGACTTTAGTGCTTGATGCTCGGTCATTTTCTCTACATGAACCAGTCACCGAAGTCTTCCCAGTTTTATAAATTTTGTGACATTTAGATCCTTAACATTAAATGATTTATTACTTATTGAACATTAAATTATAATATTTAATAAATAATAAATCAACGATTTTTCTAGAGATTCAACTCCAGAGGGGGCCCGGCTCAGTGACATAATCTGAGTACATAGGATTCGCAAAGTGATACGTGATTTCTATTTCCTCTGAGGAGGCTTCGGCTGGGTGCTGTTGAGTGCTGGATCCATATTGTTGAAAAATAAAATAAGGCTTTATTTCCGGGTAATCAGAAAATTTATAAACATTCTCAGAAATTATTGTAATACTGCGGTGAATGTCTTTAAAGATTTTACCGACCAATGCAAAAAACCTGAAAATGTAAATGACATAAGGAAATATTACCAATATGATAGATAGCAGAATAGTTCTCTTTTTTGCTTACTGACGACCTGTATTTTTCCTTCCTGAAGTATCTCTGTGTAGTATTTTTTTATAGCTGTGCTTCAAATGTGTCATATATGTAATTTACACCCCTCTTATCCAATTGCTCAAATAAGAAAAATATTATGTAACAATTTCAGATAAACTTAAAAAAAAAAACAAAAAACCTCAAATTGTAACACTTAATCGTTGAAGACTGCGTCTTTCAAACGGAAATTCGAAACATTTGTCTGTTTCATATTATTGTATGTGATTCGCTAATGATAATAATAATAATAATTGGATAATTTGTAGAGCGCCGTTTTTGTGAAAAATCACCTCAAGGGCGCTTAAATCTTTAATGATTGAATAATAATATAAAAAAATTTGTATCCAAAAAAGTTTGTTTTTTGGTAAAATAATTATGAGCTTCAAATTTTAGTTTGACCCCAAAATTATTTTTTTTAATATTTTTTACAATTTTTGTGTGTAATTAATTAGATTTTTTTTATTTCAATGCATATATTATGTAATTAATTATTATACAATAATTAATTACATGTATGTAATTAATTATTATTAATTAATTATTATACAATAATTAATTACATAATATATGTATTTGATTTACCTCCATAAATAATAAATATGTAATTAATAATGATTAATTAATAGTTAGATAATTATTATTTTTTTAATTTGGGTCCACCTTTCGTTGTCATCTTTGGGGATCTTGTGTGGAGGATCATTTTACGGAAACAAAAAAGAGAAAGTTCTGGGAAGGAAACAGACATGAGAGGTGGGTAGGAGTGTGGGGGACGTATGAATCTATCCCTCCCACTGCGGCGCAAGGCGATGGGTTGAGAGAATCCGACTGAAGAGTTCTAGGTTATGTCTCCCTAAATCATTCTCTATCGATCCGGCCGGCAGGAGGTGGGCACACACGTGTGCCGCCAAAACCTAGACAAACCTCACCCCATGAACCCGGGCACCCTGTTAAGTCACCAAACGTAGCAAGTTACTTAGAATGACCTATGGCAGAGGTGTTCGTTGTACAATAAATGGTTCCAGGGGCGTCATGATTCTAGGCATTATTACTAATTATTAGGTAGATTTATTTATCTGTCACCCTTGCTTCATCCTTTCCCCTAAGAGCTTTGAGACATAAGATGTAGAAGACTTAGTACTTGTATAAAATTAGAATTTAAGTCGTGTTATTTTAGATGAAACACTTAAAGCTTATGGAATACCAACCCACGGCTTCGTGAAAAGGGTTTTATACTTGCATGCAAATAAACTAAGCTCCGGAAATTTACGAGTTGAATATGTTGGTTGGGTCATTAGAAAATAATACTTTAGTACTTAAAATATTTTAATCAATGTGCCTTACGGGAAAAATTATTATAAATCTATTTGTGTTTTGTACTCGTGTTGCATTGCAAAGCTTTCTGAGGGAACAGTGCGATGAACATAAATCGAGACAGTGGCAATAGAATGTAAATCGAGATAAATTTTAATCTGAAAATACATAGATCGAGATAATGGCAAAGAACATAAATGGAGACAATTTTTAATCTGAACATAAATCGAGATAATGGCAATGAACATAAATGGAGACCATTTTAATTTGAACATAAATCGAGATAATGGCAATGAACATAAATGGAGACTATTTTTAATCTGAACATAAATCGAGATAATGGCAAAGAACATAAATGAAGACAATTTTTTATCTGAACATAAATCGAAATAATGGCAATGAACATATTGGAGACCATTGGAGATTATTTTTAATCTGAACATAAATCGTGATAATGGCAATGAACACAAATGGAGACAATTTTTAATCTGAAGATACGAGTAAATCGAGATAATGTCAATGAAAAATGGATACAATTTTTAATCTGAACATTAATCGAGAAAATGGCAATGAACATAAATAGAGATAATTTTTAATCTGAACACAAATCGAGATAATGGCAATCAAAAATGAAAACATTTTTTTATCTGAACATAAATCGAGATAATGGAAATGAACATAAATGGAGACAATTTTTTATCTGAACATACCTAAATCGAGAAAATAGCAATGAACACAAATGGAGGCAATTTTTAGTCAGAACATAAATCGATGATATCCGCTCAAGAATCCCAATTGTTGATGAAAATGATTACACAACAAGTGTATACCTACTATTTATTATTCGAATATTATTTATTATACACACGTGTAGATATAGTAAAAAAATTAAATGTACTTCCTCCATATTCACAAAATGCATTTAATTGCACTTGAGGACCACACCCCTTTTCCACCCATTGAATAAATTCAATAATGTTGTTAGTAATAAACTGTCTCATGTCTTCAGAAGGCGAAATAGCTGTGATATGTTATAATAATTACGCTGCGGAATTTTTTTATAAATTGAAGAATTATATAAAGGAAAAAATTAAAATTATAATGGAACTATTCGAATTAAACTTAACGAAAATAAAATAAAAACTGCTCAGTCGAATTACGACCCAATCAACTTAAGTTTCTAACTAGGCAATGCCTGTTCTAAGAAACTAATCTACTAACGATTTCACTTTTCATTGTTTGGTGTAACATCAAATTTGTAAAGATCTTTAATCGTATTATTTTAATTTATTTGAATTTTGTAAGCGAATCAAGTAATTTTGAAATTTGTAAGCGAATGGAAGAAAAATATGGGAAAACTTCTGAGAAAAAATACTTAATGAAATTGAACATATAACTAGTAGCTCGTATTAGATTATCAGATTAATTCAGTAACATCTTTTAATAACATTTCCGAATCTTTCCCAAAATTTAATAACCATTTTGCTATTTTTGGACGGAATGATAAGATTTATATGTGTTTTTGTCAGACGGTAAAACAGGGAACAGATCATGGTTTGAGCTATTTTGAGCTTTTATAATTTCCGCGATGCTTCACGGTTACGGTACCGTGGCGGCAAAATAAGGCAATACACATACGTTTCTTAACACAATAACAGCTCTTTCAAAAGATGAGATATTATACATTGTAAGTAGGTCTGTTGCATAAAGTCATAATTTTCTTGCATCTCTCTCTCACACCGCAACGCACGTCTCTGTAGACCTCTACCAATACTACTACCAATGACGATTAAAGTTTTGAATATACTTACAAGGATAATATTGAAGTGTGAGTGAATTCCAAAAATTCAAAAACGTGAAATGTAATTGGGCTGATGGTTTTTGTTTTGTTCTTTAAGCAAGTAATGCTGCGCCTCTTTCTAACACGCTAAATAACGACAATCAAAAATGAGATAAACGATGAACGTATGTCTGCACCCCCCCAAAGGAAACACCCATTCATTATCGTTGATCTCACTCACACGTAAAAAGAAAATGAAACGCAATTCCCGGTGGATAAAAGAAGTACTTTGTACGAAACAGTCGTACGTGTTTTGTGTGTCTCAGCATTATTTAATGAATAAGAAAGAGCTGCGGCATTATAGCGATAAGTAAAGTATGTTTATTACCTTTTTTGCCGTAACAGTACCGTAACTGTGAAACGTCACAGTAATTATAAAAATGCTCAATGACAGAATACACGGCATTAGGCCGACAATTTCCACCAAATGATTCGATTATTGTTTTGTTATTTTGTCAAGTAAAAATTACCCGTTATTTTATATCAGTACCCATGAAACGCCTATCTACATACGTTATCCAATCACCATTATTCGATTTCTTAATCAAAATACTAGAGAAATTGTGCGAAATTTTCTCGACCTGTCATCTGGCATTGTTTCCACATGGCCATCCCATCGGAGCTTACAGAAACTAACGACGGTTTTACGCTCAATTAGTTTCTTAAGTTCATGGTTGACTGCTGACGGCAGACAAAAGGTAAAGAAGCAAACATAAAGGGAATAAACTTATATCAAATAAAGGACCGATAAAAGTTCACGTAAATCAATAGGGATAAATAATAATGTATTTACGATCCCGTATCACGTTACGTAATGGTTGAATACATTTATAAACTTTTTCTCCAGATTAAATCACATCTGGGTTTTCAGAAAAGTCGGGCAAGTGTGGTGTAATTTGATTTTCACAGATTACAACTCCTCAACTTAGTATACCTACCCATAAAAACATAAGTTGGGTCGGCCCGCTTCTAAAAGTTCAACTTCTGGGAAAAGAACTTACAGAATAACTTGACAGGAGTCAGCAAGTCAAGTAACTTCACGTAAACGGTTAAGTTTTCAGTTTTTAAATATTTTGTGGTCTTATAATATGAGGTGTGTAGAATCAAATCCAGCATTCTCCACTTTTTTTCAAAAATGGACTAATGATGCAACTTTGTTAATGATTCACTCTTTTACCTAGAAAAGCAGTTATTTGGCATTAAAACCAACTCTTTATGCTTTAAAAATCCATTTTAAAAACTGCGTTAGTATCAAAGGCAGCAATCTCCAACTCACTTAAGAAACAAAACCAGCATTCTCCAATTTGGCCAATGGTAAGCCTCCATTTGATCACGTGACAACATGGCCGCCCATACAAAATTGTATGGTCGTGTGTTGAATCTGTCGCTCTAATTTTACTGTTTTAAATAGTTCGGAGTAATTTTAGAAATAAAAAAAAGATGCCAGTGTGATTATGGACTCTCACCCTTCATCCGTGCCCAAGAAAAACGCAAGGAAGAAGTCAAGGAATCCAGAAAAATGGAAAGCAAAAGTAGTCAAAATTCTAAGATGAGCTGTCATAAAATACCGTTTATTTCATAGGCGTGGAGTGGCAAAAGATTTTTTTAGGTGTTAATTAAAATTCATAAATTAAATTAATGTGCATAGACATGTTTTACTTTTATAATTAAATCTAGGATTCATAGCCTTGCACATAAACATTCCGAATTACATGTTTAGTGTTGAAAATTTTGCGAGTTTCAAGCCAATTTTGATCAAAATAATTAACCTTCATTATTTTTCTTTTTTTTTTTTTTTTTCTCTGTTAATATTAATTAATATTAATAATATTATTATTTTCTGAAGTGAAAGCTTCTTTGTGATTTGAAATTCGATGAAACAAAAAAGCGACACTAAAAATAGACAAACGCATACATCTATAGGATTAAGGCTGCGAAAGAATAAGATAATAATTGATCTCCTCTTCGTGCAGTGCTTGTCCCCACTCTTGTCTACTTTCCCGGGGTGGCGGTACCCATACACACCTCCCAAATTCAATACTGTATGAGTACATTACAAAACCTATTTTAATTTTACTAAAATTAAAATCATAATAATAATCACGAACTTCCCTGTGATTTGGTCGGTCCATTATTGTGACGTCATATTTATTTGTCAGAATCAAAGTCAGCTTTCTCCACACGTGTGAGAAACAAAGGCAGCATTCTCCTTACGTGGGTATCAAATGCAGCAATCTCCATAATTAAATCCGTTATAACTAATCAATCAATACAATAAACAAATTCTACTGTGGAAATTATAATAGATAAGCAGTTTCCCCTTTTGAATAAAATTATAAACTTATAAATACGTGAGAATTGTTGAAATGAAACGTTTTTTTTGGTTTTCTCAAAATAACGCTTTTTGGAGAATGCTGCCTTTGATTCTATACCCCTCAATGTTATGCAACATATTTTTGTTTGTAGGCAGTGTTAGGTAATTCGGTTTTTAGATTTGGTACTTTGACTGCAAAGTAGCAATTTTAGGACAGTAATGTAGTCGGCGAATAAATATGCGTCAATTTTTTAATAGTAGAACGTGTAAGATGTTGGTTTTAGATAAGAAATGTAAGATGTTGGTTTTTGGCTGTTTTGTTTTGTTTTGGCTGATTGTTGGCTGTTTCCAACAGCATTTATCTCGGGAATGTTGGGTATCTGCAGCCTTAATTCCAGAAGAGATGTCGCATTACTACTGATGGCTTATAAGTTGTTACATAACGACGGGCTCGAACCGCCTTGTTACGAACAGGTACAAATTAATAATCACAATGATTAGGACACAACAACAATGGTTCAATTTAAATACTTACAGAAACCAAATTATAATACAAACCTCCGGCTAGCGTCCCTCAGGGATATCGTGTTTTCAGTTCGTTTGGGATTTGATTCAAAACGACTGTCGCTTTATTGTTAGAATAATTATAGATAGGTTTTTTAATAAATGAAAAGATCTCTTGTCGCTTTTAAATAATTGGTGAATTTATTAATGACTCGACGCTTCTAGGAAAAGCTTTTAATCTCTTTGTGAACTCAAGGTTAATGATTTTAAAATATAATAAGAGGGTTGAATGATAACACATAATTATATAAGTTTTACGTACGTTACACTGTCACGGGCAGCATCTGGGCCGAGGATCTCGTCCGGGAACACCACCGAGTTGATTTAAATATCCAAATTTAACTATATTTTGAATTACGTGTCCCAAACAAATGTTGGAATCAAAAAGGCGGTCGGAAATATGCACCAAGAACCGTCCCTCACCACAGTTAAAACCCAGAAGAACCGGCAAGTGGCGGGCTGCAGCCCCCTGGCTGCTTGCTTCCCCCCTCCCACGGCGAATTCTTGACCAATCAAAAAGATCTAGCCGAAGTTGCCAGCTGTTGACAACTAGTATTTAGTACCTGACGACGGAAACATTCATATAGGGGTAGGAAGTTATAATTCAAGAAAGTACTTCATAACACATCCCCGAAAACACCAGGAAAAAAACCGCGGTCGTAACGAAGGTTTTTTGAATCTAAACCCTTCAAAGATTTCCCTCGATAAACTTTACAAAAAAAAAAATCGTTCACATAGAGATTCAGCATTAAAAACCTAGGCAAAAAGTTGTACAGTTTACAATAAGTTATATAGTTTACAATACACATAAAGTATCAAATAGACAGCAAAATCAACACGTCGAAGTGGCCTGGCAGGAACTTCGTGGCACGCAGTTTTCTAGGCAGCGCAAGTCAGTGTGTAATGTCCATCAGGGCGTCTAGAGTAATAGTCAGGATCCTCAGCAGGAGAGAAGTGTCAACATGAAATAAAATTACAAAATTATTAGAAAAGTACAAACACTTAGGCATCAAGACACTTAGAGTAAACAAAATTATCTGAACAGTAATTGTATAAGCGACAAGAGATCAAAGCGTAAGGTAACTAATTCCACATTAGATGTCGTGATGTATGCATTGGCGTATGTCGTAGAACACAAAGCACATTCAACCCCCTTTTAAAGAACAGGTAATGGCTCAGTGAAGTCAGTGTCCACTTTTTAACAGTACGGATCACTGGTTAACGACATATTAAAACAAAACAGATAATAAAACAGACAACATAAAATCAAAGTCCTTTAGTGACCCACATAGCGTCAGAAATCTTATAAGATTCTAACGTAGGTATAATTTAGGACACTAATTGGAACACCGCAGTGATCCCCCTTAAAATTAAACTGTCAGCAGAAACGGGTGGACTCCAAGATTTCTTTAGACACACATTAATAATACCTCAGATTGTCATCAGAAACGGGCGGACTCCGAGATTTCTTTAGACACACATTAATAATACCTCAAATTGTCGTCAGAAACGGGCGGACTCCGAGATTTCTTTAGACACACATTAATAATACCTCAAATTGTCGTCAGAAACGGGCGGACTCCGAGATTTCTTTAGACACACATTAATAATACCTCAAATTGTCGTCAGAAACGGGCGGACTCCGAGATTTCTTTAGACACACATTAATAATACCTCAGATTTTATCACATTCACTGTAATATAATTGTCGTCGATTTATTGCGTTTTAAGGCAATGTTTAAAGTTATTGTACCTAGTCAGCGCATTATAGTATTTTTTTAATGATGACAACAATGATAATAATGAAAGATATCATAAAATAGTATCGCTTTTCCACTTCATTTACGCGGGCTATGCCACGGGGCGCCATCTTGTCTTTGTACGAGTTAAACAAGACAAACTCAAATCAAAATAACGAGGGTATCAATGACCCGCGTTACTCTCACCAGAGTACTGCAATGTTCATAATATTAGGTAATTGTTACCATAAAATACAATAAAAGTATTGTATGATATAGTTGAATAGTAAAAAATGTGAAGTGTTTTTATCAATCCGGTTAATTACTCCGAAAAGATATAATGTAGGTGTGTGTTTTTATCAATCCGGTTAATTACTCCGAAAAGATATAATGTAGGTGTGTGTGTACACACTATTTCAAAAGCGTCCCTTCAAAACAGTGCTGCGTGTTGAATGTATGTGTGGATGTGTGTAGTGTAAATTTCATAATACGTTGATTTCTCCGGTTCCTACGAAACCATTTAAATGGTTAATCAATCAAAACATGATTCACGTCCGTCGCTTAGCGCGAAACTCTACTCAAACAAATAAATTTAAAAATTATTTGAAGAAATAATTTTCCACTTGTATTCCAACTTGATTTTCTTTGGAGAATTTTCTAATTGGTATGGGCCAACATTCTAGTTGAATTCCATCTTGCTCTTCTTGTATCAACTTATCAAATACCTGTAAATTAGTTCGCTCTTTATCCTCATTATTTCAAATAATAACTTTAATTTCAATTAACATCTATTGATTTCTATGCGATCAATCTACACCGTTAGTTGAATAAATCTAGGCACTTGTTCTATCGTGAGCTTAAAATCTCATAATCGTAAAATAATTAATTAATAGTAATACCTATACATTAATATTAACAGATACCGATTATATTCATCTATAAAAAAAATAGCTATCGTATTTCCGTTTTCATAGACTTCGTTGTCGTATCAATTTGAGGTTGCGGGCATGGGTACCGCTGCGCCTGAACTATCTATTGTATAGCCAGCGCCTCAGTTATAAATAATCCTGTTAAGAGATTCGCCATGTTTGGTATCGCTTTATTCGCTACAAGTGCCCGAGTCCATGGGATAAGGTCGGACTGGGTCTAGACTACCTGCCGCATGGCAGGACGGATCGCGAGGAACCGCAATTTGGAGAGAGGAATTCCTATGCCTATCACTCCTGGACGCTGACCACCATATTTCGATCAGCCCTTCATACCTCTTTCCTTCCTCTCCTTCCTTTCCTTAAAAAGACCCTCCACGTAGCATCCCCTAAGATGACATAAGTACTAAAGGAAATTATTTTCCTCAATGTCTCCTGTGTGAAGCTTATTTTACTAAACATATTTATCTAATCGTTAATAGGTTTCTACTCTTCGTTAGAGAGATCGGCATGGATACGGAGATATATAATTTCGCAAGGAATCGAACCCGCGACGAAGTAAGGTGATTACGTCGGTGTGTTATGCATTATAATTATTCCAGATTCGAACTGGTAGGTATTTATATCCTATAAGGAAGGCAGTATCATTGAACACTAAAAATTATATCTCACTGGCAAATCAATTCGAGAATTGAACTCGATTAAATTTTATTGCTGTCGTTATTTTAACTGTTAAAAATCTGTTTTTAATAGGTAAATATTATTTTACCATTCTAAATCATCGGCTCTTTTCAACGAAGATAACGCTAACATATGGTCTCAATACACTCTGAGACTGGTCAATTTCTGTTTTTAAACTAATGGCCGTTATTCTAAAAATAATCGCATCTATTTGCCACTATTTCATAAAGGAAGTTAATATCGTTAAATACCTACTAAAAATATCTTCACGCTGCACAGACTACGTAGGTACTTTCCGATATTTGAAACAAATTCTTTGCCTTTGAAAAAAAGGTTTATGCCTAACAGTGCATTTTTCAGCCCTTCAGACTTATCGAGCTATTGTCTCCAAAGGAACCCAACATAACCATTGTCCATCGGCCGACTTGTCAAGAAATATTTCCGAAAGTGCATTTGTCAAGACAATAGATCTCGCCCGGTGCTCGGTCGTAAAAATGACCCCGTCGACCCTAGGAATATACCTGCTTTCGACCGTTTACCGAGGTTGACGGCTTTTTGTAGGATTTTTAACTAGAACGTCTTGATATTATTCAAAATGTGTTTAAAATATATTTAAACGTCGATCAAATTTAAATCTTAGGTCACACAATTTATTGGCGTATGCGAGCTGCATTTACTAAAGGAAAATTTGTTAAAGAACTAACTAACCAATAACCACCACGCCGTTTTTTTTTTTTTAGCAGAAGTTCACAATATTCAATCACCACATTTGGCTAAAGCCATTTCAAGCAAGGCTTAGATTCCGAATTGTGGTTTTACTCGACTTTCACTATCTCCCTTGTTAGCGGGTATATCGTACCTTTAATGCATTTGCCTACGCTAGCAGATTTTAATCTTTTAGGTATCTAATTCTGAGATTTTAGTAACTACTTTGTTTCAAAACTCGCGTAAAACTAAAACAAAGCTTTTCAAAATACGGCGTGACTAATTATTTAAGGGTCAAAAACACGTGGTGATTTTTTTTTTTTTTTTAATTCGGAGATGCGGCCGACAAGATGGCGGATCCTTAAAACACGCGTTAACTTTTTTAAATGGTTCTCGAACACTTGTGAGATGCTTTGCTTTATTGGCGGTTGAAAAAACACGTGGATCAAAATGGACGCTAATAGTTTAAAATGTCACTGTTTCCAAAAAAACGACGCGTTTCTAACACCAAACGCGTGGATCAATTTCTCGCAGACCAAACATAAACGCGAAGCACATGATTCGATTGTTAAACACGTGTGGATTGTCACGCGGTGACTTCGATTAATTTTTAAAAGGCTACCAGCGGTCTAAAAAACGTGCTGTTTTCAAAATGGCGGCCTTTGAAAAATGTGTAGACGCGGCCTTCAAGATAACGGCATTTAAAACGCGGGGGTTTTAACACAATTCAAAATCACTTATTTACCTATACATTTAAATGGGAAAAATGATTATTATATACATACATATTTTATAGTACATACATCACGAAAAACAGCGTGGAGTTATGAAAAAAAAATCAAAGAAAGCGACAATTCATAATGAACCAAATCTAGCCCCGAGTTGGAAGCGACAGTGTTACATAACGACGGGCTCGAACCGCCTTGTTACGAACAGGTACAAATTAATAATCACAATGATTAGGACACAACAACAATGGTTCAATTTAAATACTTACAGAAACCAAATTATAATACAAACCTCCGGCTAGCGTCCCTCAGGGATATCGTGTTTCAGTTCGTTTGGGATTTGATTCAAAACGACTGTCGCTTTATTGTTAGAATAATTATAGATAGGTTTTTTAATAAATGAAAAGATCTCTTGTCGCTTTTAAATAATTGGTGAATTTATTAATGACTCGACGCTTCTAGGAAAAGCTTTTAATCTCTTTGTGAACTCAAGGTTAATGATTTTAAAATATAATAAGAGGGTTGAATGATAACACATAATTATATAAGTTTTACGTACGTTACACTGTCACGGGCAGCATCTGGGCCGAGGATCTCGTCCGGGAACACCACCGAGTTGATTTAAATATCCAAATTTAACTATATTTTGAATTACGTGTCCCAAACAAATGTTGGAATCAAAAAGGCGGTCGGAAATATGCACCAAGAACCGTCCCTCACCACAGTTAAAACCCAGAAGAACCGGCAAGTGGCGGGCTGCAGCCCCCTGGCTGCTTGCTTCCCCCCTCCCACGGCGAATTCTTGACCAATCAAAAAGATCTAGCCGAAGTTGCCAGCTGTTGACAACTAGTATTTAGTACCTGACGACGGAAACATTCATATAGGGGTAGGAAGTTATAATTCAAGAAAGTACTTCATAACAAAGTAGAGACACTGATTCATAGCTTTAATTTTTAAGAAATGTAGCATTAATTATTGAAAAAATAGCTTTAATTTTGCGTTTTCATAGCTTTTATAGCAAAATAGGATAACGTCAAGGAATGGGAGCCGGCAAGAGGGAAAAAACAATTAAATTGGCAAAATCACTTGAAACATGTTTATTTTATTATTGTTTGAAACTCAACATGGCACATGTTTCTACAGTAGAGTGTGTCATGCTCGTTCTACGATCTGTCAATACAAGATTATAGCAACTAAAAAATCTTTCTGCGTCAACACTATTCACAGGGGCCCACACAGTCATCAGAGCTGCCTCAGCAAATTCTCTGTGAACAATTTTTACAGCTAAGAGTAGCTGAATTATGTCTACAGTGACTCCATCCCTCACTTGCTCTACAAGCTGTCTTTGAAAATACCTGTTACCTTCCAGGAATTTACTGTCATCAACAGATTTAAACGTTGGAGCAAGCCTACTTTTACTTGCCAAAAGAATAGCGTCTGATCGCTGGACATTCTGACCTACAATTGCAGGATTGAACATTTTACCTGCATGCTCAAGAAATTGATTAGTGCTGTTGTCGAGTTTGTTGAGTTTTGTTGTAAAAATCGCTGCAATTTCGCGTTTTAACGTTTTTATAGCTAAAAACACCATTTATCGCTTTAATTCGCTAATATATCGTTAATGCGATGAATCAGTGTCTCTACTTATAAGCTTCTAAATGGTTTTATATCGGTATCAGATATACTGGCAAAAATAGGGTTCCATGTCCCGGATAATTTCACGCGAGGCCACAAACGCAGGCTTTTGATTCTTCCCGGGTGCAGAACTAACTTACCAATGGTGATGCCCCTGGGAAGAATCACTAGGTTAATTAATTGCCTCGCAGGATATGTGGATATTTTCCATATGTCTTACAATGAGTTTACACGTGAAATATCACTCATGTTTTAATTTGTATCTTAAATGTAAATATATGTATTATATGTATATTATATTAATTTATTATATGCAATGGTTTTTACACTGTTTTTGCAAATAAAAAAATAAAAAATAATAATAAATAAAAAAATAAAATAAGATATGTAATGGTAGTTATCAAAGTGTATATACGAGTACATAATGCTTAAAATAACTTAAGTAAACTAACAATTAAAGTAACAATTGATTATTTTATACTCCCAGATTAAGACAATTAAGAAAAACGTTAAAATTAAAACAATAATAAAGTATTATGTCAGTTGTAAACAGAGTTAATACAGTAATTACAGAATCTTGTCAGTTATAAACAGAGTTAATAGAGTAATCATGGTTTATTGTCAGTTATAAACAAAGGTATTCATAGGCAATCATAGTATCATGTCAGTTATACACCTAGTTAATACAGTACTCGTGGTTTCAAGTTAGTTATAAACAGAGTTTCAATTCAATTCAATTTTATTCTTTCAAAAACAATACAAAATATTACATTTTAATACGTTTTAAAATTAATTTGCAACTGAATTACATTGAATATAAGCGGTTGGTATACATACTACACAAGCATTAATAGAGCTTACCTTTAAGGGAAGCTTTAATACAGTAACCATAGTATCACGTCAATCATAAACAGAGTTAATGTAGTAATCATGGTATCATATCAGTTATACACCTAGTTAATACAGCACTCATGGTTTCAAGTTAGTTATAAACAGAGTTTCAATTCAATTCAATTTTATTCTCACAAACTCCATCAGCTCGTAGGGCTTTGAAGCAAAGAATGGACGTTACCTCGAGAGTGTTTTCTCTTGGGGTAAAAATTTTGTGTTTATTTTTTTAAAACAACTAAAAAAAAAAAAATAAAATCAGTATGTTTTTTCCATATATTTATTTTAATTTTACAATAGCTGAAAAAAAACCCCTTTTCACTTGTTCTACCTATGAAATACTAATTTTACACACTCAGGCAGTGCCTTAGTGGGTTTTCATTTCTTGTTCATACTATTTGTAATTATATATTATGTTATTATATGTATACTATTTGCTATTATACATTATATGTACAACGAAATGAGAATAAATAAAGTTTAAAAAAAAAATAATATCGTTGAATTTAATGTTTCAAAGACCCAATCTTGTCTGATTACGTCTAAAAGGGATCGAAATGAAAATCTAGTCTCTTTCAACGGAAGCAATCTTCCGAACAGGCCCTCCATTGATATGCTTGGTGCAACCCTAAGTGACCAGCTCAGGTAAGGGGGCTCCATCGAAGCCAGAGTAAAGTTAGCCTCCCAGAAACTGGGCGTTCTGTATAGGGCCCGCAGATACTTTAATAGTACACAACTGCTAACCTTGTACAAATCGCAAGTGCGCCCCACGGTTGAATTTGGCAGCCACCTCTGGTCTGGAGCTCCTAAATACCTGAAAAATACCCTCGACTCTGTGTAGAAACGGGCGGTCCGTTTGATAGATTCTCCCATCTTAACAGACGGATTGCAATCTTCAAAGCACAGGCGTCGGGTGGGAATGCTATCCTTGTTCTACCGGTATTACACTGGAAGATGCTCCGAGGAACTAGCATCATTGATCCCTCCGGCACCGGTGCATAGTCGGGAAACACGCCAAACGCGTGCCCGTACACGGTTGACATTTGTCACATGAGAACGGGTCGTTTCTTCGACTCGTTCTTATGTTCAACAGCTCGGCTGTGGAATGATTTGCCAGCCTCTGTGTTTCCTCCTTCCTACAACATAGGTCTCTACAAGACCAATGTTCATTCCTTCCTCTCCTCAAAAAGACCCTCCACACAGCATCCCAGATGACATAGGCCCTGAGGGAAATTATTTTCCTCTAGGCCTCCTGTGTGGAGTTAATGTAAAAAAAAAAACAATACAAAATATTACATTTCAATGCGTTTTTAAAATTCATTTGAAACTGTATTACATTGAACATAAGTGGTAGGTATTCATATTAACCATAGTATCAATTTAATTATAAACGGAGTTAATGTAGTAATCATAGTATCATGTCAGTTATAAACTGAGTTAATACAGTAATCGTAGTATTACATATGTATGTCAGTTATAAACAAGTAATCACAGTATCATATCGGTTGTAAACAGGGTTAATAAAATAATCATGGTAGGTACAATCAGTTATAAACATCTGTCAGATTTACTTAGAAATGTTCCCGCTTGACAAACAATGTCAAATAAAATCGCTGATCTTAAACGTACTCTAAAACGAAATACTGTTTTGAAAGTCGGAAAAAAAGATTACCAACTGCATATGCAATTAATGATATTACTATATGTACATACAAAGCAAAGCCTCTTCCGACGACGCCGTTTTCGAATAGATATATTTATTGTTGTTATACGCCCGTAGGGGCTTTTACATAGATTATAAAATAATAATTAAGTTATCGAGGATTACACGTACATAGAATTTATACCAAAAGTTATAAAAGTAAAAAAATTTTAAGAATATACAAGTAGTTTTTGAATAAAAAACCACTTGTATATTCTTGCGTAAAACCGTGAAATATTTTAAACATTTGACAATGACATAGAACAAAATATAATATTAAACATTACAATAACACATCAAATCATAAAATATATTATACCCACGTTACAATAATTTGTAGGATTCCACAAAGTGTTGGTTTAATTTGCATTTCAGAATATAAAGGGAATCAACGAATATATCTACAATACCACCAAACTTGTTTCCTAAATCACGCATCCTATTGGTAAGTGAGTGTGGTTGATAGTTGGTTGCGTATTTTTTGCAAAAGAATGTTATATTTTGTCTAGTATTCCTTGTCGGTACATGGAGTTTAATAGTAGCAACGATGGCAGGGCTGTCAATTAGGTTGTTCATAACTCTGTATAATAAAATTAGGTCTGAAATGATTCTTCTGTCAGACAGCGTAATCAAATTAAGTCGATTCATCTAACATAATTAATGTTTTCTATTGGAATTTTGAGTTTTAAATTTAAGTACCTAAGAAATTTGTGTTGAACACTATTGCTTTTATTGAAACTTGCGCAGTGATAGCAACCCTGTAATCCCTCGGTGGCATAATATCGAAGCTCCCAAAGTCCCAATGTCCGCTATTCACCAATCTATTCCCATAGTTGTGTTACTTTGAAAAACAATATTTTATTCTTCTTCTTCTTTCTATTTTCTTTTCTTCTTTTCTTTCTTTTCTTCGTCCCCCCGACGTTGGCGATCACTCTTGAAAATGTCTCTCTGTCTTGCGCTGCCCGTAATAGCTCCTCCACACTTCTAATGCCGGTCCACTCCCGTACATTTCGTCTCCTACCAGGCCCTCGTCGACCCTCTATCTTGACTTTCTATATATTTAATGGAGCAAGCGATACTTCTCCCCTCGAAGTATATGAACCAGATATGAAATTTTCCGGATTTTTATTAACGTATGCAGTTCTCTATCTGCTCTAGCCCGCCTGAGAATTTCTTTGTTGGTGATCATGTCGGTCCATGGGACCTTGAGCATGCTCCGGTGAAGCTACAATTCAAAAGCCTCTAACCTGTTCATGGTATTGATTTTCAAGGTCCATGTTTCACATCCATACAGCAAGACCGACCACACATAACATTTTAGCATTCTCTGCCTTAGTTTTAAGCTTATACTGTCATTGCATAAGAGAGATTTCATTTTAATAAACGCAGTTTTTCCTGCTTCAATTCTGCACCTAACCTTTACATCTGGGTCAAGAGTCTCCGTGAGAATACTGCCGAGGTATCTACATCTTTCCACTTTTTCGACATTGCAACCATTCTACTGTATCACTGATTCAGAGTGATCTAGTCGTCCAAATGTCATCCATTTAGTTTTATTGACGTTGGTTGTTAGGCCCAGTTGCTCACCAGCATTTTTAACAAGATTTAAGAGGTCTTGGAGGTCATCGATACAGTCAGCTAGTAAAGCTAGTAATACAGTATCATCTGCGTATCTTATGCTATTAATGACAACTCCGTTGATCTTCAGACCCTTCTCAGTATTACTTAGGGCTCTTTTAAAGTCTTAGTTGGAATGGAGATTAAACAATAGTGGCGACAGGATACAGCCTAAATATTTTATGGATCACAGTCAATTGATTCGAAGTTAATATATTTGCGACTGCAATGTTTAAATAATAAAACAACTTGAATATGCCTGAGGTTATTAATAAATGAAGTTATTCTTTTCCCAATTACTTCAGCATTTATATTTTTCAATAAATTTTTAATATCTTAACAACACTCCATCCGCTTGTCATTTTGGATTCAGAAGGAATTTTATGAACTTGGTACCAGGAAGGAAATGGTTTGAGGTTTTCACAGCCCAAAGCGTTACCGTGAATAATTTTAAGGGTATTAACGTAACTGAAATGCCTTCCGAAACGTCGGCTAAATTAGGAAGTAGCTTAACATGGCATAATACCCCAAAAATAAATCAGGATAATTGATACAAGGAAATTTTATTTCATTTTACTAGAACCTACGTTGAGCTCAGGACCGAATAAAGCACGCAGCTTAAACCATTTTGAATATTGGCGGCAATTATTTAAATTATCTTCAAAAATATTAATTTCGGTTTAGTGTCTGTCTTTAACTCGGGTTCAATAAGCTTTAGAACTCAGTTTTTTTTTGAATTTAGGTTTGTAATAAAGAGATAAAATAGGTAGTAATTAGTAATATAAAATACCTACAATATTTCCCTGATTTAATTTGCTTAAAATTCTTTATAAATTATTTACTATAAACTTGTAATTCCTAAACTTAAAAATAATTTAACTGTAAATATAATGTTATGCTTATAAATGTAATGACATATTGTTATGTGTTTGTGTTATATGATTAAAGGGGAATGTAATAATGAGCCTTTGTCGGGTTCGGGTGTAATCTGCAAGTCAACTTTGATTTCCTCTCAGGAAATCTTGGACGCCAAACCCAGTCTAATGTCTGGGTATGTCAACAAGCGGAGAACACGATACTCATTTCTCAGAGTGTGGGCCATTTGTTTTCATAGCATTCCTGAAAAGGCTGCACAAGGAATCTACATAATAAAACAAAGAGTAGAGTATAAAATCGGTACACTGTATTGATATCATAAGACATAATAAAATAAATTGTATGGACTCACCCCCGGGACCAATATCGCAATTTATGCTATTCCTAGCTACACTAATTAAATTTACTGCCGCCGAACTCCCGATGTCGTGAGAACCAGCATCACCTCCTGGTGGCAAGGGTGGTCCCAACCTCTGCGGCTCAGCTTGGACCTGCGACCTCCCCAGCAGTCGCATGGAAGGGATGATAGACCTGGATCCTCAGAGAAAGGGAGGAGCACCCAAACTCTCCTCCAAATTGCAAAGGAAGGCTCGTCAGCAATCGAGGCGGAGTATCGTTCAACACTGCGGTATTCTCGGGTTTGTTCCATAAATAAACCCCCGGTGGGAATTCGATAGTTGCCCTGCATACAATCACGGGCGCGGCGAGCTACTATTTAAACCGATGACTCGGATAATGAGGTACAATAGTCTTTTCACTCGAACATCGCCAATTAACTCGTGGTCACTGGGACCCTTCGAAACTCACATTTTACGTGAATAAATCTTCGGTTAGTTGCACTGCGCACCATGACAAGCGTGGCGGATTATTATATCAACCGATGTCTCGGATAAAGAGGTACATTAATCGTAACACTCGAACATCGCCATTAAACTCGTGGTCACTTTGGGACCCGCGCGAAAACTCGCATTTTACGCGAATAAATCTTTGAAATTTATATTTAAAAAAAAACACAACGTATTTCCTTCCCCCGTATGCAGATGCCCAAAACTTGGATTTCAATCACATCGTATTAAAACTTAAAAATTAAGTGACCGTTGTTTTCACGGCGTACTGCACATATCGCCGTCAAAACCCGAGTCCGGAAACGGAAAACCCCAAAACGCCGCCTACCGACACGTTGAACGAAACTCCCCTAGCTTTACCAACCTAACCAATTAAAATGCATTTAAAAAAAATAGTACCTAACTTACGATAAATACAATCGCTTCATAACAATAACTCTTGCGTAACTAAGGCGGTTAAATTGATTGAAAAACATTTTAACCGTAGCAATTTATACTGTTACCCTAGCAACCGTTGAAACATAATAAGCTAAAAATATATTTTAAAAGCATTATAAGTTTCGCTTTATGTAGTTCAGTTTTTTTTATATTTTAGTTTCCATTAATTTAGTTTTTTTGTTTTATATTTCAAAAACCTGTCTATCCTAATCATCATTTTTTTCATCCTTTTTTGTATATTATATTATTAAGATTTTGTTGTGCTCCGAAAATAAATGAATAACTACATAATATTCCATGATTTTTCGCGGGCCTGCGCTAGTAGGTACTCATTTAAAATTGCAGAGTCACATATCACCGACTTCATTGCAATTTATATTGATTCGGTCAAATACAAAATAGTTATTGAATTAAATTTTTTAAACGAATGTGGGATGCAATCAACGAATTCTAGATAAAATTAGATAATAATGTAACAATGTAAACCTCAGTTAACAATCATTTAACCGGGAAAATGGCGTGCCTTTGAAGTCAAGGCCAAGTCCTATTTTGTTTGATATTGGATTCACCAGATAAAAACAACAAAAAAACAAAGATATTTCTCATTTTGTATGACGCCTACTAAATATCGCAGCTGTTTTGCCTGCATTCTGTTTTATAGCATATTACGAGTAAATGTCTAATGAATCAATTGCCGTGTACATTTTGTACGATACGATGCATGGTTCATTTACCAACTCCGTTTATACGTAGTATAAAAAGGTGTTCCGCAGCTAATTATCAAACAAAACCCAAATAAACTCCTCAAAACAATACCATTTTCCTAAACATGAGAAACATATATAATATAAAACAATATATTTTGAACACAACATATACATATATGTAATATAAAACAATAAATTTTGCACTTTGTCAAACAATAATTGAATACGGAATAACTGCTTGGGGAGGAACAGCTATCGATCATATAGAAATCGCAAAGAAAACCATCTTAAAGGTAATAATTAAAAACATAGATTGACTGATACGGACCAAATATTCTTCATGTTTGACGTAATAAATAACTAAATATATGCCAATTACACATTAAAAAACTAATAAACTTTATTAAAAAAAAAACACTTTTCAACAAACGCAAACTATAACTAACCAGTTAGACAAGCGTACAGAACAAATATGAATACTCCGACAGTAAAAACAAGTTTTGGGCAAAGAGACCATAGATACCATGCAATAAAAGTAATCAACAATCTTTGACATGTTAAAAAAATGAGGAAAACAATTTATTAATGCAGTACAAAATTAAAGAAAAAAAAACAATATCAAGTACAATTTTTTAACAAAAAAATAATAAAACATTCCTGTACAAGTAACACAATTATTATTGTACACAATACCATCACTAAACATACACCATTCACACACGGACAACTCATAATATACGCCAATTATTATTTTTTTATAATTTACCGACTTTTTATAATTATATAAAATTTATTTTGTACTTTATCTTATTGAATTTTATATCAAAAAATGGCAGCCACCCAGTGAGGCCAATATTTTTAAATTCTATTATAAAATGTAAATTATGGTACCAACATAAATAAATTACTGTAATCAAATTTGGAAATTTAATGTGTTTCAGCTCTTTTAAACTGTAATATTTGGCAGCCGTTACAACGGGCCGAGATTTGGCGTTTTACAGGGACCGTTCGAATTTTAAAAATACTGACGGCCAGCGTAGTCCAGCGGTAAGGCTCGACTTGACTCGCACTCCGAAGGTCACGGGATCGAATCCCGGCATGGCAAATAAATTTTATTTGTGTTATTTCACAATTTATTTATTTAGAAAAATATATAGTATATTTGCGGCACGTTCCAGAGTGGAAGATACTCTCAGTATCGCCATGGTGTAAGACCACCATTTAGAATTAAAACGTTGCTTGAAATGGCATTAGCCGTGTTTGGTGACCAGATCTGAATAGCCAGGTACTTCCCCACCTTCCTCTTCCCTATCTCCTCCTGCCTCACAACATACCCCAATTGGGGATGCCATAGTATCACTGGCTTCAGACGGGAGCAGTTGGGACTCTTATGCGGTATTCATAAAAAAATACAGTAATCATCAAATAATTTTATTCATTAAAAAAAAAAGTAATCATAAAATAATTTGCAATAATTGTATTCATTAAAAAAAAACAGTAATCATCATATAATTTGAAATAATTGTATTCATAAAAAAAACAGTAATCATCAAATAATTTGAAATAATTGTATTCATAAAAAAAACAGTAATCATCAAATAATTTGAAATAATTGTATTCATTAAAAAAAAAACAGTAATCATAAAATAATTTGAAATAATTGTATTTATTAAAAAAAAACAGTAATCATCAAATAATTTGAAATAATTGTATTCATTAAAAAAAACAGTAATCATCAAATAATTTGAAATAATTGTATTCATTAAAAAAAACAGTAACCATCAAATAATTTGAAATAATTGTATACATTAAAAAAAACAGTAATCGTCAAATAATTTGAAATAATTGTATTAATTTAAAAAAACAGTAATCACCAAATAATTTGAAATAATTGTATTAATTAAAAAAAACAGTAATCATCAAATAATTTGAAATAACTGTATTCATTAAAAAAACAGTAATCATCAAATAATTGTATTCATTAAAAAAAAACAGTAATCATCAAATAATTTGAAATAATTGTATTCATAAAAAAAAAACAGAAATCATCAAATAATTTGAAATAATTGTATTTATTAAAAAAAAAAAAACAGAAATCATCAAATAATTTGAAATAATTAATGTTGCTGAAAGAAAAAGCCAAGGAAAAATTCCCACCCAATAGAATACGATATTTTTTCTAACGTTCTTTTTTCACTCGAAATTTCTAAAGAGGTCATCCGTTGAAATACAATGTCATAAAACCTAATAAACTGAGAGCTGTTTTCAAAGGAAAATTTTAAGAAAAACTTTCTATAAACGGGTTTTCCATGATAGAAAATTCTTTAATTCACATTTTTCGCAACAATGTGCGGTTTTGGTTCAAGAATCATGACTTCATTGAGTAATATTAATAAACACATGCTACTCGTACACAATTCTATGAATAATATACTTTCGTTTCGTCGGCACAAAATAAATATCTAATTGAAATAATACGTGGTTACCATCCGGAACGTTACGTGCCAATGAGCGTTTTTATTAGTATCTTGACGATTCACGGTTACGGTACCGTGATGGCATAAAAAAGGCACAAACATACGTTCCTTAACACAATGGTGCTGCAACTCTTTCAATAAATGCGACAAACATTGTGAGTAGGCATGTTTCCTCCAAAGGAAAAAGTCACTTTTCTTGCATCTCCCTCACACTCATGTCTTCGTAGACCCCTACCACTACCACTTGCCGTGACGATAATATTGAAGTGTCAGCGAATTCCAAAAATACAAAAACGTCAAATGTCAATGCGCTGATGGTTTTGCTTTTGTTCTTAAACATATAATGCTGCAACTCTTTCTTACACGCTAAATAACAACGGTGTCGAAAATGAGACAAACGGTGAACGTATGTCTGCACCCCCCCCCCCAAATGAATCATACATCTCCCTCACACGTGTAAAGAAAATAAAACGCAGTAAGGAACTCCAGTGAAAAATATTATGGCTTTAAAAAAATAAGTTCATATAGACTAATAAACGCTGATTCTGAATATATAAGTTTTATTTAATAATATTAAACGCAGTAGAGTTCTTAAAAAAATATTAAAAAGTCCGTTTTTAATCGGGTCGTAAAAATACGCTGTCAAGTTGGCATTATTGAAATTTTAGTGGTGACGTCACTGTTCGACGTGTCGTGACGTCACCGTAAAGTCATTGTATGGGAATGTATGATATGACACAAACCATCGTATTAATTTTTTCGTTTATTTGCATACTGTTTATAGAGATTTAGTTTTGTGTTTATTGAAACATTATTTAGGCCTAAATAATGTTTCAAAAATAAAGTTATCTCTTATTAGTTTTTTTTTTTTTTTTTTTTTTTTTTTTTTTTTTTTTTTTTTTTTTTTTTTTTTTTTTTTTTTTACATTAACTCCACACAGGAGGCCCTGAGGAAAATAATTTCCCTCAGGGCCTATGTCATCTGGGATGCTGTGTGGAGGGTCTTTTTGAGGAGAGGAAGGAATGAACATTGGTCTTGAAGAGACCCATGTTGTAGGAAGGAGGAAACACAGAGGCCGGCAAATCATTCCACAGCCGAGCTGTTGAACACAAGAACGAGTCGAAGAAACGACCCGTTCTCATGTGACAAATGTCAACCGTGTACAAATGTTGGGCACGCGTTTGGCGTGTTTCCCGACTATGCACCGGTGCCGAAGGGATCAATGATGCTAGTTCCTCGGAGCATCTTCCATTGTAATACCGGTAGAACAAGGATAGCATTCCCACCCGACGCCTGTGCTCTAAAGATTGCAATCCGTCTGTTAAGATGGGAGAATCTATCAAACGGACCGCCCGTTTCTGCACAGAGTCGAGGGTATTTTTCAGGTATTTTGGAGCTCCAGACCAGAGATGGCTGCCAAATTCAACCGTGAGGCGTACTTGTGATTTGTACAAGGTTAGCAGTTGTGTACTATTAAAGTATCTGCGGGCCCTGTACAGTACGCCCAGTTTTTGGGAGGCTAGCTTTACTCTGACTTCAATGGAGCCCCCATACCTGAGCTGGTCACTTAGGGTTACACCAAGCATATCAATGGAGGGCCTGTTCGGAAGATTGCTTCCGTTGAAAGAGACTAGATTTTCATTTCGATCCCTTTTGGACGTAATCAGACAAGATTGGGTCTTTGAAACATTAAATTCAACGAGATTATTTTTACCCCAAGAGAAAACACTTTCGAGGTAGCCGTCCATTCTTTGCTTCAAAGCCCTACGAGCTGTTGGAGTTTGTGAGCCCTTTGGGGGCTTGTCAAACAAAAAGCTATCATGAACTGTACTGTCATCCGCATAACAGTGAATTGGTGCACATGACAAAAGGTCGTTGATGTGCAACAAAAACAAAGTTGGAGACAGAACCGATCCCTGCGGGACGCCAGCATTTATCGAGTGTGAGGAAGAGGTGAAACCATCGACTACCGTCTGAATCGACCTCCCCCTCAAGAAGTCGGCAATCCACGTACACAAGGATGCGGGAAGTCCGTAAGAAAGCAGTTTGTTGACAAGTCCTCGGTGCCAAACCCGGTCAAAGGCCTTGGAGATGTCCAGTGCAACCGTTTGGGTCTCACCGAAACTTTCTTTTGTGCAGTAGTTTTTGAAAATATTCAAAAACTACTGCACAAAAGAAATAGTATTGCTATTTATTGGGAGAATACTTCGAACAACGGAATTAAAAATGGCGGCAGTTGATCAGCTGATTTCTCGATCCCATAGAATTTTTCAGGAGTGATGACGTCACGCGATTCACCATACATATGGTGGTTTTCGGGGGGTCTTGAAAAATTAGAACTTTGAAAATTATTTTAACTATTAAAACTAACTCTAAAAATAAAAATGCAGTTATTGAAGTTAGAAGGTCATTAATCATTAAAAAAATAATAAAAATTGGAATGGAGTTCTCTATTGCCGTCGCAAAAATGTAGTAGGAGAAAACAGTCACACATATTTTGTGTGCCTCGCCATTATTCAATGTGAAAAGAAAGATCTGCAGCATTATAGCGATAAGTAACGTATGTTTATTGCCTTTTATGCCGTCACGGTACCGTAACCGTGAAACGTCACGGTAAATATAAAAGCGTTCATTGGGTGCATTCATAATTCACACGATTACGGCACGGCGATGGCATACGACAGGGCAATAAACATACGTTCCTCATCACAATAATGCAGCAGCTCTTTCTTTCGCACTAAATAGTGATGAGACACACAATGTACATCTGCTTCCTCTAAAAGAAATAAACAATAATCATTTTCTATCGCATCTTTCAATCGTTTTAACCTCTCGCTTATTTATTTCCCTGGTAACTCGTGGGACAAAAAAAATTGAACATTTGAAAACTAGGGGCCTTTTGGGAACCTAGGAGTGCTGAGGCCACCTCTGTGGATTTCCTTCCTGGGGCCGTAGGAGGAACCAAGAGGAGAAACCTTGAAGAGGTGAGCTGAGGCCACCTCCATGAACTCTTCCCTTGTGGGGCCTTCAAGGAACCAAGGGGAAGGGCACCCTTCCAGCGCGGGGCCTTTGTGGAACCAAGGAGGAATGAAGTGGAGAGATGATGTCCTCTTCCCATGTGGGGCCTTCGAGGAACCATATAGGAGTGAAGAGGAGAAATGAGGCCATCTTGGTAAACTCTTCCTCTGTGGGGCCTTTAAGGAAACAAGGAGGAGAGATGAAGTTCTCTTCCTTCCTGGGGCCCTCAGGGAACCAAGGTGGGGTGGACTCTTCCCTTGTGGAGCCTTTAGGGAACCGTGGAGCCATCGTGGAGCCTTCGGGGAACTAAGGAGTGGAGAGGAGAGATGAAGCCCTCTTCCGTCGTGGGGCCTTCAGGGAACCAAGGAGGAGTGAAGAGGGGAAATGAGACCTGGGAAGACACATTGTCGAACCAGAAGATATAGCTTCATTTTCAATGACAATCCTGGTGAACTTTATAAAAGGGACTGGGTTACTGTCAAAAGAATGAGGTAAAATGGGAGATAGTACAATGGGTCTATGGTCTAAGTGCTCACGGGAACTATACATATGTAAACCGTCTCCGATTATTTAAAAAAAAAAACCTCTCGCTTCAAGCATATTTTGTCTACTTTGCAAAAAAATTCAAATAAATGGAATATTTCTAAATATTTCCGAAAACTATAAAACCGTTTTTAAGAGGTGATAAAATATGTCATTAAAATTTATAATGAAAAAGAGCTGCAGCATTATTGTGAAAAGGAATGTACGTTTTGCCGTCGTGTGTGCCGTCGCCGTGCCGTCACAGTGGGTTTTATAAAAGCGCTCATTGGGTAAAAATACTGGCTGTAAAATGATACAATTTCTCACCAAACTGTAAATAAGACATTTTAGTGTCTGACATCAACCTCGAATGCCATCTCGCGTTGGAGTCAGAAGGAGTGATATATGTTTATTAGAAACAAGATATAAATTTCACTAGGTTACACCTTCATGAATAAACAATTTCGTTATATTGATTTAACTAATAATATCGTACCTAATCTTAGTATATAAAAATTAAAGTTTATCTATTTATACTTTGGTGATTCGTTGTACGCATGCCCGCAAAGGTTTCTATATATATGTCAATTCTAACTCTTTACAATGCCTTAATTAGAAGTAAACTTGAATATGGAAGCACTATCTGGAATCCACATTACTGCAAATGTGAAAACATTATAGAATCAGTTCAAAAAAAATACTAAGAATGTCATCCTTTAAATATGGACTACATGACCATCTCAGATCATATGACATACGTCGTGATTACTCCAAGATTGATACATTTAAATCTGTAAGGCAATTAACTGATATAATATGTTTACATAAAATTATTCAAGGCCACTTTGATACTACATTATGTCTTAGCAGTATTGAAATGTCCCCAATTCCCATTGTTTAAGACGCCATAACATTTTTACATGAATAAATTTAAAAAAAATATCGCATAATTTAGTCCTCTGACCCAGATGTGTCGACTATGTAACAAGATAGAGTGTGCTGAGTGGATATTTTCGTTGATAATTTGTACGAATTAAAAAAAAACGTTCTGGCGCTGTTAAAAAAAAAAAACTAATTATATTGTGTGAATTGTCTCTCTATGCATGCCTCGCGTATTTCATATGTCTCTTACCACTCATTGTAATGTGTTACTCAAGAGACCTTGTATATAATTCTGTATTGTTATTTGAGACGTTTTTGTTTTTGTAATTGTATGTATGCATCTGTATTTAATTGTAGATTTTTATAATTGTGAAATAACTGAGTTTTATAACTGAATATTCTCACGTAAGTGTGAACATCGGTAAAACCCAGTATAAATAAATAAATAAATGTTGAACTTTGGCGTTATGATGTTTTTCCTATACCATTCATCCGATTGCGATGAAACTCTGGTGGATGTTGTGCGCACACACTGTGATATTGGCGAGCTCGGGCGTTATGAAATTTGCATTCAAAATTACATTAGCGACAGGGAGGGAAGATAAGAGGAGAGGGGAATCCGGAAGGAAGGAGAGGGAATGATGGAGGAGGTATCTCAGGAGGGGGACGAGGGATGGAGGAACATGGTAAAGAAGGGAAACGCGGGAGGGAAAGGGGGGGATGTGGGAGGGGTAAGGGGGTGGGAACACATGGGAAATGATACACAGGAGAGGGGTGACAGAGGGCTGGGGATGGGTGAGATGAGGCAGGGTCAGAGGAAGGGAATAGAATGCACAGTAGCTGTAGGGGAAAACAAGGGGTAAATTTGGAAAAACCATATTTTCATACGGACAGCTATATATTTATTTATTTATGTAACGCCCAAAGGGCTTTTACATGTTTCGTAGTACAATTAATTCATGATATTGCGCGGCATTCATTCATTCAATCAAGAAAACAAAAGTGAAATTCAAACAGATTCTTTCAATTAAAAATACTGTCTTAATTTTTCTGCTCACCTTAAAATTTTGACGTAAAACTTGCGTATTTTATATCAATGGAATGCATTTAATCTAGAAAGAAGAGATCAAATAATGCTAAAAACAACTCTCAACGGTTTATTTACAAATGCGGCCGCCACTTGTTTATTTATTTATTCGAATTAATTGCCCAGCGTTGGTTTGGCATTCTAGAAGACTGCAAAAAATATTAGGTGAGTCGAAAAAAAACCGAGTATTAGGGAATTAAAGGAAAATCAAAATACTAAAAAATGAATGAAAATCTTTAGTACGTAGTCAAGTCGAATATAACTCCTCGATCTGGTCCCCCATTTTAAAATACATTCAGATTCAATAAAAAAAAAATTAACACAAATTCCTAAGACACACATTTTAATCTCGGTGTTCCCATTAAAAACATAAACTATAATTACTTGATGAAAGAATTAAATTTATTAAAACTCTCAGATCGAAGAATTATATATCCGACTTAATATTTATATTCAAAATTGTAAATGGTAGAATAAACAGTCCTGATTTAACTAACCTCGTATAGTTTCATATATCCACTACAGCAACTCGCTCCAAAATCCTGTTTAAATGCAACAACAGGAGTGAGTATACGAAACACTCGCTTGGACTTAGGTTGCATCGTTGCATGAAGTAAGTAATAGATACGCAGATGTGGCGGTTCTATTTAACTGCACGGAAGCTAGGTATGAGAGTCCAGTCAACGAATGGTCCAAAAGGAGGTGTAGAGTGCGTGAGCAGGAACCTAAGCGATTCCTTCAGGAACTTGTTTAGGGTGCTTAGGGTGTGAACATACTAAAAGTCCTGACGTCTATGATTTTTTTCTGCTTTGTTTAATAACTGGCTTTAAAGTGTGGTCACACATATTATACGGCGAACAAAACAAAAGTTGTGTGTCAGAAATAAGATGAAAACATATTACTTGAAAACAGCTTTTTTTAAAATGACGTTTTACGAAAAAACTTAAAATTGCTGTAAATATTTACTGGTTGGAGATTTATTTACATATGTATATATATATATTCTAAAAGGTAATTAAATTATTTACAACTTCTTGCCAGTAAATATCTTTCTTAGATGAATATTTTAGATAATATGAAGGAATGTTTGATGAAAAATGTGAGGTAAAATGATTTTTTTCGAAAATATTGACATTTGTGGAGCGTATAACTCAAAAACGGCTGGATTTCCAAAATTACGTAAAGAATAAAAGTTGTAGACAATTTTACGAGCTTTTACTTCATTTAAAAAGTTTTCCTCTGCAATGCACCATTTTTGAGATATAAACGGAAATCCAAAAATCGGGACCTTCCCTCCCCCCTCTCCCCTCTCTCCCCCCCTAGCTCACCACCTAGACGTCAGGACTTTTAGTATGTTCACACCCTAAGCACCCTAAACAAGTTTCTGAAGGAATCGCTTAGGTTCCTGCTTACGCACTCTACACCTCCCTCCTTGACTGGACTCGCTATCAAATATTTTCAATCAATATTTTATTCATATTTTCAGCATATTTTATATATTTTCAATCCGAAATCGTCGCTCATTGCTGAAGTACACGGCAACTTAGCCGTATATTTCAGGGCGTTCTGCTCATCTAAAACAAAAAATAAAACAATCTTTTAATCTGAGAAATATGAACTATTTGTTTTTTTATACTAGGATTATAAGAAAATATTAGGATTTTTCGTGAATTTTGGTGTTTCATTCGTTCGTGTTTATTTCGGACTAAAAAATTGTAAAGGGTGCTCAAAATACGAATAAACATGTAGTGAAAAGTTTGCAGTTGAATGTGTGTTTAGTTCATCGAAAAAAGTCCCCAAAGAGCAAAAGCCAAATAACATTCACACGGGATGATATCCTTAATAAAAAACATTCTAAAGTTATAAAATAACGTATTATTATTCTGTACACAGCGTTGCTTACCTGCCACGAAATTTAGTAAAAAAATGTACGCGAGGGAATCGCGGGCAGTCATGTGTTCGACGGTACTTCGTGTTATAGCGAAACACACAAATGATAATAAACTTATTTTTTTAAATTTAATAAAAGTACCACATCTTCAGAAAGATGATAAACAAGTTTTTACTATTTAACATTCTAAGGAAGTCGTTGAAAAACATGTCAAAGAAAATAACCTGTTTAAAGTTTTTTTTTTATTTGACATCACGTAAAAGTTTCGTCGCTCGGAGCCAGTGGAAGGATAAGAAAATAAAGAGATTACGAATTTCCCAGCTGAATTATAAGCTTTGGTTAATTAATAAATAGGTACTTGAAATGTAAATGATAAATTAATCTGTGCGAGTTATGCCTCTGTTGTTGAGTATTTACGACCCTTGGCTACGAATTCAGAGGTCGCGGGTTCAACTCCCGGAGTGCAAAAATTAATTTAATTTTATTAATATGATAGATACCTTCAGTGTCGCCCTAGTGAAACATCACCATTTAGCCGTAATTGGTGTCAACTCCCAGTCATTTTTTTTTAATATTCACCTTCTTAAATACCAGATTTTTTTTTTAATAAGGAACTCAAGTGAAAAATATTATGGCTTTAAAAAAATATATTCACATAGACCAATAAACGCTGATTCTGAATATATAAGTTTTATTTAATAATATTAAACGCAGCAGAGTTTTTAAAATATTATTGAAAAGTTCATTTTTAATTGGGTCTTAAAAATACGCCGTCAAGTTGGCATTATTGAAATTTTAGTGGTAACGTCACTGTTCGACGTGTCGTGACGTCACCATAAAGTCATTGTATGGGAATATATGATATGACACAAGCCATCGTATTAATTTATTCGATTATTTACATACTGTTTAAAGAGATTTAGTTGTTGTGTTTATTGAACCATTATTTAGGCCTAAATAATGTGTCAAAAATAAAGGTATAAGAAAATATACAAAAACTACTGCACGAAAAAAATAGGGGTGGAGCCGTTGCTAGTTAATAATGTAGATTAGGTGGGTAGGTATTAGTGTAGAGTGGGTGGGTAGGGGAACAAATCCATGATTGGGCTATATGACAATATTTTTTGTTTGTTGATAATATATTCTATTCTATTATCAATTGAATCTATTATCAACAAACAAAAAATATTGTCATATAGCCCAATCATGGATTTGTTCCCCTACCCACCCACTCTACACTAATACCTACCCACCCAATCTACATTATTAACTAGCAACGGCTCCACCCCTACCATAATAAAACATTGTTCAAAACTGTCAAATTAGTATAAGCTTACCCTGACGAAGGAACGTTTGTTCCGAAACCGGTCGGATTTGCACATTATATAAGTGGTTTATACAAAGTTGTATTGTTTCATTTTTTTAGGTAATATTCATTGCCCAATAACTGGACAAATAACAAAAAAAAAGGATCTCCATGGTTGAAATGCCCATAAAAAATTCATGGGGTCATTGGCTGACCCACTTGGTTACGGACGTTATGTTTGGCATCTTGGCCTGTCGAGAGTTTTAAATACAGAGGAAAGCCTTCACTGCGGTAATTAATTTGGGAGATTTGGTTACTCTGCCGTAGATGACCCCAAGTGACTTGCTATGCTTGGTGGCTTAGCAGGGCTGCCCAAGCTCATTAGAGGAGAATTGTACGGATCTTGGCGGCATGTGCGTTTGCCCGACAACTGATAATAGGGTTATTTTCGGTATCAAAATAATAAAATACAGAAACTATAAAAAATATAGCAGCGAAAGATTAATTGAACTTCTGGGTGATATGGATGACCTTCATGAAATGGAATACAATGAAAAGTCTAAATCATTAATAAATAATCTACAAGAAGTAATTGATAAGTTAACACCAATCAAAACTACTGAAATAAGAGGAATAAATAAATGGTAATAATATAGAACTACAAACAATACAAAATGAAAGAGATAGATTGTACAAAATTGCGAAAATCTCAAGAAACTCCCAAGACTGGAAAGAATTCAAAAATATGAGAAATAAATACACAAAACAGTTGAAAACTTGTAAGAACGATTATTTCAAAAACAAAATTATCTCTGAAAAAGGAGACACTAAAAAAATGTGGAAAACTATAAAAGGATTCCTACAAACCAAAGATAAAGAGATGAAATACGACATTGAATTCCCACATCAGATACAGGGTACCATACAGAACTGCTTTAACAAATATTTCGTTAACAGCATAATAGAATTGCATCAGAGTATATCAATACTGAAGAAAGACATCTACGCGAGAAATGATAGGCTAAACCGAGAAAAACTTGTGTTTAAAGAGATTGATGAAACATATCTTTTACAGATTCTTAACAGCACCAAATCAAAAGCGAGTCCAGATGGAATAAGTTTTACAGTTTTGAAAGATGCAATGCCAGTGATAGGACCTCATCTACTGGATATAATAAATGAATCATTAAGAAGTGGAAAATTTCCAAACACATGGAGAACATCTACTGTGATCCCGATTCCGAAAGTTGTTAATACCAGAAAATGTGAAGAATTTAGACCAATAAATATGTTACCAAAATACGAACAGGTACTAGAAATTGTAATAAAAAAACAACTCGTTGAGTATTTGGAAAAACATAACATATTATGTGAGGAGCAATCAGGATTCCTGAACAACAACTCTTGCGAAGCGGCGATAAACATAGTGATTGATACATGGAAGAAAGAAATAGAAAAAAAAAATAACCATTGCAGCATTCTTAGATTTCAAAAGAGCATTTGAAACGATAGAAAGGAAAATACTATTGGAAAAACTAGAAGACAGGTCTTTCTGACGTAGCTCTGAATCTATTGAAAGAATATCTCCAGGAAAGAAAACAGGTAACGAAAGTTGAAAGCTCAGAATCAGAACCGATAGAAAACAACCTTGGTTGCACGCAAGGGTCGGTATTAGGTCCAATTCTATTTATAATTTACATAAATGATATTATCAAAACTATTAAACATTGCAAAATTAGACTATTTGCAGACGATACCTTAATCTATATTTCGTGTGAAGATTACATAGAAGCAATTAACAAAATAAACGAAGACCTACAAAATATAGCAAAATGGCTGAAATTAAACAAGTTGAAACTGAACGTAAACAAAACAAAATATATGGAAATAGGCAATAAAACATGTAACACAGGGTTAAATTTGACAATCAATGGTGAAAAAATTGGAAAAGTAAATGAAATCAAATACCTGGGTGTAATACTCGACTCAAAACTGACTTTCACAACAAACTTTGAATATGTGCTAAAAAAGGTATCAAAAAAGGTAAATTTTCTCAGAAGACTAAGACGTAAATTAAATAGAAACACTACTCATTTATAAAACTATCGTTGCTCCACATTTGAACTACTGCTCTACAATGTTATATTTGGCCAATGAAGGAAGTTTGAACAAACTAGAAGCTATACAAAACAAAGCTATGAGATTTATACTGGGAAAAGGCAAATACGCAAGGATTAATCAAATGAGAGAGGAGCTAAATTGGATTCCAATAAAAAAGAGACTACTATTTAACGTGTTAATTTTTGTGCATAAAATTATGAAAAACCAAATGCCAAAATACTTTAAGGATGAAATTGTTTTTAATAGAGACATTCATAATTACGAAACAAGAAATATAAACAGAGTTCGATTGCCACAAATGAAGAAATCAAAATTAAAGAACAGCCTAATGTACAGAGGACTAAAGATGTATGATGAAATGCCTGAAAGTATGAAGAATGAAGAAAGAATGAACGTATTTAAAAAGAAATGTTATGCTTACTGTAAAAATATTTAAATTTATCAAATGAAATGTTACATTGTGCTTATTAGTTTATATTCATGTAGTATAAACTAACTCACAGAAACTAACTAACTAACTAACAGACATTCAAAATATTCTAAATAAATAACATTTCATACAAGTTCTCACGAAATTATATAATATACAAATAAAACAAATACGAGAAACTGCAATTTTTGCAACATTAATTATTATGAGTGATTATTAATTATTACTTCTATTATGTAACCGCTATATTCAACTGTCACAAAATATTAATTTAATTTTATCTAAAAAACAAAGTATGTATGTAAATATTTAATATACCAACATATAATTTATCTTTTTTATCTTTTTACATATATATATATTTGTTTAAATACACACATTTCTTTTGGAACAAACATAATATGTGATTTACTCGCCTCGGAACAGACTTTGTCTAGTGAGGCGGGTAAAAGAAAAGAAAACAATGTAAATAACCATGAAACTAAATAAACGCCCGGGTTGCCGGCACTGAAACTGAAACTGAAATGAAAAAAAAAAAAAAAAAAAAATCAATAATTTAAAATAAAGTAATGTGTCCACTTTAAATTTAATTTATATTAAAATTTAAAAAATTTCGATTTCCAAAACATATAGGTATTTATTTCGAATTATAAAATTTGAAAGCGTATTCTGTCACCTTTCAAAATTAGTTCTTAGTTTTGTGAAGCGTAAATAAAGTTTCAAAGTTTCAAAGCGGAAATATTTCGACCTACCGACATGTACTATGCCCGAGTGCTAAAAGTCAAATATGTTGAACCGTTGAAAATTTTTAATCTACGGGTATATCTAAATAGAAAACAAATTCTGGTTGGAATTTGTAAAAAAATTTCACTTTAAAAATGCGTGACCACAATTGGTAGTCCGTCTTACAGATTTTATGATATTGACGAGGCTGTTAAACACTTTACCTACCCTATACGTAGATTTTATTAAATCTTTTATAATAAAAGCACCATGAAACGATAACTATCCTAGATTATTGTGAACGTAAAGTTAAAAATTAATACATCATCGGCGGTGGAAACAATTAGGATACGAAGGTGAACATGAGTTATTCAAATTTTATCGGTTTCTTAAGACGTATTAACCTGAATGATTGCACATACAAAAGAGCCGACCAGAAGTTTTAGCGAAGAATTTTCAACATGTTTTCAAACCGGAAAAAGTTATTTTAAATCGTAGGTGCCGGACAGCTTGAATCAACAAAATATCTCAATTGGAAACGTCAAAAAAATTTCCTTCGGCAGTATAAAAATTGATACCTTAAATAGCTTTTGGTCCTGAATTAATTCCACTCTTTGTCATTAAGAGACACTCCGAATCTTAATCTAAGCCACTTCTAAATATATTTAATCATATGGTAAAACGGAATTTTTCCTAAATTGAGAAATCTGTCAAAATTCAGATGGTGACAAGGTCAAGCAATAAACTACTATCCTACAGCGATTCTTCCCACACCGGCTAAGTTATTGAAAATATTTATCCGTAAATACGTACATGGCATAGTTGAACCGTTATTGATCGAATAACAAGCTGGATTTAGACGTGGCCGATCAGCCACTACAAATTTAATGGTATTTACAGATTACGTGGCGAGAGCACTCGATAACAATGAACAAGTTGACACATCATACCATGACTTTGTGAAAGCTTCTGATAAGGTTGATCACTTAGTGCTCCTGAGTAGGCTCTGAAGATTTATTGAAACTATTTGGTAATTATTTGAACGAAAAGGAACAATTCGTATCGTTCGGTGAGTTAATCTCCAGCTCACACCATATATAAACTCTGGTGTGCCACAAGTATCCAATTTAATCCAAAATTTTTGTAAAGAACATTTGAAAAACTATCAAATTTGTCCGTTTTTTTACTTTTGGCTGTTGACATTAAACTCTTCTTGAGAATAAGTTCATTATAAGACTGCAGAAAGCTCCAGGAAGATATTAAAACCAGATATTAAAACCATTTTAACTGGAGTACAGGTAATAAATTCTGGTTTAACTTCCAAAAAAGTTTTAGAGGTCACACAAAAACCGTATATTTTAATTACAAAATGAAAGATACGTATCTCAGGCACAAGACAATTATCAAGGACTTAGAAATTGTGCACAACGCTCGTTTGCATTTCGTGCTCGTATTGAAAAGATCTGTAAATCAGCCACAAAGATGGTGGATTTTCTGATACAGAATTCAAAGGAGTTGACTATCCTTTCAGTTAAAAGGATGCTTTACTGTCATTTAGTGCGTAGCATTCTCTTGTATCACATTTCAGGAATACTGTCTACGTACTAATGTTTGAGAAAATTCAAAATAAGTTTTTACGTTACCTCTAAATGTTACGATGGAGTTTGGTTTTTAACAGCTTCCAACAGAATTTAGAGTTCTAGTAGGTATGTCGTATTACTGCTGATGGCTGATAACTTATAACCTTCTGAACAATTTTGTTTTTATCAATAACAGACACAATGGTTAAAATACAATTCCGTGTATTCCACGTAATGTATTATACGTCCCTGAGGAAGCTACGGTTGTAGTGAAACCCGGTCGGTATAAAATAGGTGCAAAGTGTATTTCGCTGTCCGGGCAAATGCGCTACCAGAATCAAAAAGGTCCTAGGTTCGAGTCCCAGAGGTGCAAATATCTATTTCTGATTTTTCCCTTTCCAGATATTCGATTGAGTTTCGCTAATATTGTCTTCATTTAATTAAAAATTTAATATTTTAATGTACTGTTTCTATTAATCTAAAATATAAATAACTTACATCCTGTGGTTATTCGTCTAAAAAATGAATTATACGAATTCCTTGGAATTAATTAAGATGTGATTAGATTCTTGTAAAATTAAAAATTATGAAATAAACATCCTATTACTATCATAAAGGCGAAAGTTTGTATGGATGTATGCATGTTTGTTACTGGCTGAATGGCCTTTTTTCACTAATGGAAAGCTACATTATTTTTAAAAAAAATTAAAAAAGGTTATTAGCCCGCTAAAATGCATTGAAATTCTGAAAACAAACCTAAAACATTTTTTTTAAAATTAATTTAATAATTTATTTTTTTAAATTTTACCTTCTAACGTTTGTTTGTTATTAAAAAAATGCGTATATCGAACGTGTCATAGGAATACGTGTGCATTGAACGAGTGCGCGAAAGCATATGACAACCCTGGAAATTCAAGATTGGAATTTACGCTGTCACAGAGTACCGTGCCGCGAGCACGACAATCTGAGTGCTGCTATTGGCTAGCGGGACAATGTGCATGTGGTGCCCCTTCCAAATGATTTGTCTACAACGCAATTATGTCCTTTAACTAACTAATCAATTGAAAACATTAATGAAATTGATAATGAATACGTGCGGCAGCCTTATTGGACTGGAAAACACATCTAAATAACCACCTAATACTTCCACAAGGGAGTCTAGACAGCAATGATCAACGCCAAGGAATTGGCTGTCTATTTACGTCACCCCTACCATGCGACCAGCCGAGCCACTATTGGTCAATTCTGAACAAAGGAAAAATCTGAATCGTTAATATTTACGACAGCGAATTCATGTTCCGAAAAATGTGGAGCTCAATTTCGAGAAATTGGGAATAATTTGGATCAAGAAATAAACATCATCACCTAAAAATGAGTATATGCTACAAAAACAACCCAAAAACTGACGTCTATCAGTGATTGTTGCACTTTAAGAAAAATATTTACTGTTTAAAATTGTACCTTATATCACATGTGTATACTTGTACCTTTTCTTGTAAACACAATAAAAATGATGTGAGGCTTTGGTATCCTAAGTTGGTAAGATCATGGCAAAAACTATCACACATAATTTTGACACAGCTGACTTCCAATCGTAGCGACCAGGGAAATTACCTAAAACAAGTACCTTAGAAAAATTAAGGAGGTTCTGTCCCCCAAAAGTCCGACCTGAGTTTGCCCTATAAAAATAGAAGTCAAACCGGTAGGAAGTCAGTTCAAAACTATCAGCCAAGAAGAAAGATACCAACTCAAGATACCAACAGTCTCCAAGTTCAAACCTCTTTTCAAGTGTTTTAATCAGTCTTAGATTCAGTTTACCTATCCCAGTATCCCAGTAACCTAAAAACCCCAGTCTCCCACAGTCTCTAAAGTGAAAAATATTTATTTTAATCCAGTACTCAAATCAGTTTTGCCATTATACCTAGAAGCATTTTTTGTCAAAGTAGTAAATTCATTTAAAAGACCAGTGGCGTTCCAAAATCCACTGGCGTACGAAACTCCATTGGCGTGTCATTGTGGCCAGCTCCCTATTATATTTAGTTTATGTACAAACGTCTAGTACATTTGGTCCTTCGAGCCGGATCTACACATAACACGCCTTCAGTCTTACCCAGTGGAAATGCCGTCTCTTCGCAGTGGCCGTAAGACCCCGACACCTTCCGAAATATCGCTGTCTAAACCTAACGCCCCGGGAACAAGCCGAAACATGCCAGTGGCACCCCGTCGGACCCCGGGCCCACGCACCGTAGACACCGATGAGACGCCATCCAGCGGAACCCGCCACGATCTATCTGGTGCGAACCCTGCCAGGAACCCTGACCTCATCACTCTTGACCAACCTGCTCCAGAATGTGTCGCCGAGAGCCTCCACGGATCCAACAGTAAAAGCAGTGAAACAACTTCTGAATCAACTGAAGACTCCCTGCGATTGCTGCGCCGAGAGATGCGCATTCGGGACAGACGTCACGCCAAGCAGACAGCCAATCTGCTCAGAGACCTGAACGCTGCAACACGCCAAGCAGTCAGCCAACCTACCCAGGAGCCCGCACCAACCAGCCCGACCCTGCGAGCCAACCTCGGTCAGGTAGTAATTCAAACCCAGGCACCAACCGGTCCGTCTACGAACGAGTTCGCAACGAGATATGCCACTCGAGTACACACGTCAGATGGCCCGTCTACCGGAGAGTTTGCAACGAGATATGCAACAACTCAAGTGCACGCACCAACCGGCTCTTCTACTAATGAGTTCGCAACGAGATATGCCACTCAAGTACATAAGCCAGCCGAAGAGTTTGCAACGAGATATGCAACTACTCTAGTGCATGCACCAACCGGCCCTTCTACTAATGAGTTTGCAACGAGATGTGCCACTCAAGTTCGCAAGCCGGCCGAAGAGTTTGCAACGAGATATGCAACTACTCAAATGGACACACCAGCCGGTCAGCCTACCAATGAATTTGCTGTAACCGATCCAACCGGATACGCCGCCGCCGCCACCCAAGAGTACACACTACTGACGGGCCCTGCAAAGAACATCCCTACGGCCGAATACAGCCATATCGGACCCGAGCGCCCACTTTACAACACAGCAGGGTACCAGCATCAGCCAGCCTCCTCCGGCCAGGATTCCCTATTATTTACACCACCGCACACAGCCAATCAGACAGCACGGCACACCCGAGAATGGTTGCAGCATGGCAACGACCCACTGGCCCAGATCGCCTCGGTGATGGCGGAGGCGCTCCGCTCTTCCAGAACGCAAGACACCCCCCGCACATTAGAAGATGATTCAAGAATGGCTGCCCTCATCGCCAGGCAATCCACAGCAAAAGATTTGCCTACCTTCTCCGGAGATCCCCTCGAGTGGCCCACCTGGAAGGCACAGTACGCTCAATCCACCGCCACCTGCCAAATGACTCCGAGCGAAAATCTCATTCGGCTGCAGCGCGCCCTCAAAGGCAAGGCACGAGATACCGTGGGTCCCCTACTAATGGATCCTGCGCAAGTCCCAGAGATCATCAGCGTCCTCGAGCAGCGATACGGCATCGCTAACTCCATAGCAAAATTTATGCTAGACAAGGTTAAAAAACTACCTTACCTCACGACCGAGGTATCACTCGAGGACCTGGCAGATTTCTCCGGGACGGTACAAAACCTGGTGACATCTCTCCGGATCCTGAAAACCGAAGGTTATCTCACCAATCCTGCATTACTGAATGACGTCACTGACAAAATACCGAGTTCCCTGCGGCTGGCATGGCTAATCGAGATCCGCAAACAACACTCTCCGGCTACCATAACCCAGCTCGCTGCCTTTCTGAAAGAGGTTTCAAACGCAATTCCAAACAGTGGGATGGTGGACCACATACGATCTCGACCACGCCGTGAACAAATACATGCCGGGTACCAGGAGGAAGAAGAGAGTGAACGCATGCGACTTCTACCGAGCCATGAGCAAATACATGCCGGACATCAAGAAGAAATCAGGGATGGCCCAAAAGAAAAGATCGCCCCCATAAAACGCAAAGTAAACGAGGAACATACTTACCCTGGACCGAGCCGAAAAAGAAAAACAGCTGATGAAAGCTGCGCCCAATGTGGCGGCGACCATAAAACCCGCGAATGCAAAGAATTCGCAGCCAAAGATGTTGAACTCCGATGGGAAACTGTACGCATGGGAAGATTATGCCGCAAGTGCTTAGAAAAACACCACTCACGAAGCTGCAAAATAAACCAATGGTGCAAAGTAGGGGATTGCAGATCCCCACACCACCCCTTGCTACATAATCCCGAGTTCGTACGAAAAAGCGCCGTGGAAAATGTCAACTTGTGACGCCAGGACTCCGGACAGAGAGTACTATTAAAAATTGCGCCAGTCATATTAAGCGCTCCAAACAAAGAAGAAGTGCCAGTGTTCGCTCTCCTGGATGAAGGATCCACAGTAACACTTGTCGACACTGACACCGCAATACAAGTCGGAGCAAACGGCCCAGTTCACGGACTGCGAATCCACGGCGCGAAAGGAATGTGCACCTCCGACAATCTCTCCCAACGAGTGAGACTAAGAATACGAGGTGCAGGCAACAGTAATACATTCCACATATCTGCCAGCACAATAAGCAACCTCAACCTGCCGGAGCAACAGATCCAAGGAAGGTCGGTTGTCCAGAAGCTGCTAATAGGCCAAGATAACGCTCACCTGATCGTGTCAAGGGAAGTTCGTGAATGCAATGATACTACGCGAATAGCATCACGCACCGCACTAGGATGGATCGCTCATGGGGGAGTCAACCCCAGAGATAATAACACGACCACCACTTTGGCACTACAACCAGAAACGGCCGCAGACATACAGTTGAGGGAGCTAGTAAAAACCAACTTCGCCATCGACTCCCTCGGAGTAACATCAGCCACCAGAGTCAATGCAAGCGAACAACAGGCAATTGCACTTATGAATGCAACTACCCGTCCTCTTCCTGTAGGAAGGTGGGAAACCGGTCTACTATGGCGCAATCCAGAAGCCACGCTACCTGATAATCGGCAGTGTGCGCTGAAACGACTTCTGTCCCTGGAGAAAAAGCTAAAAAAAGACAAAAATCTAGCAGTGGCCTACAATGACAAAATAAATCAACTTATCAACAAAGGCTACGCCAAGAAGTTATCAAGCCATGAAGCTTCCACCACCACACCTCGCAAATGGTACCTGCCCCACTTTGCAGTAATCAACCCAAATAAGCCAGGAAAAATCAGAGTGGTGTTCGATGCCGCAAGCCGATGCCGAGGAACCTCCCTCAACGACCAGCTGCTTACTGGTCCTGATCTGCTGTCCTCCCTCCTGGGGAATATAATACGCTTCCGGGAAGGAAACATCGCTATTGCTGCAGACATCAAAGAAATGTTCCTGCAAATAAAAATAAGGCGAGAAGATCAGTCGTCCCAGCTATTCCTGTGGAGGACATCACCCCATCACGAACCAGACACCTATCAAATGTCATCGATGATGTTCGGAGCCACCTGTTCCCCAAGCAGTGCCCAATTCGTCCGAAATAAAGTGGCTGAAACATACGAGCACGAGTACCCGGCCGCCACAAAAGCCGTACGCACCAAGTTCTACATGGACGATTACCTAGATGCAGCAGACACACCCAATGAAGCTGCTGCACTCGCCCAAAGTGTAAGTGCCCTGCTCGCGAAAGGAGGGTTCCACTTGACAAATTGGGCGTCCAACAGCCCGGCGGCCCTAGCTAGTGTACCTATAGAAGACCGTGCCAGCTCCACGATACAAATCAGCAGCGGAGGTCCGGAAACAGAGCGAGTGCTTGGTTTAATCTGGGACCCCACCACAGACCGCTTCTTGTACTCATTTCGTGAGTCAATCTCCCACGACACGGCCACACAACCCACCAAGCGGCAACTATTATCCATAGTAATGAAGATCTTCGACCCAGTCGGCTTCGTTGCCTGCCTTACCATCAGATCTAAGATACTACTGCAAGCAGTGTGGCGCTCAAGCGTCGGCTGGGATGAACCCATTGCCCCTGAACATGCCCAGAGATGGACAGACTGGCTAAACCTGTTGCACACGAACAGCATCTCAATCCCGAGACGTTGCCTCTACAACAAACTAAACAACGTAACACTACACCTTTTCTGCGATGCATCGGAGCAAGCTTGCTGTGCCGTGGCCTACTTCACCGAAAAAATAGATAGATCCTTACGAGTAACATTCCTTGCAAGTAAATGCAAGGTAGCGCCACTGAAGCCTCTCTCCATTCCACGCCTCGAGCTTCAAGCCGCCCTCATAGCAGCGAGACTAGCCCAGACGATCCAAAAAGAAAGCAAAGCCCTGATATCCCGCACCTGCTTCTGGACAGACTCCACAACTGTACTATGCTGGTTACGCACCGACCCACGCTCCTACTCAACCTTTGTGGCAAACCGATTGGGCGAAATAGACGAACTAACCAACATACCCGACTGGAAATGGGTACCCACAAAACTCAATCCCGCTGACATAGGAACGCGAGACTTAGAGGTGCCAGACTTAACACCAGAAGGAAGATGGTTTACTGGCCCAGCCTTTCTCACTTCCCCGGAAGGTGCGTGGCCAAAAGAACGGGCACCCGCCCACAGGCCTGACGACCTGACACTAGAAGTCAAACCTCACTACGTTGGCCTTGTGTCCACCAGGGGCGAAGCACTCCCATCAGTAGAGCGGTTCTCCTCATGGCATCGGCTGATTCGCTCCACAGCTTGGATCCTCCAATTTATCAGACGATGCAAGATGGGGCCCAATAAACCAGTAGAAGGCCCACTACTAGCCGAGGAGATAAAAGCAGCAGAACACAGATGGATCAACAGGTCCCAGGAAAACGCTTTTACAACTGATCTACACATCATCCGACAAGGTAAAAAACTGCCTGCTGGCAGCCGCCTCAACTCCCTGAACCCCTTCTTTGGACCAGATGACCTACTACGAATGGGGACCCGACTACAAGCCTTGGAAAGAACAAATATTGTGGCCCGAACTCCCATAATACTGGACGGCGACGAACCCTACACTCGACTTCTGATCAGTCACTACCACAAAAAGGCGGATCATCCTAGTACTGAGAAAACAGTAGCAGAAATACGCAATCATTTCTTCATAATACGACTACGCACAACAAGCAGGAAGATAAGGCACGCCTGCCCCACTTGCTTCATACGACGCAGCAAACCGACTCCACCTCTGATGGGCGCATTACCATCACCCCGCCTGATGCATCACGTCCGCCCATTCACACACTGCGGGCTTGATTATTTCGGCCCTATGGCTATCACGGTCGGTAGGCATCGAGAAAAACGATATGGAGCCATCTTCACCTGCCTCTCGACACGCGCCATTCACCTAGAACTAGCCGCTTCACTGACTGCTGACTCGGCCATCATGGCCCTACAAAGAATGACCGCCCGCAGAGGACAACCAGCAGCCATATACTCGGATAACGGGACAAACTTTCACGGAGCTGACACCGAGATGAGGGACGCCCTGCTGTCAATAAGTCAAGACGCCAGAATGATTGACGAAATAGCTACCCAGGGCATCGAGTGGCACCTCATACCACCACTAAGTCCGCACTTGGGGGAGCTTGGGAAAGATTAGTACGATCAGTAAAGAAAGCCCTAAGCGCTACACTAAAGGAAAGAGCACCAAAAGAAGAAACGCTACGCACCGCACTTGCAGAAGCTGAGTTTGTGGTAAATAATCGTCCACTCACCCACATTTCAGTTGACCCACGTGATGAAGAACCTTTAACACTCAACCACTTTTTGCTAGGGTCAGCCGGGAAGCGCCCCCAATTATCCTTCTACGACAAAAAAGAAGAGGAAACATGCCTACGCCGCCAGTGGCGCATCGGACAACAACTTGCAGACACATTCTGGAGGCGATGGCTGCGGGAATACCTACCTACCATGGCTGTCCGGCAAAAATGGCACCATCCAACTACACCAATTAAGAAGGATGACCTAGTGATCATCATGGACCCAGCACTGCCTCGAAACAGTTGGCCACGTGGCCGTATCATCGAAGCAATACCTGCAGCTGATGGACAAGTCAGAACTGCCCGGATCCAAACCAGCACTGGGATATACGTAAGGCCGGCAGTCAAAATCGCCGTCATTCTGCCTGCCACGCCAGCAACTGATGAAACTGTACCCTCTGCGAAGACACCCGATTCAAAACTCAGACATCGGAAAAGGACACGCCCGACGAAGTAGCTGAGCACAGTCGAGACTGCACTGAGGGGAGTATATCGAACGTGTCATAGGAATACGTGTGCATTGAACGAGTGCGCGAAAGCATATGACAACCCTGGAAATTCAAAATTGGAATTTACGCTGTCACAGAGTACCGTGCCGCGAGCACGACAATCTGAGTGCTGCTATTGGCTAGCGGGACAATGTGCATGTGGTGCCCCTTCCAAATGATTTGTCTACAACGCAATTATGTCCTTTAACTAACTAATCAATTGAAAACATTAATGAAATTGATAATGAATACGTGCGGCAGCCTTATTGGACTGGAAAACACATCTAAATAACCACCTAATACTTCCACAAGGGAGTCTAGACAGCAATGATCAACGCCAAGGAATTGGCTGTCTATTTACGTCACCCCCACCATGCGACCAGCCGAGCCACTATTGGTCAATTCTGAACAAAGGAAAAATCTGAATCGTTAATATTTACGACAGCGAATTCATGTTCCGAAAAATGTGGAGCTCAATTTTCCACAGTCTCCAAGTTCAAACCTCTTTTCAAGTGTTTTAATCAGTCTTAGATTCAGTTTACCTATCCCAGTATCCCAGTAACCTAAGAACCCCAGTCTCCCACAGTCTCCAAAGTGAAAAATATTTATTTTAATCCAGTACTCAAATCAGTTTTGCCATTATACCTAGAAGCATTTTTTGTCAAAGTAGTAAATTCATTTAAAAGACCAGTGGCGTTCCAAAATCCACTGGCGTACGAAACTCCATTGGCGTGTCATTGTGGCCAGCTCCCTATTATATTTAGTTTATGTACAAACGTCTAGTACAATGCGTATAGCTAACAAAAATGAAAAAAAAACATTGATGTCTATGAATACAAGTAAGTCAACAAGAATTCTGATTTTATCCAGAAAAATTTTCGCCTTTTATATTTTTAACCAACACATCACATATGTTAAATTTTTTTTTGCGTTCTTCGTACTACAGTTATAGAATGTAAATTAAGTTTGGTACAAAATATAATGCATGTACCCTTTGTTTTTTTTTCCAAATCATGAAATCTATTCTTTTTTCTAAACTTCCGGCCATTTTTACGTTTAACAATAATTTAATTTATTTTTACGTTTTCGAATAGCTACAGATCATACAAAACTTTTGAGACCCCGGGCGTTTAAAAATAAGGCCATTTTTCTTCTCTCTATGGAGAGCGACACAAGCTAGTGTATATACTATGTCCGTAATATAAATAATTTATTTAATTGATTTTTAGCATAAAAATTATAAAATTATACGAATACAATGTTTTAAAATGTACGAATGTTGTCATTATGTATCTGCTGACAAACTACATAAGTACTTTAGCGGGTTTAAATGTGAATAAATAAATCAATTTAAAAAAAGATAAGTGTGGGGTGACTACAAAGCACCGCACAAAGAGGAAACCGATAGGCTACGAAGCACCGCACAAAAAGGAGACCGATTATACTATATCATTCTCTCGTAGGTTAAATCCTATATATGTATGTCTCGGTCCTAAAGAGGTTTTCACTTTAAAAAAATGTCTTCCTTATTAATAGAAATGCAATGTTGAATGTGCGAGGCATATCCAGGAAGTAAGTGTACTGTTTTTTATTTTGTTTTTGAAAAAGTGTATTAGAAAAAAAAATACAGGATATTGTTGATACACTTGTTGACTATTTTTCCAAATAATTGCTAACCCGTTCCAATGCATGTGGTGAGCCGTGGCACAAGTTTCTTTTGCCCTTCTCGAAGAATTCTCCCGCCAGCTCCTTCCCCCTCTTCAGGGTCACTTTCTGCACCTGCTCATCGGCTGAAAATTTATTTTCATCCATACATGCCTTTTGGAAGGTGAAAAGATGATAATCTGAAGACGCCAAGTCAGGGGATTACGGGGAGTGGTTCAAAACATCCCAATCAAATAAGTCCATAATCTTATTGGTGACTAAGGCTTTATGAGGTCGGACGTTTTCGTGAAAAAGGCAAACTTCTCTGGTCAGCATTCCCCTCCTTTTGTTTTGAATGCTCCTTTTGAGTTTTTTTAGGGTACACAATATTGTTGTGCACTGATGAATCTAAGGCCGAAATTTGAACAAAATGATGCCTTTTCGGCCCTAAAACACTAAGGCCATGATTTTTTTTGCCCGAAATGGTGGTTTTCAATTTTTTCACAGATGGGGAATTGGTGTGATGCCACTTTGACGACTGTTTTTTTCACATGCGTGTAATGAGTCACCCTCTTTCATCTTTAGTAACAATAGAGCTCAGAAATCCTCACCTTTTTTTTCTTGTAGGTGTTATTTCTTTCGTGAGTAAAAAGCAGATCACAGCACTTGGCGGGATTTTTTGCCGACAACCTTCACGCAACTGGACACTAAAACGTGAGTTTACGTACAACAATGTTCCTGCGATGCTCTTTCTGGTCAGGAGACCTCCGTGTACCACTAAGTGTTGCCAACCCTCAAAAAACTAAAAACCTCCGCCCGTTGTGGTCACAGTACACTTACTTTCTGGATATGCCTCGTACATGTGGTATTTTGATAAAAAAAACATGCAAATTGTCAATAGCAAAGTAGTAAGTATGTTTAAACGACGAGTAATGTATTTATTTCACATATTGTGTTTCCACTGATTTAGATGAACAAAATTCATCTCCTGTGAACAAATTAATTTATGATGTTTTTGCCTTAGAAATAACAATCCAGTTTGGGTAAAGATATTAGATTATTTTCTCATATTTGTTTTACCATGAATTATTTCTGAAAGACTCGATTGAAAGTTCTATTATTTTACCGGTATTGATGTACGATACACGGTATTATTTTGATTACATCATAGAAAATCTGTATTTGGTCCAGGTAGGCATGGTACCAAAGAGATTTTCTCTTTGATTTTCCTTTACCCAGCAGATGGCTCAAAGAAAATAAATAGTCCAACGAATTTATTGCACGAATAAAATATGGTAATCTGCTCTACTTGTGATCCTAGGAATCAGCAAGCGATGTGTATTAGTGGAAATAAACAAAACAAATCGGCTAACCTTTATGAAACATACATTTTTTCATGTTTTTTGTGTTTATCACCGAAGTACAGAGATGAAACGACGCGCGACTTTACAATATGTAGACTAGGATGGGTCACGACTGTATGCCAAAAATAAAACTTGTTTTGTTTTGTCTAAGACGTCTTTTGACGGCCGGCGTAGTCCAGCGGTAAGGCTCTTCGCTCGCACACTGAAGGTCGCGGGATCGAATCCCGGCGTGGCTAAAAATTTTTATTTGATCAATTTGTGTTATTTCACAATTTATTCATTAAAAATAATATAAAGTATATTTGCGGCACGTTCCAGAGTGGAAGATACTCTCAGTATCGCCCTGGTGTAAAACCACGATTTAGAATTAAAACGTTGCTTGAAATAGCATTAGCCGTGTTTGGTGACCAGATCTGAATAGCCAGGTACTTCCCCACCTTCCTTTTCCCTATCTCCTTGCCCCCACTACCTTCTGCCTCACAACATACCCCAATTGGGGATGCCATAGTCTCACTGGCTTCAGACGGGAGCAGTTGGGACTCTTGTGCGGTATTAATATTAAAAAAATAAATAAATAAGATTGTGTTTATTTTTTTATATGAATACTGTATGTTGTGAGGCTGTAGGTAGTGGGGAGGGGAAAGAGATAGGGAAGAGGTAGGTGGGGCAGTACCTGGCTATTCAGATCTGGTCACCAAACACGGCTAAAGCCATTTCACGCAATGTTTCATTTCTGAATAGTGGTCTTACACCAGGGTGTAAAAGTGTGTTAAATGAAAATATAAAATCACGTAATTTTTTTTAATAACATTTGAATATCATCTTCTTCCTCCGGATTGACTAAAAATAGAGGAAAACCCACCCGTTGTTAAATCTTAAAAAAATGTAAGATAAACCATTAAATATGAACAACTTTTAATGAAACACGAAATAGAGGGAATATTTTGATTTATTTAAAAAAAAATATATTAAGATAATTCAAATTATCTCTGTCAATAACTTCATTTCATGATCGGAGCAGTGGACTTTTTTATATTGTAAAACACCTTTTAATGTGGAGTCGTTTTTATTTACAATCCCTTTGAATTTACAACAATGAAATCTACACTTTATAATAATTTGGCCCGGACCCCGCCTGGGGAATTAAGGTACCTGTACCCTAGGTATCGTTTAATGCGAGAGAGGTAGTATTTTGAACAACACCCTTTTTATGCTAGTAAAAAATAGAAAATACCCGGAGATAAGGCTTACAACTAGCAGACAATAATAAACAAAGACGGCTGTCGGAACCTACTGAGTCACGTGGCATATTCTAGCCAGCCAGTAACAATAACTAGCTTCAATAAAAATTACCTAGATGTCTTTAGTATTCATTATTTCTTAATAACCTGATCAAGATTAAATCAATGATTATCTACAGCAATCATCCCATAGATGTCTCTATTCTTAACAATCTCAAGGCAAATATTTAAATACCAGCAAAATCCTTCTTACTCTTAAATTTCGGCATTATTTCGCGAAAACTTATGAACGGTTCTTCAAAATTCGCAGTGAATAATCACGTTCCACTTAAAAAGAACATGCCATAAAGAAATAAAAGGGTCTTAGATTAAATTTGCTTCGACAAATAGAAATCAATATACGAACGAATGCGCCCAATGTAACGCTAATTAATAAAGTACGTAAAATTATTTATTCCCCACTCCCACTTTAATGAGTCATAGCATTAAAACAATTAAGGAAACCTTTTAACACTTGGTGGGGGAAAACAGATCTTCCGTACAATGGAGTGTCCACTGTCTCTACTTAATTTCTCAACAAATTGGTTTAACCGGTAATAAATCAATTTAGACACTTCCAAAATTAACATAAATATGTCGTCTCAATGTGGTTCAACCACAGTTTGAAAATGGTCTTGTAACCGAAACAATTGTAACAAAAATACTTGCAGGGCTTGATAATAAATTTATCAAATTTGATTTTAATTAAATTTAAAAAATATATTTTGCGAGACTCAATCTTGGGACTTTTTGTAAATGATTTCGTAAAAATATACTACATTGGAAAAATTTTAAACACTTCGTTTTGAACCCATTTGGCACCCTTTTATCGCTCTTAGAATTAAAAAATATATATTTTTTAAATCACCTAACTTTATGAAAACCATAGATTCTCAACCTGTTTTTCCCCACCGTCCAATTTGAGAATATTTTTTTATTTCTAGCGCCCCCTAACTCGTGAATCTGAAACAGCAATTGTCATTACGATTATAATTAGGCATGCTCAAATATCGCAGTCGTTTTCTGCATATGACGTCACAAAGCTCACAACTCCCTTCATACCATACCCCTTGTCACACAATGTTACACTTCTCTATTCCCCTCCCCACCGCTCCCCCCCCCCCTCCCCCCTTAGGGTGTGACGTTATTTATGGGTGACCCCTAATGTGATGGGGTGGGGCAAGATGGGATGGGGTGGGATGGGTTTCTCTGGTCTCCTACAGCCCCCCCTGAATGTCTGAAACGCCCCCAAGGGGGCGTTATCGCCCACTTTCAGAACCTATGATGTAGACGCTAAACGCGTGGTAGAAATCTGGAAGTAGCAATCCAAAAACAAGGCAATTGTATCATATTCGATTTCGTAGTTTTAGTGGTAAACTGCCTCGCGTCGCGCGTTGCATGAGGTTGTGAATTACCCCTCAGTAAATTGCGCTAGGAAAATGTAAATTATGAAAATATTTTCATTACTCGTCAAACATATATTTTGGTTGTGAAAACTTCTTTTGCAGTGTTGTGATTTGAAACTCGATGAAACGAATAATAGCGAGACTAAAAAGGGATAAACATGTAAGACTATAAGATATGCGAGAGAATGAGATAAACGGTCTCCTCTTTGCGCGGTGCTTCGTAGCCTCTCCACTCTTGTCTACTTTAGTTTTCAGAAAGTTTCACTTGTACCGCGTGTGAAAAAGCTCCTGTATAATCAATCACATTTATTTTTTCGTTTGTTGGTTCGTCAACAGAATACAAAACTAAAATAAGAACAATTAATTAAGCATACAAATTGAACATGGTTACAGTGACAATGCCAATTAAAGGTATATTTCCATGGATACTATGTTTTTTTCAATTTTATTTTAACCACCACTGTTAATATCCACATATTATAATACCCACGCATAGATTTCGCCTTTGTGGGATTTTTTTTTGTTACTCTTATATTTTATGTTAATATACACACGCACCAGTGTGTGTATGTACCAAACAAAATTACCAATAAAAAAATCAGACTGTGTAATTCACACGCGGTAGAAGTGAAACTAGAAAGTCGCTAGATGTCGCTTTCTTTTCTTTTGCCTGTTTCTTTTAAAGTGGTTTGAAGGTTGAACAATGATTTCAGAAAAATACTTTTTTTTTTTTTTTGGATTTCGTAGGATTCGAACCTCCGTTAGCTTGATGTCTCTGTCAGGCGTCTTGCCCATAGCACTATGGGTGGCACGCGTCGAGGAGCGAATTTACCGCATTATATTAGAACCGATTATTTGTGTGGAATTAAGTTGTACACATTTCTGTTTCACCCGAATTTCAAGTCACTAACGGCGCTAAAGAAGTTTCACTTTAAAAAAAATAAATATATATATATATCGAGTGCAGTTTACACACGGTAGAAGCGAAACTTTACCTAAACAATCTTAACCAATTGGAGCCTTAAAAGTGAGGTCAAAATCAAAGCGGCCGATGAGTGCAGACTTAGCGTCATTTCCGTTTCATATCTCAACCAATAGGAGCCTTGGAAAGTGACATCATAGTTTGATGCTTCGCTGGTGGTGTAATGCGTCATTTCCGTTTTATCCGAATTCCAAATCGTAACAGGGCTAAAGAAGTTACTCTTCAAAAAGTACGTTAAAAAAGTTGAAAAATCCTGCTGCATTGAATAGTAGTCTATTGGCTATCTATCTATCTCATTGGCTAGTCATCCTTGATACGTAGTTAGTAGTTAGAACCAAACTTAATACGTTTGTAGGTAGTCAACAAGTTTATATCATTAATCGTATAACAACTAATGGTTTTCTCGTGTGGAAGTAACGTGTGAGCCCACCACATTTGGGAAATGAATATAAACTCCAATAACGTTTCAGAGTCGGTTAATGTAGGTAAGCAATTAGTGCTGAATTTAATCACGTGGCCAAGCGGTAGAGCTTGTTCGTAAAAAAACCAACCGGATTAATTGCCCAATTACGCAATACCATCCGATCTCTGCACAATGACGTGTTTCATCCGAAACAGATTAAAACTACCTAACATTAATATTTATTTTTGAGGTGTTTTATGCCTTCTTGTTACTGAATTCCGTGCAGTTGAACGCATCTATTAGGTCCTTACATATGAAATTGGCGTTTTGCCGAACTGGCAACTTTGATTTCAAATATCTTCTCTTTGGTTAGGAATTCCAAATTCAAATTTATACAGCTATTTACTCATGTACCTATTTGTGTTTCGAAAATTAAAATTCATTTGTTTTTTCCTTAATTGTTTTTTTTCTTTGCGTCACTTAGTTTACAAAATGGAAAACTTGAAATATCGCGTTATTTACGAGTAAGAGTTCCACCGTGGCACCAGTGCTGCAGAAACGGCTCTAAGAATTAATGATGTGTATGGCGACGGTGCCGCAAAAGAAAACACAGTGCGTTTTTGGTTCCAATGTTTTCGTTCTGGAAATTTCGACCTGCAGAACAAGCCCCGTGGACGGCCGGAGACCAAAGTTGATAATGAAGAATTGAAGGCTATTGTGGAAGCGGATCCATCGCAAACCACGTCCGAGTTAGCTGCAGGCTGCGGTGTTAAACTGTTTTAATCCACTTGAAGCAAATTGGAAAGGGGAAAAAGCTTGAAAAGTGGGTACCTTACGAAACGAGTGAAGCAAATCGACAAACGCACGTTAGAAGACCACACAGTGCACAACAGACGGCTACCAAATTAGAGGAGCTTCAATCGGAAAGTCTAAGACATCCACTATACTCTCCGGACCTTGCCCAACAGATTACAATTTTTTTAGAAATTTGGATAACTTCTTGCAAGGGAAAAAATTTAACTCCGATGGGGCAGTCCAAACCGCCTTTAAAGATTTTATTGATTCCCGTCCGAATGGTTTTTTTAGTAAAGGTATCGATGAACTACCTATGAGATGGCAAAAGTGCATAGATAGCAATGGTACATACTTTGATTAAATAAATATATTATATTTAAAAAAATAGACTTATGTTCCTCCAATACAAAACGCCAATATTATATGTAAGGACCTAATATTAATATTTATTTATGCTGGCTAGACGCTAAAAACTCTTACACATGATTAAATTATTTTTAACCCTCTATTGAGGTGTAGTCAACACTAATTTTATGAAAATTAGTGTTAAAAATAATAGTTTTTTTTTCGTTTTTTTTAATATATATATATATATATATATATATATATATATATATATATATATATATATATATATATATATATATATTTATGTCATACCACATTTTGTGGCTCATCTTAGAAGAAGCCACTTAAGTTGCTCATTCTTTCGCATGTAATATATACTTACGTAGATGAAGTACCAACATGCTGTCTTTTAAATTTTGTTTAAAATATGGTCAGCTATAATATGTAATCAAAAATTATGTTTATTTATTAAAAAAATATATCTTAAAATAACGTGCATTCCTTGATCTATTTTAAGAACACACTTACCGCATCAAGCTACGTTGCCAAGTTTAATGTTACCAATATAGTCACATATGTAGGTAGGTTGACAGAACAGTTTGGATGTTGCTTGTTGATTATTCACACATATTTATCATTTCTAGCGGCCGTTTTTGATTATTGGCGCGTTTTTTTTAAATTGTAGTATGATTTGCTAATTAATATTGTTATTTATTTGGTGTTTACGGTTGTTTTTTTTTTGTGTTAAGGTTTATTTTATTATTATCATAAATAAAATTAGGTATTTAAATACATATTGGTGTAGTTTCTTTTATGTGCTACATAATTATTTTATCTTAGTTTTACTAGTGTTTTCGAAAAATTATGAATAAACTTATTAGAAATATATTACATAATTTACTTTATTCATTGATTCGTACGTTTCTTTAAGTTGTCACCTCCGATCTATATGGATAAAATCGATCTAAAAGAAACTAACTAACTAACCATCACGCCGTTTCCCGCAGGGGTAGGCAGAGAGGACGGACCGCCAAACAACTCGGTCTTGGCACACACTCTTTGCCTCACTCACATTCATACATCGTATCATACATTCTCTTCTATTATTCTGACTTTTGACACGGCCCGACTCAAGTATCTGATTCACTTGATCGTGCCATGTCTTCCTCGGGCGTCCCCGACTTCTTCTACCATTCACATTTGCATCATATATTCTTTTTACACTACTTTCTTCGCTCATTCGCTCTACGTGCCCAAACCATCTGAGGGTCCCTTTCTTAATTTTGCTCATTATTAAATTATTATTATTATACTTAGTTGCTATCATATTTTACAATTTACAAATAGAGACGGACCGCCAAATAATATTAATTGGTTAAATTGTATTTTTTCTCGCATTAGCACCACACCTGATAAAAAATCCCTCAGTGTCTTTGTCATCTTTGGGGATGCTGTGTGGAGGGTTTTTTTTAGGGAAAGGAAGAAGAGGAAGTTCTGTAATGAAATAATTTGGTATCTTAACCGTAAATCCAGAACTAAATTTTGTATGAAATAGGCCGCGAAGAAGTTTCTCTTTTCAAGAGCAATTATAATACTCTTAGAAGAAGTCGGGGACGCCCGAGGAAGACATGGCACGATCAAGTGAATCAGATACTTGAGTCGGGTCATGTCAAAAGTCAGAATAATAGAAGAGAATGTTTGAGACGATGTATGAATGTGAGTGAGGCAAAGAGTGTGTGCCAAGACCGAGTTGTTTGGCGGTCCGTCCTCTCTGCCTACCCCTGCGGGGAAACGGCGTGATGGTCGTCTCATACATACTCTTCTATTATTCTGACTTTTGACATGGCCCGTCTCAAGTATCTGATTCACTTGATCGTGCCATGTCTTCCTCGGGCGTCCCCGACTTCTTCTACCATTCACATTTGCATCATATATTCTTTTTACACTACTTTCTTCGCTCATTCGCTCTACGTGCCCAAACCATCTGAGGGTCCCTTTCTTAATTTTGCTCATTATTAAATTATTATTATACTTAGTTGCTATCATATTTTACAATTTACAAATAGAGACGGACCGCCAAACAACTCGATCTTGGCACACACTCCTTGCCTCGTTCACATGCATACTTCGTCTCATACATGCTCTTTTATTATTCTGACTCTTGAAATGGCTCGACTCAAGTATCTGATTCACTTGGTCGTGCCATGTCTTCCTCGGGCGTCCCCGACTTCTTCTAGCATTCACATTTGCGTCATCATATATTCTCCTTACACTATTTTTCTCGTTCATTTGCTTTACATGCCCAACCAATCTAAGCGTCTCTTTCTTAATCTTACTCGTTACGCTTACATCAGGCTTACATTATGTGCGGATCATTATTATTCATTTCGGTCTACTTTCATCATTTCTCTACCAGTTCCGAGCCTCACAGCGAAGCATTAGGGTAGGTACCAGCACTCCATTATGGACGGCTAGCTTCGCTTCTTTCGATAGTTTTTTAGACCGGGGTAATATAATTACACTAAGAACAGTTTTACTCTGTATCTCAGTTGTCTTTTACACCATATACTCAATAATTTTGGTAATCATAGAAAAACTATTTGCTTATCGATCTGTTTTTAAAACTGTATATTGCATTGCTAGTTTTTTTAATATAAAATAATTTCTATCAAATTCCGGCAAAGTATCTGTAGCCCTCCCCCTCTCCGCCACGCATCGCATAGCGTTACCCCGTGCCTACAAACTGAAGATTCCACGGACTGGTAGCGGATCGGTAATAGTTGCATTTTAATAAAAAGGGAAGTGTCATAATAATTGAATCACGCTAGCTTCCTTAATATCGCTTTTACTTTTTTACTTTACTTAAGTTGAAAATGGGCGTTGGCGTAACTTGACAATTCAAGCAATAATAAGCAATTTCTAAGTTATTAATGGAAAGGACTACATCCCGTTCGCTTACACTTTGCATTTCATATGATCTTTTTACAATGCTTAAATATTTGCGTGCCGGTACTAGATGATTCCGTCTGGGACATTTCCGGTAAAATATTGAATTTACCATTTTTAGAAACATCACTCCAATTATACCCGTCTCTGTTTGTCGTGTGAAATAAAAATATATCAGAAAGAGACAATCATTATTGTTTAATTGGTTGAAGGAATTTGTAAAAATGAACTCCAACATTGTACAGGTGGTTTAAGTCTACATTGTATAAATAGTCTTAAATTGGGTTTTCGGTTTTAATTGCTAACTTGTTTAGATTAGGTGGTAATATTCATCTGGGAGGCGGATATGTGTACCGCCGCCCCGAGAACCATTATTGGATAACCAACACCTTTGCCATAGAGGCAGGGCTGGGCAAAATACATGCATTACTGTAATTAAAATACAAATTACAAAATACTTTTTCGCATGTATTTAAAATACGAAATACAAAATACTTTCAAGTCGTGTATTTGAAATACAAAATACAGTATTTTAACCATTTTTAAATTTCAAATACAAAATACAAAATACAAATTACAAAATACATTTGGTTTAGGTAGAACCTTTGGTTGCAATAAATTGTCGTAAGTGCCCATATCTAAGAGTGCGTTTCCATTGAAGCAAAGCAGAGCATAGTGAAACAGAGACGTGCTAAAATTGACTAATCATATTGCTCAGGACACACATCTCGTCTCCGCTCCACTTGTAAAGATTTGTGGTATAGGACTTAGGTGTTAGATTATAATAATTATTATTATAATAACACTAGCTGGTTCCCGGTATGCGTTGCACTGCAATATTCAAAGAAATAAATTGTTTCTCCCTGCATGTCCTTTCCCGTGCGTCCCCGTTCCCCTACCGCTTCCCTTTACCCTCTTGCATTCCCCGTACACCTTCCCTGCCTACCCTCTCCCCTCTTCCGCTCCCCCATCCCGCCAACCCCTCCCGCGTTCCATATATTTAGTCCCAGAACATTTTTCTATATTATAAAAACAATCAATAAAATCTGGTACCTAACATAGGTACCTATTTAAAATATCTATAATTTTAAAAATCCAATGAAAATTCTTTGGTTACAAAAAAACAGCTGCCTGCTAAATTTATTTTCATCTAACGCGCGAACTGTCAAACGTGCGTAGTTAAAATAGTCGTTAAGTTTTCTGAAATTATCCCATTTTCTGCGTAATTTTCTTAATTTTTCTTTCCGTAAGAACCTTCTAAAAGTATAAGAAAACTTTAAAAAAATGAATGAAATAGGTAAAGTCATTTTGAAGTTATGGCGTGACCAAGGGAAACAAGGATTCATTTTTATATATAAATGGATGACATTTGTGTAGCGAAGTTTTGTGTTATTTCACTTCAAGTGCGCTCTACAGTAGTTAACTTAAAAACATTCTAGTATTCAGTCCAATATTTTATTTCTAGTATTCAGTCCATTATTTAATTATTCCAATAGTGCTCGATCAAAAACTGGGCGTACTGTACAAAGCCCGCAGATACTTTAATAGTACACAACTGCTAACCCTGTACAAATCACAAGTGCGCCCCACGGTTGAATTTGGCAGCCACCTCTGGTCTGGAGCTCCAAAATACCTGAAAAATACCCTCGACTCTATGCAGAAACGGGCGGTCCGTTTAATAGATTCTCCCATCTTAAAAGACGGATTGCAATCTTTAGAGCTCAGGCGTCGAGTTGGAATGCTATCCTGGTTCTACCGGTATTACAATGGAAGATGCTCCGAGGAACTAGCATCATTGATCCTTTCGGCACCGGTGCATAGTCGGGAAACACATTGTACACGGTTGACATTTGTCACATGAGAACGGGTCATTTCTTCGACTCGTTCTTGTGTTCAACAGCTCGGCTGTGGAATGATTGCCGGCCTCTGTGTTTCCTCCTTCCTACAACATGGGTCTCTTCAAGACCAATGTTCATTCCTTTCTCTCCTCAAAAAGACCCTCCACACAGCATCCCAGATGACATAGGCCCTGAGGGAAATTATTTTCCTCAGGGCCTCCTGTGTGGAGTTAATGAAAAAAAAATCTAATACTATGATACAAGAGTGTACCATACAAAGCAATGACAAGTATGATACAAAATGTACAATAACAATGCTATTATAGCACAGGACAATAATAATAACTAGCATGAAGTAAAAAAAAATATAGTACAGTACATTATAAAGCAATTATAAGGGGGCATACATTAATTAGGTGAGCAGTTTTTCTTCCAAACTAGACTCCCCCCGCCCCTTGGTGAGATAATTTGGACCACTTCGTTTATTCTTTTCAAGTACCGTGAGATTTTGCTGGACCCCCCCCCCCTCCTTTTTTGAGCTCACATAATTAATGTATGCCCCCTAAGAGAACTACAAATAATCATTAATAAAGAGTCCTATAGCAAAGGACAATAGTAGGTACAGGATTCTAGCGTTTTTAGTCTATGTATTATCTATGTGTGGTTATTTTTAATTATCATTATTAAAATCACTAAATGTATTTGAAAATGTATTTTGAAGCCTTAAGTATTTGAAATACAAATTACAAAATACCTCAGCAGCAGGTAATTGAAATACCAATTACCAAATACATTGTATTTGTATATTATTGTATTTCAAATACGTATTTCAATTACAAGTTTTTCAAATACTGCCCAGCCCTGGCCATAGGTCACTCCAAGTGGTAAGCTATGTTTGGTGACTTAGCAGGGGTGTCCGGGTTCATGGGATGAGGTTTGTCCGGGTCTTGTTGGCGGATGCGTCTACCCACCAGCTGCATGGCAGGACGGATCGGGATAGACTGTTTTTTTTTACATTAGGTCAACACAGGAGGCCCTGAGGAAAATAATTTCCCACAGGGCCTATGTCATCTTTGGGGATGCTGTGTGAAGGGTCTTTTTAGGAAAGGAAGGAGAGCAAGTTCTGAAAAGGAAAAGGGATGAAGGGTAGGTAGGAATCTGGGAGTCAGTGTGTCCAGGAATCTATCCCTCCCACTGCGGTGAAAGGCTATGTTCCGAGAGAGTACGGCTGGAGAAATCAAAGGGACTCCCTCAACACTCTCTCCCAATCCATCCTGCCATGCAGCTGGTGGGCAGAGATGCATCCGCCGCCAAGACCCGGATAATCCTCACCCCATGAACCCGGGCACCCCTGCTAAGTCACCAAACGTAGCGAACGACTTGGGGTGACCTATCGCAGAGGTGATTTTAGATTTTCACGGCCATAAGTATTTTTGTTATTAGTTTTTGGGGTATTATGCCGTGTATACCTCCTTCTTTAGCCAAAGTTTCGGACAGCGTTGCAGTGTCCATCATCAGGGCAGATGTGTAATCTCTTTCAACCCATCGCCTTGCAATGCAGTGGGAGAGATGGATTCATATATCTCTCACCCGCGACCTCCGGATTCGTAGTCGAAGTTCGCAATCTCATTTTTTTTACAGTAGCTCCACATAGGAGGCCCTGAGAAAAATAATTTCCCTCAGGGCCTATGTCATCTAAGGGGATGCTGTGTGGAGGGTCTTTTTAAGGAAGGGAAGGATAGGAAGTTCTGGGAAGGAAAAAGGTATGTGGGGTGGATAGGAATCTGGGGTCAATGTGTCTAGGAGTGACGAACCTAAAATTCCATCCCTCCAAATGCGGTGCAAGGCGATGGGTCGAGAGAGTCCGGCTGGAAAGGACAAAAGGCCTCCCTCAACCAAACTCTCTTATCCGGCCCGCCACGCAGCAGGGCAGACCTATCCGCCGCCACGTCCTGGACAAACCTGATACCATGAACCCGGGCACCCCTGCTTAGTCACCAAACGTAGCAAACTGCTTGCAGAGGTGTTGGTTATACAGTAATGGTTCCCGGGGCGGCGGTACCCATACCCGCTTCCCAAATTGGAATACCTCGTTTACAATTAGTCCTTATTCAAGTCATCTTAGGTATGATTAGTCTATTGTATATTTATCGGCGTAGTCCAGCGGTAAGGCTCTTGACTCGCACTCCGAAGGTCGCGGGATTATAATTTGTGTTATTTGACAATTTATTTAGTAAAAATAATACATATATTTTATATTTGCAGCACTTTCCAGAGTGGAAGATACTCTCAGTATCGCCCTGGTGTAAGACCACCATTCAGAATTGAAATGTTGCGTGATATGGCTTTAGCCGTGTTTGGTGACCAGATCTGAATAGTCAGGAACTTCCCAACCTTCCTCTTCCCTATCTCCTTCCCCTATCCACTACGTTGTGCGATATTCATGTAAAAACAAAATAATCAAGATTTTTGAACCCTACCCTAAATCCAAAATCAAATCTAAAATCAAATTCAAAATCAAATTCAAAATCATGAGAACTGGTCGCTTCTTCGATTCGTTTTTGTGCTCAACAGCTCGGCTATGGAACGATTTGCCGGCCTCTGGGTTTTCCCCTTTCTACAACATGGGTCTCTTCAAGACCAATGTTGACTCCCTCTTCTCCTCAAAAAGACCCTCCACACAGCATATTAGATGACATAGGCCTTGAGGGAAATCGTTTTCTTAAGGGCCTCCTGTGTGGAGTTTTTTTTACAGTGAATACCGCACAAGAATCTCAACTGCTCCCGTCTGGAGCCAGTGACACCATGGAATCCCCAATTGGGGTATGTTGTGAGGCTGAAGGTAGTGGGGAGGGGAAGGAGGTGGGGAAGAGGAAGGTTGGGAAGTACCTGGCGATTCAGATCTGGACACCAAACACGGCCAAAGCCATTTTCAAGCAACGTTTCAATTTTGAATGGTGGTCTTACTTACACCAGGGCGATATTGATAGTATCTTCCACTCTGGAACGTGCCGCAAATATACTATTTATTATTTTAAATGAATTAATTGTGAAATAACACAAATTAATCAAATAAAATTTGAGACCTGCGGTTTGCGAGTCAAGGGTCTCACTCCTGGACTATGTAGGCCGTATATTGTAATTTATTTTTAAATTATTGTTTATTTTTGTTCATAACTTTTTTTTATAAAATACACCAAAACAACAATAAAACATATTTTAATTACTTCAATACAACTAGAGACAATGCTTTTGAAAAATTGTCACGCGTAAAGTAATTACCTAGGTACAGAACATTTTTTAAAATGAAAAACTTGTTAGATTTCTTAAATATGATAATATAATCCATTATAAAAATTACGTTCTACTAAAAAAACATTTTAAAAAAATAATATAACTGTATGAAAAAACATATTACATGAGTACCTAATATATTTCTGAAATTTTTAGAAAACCCTGTATAGATATCATTACATTACAACTGACTATGCTTTCAGAACGCAAAAGACAAATACAGAATGACGTAGCAAATATTTTATTTATTAAAGAAAAAACTACATAAATGTGTATTAAAATACGTAATAATATCAACCTTGTAATAAACACAAAAACAATTAACACAAAATTAATAACGATATTATAAAAGCAATTCGTAAATCAATCTTCAATTTTAAAAAAGCGCGCGAATAGCCGCTAAATATTACTCGTATAATATAATGTCTGTTCTTCTAAAACAACTAACAGTCCACAGCGAGCGCTTGACAGTAGCTACCTATGTAGATAGAATACAACATAACATACCGGCAAACATATAACATATCGCAAAAGATTCAATCTGACATAGCAATGTCATGCGATAATAGATTTTGAGGAATTTAACCATTGAGTTCAATATCGCAAAGCATTGATAAACGACTTGGAGTTTGAATGATATTGTATGACGAGAACATCCGGCAACGTCGCATGCCGTGATTTATTTATTTATTTATTTATTTATTTGTTTGTTTACGCCTTGATGGCTTTTACATATAAAATAAATTGTACAGGAGCATTATAACAAGTATGCAGTATCATAAGTATATAGTACATAAAATGATAAACAGAGCTAGAAAGATATAAGTAGGCCTAACATAAGTAGGTATCAGTAGGTATTCGAGTAATTGTTTACAAAAGGAGTTCAACCAGCGGATTCGTATTTGGCATAAATATACAAACCACCCACGTATTTGAGCTCATGCTACATTAGATAAAATAATTATTGTCACAATATCACACAAAATGTGATTCCAAATATACTCGAAGCATACCGGTATTGCAGTGGTGTAAAACATTTTTAACGATTAATATAAAATTTTCTTGTAATTAATTTTTTGTTGTTGTTTATTTATTTTTTTTAATTTATTTTTTTTTTTTTGCTATCATAAATGAACGTATATTTGTTATTATTATAAAAAATAAAAAATAAAATAAAGGTAAACAGTAATTACATATATAAATAAGTAAGTAGGTACAATGAATGTAGTTATAATGAATGTAGTTACAGAGCAGTGAGTATTAAGTTTGTTACTGTTAACTATGTGATACATTTAAGGATTTCTACGTTAGTTTGTTATTATCAGGAAAAAAGAAAATAAAAGGTTCACAGCAATTACATATATGTATAAAGAAGTAAGTAGGTACAATGAAAGTAGTTACAGAGCAATGGGTATTAAATTTGTTACTGTTAACAATCTGTATCGTTTAAGGATTTTTGCATCTGCATACATATATGCTTTTTGAAGGAATCGATGTTTTTATAAAAAAATATATCGACAGAGCAAGTTTCATTACCCACACGATGCAATCTCTGAAGACAAGAGTTAAACATAAAATTAGTGCGAGAAGCAACTACGTTAAATGGAGCATGGAGTCTGGTGTTGTAATTGTTAGGTACTTGATAATTTATCATGTTCACAAGTTCAGGGCTATCCAAATATCCGTTGATAATTTTAAATAACAATAAAACATCACAGATTTTTCTTCGCTGTGACAATTCGGGTAATTTAAGCAATTGCATTAAATAATTATAATTTAAATTTTGTATTGGAATTTTTAATTTGTAATTTATATGCCTTAAAAATTTATGTTGTACTCTTTCAATTTTGTGTGAATGTACATTGTATAATGGCGACCAGAGAGAGGAATTATACTCAAGAATGCTTCTGACTAGTGTTATGTATAAAGTTTTGAGTGTATTAGTATGCATTAGATCTTTGGACGATCTTAACACAAAACCGAGACATTTGAGTGCTTTATTCGTGATTGCATCAATGTGGGGGACGAATGTCATCTTGTTATCAAAAACGACACCCAGATCCTTTATTAATGTTACTGTAGAAAGATTCACATTGTTAATGTGATATTGAAAGAGTATTGGATTTTTATTTCGAGAAAAACTTATAGATTGACATTTGTTAATGTTTAAAAATAAATCATTTATGTTACACCAATTATATAATCGATCCAAGTTGTTTTGCAATACAAGACAGTCCATTAAATTTCTTATAATAGTGTATATTTTCAAGTCATCAGCAAATAATAGGAAATGGATACCTTCAAATATTGAAACATGTGATGTTATAGATGCGATAAAAAGTGTACCCAATTGATGTTCTAAGTATGGATGAATATTTACTGATAAAAAACGCATTCCGGAGCATTAACGGTCCACGTAAAAATGTCATTTATTCACTCAAAAATTTTTTTTACACCGTTCGACTCGTCTCATCGAGTTTGATATGATGGACTTAAAAAAAAAAAAACGATGAGCCACTAAGTGCCCAAATGAGCCAGTAAGTCGAAATGATCAAGAAGTTCCGGTAATTAAAGGACGCTTTGAGCCACTAAATGCCGTAACATAAACCTATATATATATATATATATATATATATATATATATATATATATATATATATATTTTTTTTTTAATAATTTTTAAATGATGTGTTAATAGAGTATTTGATGTTTATAACAAAACAATTATATGCAAAAAGTAAAACAAAAGTGTATTTGATTATAAATTATAAATTGCTAAAATTACGCTCAAATTAAGGCTTATTTTCAAAGATATAAGCCTTATTTGGTTTTTTAACTTTTTTTCACCACTTGCACTGAGCTTATCAAGTTTAAATGTACTTAAAATTTTGTTAAACATTCCCTCAAGCCTTTTTTCTTTGGCAAACTCTTCTATGTCACGAACAATTCAAGCCTGGAAATCTCGTACGTGGTTCCTGTAAAATGAAAAAATAGTAATAATGTAGATTGTTGTGGGTTAATATCGAAACTGATATGAATAGAATATTAGTTGCACTATTAAAAAAAAGAAAAAAAAATTGCGATTTTGATATGCTCTCTGAGATAAACTCTCGAGAAATTAGAAATTTAACATTTCACGGCCAAAAAAAAACACAAAACTTATTTATTATTTAAAAAACAACTAAAATTATTTAAAATAAATTATTGAGAAAAAACTTTAAAAAATACCTTCGAAAGTAGCCTTCATTTTATAGAACCGAAAAAACACTTTTCAAACGAAGTACACAATTTTAAACGTCGAGCTGCAACGAGCGAATAAATGCAAATGATTATTTCAAAACACATTATCCGACTTTAGGCCTCTGGTATGAGTAAATGCGTGCCCTAATCACCCCAATTAAGCATGCATTTATTATCCTGTCTATCTGGTAAATGCGTGCACTAATAAGTAAATGCGTGCACTAATCACCCCAATTAAGCATGCATTTATTATCCTGTCTATCTGGTAATGTCGCCATGACGTCATTGTTTGGCAATTCAAAAATGACTTATTAGCGTCTAGCTTGTATGAAACGAATCACTGTGCGGCGTCTCTCCCGGCTAGGAATTTCATTAATCTCTCCTAGATCAGTTTTCCGAGCAAGATTGACACGTTAAGGTTTTATGATAAGTTTTTGACAGTTCAATTTACATATTTTCCTACAGCGCCCTTGAGTGATTTTTCGCGGAAACGAAACTATTAAAATCATCCTATTATTAGAGTTGCGGGTTGTTCAGAATTGGATTGCGCTCCGTAATATTTTCGGCTTTCCTGGGGTCCGACTGGTCATTGCGAACGTAGAACTCTCACTTTACTGGAATGGTATCGTAAGTAAGAAATACGGGGAAGTGCAGAGTGGGTCAACGTATAAACATCCACTTAGCACGACCTGAATTTGGTCGTTTATGTTTTCATGTTAAAAGGAGTCGTTTAAAACAATTTCCGCTGTGTTTATTAAACTCGTTTGTCTGATCAAGCGTTAAAAAGTAAAAAAAAATATTTTTTCGATTTGGGAGGCGGGTGTGGTACCGGAGCCCCGGGAACCATTTACTGGATAATCAACACCTCTGCCAGGTCACCCCAAGTGTGTCACTAAGTTTGGTGACTTAGCAGAGGTACCCGGGTTCATGGGAAAGGTTTGTCCGGGTCCGGATGCGTCTGCCCACCAGCTGCGTCACATTAATTCCACACAGGAGGCCCTGAGAAAAGGAATTCTACGCAGGGCCTATGTCATCTTTGAGGATGCTATGTGGAGGGTCTTTTTAGGAAAGGAAGGAGAGGAAGTTCTGGGAAGGAAAAGGGTATTAGAAGTGGTTAGGAATCTGGGGGTCAGTGTGTCCAGGAGTGGCAGACGTATGAATCCATCTCTCTCACTCCGGTTCAAGATGGTGTTCCGAGAGAGTACGGCTGGAGAAGTCAAAGGCAATTCCTCAACCATCTCTGCCGATCTGGCCTGCCATGCAGCTGGTGGGCAGACGCATCCACCGCCAAGACCCGGACAAACGACAAACCATTAACCCGGGCACCCCTGCTAAGTCACCAAACGTAGAGAACCACTTGGGGTGACCTATGGCAAAGGTGTTGGTTATCCAATAAATGGTTCACGAGGCGGTGGTACCAATACCCGCCTCCTAAATTGAAAATGGAAAATTAAAAAAAAAAAATTTAAAATCCTCATTGTTTTCATTACAAACATCAAAAACAAATTACCATCATCAAACAATATTAATAGGTTTGCGTCTGCGTGGTTGAATTTAAGAATCCGACTTCCATCGCATGTCTGCCGCCGCGCCTTACCCGTCGCACCATGTAAACATCCGTGTAAGTGGATTTTCAGACAAAACTACCTTTGTTGTTCGGTTACTAATTCAAGAATTCGTCACAAGATGACGCAACTTTCGTCGGCAAGACGCAAAGGGACGTTCCTTTCCTAGGTATAAGTTCCACGAATTTGTAAACCCGGAGTATCTCCAGGATTTCGAAAGATTGACGGTAATTCTCAGTTGTATCAAGCGGTTGTATATTTTATATGACGTTATCGCCCGTCCCGGTTACTTTTTCGCGGTGACTAGCCATCACTGCAATCACTGGATGAAACGTTGACAGTGGATACGAGAAACGGGCTGATTTTGGAACCGGTTTCTATTGGATTTACAAAATTGAAGCCGAACCAAAAGCCGTCCGCAGGGCCCAGCAGCAAAAATCTGCGAAGCGGGTTATTAACTGATAACTATCATGGTTCCATGACAGTTTATCCTGCGACAATTCATCTGGCGACAGTTCATCCTGCGACAGTTCATCCGGCCGACAGTTCATCCTGCCGACAGTTCATCCTGCCGACAGTTCATCCCGCCGACAATTCATCCGGCGACAATTCATCCTGACAATTCAACCTAACCTAACCTAACCTAACCTAACCTATAAGTATAAGTATGTCGTATTTTGTTATTCACGCATGCTTCTTGGGAGAGTCGAAATTATTGTTAGTAAAAATATTTTTACAGCGGATTTCCACTCAAGTTGCCTTCAGATATAATTATATCGATTTTGGTTGTACGGCCGTATATCCTCTTTGCATACTTACTTAATAAAAATCTTCTAAATGATCAGGCAGGATGAATTGTCGCCGGATGAATTGTCGGCGGGATGAACTGTCGGCAGGATGAACTGTCAGCAGGATGAACTGTCGGCCGGATGAACTGTCGCAGGATGAACTGTCGCCAGATGAATTGTCGCCGGATGAATTGTCGGCAGGATGAACTGTCGGCCGGATGAACTGTCGCAGGATGAACTGTCGCCGGATGAATTGTCGCAGGACGAATTGTCGGGTCACCAACTATCATAAATGGAAATTGTATTTTTTTACTTCTTTAAAATTTCGTCTAAAGCAATTTCATCAGAAAACATCAAGTCAAATGTCGTTTTTTATTCATTACACCATTGTAATGGACGGACATTATAACAATATATGTAAGAGCGAAGAACTAAAAAAAAAAAATTTCTGTTCTTAAATTAATATTAAATTATTTAATAGTGTTCAATAATACATTATGTATATCGATGTCCGTTGAAAATTTTCTTCTCCCTTTTACACATCACCCCGGCTAGTAAATGTCAAACACACCCACGATATTTTTCTGAGATGATAAACCTTTGCCCCTAAAAATGTCAGACGTGGGATTTTGAGGTGAAATGTCTCTTTTTTTTATGATCCATAAATAGCCAGCAGATTTCCACCTCTGACGGTGGAAATAATAATTTATATTCAGATACGTACTAACATATTATTTTTCACAAATTATTGTTTTTTAATAACTCAGGTACATATCCTAATCATACGTATGTCTAGTAATGTTACATTATCATGGAAACAAGCTTATAGGTCAGAGTGGTTGAATTTTGATGTCGCTCTTATTCCCACAAGATCGTACGTCATTTGATAATTTTGTTAACTAACTAACAATCACGCCGTTTCCCGCAGGGGTAGACAGAGATAACGGACCGCCAAACAACTCGATCTTGGCACACACTCCTTGCCTCGTTCACATTCATACATCGTCTCATACATGCTCTTCTATTATTCCGATTCTTCACATGGCCCGACTCAAGTATATGATTCACTTAGTCGTGCCATGTCTTTATCGGGCGTCCCCGACTTCTTCTTCCAATCACATTTGCGTCATATATTCTCCTTACACTCCTTTCCTCGTTTATTCGCTCTACATGCCAAAACCATCTGAGCGTCCCTATATTAATCTTACTCATAACGTTTACATCAGCCTTGCATTCTTCGCGTATCTCCACATTTCTCAGACGATCGTACATGGTTTTACCACACATACGCCTCAGGGATCTCATTTCTACAGCATTCAGTCTACTTTCATCTTTCCTCTGCCAGTTCCATGCCTCACTGCCATACATCGGGGTAGGTACCAGCACTCCATTATGGACGGCTAACTTCGCTTAATTGGACAGTTTTTTGGTGGCGCCAACGGCGTTCAGTCCTCCATTAATAGAGTTACCTGCATTTACTCTCCTTTGGATTTATCAATTAATTATTAATTAATATTTTTTTTTTATAATAATTTTGTTAATGTTGTATTTACTAATTGTTTTTGTGGAATTGTAGAACTCTATTTAGTTCTTAAAAAATAATTTAATTTAATGATTTATTGATTTCTTTCTTTACTAATTAATTTCTGCAAGTATTTTAGTTGTTTAAAAACATATCTTAGTAAATAATCACTCTCAAATATCAAGCCTAAGCATATGGTTGTGTTGAAAACATAGAGACAGAAAGGGTCTTAGATTTAATTTACTTGAACAATTAGAAACCAATAAACGAACGAATGACCCTAATATAAAGCTGATTATAATCAATTACGAACGTAAGAAAAAATATTTATTCCTTACTTCTCAGAACTCGTGTTCCCCTCCCCCCCTCCCACATTCCATTCATTCAGTCCTGATACGTTCAGTTGTCAAACAGCTCGCGAGCCACCTATTGCAATTTTTTAATACAAATTTCACAATGCCAGAGCTCACCGGTGGTTTCATATAAACGTTGTCCTGACAATAATGAACACAAAAAAAGAATTATCCAATTTGGAGCAGTTGTTCGGAAGTTATGCTCGTACATACATTTCGGCGATTCATTTTTATATATATAATAATAATATAATATTTATACATATATAGATATTAGATATAGATAGAAGATAGATAGACAGATAGATAACTAAGATATAGATATATAACAGCGCCCTTGAGGTGATTTTTCACAAAAACGGCGCTATATAAATCATCCAAATATTATTATTATTATTATTATAGATAGATAGAAGATGGATAGATAGATATTAACTACGACGCCTAAAATAAAATTTCCCGCAAATACATCAGCATCGTTTCCACGACAACGATTTGTTTTGCTTTTTGTCTGATGTTAGTAATAACTCGCTTTTGTCAGGAAATTTATTTGACGGTACATTTATTAATATTTATAATTTCATAACGCTAGAACTTACCATTATATATATATAGTATATAGCCTACATGTTATTCTAATGTTTGAGCTATATTTAAAACTTTAACTTTAACTTTAACTTTAGGCCGCACAGTTTACACCCGCGCTGTGCAAACGGGTTCCCCACAGAGCATCGGACCAAGTTTTGTAAAGTTTCATCAAAATTCATTCAGTAGTTTTTGCGTGAAATAGTAACCAACACACACACAGATCCATACAAACTTTCCCGATTATAATGTCAGTAAGATATTATATTTATACTACAGACAAATTGTCATTTACACAGTTTCAGCTTCTTTCAAAAGCGTAGTTCATAGTACGAAATTCTGATATAAATCCCAACAGAGTAGAATATCAGAAGAGTACCATCTATCACCGTTCGTGTTTTAGGTACGTGCCGTTATGATGATGGCCCAAGGCATCAGTGAGCTTGGGTGGGATCTACAGTCCGCTCGCCGCAGCATTTTGTTCACATATACATAGTTCTTCCATTCGTCGGAGAGACCGGGGACATTTGAATAATTTAACTTTTGTGGTCGAAATTTCGATAAACCCTCTGCAATAAATATTTTATTGGGTGCTGGGTTATTTTTTTATCAGCTTCTCATTTTGTTCAGGTGACAGGAAAAGCAAACGAACCTATAGCTTTGAACACAGTTTTTGGGTGGATTAAAATTGAATGGAAAATTCGCCGTTATCTTCAGAAGGGTTGCTTTGTGATGATAAAATATTTTCTACTCTGAAGTGTACAGACTTTGCGGGATGTACGTGGTTTCACTTATATTCAAGGAAGCCTTTTATCTCGGTATCTCGATTCAAAAAATTATTACATTATTTTCATAAGATAGGTAACCTAAATTGTAAGGTCTCGTGATGTAACAAGTTCATCAACTTCCACTAGGAAATATTTCATTCCTCATCATTGCGTAATTAAGGATACTGGATCCATTAAAAATGAGTTGTTTTTAACTCATGTTCAAAAACAACTCCAAACTAGCCCTTCAATGATGTAATTTTGATAGTCTAAACTTCATCAAGATATTGTGAAGTTTATGTTGAATATAAGAGCTGACAAGCAACTTCGTTCCACTCGAAAAATCGTGGCGTTGGTTAGTGCGCCAGCTCATTTGTCGTTCGCATTGTAAAAAAATTAAGCCGCGAAAATTTTTTGGCTCCGTAGTTGTGTTGTGATTTTACTTCGGGATTTCTATTATAGCGACCAATTCACTCGTCTATTTATATTATTAATATTAGGTCCTTACGTATGAAATTGGCGTTTTGTATGGGAGGAACATAAAGTCGATTTTTTTTTTAATATAATATATTTATTTAAACAAAGTACGTACCATTGCTATCTATGCACTTTTGCCATCTCATAGGTAGTTCATCGATCCCTTTACTAAAAAAACCATTCGGACGGGAATCAATAAAATCTTTGAAGGCGGTTTGGACTGCCCCATCGGAGTTGAATTTTTTCTCTTGCAAGAAGTTACCCAAATTTCGAAAAAAATGGTAATCTGTTGGGGCAAGGTCCGGAGATTACGGTGTATATCTTAGACATTCCAATTGAAGCTCCTCTAATTTGGTAGCCGTCTGTTGTGTGGTTTAGCGTTCTAACGCGCGTTTGTTGATTTGCTTCACTCAATTCGTGAGGTACCCACCTTTCAAGCTTTTTCACCTTCCCAATCCACTTTAAGTGGATTAAAACAGTTTTATCACTAACACCGCAGCTTGCAGCTAACTCGAACGTGGTTTGCGATGGACCCGCTCCATAATAGCCTTCAATTCTTCATTATCAACTTTGGTCTCCGGCCGTCCATGGGGCTTGTTCTGTCGGTCGAAATTTCCAGAACGAAAACATTGAAACCAAAAACGCACTGTGTTTTCTTTTGCGGCACCATCGCCATACACATCATTAATCCTTTGAGCCGTTTCTGCAGCACTGGTGCCACGGTGGAACTCGTACTCGTAAATAACGCGATTTTAAAAGTTTTCCGTTTTGTAAACTAAGTGACGCAAAGAAAAAAAAACAATTAAGGAAAAAACAAATGAATTATAATTTTCAAAATACAAATACATGAGTAAATAGCTGTATAAATTTGAATTTGGAATTCCTAACCAAAGAGAAGATATTTGAGATCAAAGTTGCCAGTACGGCAAAACGCCAATTTCATATGTAAGGACCTAATATATTAACTATTATTTTGTGGTTTTTCATCAGTTTTAGCCAAGTTACGGCAAAATAATCGTGTTTTGAAATTTGAACTGTCAGAAAATGGTTTTACAGATTTAATAAATAACCAAATTTGCATTTTAGGATCTTTATTTAATGAGAATTTCTTGAAAGTTTTTTTTTATATTACTCAAATATCTAATACATATGTTGGTAAACATATCATAGAAATGAACGTCTTAAGATGTGCAAGAAATGTCAGTTTTTTCATTAATAATTTTTTGGAATTAAAACCAAACTTAAAAAAAATATACATATATTGAATGAAAGAGAAAAAAGTGAAGTCTCAGTTTTCTTTCAAATTCATTAAACAAAAGGCGTGTGTTTTTTTGAATTTTGTATTTTTTTGTATAATATCTATATATTACGGTTAAAAATCTTTATAGTAAGCTGTTTTACAAAAATATTTAGTGTGGAAAGCTGAAATACGGCAATTTTTAAATGCTTTCTTAGTATATTTCGAATTCAAAAATCTAAAAGGTAATTTTATCTAGTTTCTAAAATGGTAGTTGTTTTTACAACATCTTTAAAAATCAGAACTATACATGACATTTAAAATACGGTCGAAAAATTCCAACATAAGTTCAGAAATTATTAATAAAACAGGCGTATACAATAGATAAACAACCCTTTTTGCCCGTGTAAGCCATGTTTATGTTACCGTAGAAGCCCGTAAATAGTCAAATCTTAGGTTTTACTAGTGAATCTTAGGATTTATTAAAAAATTTTAAGATTTACCGCAGTACGGGCTTTTACAGTAAAATATATCTATATATGAACAATTTTCCCATTTTCTAATTAGTGATGTTATTACATCCACGACCGTTTATCAATTGAATAAGATTTTCACGAGGTTTTTTAGTACGCTGAATATGATTTTTAATTTGTGTCCACGTCTTTTTAAACCTGTGTTTTTGGATCTGGTGGCAAAGAGCTTTCAAATTTATATTTTGGAGGTCATCAAATGTTAGCTACACACAATATTATTATTATAGGTAGAAATTCCTTACCAATGATGCACTACCAGGCAATATTCCACAAAGGCCTCGGATATAATTACCCATAATAATAAAGCTTAGTTGCTAGTGCCCTTACCAATTTTAAGACCATATTTTCATTGAACTCATCGTAGGTTATAAATGAATACGTTTTTAATAAATGGTTAGATTAGGTGACACGGTAGAGCTGATAGCGCTTTTAGCTGTCCTGAAAAAAGCCTTTTAATGTAAGTGGCATATGATTTAGTTACCGCTGAAGCTCAAAGGGTTGGTAATAATTTTAAACCTTTTATTTTCTCTTTATTCTACCCCGTTATGTATTGCGGTGTCAGAAAGGGGCGTGAAGATATTTTTTGCAATTTCCGCAACTTTTCAGGACAAAAAGGAAGTTGAAAATTTATTTTCTAGTAGGAATTTTTTTATTTTTTAAATTCAATTACTCACATGGAAAAATCTGTCCTCCATCGCTTTTGGTTGGAGATTAATATTATTTTATTCCGAACAAAAATTGGAACTCAAAATATTTATCTTTTTAAACAACTCCTCCGTAGTCCAGTGGCTAAGACTCTTGACTCACATTCCGGAGGTCGCGGGTTCGAACCCGGCATGCGCAAATAAATTTTATTTGATTAATTTGTGTTATTTCACAATTAATTCATTTAAAATAATATATAGTATATTTGCGGCATGTTCCAGAGTGGAAGATACTATTAGTATCGCCCTGGTGTAAGACCACCATTCAGAATTGAAACGTTGCTTGAAAATGGCTTTAGCCGTGTTTAGTGACCAGATCTGAATAGCCAGGTATTTCCCAACCTTCCTCTTCCCCACCTCCTTCCCCTCCCCACTACCTTCAGCCTCACAACATACCCCAATTGGGGATGCCATAGTCTCACTGGCTCCAGACGGGAGCAGTTGAGATTCTTGTGCGGTATTCACTGAAAAAAAAAAAAAAAAACTTCAAAAAGGAGGAGGTTTTCAATTCGACTGTATTTTTTTTTGTTTGTTACCTCAGAACTATCGACTGAGTAAACCGATATTGATGATTCTTTTTTTATTTGAAAGCTGGTGCTTCCCGTGTGGTCCCATTTCAATTTGGTCCAATTATGATAATGGCATCCACGAGAAAACCACATAAGTCTTAAATTTGCATTAAGTATGTGCGCGACAAATGGACGAATAACTCAATATCACGCCAACCGATTTCGATGAATCTTTTTTTATTGGAAAGGATGTACTTCAATTTTTTGATGAGAGTTTGGTTAGGTTCTGATTATGGTATCCATGACAAAGTAACGGAAGTCTTCAATTCTTAGGAGTAAATTAACGATACTCGGCCGAGTCTTTTATATGCCATCCGGATCTTTGAGTCATCTACCGTAACGTCGTTATGGTCAAGTAATGTCTGTCTCATATGTGCAGCACGTTAGGTAGGTCGACCCACATCCAGACAAATTAGTTAGTGTACTTCAGATTCACTAAAAATCAAAAAATAAACAAAAATTTTAACAAAACAAAAAGCGACTTAAAAAAATGCATTAAAAGGAAAAAAAAATTATTTCGTATTCTTCTACAACTTAATAATCAACGTACTTTTTCTACTCATCAATATGTAGGTACGATTTCTATTTTTGGAGTCGGTGTCAGCCAAGGTACCCGGCCCGGCGTGTTCACTTGACAGCTCCCATCCCGCGTGCGACACAAGCACATCTCACCTATAATCTGTATGTAGTTACAAACCTACCTTGGCTGACATCGACTCCAAAAACAACAATCGTATCTACATATTGATGAGTAGAAAAAGTAAGTTGATTATTAAGTTGTACAAAAATACGAAATTATTTTTTTACTTTTTAGTGCATTTTTTTAAGTGTTTTTTTGTTTTGTTAAATTTTTTGTTTATTGTCTTTCGACCTGTGTGAGCCTTGACCAATAAAACTAGCAGTTTTATTGGTCAGGTTTCTTCTGCCAGACCCTGCGGGCGGCTTTTAGTTAGACTTCGCCCAGTTTGTCGGGTCGCCTCTACGACTCATTCTTGAGTTAACAGCTTTACTGTGGAACAATTTGCTGGTCTCTGTTTTTTTTCTTCCTACAACATGGGGCTCCATGTTCATTCCTTCCTCTTCTCAAAAAGACCCTCCACACAGCATCCTCAAATTGTATTCCTCGGGGCCTCCGGTGTGGAGTTAATGTTAAACAAACGTATCATTAACTCTATCGATTATTCACACGATCGTGCCGTAACCTTGGGCGTCCCCGATTTCTATTTACATTAACTTGCGCATCGTGTATTCTCTTGGCACTCTTGGCAGTCATAAATATATTATCATCACACAAACTACCCAATTGAATAATATTAAATTGTTACATGTAATTTAAACAACCTTTCTGCCTTGTGCGAACGTCCCTAGTTAAAATGAAAATTTATTACCACCAGGCAAAATAATACCGTTTAATATATCCCCTGACGACAAAGTGTGGGGACTACATAGTACCTACCTGCTACCTTTGAAGGGTGTGATTGATGACTTATTTATAACGTGAGGATTTTATTACGCGGGGATCAAAGTGAAGTGTTCCGCGGTAATGTCTACCGTGCAAAAATCACGCTTCGAGTGCTTGCCCGTCTCCATGTTTTTTATTTGTTTCATGGGCCTGGTTCACATGTAAAGACTTTTGATGAACAGCTTTTTAATTGAAAACTAAGTTGTTTTACTGATTTTAGTCTGTTTTCAATTCAATCCGCTCTCAATTTGGGAGGCGGTATGGGCACCATTTATTGGATAACCATCTATTGGATAACCATTTATTGGATAACCATAAAACCCCTCAAGTGGTGGATTCATGGTGTAATATTTGTCCGGATCTTGGCAGCGGATGCGTCAGCCCACCAACTGTGTGGCAAGCCGGATTGGGAGAGACTGCTTGAGGAAGACTTTTTGATCTCTCCAGCTCTCTCGGAACCTTGCCTCGTAATGATAGGTGTACAATAAATATTTATTCCTTCTTCATTTTTTTTTCCTTCCTCTCCTCAAAAAGCCCCTCCACGCAACATCTCAGATGACATAGGCCCTGAAGGAAGTTATTTTCCTCGGGGCTTCCTGTGCGGAGTTAATGTAAAAAAAAACAACTGCACACACAGACCCTCAGATTCCTACCCATCCCTCTCACGTTTTTCCCTCCCAAAACTTCCCAAAGCTGGGCATCCACCACAGACTGCTAATAGTTCAGATGCTCTTGATCTCTTGAATTGCAAACTGGAAGTTAGAAGAAGTGGAAAATTACTTACAGGCAGCCGGATGTCGGGAACGTCAGCGTCAGACAATTCCCAGACAGCGTAGAATCGTAAGGACTAGAGAGAACCCCGATTCTCAAGAGTGAATAGTGCATTTCAGCTGTTTTTTGTCTTGCTTGTATGTATTTACAATTTTGTAATTGTTTTGTTTAGAAATTCGATTTTTTTTTCGGCTGTACAATAATCATAGCAGGTAGTTAGAAAAAATCAAGTTCAATTTTGATTGGAACGTAAGAGTTTTGCTTTTATAATGGCGTAGACGCGTAAAAATCACGGGATATTATAATTGCTTTGGATGTATGAATCTGAAAAATGTTTTTTTTAAATATTTGCATTAAAATCTACACCTTTCAAAAACAAAGAATGTAAATTTTCTTTAAAATAAAAAAAACTTTTTTTTTTGGCATTTCTCCATACAAGAGGCCCTGAGGAAAATAATTTCTCTCAGGGCATAGTCTCATAGGCTCATCTTGAGAATGCTATGCGGAGGGTCTTTTTGCGGAGAGAAAGGAGGAACGTGGGTCTTAAAGAGACCCGTGTTGTAGGAGGGAAGAAACACAGAGTCCAGCAAATCATTCTACGGCCGAGCTGTTCAACTTTAGAACGAGTCCCAGAAACGACCCGTTCTCATGTCAATTGTGTGGAAATGTAGTTAGTTAATATAGTTTGGCATGATTCCCGACTGTACACCAGTGTCGAAAGAATCAATCAAAAAACGCTAGTTCCAAAGTTTCAGTAGCCAAATTGGTGGCATTCGTCCCGGTAAGACGAGGGTCCTAGTCCCAGTTGCGACCGTTTTCTTTTTATTTTTCTGTATCTTGTTCCTTTCCATTTTTCCTTCAAATTTTAAGTATTTATATTCCATTGATAATTTACATTATGGTAATAACCTTCAAAAGTTATTGTATAAATTGATTTGTTCCAAAAAAAAAAAACAGTTCAGTTACAAATCCAGATTTCACGTACGCAACGTAACGCACACACCGCCGAAATCTAAACAAAAATGAATCGCCGAAATGTATGTACGCCCATAACTTCCGAACGACTGCACCAAATTGGATAATTCTTTTTTTGTGTTCGTTATTGCGAGGATAAGGTTTGTATAAAACTACTGGTGAGCTCTGGCATTTCGAAATTTGTATAAAAAAATTATAGTTGGCACGCGAGCAGTTTGAAAACTGAATGTACTGGGACTGAATTTATGGAATGCGGGAGGGGAATTCGGGAGGGGGTTTCACGGGACGAGTGAAGGGGGGAGTGGAGGGGGGAGAGGGAAGGTGGAGAAGGCGGAGTGGGAAAGCGATGGGAAAGGACACGCGGGGAGAAAAAATTTCTTTATTAAATTGCATAGCAACGCATGCCGGGAACCAGCTAGTTAGTGTTTATGATTTATGAAAATGGCAAGCAAAAATCAAACCATGTAAAGCGGACGTTAAGCAAGGGTTATAGGTGGTAGGTGTAGTCCTCTATCTTAAATAAATTTACTTTCTCATATCACAAGACAATGATTGAACGATATTCCAGCAACTAAAGTTTCATTTCGTGGTACTTCTGCTTTAGAATAAGTTTCCTGAGTAACCCATATAATACCACATACAGCAGTGATGAGCAGCCTGTGGTCCGCGAGCCCTTTCGAATTGCTCACTTGGCTAAATAAATTATTTAAAAAAAATGCGGTCAAGAATATTCAACGGTTCTATTCCGTTTTGCAAAAGTGTTTAGTGGAAAAATTCAGTTCTTATTCAAAATTTTGAATTGGCCGCTCAATATAATTTGATTTTTCTTTCATAATAAATTAATAATTTAAAAAAATACAATGGTAAAAAATTGCCAAGGTTTTTGTTTTATGAAATATCAGAAGTTGCCAAGTCCTACACAAACCCGGGAATCTCTACTTAGTCACCAAACGCAGCCAACCACATGGAATAACCTATGGTAGGGGTGTTGGTTATCCTATGCTTGGTTCCCGGGGTGGCGGTATCCGCCTTCCGCCTCCGAAATTGTAAATTTTATTTTTATCTTTCCGAACGACAAAAATCAACACATACGCAAAATTAAAGTAGGTTTTTAACGCTTTCTTTAAGGGCCCGCAACCCGGATTTGTACCGATTTATTATATATTTCCCTTAAACACGGTAAGTTTTAAAGCTCTTAAAAAATATATCTTATTCTTGAAGATAATATATAGACTTTGCCTGCGCCGAAACGCAAATTATATAAAATTCCCTCCATAGAAAAAAATCGCAAAGTATGCTCCAAAAATTATTATTAACACGTTTGTTTCAGTTATTTTACAAGTTAATGTATGAAAAAAATCACAGTGTTCCTTTAAATGCTGTTTAAGATAATGCCCGCGAGATTTTTGCTCTATTTTAAACGAGTCGTGTTCTATTAAACATTTTCGCAATTTTCGCATCGATTTTGTCGCTGTAAATGTTAGCGCTCTCCTCTAAAATTCGTAATTTCGTATCTCTCCATCTTCTTTCTTTCGGGCCCGGTTGCAGAGCCTTAAAGTTTACGAATAATAAAAATCGGAGTCACAAAATTTTCACATGTGATGTTTTGTTTTCGATTTCAATATTGGTTTTATTTTAAAAAAATACCACTGACTGACTTTAACCATTGCAAAGTGTACGAGGGTACATAATCCAGTCGGCCTGTGAACAAATTGAAAATGGATAAATTGGACCTACGGATAAAAAGCTTGTTCATCGCTGACCTACATGGCATCTGGTAACTGATAAGAAATATTAAAATAAACAAGAAAATCAATGAAATTATTACGTTAATTATTTTCAACAGTTTTTGAATTCATTTAGGTAGGTAACTACCGGACTTTGAAAGTGACGGATAATGTTTTTTTAAATTGCGTTTCCATATAAATTCGATGATGTGTGAAAATGCAAAATGGTTGTGTATAGTGCAGCAACTTCATCTATTACCTATATTTTATAAACTACTACCACAATAACTATTGTGTTAACTTAATAGCTGAATTAAATTAAGTTTTTGTATTAAGGTGAAAAATACACAATGTGTTTTGTTTTTGTGAGTATCAGAGATGTCGTTGTGTACGGATTTATATTTCTAGTGAGTTTCTTACTTTTCAACTTACTAACAGGAATTGCGTTTCATTTTCTTTATACGTTTGAGGGAGATTTATTATAATTATTGTATTTTTCCTTTGAAGGGGTGCAGACATACGTTCACTGTTTGTCTCATTTTCAACTGATGATATTTAGTGTGTAAGAGAGTTTAGAATTTTTTGAATTCACTCACTATTCTATATTATACGTATCACAATATTGCTGCAGCTCTTTCAAAAAATGAGAATTCGTTTAATATTAAATGCACGAGGAAAAGAATTTTCAATTTTTTATTCGTCTTTTTTCCGGTGTTTTATTGTTCTTCTGCTATTTGGGGCGGAGACAAATCCAACAAATCAAGGGTAATAAAAATCGGTCCAGTCGTTCTTGAGTTTTAAATGGTGTAACCAACCTGACTTTGTTTATATATTAAGATTACCTTTATAAATATCACTTATGTTATTGATAAATACAACACCGACTAGCTTTGTATTATTTTATGTTCGTAACGTTTCGTTTAGATTTGACTAATACAAGCATTATCAGGGTATAAAATTAAACTGATCAACAATACATTGTGTGAGCCATTATATACATACAGGAAGAGACATAACAGTGAGTATGAAAGTACATAATAACAGTTCATAGTAACAGGAAAAGTATGAAAGTACATAATAATAGTACATAGTAACAGGAAAAGTATGAAAGTACATAATAATAGTACATAGTAACAGGAAAAGTATGAAAGTACATAATAATAGTAAATAGTAACAGGAAAAGTATGAAAGTATATGATAATAGTACATAGTAACAGGAAAAGTATGAAAGTACATAATAATAGTACATAGTAACAGGAAAAGTATGAAAGTACATAATAATAGTACATAGTAACAGGAATAGTATGAAAGTACATAATAATAGTACATAGTAACAGGAAAAGTATGATTGTATATAATAATAGTACATAATAAAAGGAAAAGTATGAGAGTACATAAAAATAGATTGAAAAAGACGGATAAATTCTTAAAGGGTACATAATTAATGGTTACCATATATTTACAGGGACAAAACGTCACAAAACAAACACAAACTAAAAACTGTTCTTAAAAGCTTATAAAATTAGGCTTCAAAATTTTATAATTTTTTTTTCACGACTCACCTTACTTTTTTCTTACAAAAAATAAAAGCAAACATATTTTGTTAAACAAATGTAGTCCAAAGGTTATCTACCTTTTTTTGTCGTTTCATGCAAAAATAATTTGGTATGAAAAAAATGCTAAATTTTCTTTTTTTTTTTAAATTGCGGTCGGAAAGTTTGGTTTCATAAAAGTGTATCTTTCATAAAAATGTATTCTAATTTTTAGTTTTAACTAGGTAGCTGGTTCCATATATTCAGTCCCACTACATTCAGTTTTCAAACAGCTCGCATGCTACCTATTATAATTTTTTTATCAAATTTTCATTTATCCTATATTACGAACATTCATTTAGGTATGTACAGGGTGTCCGGTGGCAGAATTAGGATTTAAAACTTAAATAAAAACTTAACTACTTAGGATACACATTTATTTCAATAACTGTTACAAAGAGGAGAAGTGCGGATTTTATTTCTTAAAAATTATTTAGTCTAAATGTAGACCATCACGTCGGAGACAATCTTGGAATCTGGCCTCAGTATTTCATGCCACTCGCTGGAGAAGTGACATTGGGATACCATTAACTTCGCGAATGATATTTTCTTTTAGTGCAGAGATGGTCGCGGGGTCGGTTTCATACATTTTACTTTTGAGGTACCCCCACAGAAAAAAGTTCATAGGAGTGAGATCTGTTGACCCCCTTGGCCAGGGGATGTCACCGAAACGGCAAATCGTTTTTTAGGGAACAAATTACGAAGTAGCGCCATCGTCTCTCTAGCAGTGTGAGGCATGGCGCCATCTTGCTGGAACCATGTGTGTGAATTGGAGGCAGGATTTTCTCTCATTTTTGGCAAAAAATAATTGTTAAGCATGCCCCGATAAGAAACCCCGTTCACAGTAATGGCTTTGCTTTCGACGATTTTCAAAAAAAAGGTCCGATTATTCCACTGCTAAACAATGCACACCAAACCGTCACTTTGGGCCTGTGAAGTGGCTGTTGATGTTTTAAACGTGGGTTCTGTCCTTGAGGTGACCAATAACGACAATTCTGCTTATTTACATTTCCTTTAAAATGAAAATGGGCTTCATCACTTCAAAAGATAGTGTTTACCGTACGAAATCGCTCTAACACTGTCTCGCAGCAAATTTTACGTAAATTGTAATAATTAGGTTTAAGCACTTGCACAATTTGAATCTTAAAAGGATGAAATTTAAGGTCCTTCTTCAATATTTCGTGCACAATTGTTTTTGGAAGCCCTAGGATAGCCGCTCTCTTGCGCACGGACTGACGCGGATTAACGCGCAAACTGTTTGTGGCGATTTCGATGTTTTCATTTGTTCTCAACGTCCTCCTGGACCCCGGCCGTGAGTCGTTTGCCGCCGAACATCACATGACCCATGATCGAATCAAATTTTCACTTGGGGCATCACGTAAACGTCGAATACTGTAACGCGTACTGAATTTTCAACGCGCAATTGCACACGAATCGTTAGCCTCGAAATAGGCTTCGATCACGAACGCACGTTGCTCTTCCGTCCACTGCGATATCGTGACTAAATAATCCGCACGAACGACAAAGCAAACGCTGCCCCCTCCCCGCTCGTCCGCTTAGCCGTTACAGAGAAATTCGAAATTTAAAACCTAATTCTGCCACCGGACACTCTGTATATTAACAATAAGATAATAAGAACAATCAATCAAATTTGGTGCCTGGCATAGGTACCTATTTAAAATATCTAGTATGTATATACAACATAATGATAGTATGTATATACAACCTATATGAGTTTAAAATCGAAAATTGAAAATTGCTTAAAAATCTCAAATTGCTTCAGCTAAGGTCGTATCCATCGTAAACAGTCACTATCGTACTGAATTTTCTCTCGTATAATGAGGCATTCCATACGAAAGCGTTCTAAATTACAAACTTATCTTATTTATAAACTAATAAAACAATTCACTTTTCAATTACAGTTTGCATATCTCCAAGTATTAAATTAGATAAATAAACAGAGGGGAGGGACAGAATGTATCTACGAATGTATGTGTGTGTGCATGAATGTAATGTGTATGTAATTGTGTGTATGCATGTGTACGTGTGTGCATATGTATGTAAATATGTTTGTATGTGTGCATATGTGTATGTATATATACATTATGTATGTGTGTATGGGATCATGTACATTATATACATAAATTTCTAAGCTTACAGTATTGCGATTATCTTTTGTTGGGTATAATATACTCTTCATAATGTTTTCTTAGCATTGTGAAGCGTATTATTCTCCATTATTATATCAATTTTCTTTAATTAATTAGTGATATGATCAACCATGTTCAATGTGTTTGTATTTGTGAGCGCTTTGATATGAATCACTGTTGACAAACCTTTAAATAAGAACAAATAAAAAAGATATATCTATAATATAAAAATGAATCGCTAAATGTGTTGGTAAGCGCAAATCTCGAGATCAGCTGAACCGATTTCGCTAATTATTTTTTAAAAATGTTCCTTGAAGTACGAGGATGGTTCTTACGGAGAGAAAAATTAAGAAAATTGCGCAGAAAATTGGATAATTTCAGAAAACATTGCACGTTTGACAGTTCGCGTATTTGAGAATGACATTTTGCAAAACAATGATAGAATTAAATCAGGATTCTATTTTTGAAAATTTTTAAGTTGATAAATTTATTTAACGTAGGTACTCCCCTAATAGTTTGAATCGAATCAAGAACTTTAGATATTTTAAATAGGTAGGTACCTATGTTAGGTACCAAATTTAATATACATGAAAAATGGAAATTTTAATAAAAATTGTAAAAGATGGCACGCAGGCTGTTAAAAAACTGAATATACTTGGATTGAATATATGGAATGCGTGAGTAAGGTTGGCGGAACGAGGGAGCGGGAAAAGGAAGAGGGAAGGCGGGGAAGGTGGAAGGGGAACGCGGGAGGGGGAAGAGGTACCTGGGAGGGGGGAGGGGAACCCGGGAGGGGGGTTCGCGGGACGGGTGAAGGGGGGGGGAGTGGAGCGGGGAGAGGGAAGGTGGAGGTGACGGAGTGGGAACGCGAGATTGGAAGAGGACGCAGGAGAAGAAGGGGAGGCGGAAGGAGAACGGGACGAATGGGAAAGGACACTCAGGGAGAAACAATTTCTTTATTAAATGGCATAGCAACGCATGCCGGGACCAGCTAGTTTTAAATAAAAGCGGTCGCATCTTATTTTTTAAGCGAACTGAAACCCGTGCAACACCGGTTTATGAATTCTTCAAAGGGTGTTTCATAAATATTCATGTCATACGCTTCAAGTTTCTTCAAAGAAATACAGCTGAATTTACATTCAGAATTTTTATGCGTTTTTATTGTAAAACAAGAGAGAGAAACACTCGGTTTTGAAAGATGAGTTTTTGAGAGGACGAGTGCTTGATTGACTTTAACGTGTGTAATTTAAAGTGAAGTGTTATGGTTCACTTGTTGTTTGAGCTTTGGAACGCGTCAACAAAACTGACTTTGGCGTTAAACACGAATGATGTATTTTGAAGCTCTTGATTTTGTGATATTTTGAGGAAATAATATTTGAAAAAATTTTTACGAAAATCGGCTTGATTTATTGTACAGGTGCTACGGAATGTTATCATTGCTCTTAAGTGAAGTAACAAAGAGAAAATATTTCTTTGATTTTCAAGGATTAACATCTTCACATTATTCTTTTCTCCATTAATTACTTAGTATGTTGAAAGGCTTCTATCGGATGCCGACAGATGCCAGCAGGGAAAGAGCTTTTATCGGTACAGTTTATATAGATAAAAAGATCACTATTAAATAATTCTTTGATTCTCAATGAATTACGTCTTCAACGTAATTATTTTCTCTATTAATTATGTAGTATTTCGAAAGAGTTTCAATCGGATGCCGACAGATGCCTGCGGGGAAAGAGCTTCTGTCGGTTGCCGACAGATGCCAATGTGGGTTACAAGGTTAGTTTACAATTTGGGAGGCGGGTATGAGTACCGCCGCCCAGGAAACCATCTATTGGATAACCAACACCCCTGCCATAGGTCACCCCAAGTGTTTCGCTAAGTTTGGTGATTTAGCAGGGCCTTACACCGCAGTGGGAGGGATGGATTCATACTCTTGGACACACTGACCCCCAGATTTCTACCCACCCCTCGTAACCTTTTCCTTCCTAGAAGTTCATCCCCATCCTTTCCTGAAACACCCTCCACACAGCATCCCCAAAGAAGACATAGGTCCTGAGGAGAATTATTTACCCCAGGGCCTCCTGTGTGGAGCCAATGTAAAAAAAAACCAGCAGATTCATTTAGCATCCAGTTTAGACAGGTCGTGCGACCAGTAGTATAATTATTGTAAATACGTAAACTCATAATAAACCAGTTAATATCAAGGAACTATTATTATTAAGAAGTCCCACAGAACAAATAGTGTTTGGTTTTAAATGACACGAACGTCACAATAATTGCTTTCATTTTTTATTTCAATAAGTTTTGTCAGGCAATATTTATGCATCACGCCCTTCGTTGCAGAGCAGTAAGCTCACTGGCTCTGAGGCCAGCGGTCGCAAGGTAAAATACGAAGTGGGAAAAGCATCTCGTGATGAAATGGAAGTTTTTCGGTACCCGCTGTGGGCATCGAACTCGATTGGAACCGTTGAATAAAGAATACAACACTAGAAAAGCTTTCGATACAAATTTGAATGAAAACAAATGTTCCATTTAGCCCAACTCCCAGCGTTCCATCACACTTATGCTTGTCTGAAATCGCAATCTCCATCCCAATTGAATTTCGAAATCATAGTTTTGTATGGATTTATAGGCCAAAATTGAGGCTGTAATTGGAGCACAAAACACGATACATGGCACTTCTTGTGCTATTCTTTATCATAATTTGGAACTATGAAACACATTTTCACATCAAGTAAATCATAAAATATATTATGTTTTATGTATGTTTACGCCTGTCAAAAACTAACTGCTAAAAAACGATAGATACATTGTAAATTTAATAAAGAAATTCTATAAAACGAGCATGCCAGTGTTCAAAATAAAAATATGCCTAAAATGCTGTAAAATTTGGTATGAAGTCACTGAGAGAAAAATCGTCCCTAATAGCATGTTGAACCCTGTCATAGTAGGGTCGTGTTAATGAATATAGAAGATGATGATAATGGAAAAACAGAACCGGAAAGAAAAAGCCGAATAATGGCAGAGATAAAAGGTTGTATAACACACAGCAGGGGTGGGAGTGCATGGTAAAAGGTAATATGATTTTCGTTTTTCCAATACGCATAGAGCTCGTAACCCCATATTCAAAGTGCTGTTTTTACTCCAAGTACAATAATAACGGCCTTCGTGGTCGATGGATAAGGTTCTTGAATAGAAATCCGGATGTTGCGGGTTCAAATCTTGGCACGCGCTAGTACATTTTTGATTGGTTTATTTTTTGTTGTTCCACAATTGATTCATTAAAAATAATCACAGTATATTTGCGGCACAATCGATGGTGGTAGATATTTTCAGAGATATTCTTATAGAAAGACCACCAATCAGAATTTAACAGTTAAAAAATTATTTCAAATTGTTTTATCCATGTCCAGTGACCAAATTAGCTGCTGAAAACCAGCTGTTCCAGGAGAAATCCTGAATTGCAGCTGAGCAGTGACCTTTTTATCAATGGTAAAAAAAATAATCTGTTGATGAATAAACGTAAAAAAAGAAAAAAAAAAACGAGTGTGCTTTAGACCACACGACCGAAGTAAAACTTCACTAACTTATAAAATAACATATGACATTGACATTGACATTGACATTGACATTGACATTAACATTGACATTGACATTGACATTGACATTGACATTAATATTGACATTGACATTGATATTGACATTGCGGTGACATATGACATTGGGTTGACATTACGACCATGGGGTGACCTTCGACCCTGGGGTAACCTACGACCGTGGGGTGACCAACGACCTTGGGGTGAGCTACGATCTTGGGGTGACATACGACCTTGGGGTAACCTACGACCTTGTGGTGACCTACGACCTTGGGATGACCTACAACCCTGTAAAAACCTGGTAAATTGTGACCTACGACGTTGGGGTGACCTACGAACTTGGGGTGACCTACGACCTTTGGGTGACCTACGACCTCGGGGTGACCATCCTTATTCTTATTCTTGTAGCGGCCACTTAACCCGCTCTGCGAAATTTATCGCTGCGCCACTGACCTCCACGGAATACGCTGGAAGCACATACCTACGGCCGAACATCTACCTACATTCAGCGTGGTACCAACGCCTCTTAAATAATCCGCCACCTACGCGAAAGAGCTAGAACGTCTGGCTGTACCAAACAAGTGCACGCAGAAAGTTCGAGCGATATCTCGGCTTTGCGTGAGTTCACCCGGCGTTACCTACCGTCATCGAAACTACTTGCCCGGCCGGCAGAGTATATAAGCAAGCGCCAGCCGCATGCAGCTCAGTCTCAAGTCTAGTGTTTTCATTCATTGGTCGACTCACAAACACATCGGGCAGTGATTCAGTGTCGCTACGCAATATCCGCCCACGCGGGCTGATATCGTTCTCGCAGCAAGTGATACAACACATATCCAGCGTGACTTCAGGAACATCTTCATAACACCTTCGAGGAACTTCTCCAACTACCATCTCGACATGAGATGTTAGGCAACGCGCCAGCAACACAACCGGCAACGAGCCAGCATCCTGCAACGAGCAGCAACAACAACCGGCAAAGCGCCAGCATCCTGCAACGAGCATCAACCAGCAACCGGCAATGAGCCAGCATCCTGCAACGAGCAGCAACCAGCATCCTCACCGCCTCTAAAGGTTCCTTCCTGCGTCACGTGTGTGCTCCGACCCACTGGACACATAGCCGCCATACCTCGTCAACGCGACGACGGTCGACCGCTTGGACCAAGGTCACATCTACACCGCCATGGTGTAGAGCAACTCGCCGGCTCCCTGAAGACCTGTGATCTTCACCGCCGTAGTCTCCTGACCTTCACTTTCACATCATCACGTAGCAGCAACACTCACGGTACCACCTCACTCCGCTCCGCTTCGACCTCCGCTACGTAGCGCAACAATAAATACTGACTCATACATCGACTGACGCCTTTCATTTCTCGCTACCCATCTCTACCGATATGGCCCGCTCCCTCATTCTTATCCTTATCACTCCCCAAGTCAGGTACGTAAAGGCCCGACCGTACGCCTCTCCATCGATTACCTTTCGCATCACACTTTCGTAACATCACAGATATCGTTACATCACACTTTTTGAAAAACATCACTACTTTTCGTAACGCATTCACCAGCTTACCCCCCAAGTCGAGCATGCGTAAAGAAGTTTTACTTCAAAAAAATTCAGAATAGCCAGACACTTTTCGACCTTCCTTTTCCCCATATCTATCGCCTCCCTACTATCTTCAGTCTCACAAAATTCCCCAATTTGGGTTGCCATAATCTCACTGGCTTATGAAATTTCGACAGTTGGGTGCAGTTTGGACTATTGGGGACTTAAAGAAAATCAAGGGTTGCCGACTTACCCTGTTTTTTTACTTCGCTTAGCTAAATTTCATTTGAATTTCATTCGAGATGGATTTTATCCGTTTTCACATGGTCGAATGTAGTCATGTAAACACGCCTCCGTAATCAACGCTTACAGTAATATGTGTTGACAAGACAATTATTACTTTTCAACTGAACCCTGTGACGCAGGGTCTAGGACGTTTCTACGCCGCCGGTTCTTCGCCGCCAGTTCATCGCCGCCGTTTCTACGCCGAGACGGTTCTACACCGGCCGTTTCTACGCCGGCCGATTCTACGCCGCATTCAAATTAAATTAACAATTACAATTAAACTTTATTGTTTTAACACATACATACAGTCATAGAAAATAAAATAGAAAATACAAAAACTATCGAATCATTTAAAAAGTAGCATTAACATTTATTTTAAATTAAAAGAATAAATAGGAAAAATAAGATTATTGCGTCATTTGGTAATTGTGTGCTAGGCCACGTAAATAATCTAGAGGTTCCCTGTTTTCATAATCTAAGACAATTCTTCGAATACGTTCATCAGCGTCACGGTATTTTTTCAGCTTCATCGGTGGTAAATGTCCGGCGATAAGTTGCTCAAAATAAGCGTCTCGTCCTTTTTGTACTTTTCGCAATCCATCTATAAATTTCCAAATAGTTGGGTGATGCATACATAATTCAGAACGCAATCGACGATTGGCTGCCTCTGCATGATTATTGGTGCGATCTTCTCCATCGATTGTTCTCTGGTATAAATTCCACATTGTTGGATGAAACATAGGCGGGCGCCTACCATTCCCGCGTCGATTTAAACGGCCAACATAGCTGTCTTCAAACCAATTTAGAAGCGGCTGAAGTTCTACTGGCAAATCATTTGCTAAAGCATCAATGTATTCATCTAAATCAGCTATTGGCACAAATGCTAATGCAATGACCATTTTAGCTCTCAATGCAAATTCAGCATCATTGTTGTATTGACTAATAACACCAATCTGAGCTAAATGCTTCCTCATATTTTGTGCTAAATGGAAGAAGCAACCTTTTACATTTACTTCAGGAAAGCAATCTTTCATGGCATTAAAAGCTGCATATTCATAATCACAAATGATAGATCCTGGACTTAAATTTGGCACTAGTGTTTTAATTAGTTCGAACATACGTGTGTATGTAACACGCTGCTTGTTAGGTAACAGAGCATACACTATAGGATGCACTCCTCCGTGTTTTGTTGCCATAACAATATAAACTTGCGAAAATAGCCTCGGTGCTATTGCGAAGGTACCATCAGTGTACCATGTATTGGCATTATGCAAATGCTGCAACCAGCTCCCATTGAAAATTACATCTGAAACTTAATTATTCTGTAATTAGTCGCAGAACAGAGGATTATTGGGCGCACTTTTACGCTGCTGTATTTAGGTGAGTTTGAAGGTGTGCAGAATCTAGCTGTTTGTGTACTTATTATCGATTTTTTTTTTTTATAAATTAATTTAAAATATTTTTAAAGGTATGAGCTTTAGTAAAGTAACAGTAAAAAGATATTTATGTCATAAATTATATCGGAAATCTTGATTTAAAGTTGACGTCTTTTTTCCAAATTTTTTTTTCAAATTTATTTTCTTTAATGGAGTAGGAAAAAAAACTCCACGATTCTCCACTCAAATTTTAAAAGAATATTATTGATGTATCTTTTTTGTACATGGAACAATAAAAATTATCACCAGCCGTCACCAGCCACTCCAGTAATTGCATTTTTAAAGAATGATTGTATTTTTCATCAATTATTTTTTTGAATTCAATCTTTGATTCCTTTATGTCTAAGAAAGATTAACATAATGTTACCTTTATTACTATAACTAATAAAACGTCAAAATGAATTTTATTTTCAATTAGTCACTAAAATTAAAAATTTCATTGAAAATAACATCAGAAAGTTAATTATTCTGTAATTTATGTAATAACATATTTTTTAATTTATGTTATTACATAAATATAAAATATCCTGTACTATCTTTTGGAGTCTTTTCCGTTTGGTTATTTTAATGCGCATGTCATTAAATGTATAATATATTTTTAAGTAGGTACCTGCCAACTATAAAATGTTTATAAATACATTCAATTTGCGTGTGAGCATTTTTAGCAGGAGTTAATATATAATTAGATTACCTATTGTGTGTAATTACACTAATTACCCCCATTAAACCATTCTACCCCCAATTATCATTATTTAACGTTATTCCCCACTGTCTGGAAAATCCTAAGTATTATTGCTATGTACATCGATTAACAATGTTATGTTTATTGTTTGGGATTCTCCTTCAATTTATGAAGTTATTATAGAGAATCTTTCAAAAATTTTGTAATATTTCATATAAACACTTAAAAACAACAATAAACAACCAAATGGTCGAACGCCGAGAGGGATGTCGCGCCAGCCAGCGCTCCAATTTCAGCCACTGTGCGGCGATTGTAACTTGCATGTACAAAATATCTTTTAAATTAAAATAAATGTTAATGCTACTTTTTAAATGATTCGATAATTTTTGTATTTTCTATTTTATTTTCTATGAATGTATGTATGTGTTTAAACAATAAAGTTTAATTGTAATTGTTAATTTAATTTGAATGCGGCGTAGAATCGGCTGGCGTAGAAACGGCCGGTGTAGAAACGGCCGGTGTAGAACCGTCCCGGCGTAGAAACGGCGGCGATGAACTGGCGGCGAAGAACCGGCGGCGTAGAAAAGTCCCATTCCCGTGACGCATGATTGTAGGTAGACGGCATAAGGTAGGTAGGGAAAAGAATATTTTTAGGCGGTAATAACAATTTCGGAGAAGGACAAGGATGAATGCTAGGTACTAAAAATTCCCGCCCCCCTAATTTGACCAATAATAATCTCGTGCAAAATTATTTTATTTTTAAAATCTCAGGGTAAGATGTATTTAATGCTATTTTTAAGGGTGCGAAATTTCATCATTCTTGGTTAAGCTCCGCTATTCTAAAAAATACTTTAATGTTCAATCGATATCAGTATATCAATCTCCAATTTCAATTAGGTACCTACTTACTACTATTTTAAACTTCTTTCGGGGTGTTTATTTCTGAAACAGCTTAAAAACTGAAACCCATTTTCCCAAGTCCTTGCATTGTTCTTATCTTCTTTTGTTCCTCTCCTTCGTTGAAAGGCCCTACTTACATACTTTCTACTAGAAGAGGAATGTGTTGCATACCTACTTGGTATACAAACACTATATCGACAAAATTCGAAAATTACCCACACTAACAGACCTCGTTATCGAAATTTGGCTTGAAAGTTCGTAAAGTACTAATTAATTTACCAAAAAGTGATGGTAAATTGTGACCACCTTTGTGCCATCATTGTGGAATAACAACCAGCACCAAGATTGACCCATGACAGCATACCCAGCAAGCTAGGGACTTTTTCCGTTCCAATAAGGAACTCCAGTGAAAAATACTCTGGCTTTAAAAAATATGTTCATATTGACCAATAAACGCTGATTCTGAATAAATAAATTTTATTAAAAATAAAAATATTAAAAAGTCCATTTTTAATCGGGTCGTAAAAACACGCCGTCAAGGTGGCGTCACTGTTCGACGTGTCGTGACGTCACTGTAAAGCCATTGTATGGGAATGTATGACACGACACAAGCCATCGTATTAATTTATTCGTTTATTTACATACTTTTTATAGAGATATAGTTGTTGTGTTTATTGAAACATTATTTAGGCCTAAATAATGTTTCTAAAATAAAGGTATCTCTTATATTAAGTTTATCTCTATTATTGAAAATATGCAAATTTCTAGGGAGAATAATTCGAATAATGGATTTCAAAATGACGGCAGTAGGTCAGCTGATTGCCCGATCCTATAGTATTTTTTCAGGAATGATGACGTCACACGATTCACCATACATACGGTGGTTTCCGGGGATCTTGAAAAATTAAAATTTTGACAATTATTTTAACTATTAAAACTAACTATAAAAATAAAAATAAAAATGCAGTTATTTAAGTTAAAATGTTATTATTCATTATTATTCATTTAAAAAATTAAAAAATTGGACTGGAGTTCTCTATTGCCATTTCCTGTGATTTGACTATAGAAAAACGCCGTTAATTGTCTTCAAAATGTAGATTTACATACAGTCCATCCTCTCTAGTGTCACGATATTGTTCGTGACACACGGGTAGCAAGTAGCAATAACTTTTGGTCAGACGAACATAATTTTAATTTGAATAATAGTCCAGTAAATGAATGCTCCAAAGGGAGGTGTAGAGTGCGTGAGCAGGGACCTAAGCGATTCCTTCAGAAACTTGTTTAGGGTGCTTAGGGTGTCAACATACTTAAAGTCCTGACGTCTAGGTGGTGAGCTAGGGGAGGGAGGGGGGGGGGGGGGGGAAGGTCCCAATTTTCAGGTTTCCGCTTGTATCTCAAAAACGGCGCGTCACAGAGGAAAATTTTTTGAGAATAAGTAAAAGCTTATAAAATTATCTACAACTTTTATTCTATATGTAATTTTCTAAATCCCAGCCGTTTTTGAATTACACGCTCCAGAAATGTAGATATTTTTGAAAAAAATCATTTTACCTCATATTTTTCATCAAACATTCATTCATATCGTATAAAATATTCATCACACAAAGAAGTTTATTTGAAAGAAGTTGTAAAGAATTTAATTCCCTTTTAGAATATATATATATACATATACAAATAAATCTCCAACCAGTAAATATTTACAGCAATTTAAAGTTTTTTGTCGTCATTTTCAGAAAATGCTGTTTTTATCTTATTACTGACACACCGACGCGCAACGACGATTATGCGATGCGCTGATCGCTTTTAGTGAGACGTATGGTCAGATATGACCATTGAAACCACATTGATGCGATCATTCAATAGCCGAGGAGGCATAACAGGAGCCAGAGATGTTTCGCACAATGTAGTCAGCAATTGGTTAGTTGGTATGAGCGCAACTCATGAGATCTGCACTTCCCCTGAAGAGTTTTGTGGAATCTTCTTCATGTCAAGTGAACAGCCCAAGGACCTCGGACGAGCCCACCGAAGTAGAGATACTGCAGACATTTCCAAACTCAGTCAGTGGTTTGATGCACATCCTCCCTTCCCACAAACCAGTGAAATAATGTCAATTCCCAATGTCTTCTGTCAGCTCGTCGATAAAAATTCACGATGAAAAGGTTGCGGTTGACCCAACATTGCTGTTTTAGCGGATAAGCAAACGATCAAGCAAAGTGATAAGCAGACGATCAGATGAGGATTTGATTAAATTCTTTGAGTATAAGTTGGCCACATTTCTCTTGTCACTGTTCAATGAAAGTGGGATGCGAAAGTCCACTGAATCTGTCCTGTACAGCTTATTCGAACCTACTAAAAAACTGATCTTCTGCCTCAGATGAACATAGTTGTGGACGGAGGATTTCTACTACACAGAGTAATTTGGCAAAAAGATGCCTCCGTTGCCACAATTTGTGATCCGGTACACCACCTACATCAACCAACACTATCCTGGATGACTCGCACTGTGGTATTTGATGGATATTCAAACCCAGTCAACAGTACGAAATCACAAGAACAGATACAATTACACAGACTGAGAAGATCAGCTGACATCAATTTGACTTGGAACACCTGTTAAACAGGGAGATTTTTTATCCAATCTTTCCAACAAAATTAACTTCATTTCCTACAGACAAAGCTTCGGGAGAATGGGACAGACTCTTCACGCCACCGATGATGCCGATGTCCTTGTCATTAAGACTGCTGTGGAACAATCCTCTCACAATTCTGTGACTGTCGTTGGTGAAGATGTGAACTCACTGTCCTATTGATTGCTTTCACTCCTCCCACCCAAGATATTCTGCTGCTGAAACCTGGACGAGGGAAAACCGAAACGATGACACTGTACACTCAAGAGATGCACCAAGTGGATTTGAACACACATTATATTCATTTACCGGCTGCGATACAACATCTGCAACTTTCAGGAGAAGCAAGGTGGGCTTCTCAAATTTGTACTTGGAGTCAGAAATCGTCAAGCAAGCGGCAATGTTCTGTTACAACCCCTCCTCTACTCGCGACGAGGTTGAAGAGGCTGGAAATAAATGTTTCCTTAGATGGTATGCGGCGCCAAAAAGACAGAGCTCCCTTAACCAGTACCGCTTCCAGTCGTTCACAAGGTCGGTGGACCTAATATGTGGGACCTAATAAGTGTGACAAATATGAAACCTGACATCAGCTCCCTCCCTCCGACAGAGAGCGCAGCTAAACAGCATTCCCAATGCACCGATTGAGCTGCCCCCTGAAGAATGGGGGTGGAACCATGAAGGACAGACCCTGTTGCCAATTACAACAGAAGACCCACCAGCATCGGAGGTCCTTCTGAATATGATATTTTGCCGCTGCACCAAAGATTGTGCAATTGGCAAATGTGGATGCTGAACAATCAATGCTGACCCATTCTACAGCGTGCCTCCACTGCCAAGGGAGATGCCTCAATAGCGTTGCCGAGGACGAAGATGAAGATAACGTAGAGCCTATTCAGCAAGAGCCATCAACTACTGAGGATGAAAATGCCATGGATGAACAACGCTTACCAGGACCCTCACGTCCAAAGAGGATGAGAGTGTAACATTATGTTATTGAGAACAGTGATAACAATGAGGTTTATATTTTTATGTGCTTGATGTAACGAAATATTATAAAATTATCATGACATAATTATCATTATCATTATAAAATAAAATTGGAATTTTTTTTAGTAATATGATTTTTGTCTACTTTATTTAATAACTGGCTTTAAAGTGTGGTCACACATATTTATTAGTGGTCACACATATTTATTAGTTGTGGGTTAGTAGGTAATAGCATTAAAACAGCTTTTTCTGAAAATGACATTTTACGAAAAAACTTTAAATTGCTGTAAATATTTACTGGTTGGAGATTTATTTATATATGTTTTTTTTTTTTTTTTTTACAGTGAATACCGCACAAGAATCTCAACTGCTCCCGTCTGGAGCCAGTGAGACTATGGCATCCCCAATTGGGGTATGTTGTGAGGCTGAAGGTAGTGGGGAGGGGAAGGAGGTGGGGAAGAGGAAGGTTGGGAAGTACCTGGCTATTCAGATCTGGTCACTAAGCACGGCTAAAGCCATTTTCAAGCAACGTTTCAATTCTGAATGGTGGTCTTACACCAGGGCGATACTAATAGTATCTTTTACTCTGGAACATGCCGCAAATATACTTTATATTATTTTAAATGAATTAATTGTGAAATAACACAAATTAATCAAATAAAATTTATTTGCGCATGCCGGGTTCGAACCCGCGACCTCCGGAATATGAGTCAAGAGTCTTAGCCACTGGACTACGGAGGTCGTAAACATATGTAAATATATTCTAAAAGGGAATTAAATTCTTTACAACTTCTTTCAAATAAACTTCTTTGTGTGATGAATATTTTATACGATATGAAGGAATGTTTGATGAAAAATATGACGTGAAATGATTTTTTTAGAAAATATCTACATATCTGGAGCGTGTAATTCAAAAACGGCTGGGATTTAGAAAATTAAATATAGAATAAAAGTTGTAGATAATTTTGTAAGCTTTTACTTATTCTCAGAAAATTTTCCTCTGCGACGCACCGATTTTGAGATACAAGCGGAAACCTGAAAATTGGAACCTTCCCCCCCCCCTCCCCCCCCTAGCTCACCACCTAGACGTCAGGACTTTTAGTATGTTCACACCCTAAGCACCCTAAACAAGTCCTGAAAGAATCGCTTAGGTCCCTGCTCACGCACTCTACACCTCCTTCCTTGACTGGACTATAAATAATATTTTAGCTATGTTTAAAGTAACTACTTTATAACTTGTTTCCACCTATTATCCTATGATCATGAACTCGATGGACATTATCGATGGACCAATTTTTATCAATTCAATTAACTTCAGGGAAAACCTTTTAAAACCTTTCGGAATAAAGTGAGACGAGCGTACCAAATAATATAAAAACCTTAAAAGGCGAGCCATCTGTAATAATAATACGGGAGCTTTTTATAAAACAACTTCGATTTTATGGCTTTTTTGAAGGAAAATCGAAATCTTTTCGGTCAATCTTACTCAAGATGATTAGAAATGTATTCTTTGGATTTTATTGAAGAAGATGACTTTTATAAAGCTTTTGTAATACTTGAGATATTAAAGGAATATAATAAAAACGATCGTTTTATTCACGATGATAAATTGAGATAAGAGAAATTTTAACAGAAATTTGAAATGCATTGCGGCATGCGTTGCAATGCCATATTCAAAGAAATACATTGTTTCTCCCTGAATCATCTTTCCCGTGGTCCCCGTTCCCCTCCCGCTTCCCCTTCCTAGCTAGCTTTATAAATTATAGCCTATATATTTGTACTAGACGTTTGTACATAAACTAAATATAATAGGGAGCTGGCCACAATGACACGCCAATGGAGTTTGGTACGCCAGTGGATTTTGGAACGCCACTGGTCTTTTAAATGAATTTACTACTTTGACAAAAAATGCTTCTAGGTATAATGGCAAAACTGATTTGAGTACTGGATTAAAATAAATATTTTTCACTTTGGAGACTGTGGGAGACTGGGGTTTTTAGGATTTTAGGTTACTGGGATACTGGGAGAGGTAAACTTAATCTAAGACTGATTAAAACACTTGAAAAGAGGTTTGAACTTGGAGACTGTTGGTATCTTGAGTATGGTTTCTTCTTGGCTGATAGTTTTGAACTGACTTCCTACCGGTTTGACTTCTATTTTTATAGGGCAAACTCAGGCCGGACTTTTGGGGGACAGAACCTCTTTAATTTTTTTAAGGTACTTGTTTTAGGTAATTTCCCTGGTCGCTACGATTGAAAGTCAGCTGTGATAAAATTATGTGTGATAGTTTTTGCCAAGATTTTACCAACTCAGGATGCCAAAGCCTCACATCATTTTTATTGTGTTTACAAGAAAAGGTACAAGTATACATATGTGATATAAGGTACAATTTTAAACAGTAAATATTCTTCTTAAAGTGCAACAATCACTGGTAGACGTCAGTTTTTGTGTTGTTTTTGTAGCATATACTCATTTTTAGGTGATGATGTTTATTTCTTGATCCAAATTATTCCCAATTTCTCGAAATTGAGCTCCAAATTTTTCGGGAGATGAATTCACCGTCGTAAATATTTACGATTCAGATTTTTCCTTTTGTTCAGAATTGACCAATAGTGGCTCGGCTGGTCGCATGGTGGGGGTGACGTAAATAGTCAGCCATTTCCTTGGCGTTGATCATTGCTGTCTGGAGTCCCTTGTGGAAGCATTAGGTGGTTTTTCAGATGTGTTTTCCAGTCCAATGAGGCTGATGCATGTATTCATTGTCAATTTCATTTATATTTTCAATTGATTAGTTAGTTAAAGGACATAATAGCGTTGTAGGCAAACCATTTGGCATGGTACTCTGTGGGAGCGTAAATTCCATTCTTGAATTTCCAGGGTTGTCATACGCTTTCGCGCACTCGTTCGATGCACACGGATTCCTACGACACGTTCGATACAATATTATTATTTTAATGTATGAGCTTTATATTATTGTAAAGTTTCATTAAAATCCATTCAGTAGTTTTTTCGTGAAAGAGTATCAATCACACATACATGCATACAAACTTTCGCGTTTATAATATTAGTATGATTAACTTTGACTCCCCAATTCATGATGTATCTACAAATGAATTTTCATAGATAATATAAACATTTATCGTAATATATTAAAGTAAATAATACAAATAGGTATTTCACCTGATATCTTTAAACTCACTAATTTAATGATAACTGTTACGCATAATTACAAAATATTTGGTAATATTTTTGACCCCTTAAATATTTCAACATTATCGTTTACATTAAAAAGGGTAATAAGTGATATTTTGTAAAATTTCTACGACAGGCAAATCGGCGAAATTGATATTGGTTCTATTAAAACCTATAACCCATTTTATTGACAATCCATATTCAACACATATATAAATTGACCTGAAAACAGCAAAAGTAAAAATTATAATTAAACACATTATTTATTTTTCTCTGTCACATTGTCGTGCGCCTCGAGCGGAAGTGCCTACCTTCTGCACCAAGTCTAGCTCAGGGTTTGGGTCGGCAGAGCTGGTGAAATCTCTCTACACTAGGGTCGTAGGTTCCTAGAGGGGTCAAGTGAGAATACATAAAATAAGCCAACACTGCACGTACCTCGTCAGGGAAATAAAACGCTGTCTGGGGTAAACATTACTTGTATTGTTGGTGATTCACAAATACAACCAAGGGTACATCCATAATTAATAATTATGCACAGATAAGCTAATTGTCTATCTACACACGGGGGCCTGCCAAACCTCTCTCAGCTCGTGCCGACTCTGGGGGTCAATCATAGATATGCGAGAAAGAGGGGGACACACAACAAAAGGAGGATTATTTGGTCATTACTCAGAGGTACCGGGGGCCATCGTCGAAAGATCCCAGGAATATGCTAGCCAGACCGCAGGGCGGACCATGCCTGGCAGGAAGGCCATGGTGGGCTTGGGGTCGGCACAGGGAGTGCCCCTATGCAGCGGGAGCCTCGTGCATGCTTCTCCAAGCGCCGCGAAAACATCTCGTTTTGTATCGAGTTCGTATCGAGTGTTCTGTAAAGGCGCGAATGTGCGCTTTGGGCCGACCGTGCTTCGGCTAGGGAGATAGGTGCTCGACTGCCGGGCGGTTTGCGGGCGGCCGTAAGCCGTTTGAAGGAAGGGAGGCGGGGGTACAGCTGGGAGGGGGTACAGCTGGGAGGCCTCTACCTAACAACATACACCCTATTGAGTTAGAACTCCCTTCAAGACAACACAAGTTGAGATAGCTGTCTCTTTTATGGAAGTAATTCTGATGTAAGGTATTTATAACAGGACGTTAAGGGTACGTTTTAATGGGTACTTTTGAGATATTTAGAATGTATATGTATGTCACATACAACCTATTGACTTAGAACTCCCTTCAAGACAACATAAGTTGAGATAGCTGTCTCTTTTATGGAAATAATTCTGATTTAAGGTATTTATAACAGGACGTTAAGGGTACGTTTTAATGGGTACTTTTGTCATTAAGAGATTACGAAAATTACTTATTAGTGTAAAGTTAGCAGTTAATATATGATTTTTTTACCTGGTAACAAGTCTCCAGTGACCTATTTACGTGAAAACCGCAGTAATAACTCTAAAAAATACATTAATGTTCATCCTTTTAAATAAATTCACATCAAAAGTTAGAGAATGGTAAAAGTTCTTATTAAATTCTCATTAATAGTTCTCACGTCTTGGGAGTTTATTAAAAAGAATATTTGCAAAGAAAGTTTTGTCATTTAAATTCTAAATATCTGCTCTCTCTTGAGGAATGGTAAAGAGATAAAGTTTTACGTACCATTTCGCAAGCATTTACGTACTAAGAAAAAGTTTTACACCGTCTTTACAAAAACTATTGAGAAGGGTTGAGAATTACCAGATTGAATTGAAAACAGAAGTTTATTCTGACTTACTACAATTTTTTTTAAATGTGAAAACCAGCCGAGAGTTCCAACTGCTACCAACTAGACTGACAAGAAATCAGAAGGTTGAGTGTTCAAATCACGTCGGGGTCACCAATATCGGTATATTGACCTTACCATCAATACTTCAATAAGTGTGTCACGGGAATTTGATAAATGATGAGAAGGCATTAATTTAATAGATCCACTTTTTATTTTAATAGTCAAACACAATTAACGCGACACAATGTTAAATCTTAGAAAGTTGCGAGGCTAAATCTGATAGCTGGACATGCAAGGACACTTCGGATGGGAATGATTTTGGGGTAGTAATTGGAACTACAACTTGTTTGTCATTGCCAGTAGAATAAATATATTAAACAGTACCTTGCCATAAGACCATCGATAGGACTCCATCGAAGTACAGGAGTTGCAGATACTTTAGTAGTAACTATACAACCATTGAAACCATACGAATCGGATGTAAATACTCCCCGCTGTTGAATTTGCCCCCGAAATGATGAAAGAAAAAACAACTATTATTTTTTTTTTACATTAAAGGGAGGGAGGCACACGGGAGGCCCTGATGGAAATTATTTTCCTCAGGGCCTATGTCATCTATGGTGATGCTGTGTGGAGGTGGCTAAGGAAAGGAAGGCGAGGAAGTTGTGGAAAGGAAAAGGGTATAAGGGGTGGGTAGGAATCAAGGGATCAGTGTATTCAGGAGTGACGGATGTACGAATCCATTCCTCCCGCTGCAGTGTAAAACCAACTACAGAGGTCACAAGGTTTCCGCAAACCGGTCTCTTTCGTTTCAGCCCACCACGCAGCTGGTGGGCAAGCACATCCGCCGCTAAAACCTGACCACACCTCACCCGATGAACCCGGGCACTCCTAAGTCACTAAACGTAGCAAACTACTTGGGGTGACCCATGGCAGAGGTGTTGGTTATCCAATAAATGGTACCGGGGCGGCGGTGCCCATACCGGCCTCCCAAATTGGAAATATCTATCACAGTTCAAGAAAATCACGCTTCTCAGTTATCTGAGAAGTTATAATCATTATTTTAATAAACTGTTGTTCAATTTGTCATGCGAAAATGGGTACTGCTGCCCTGGAAACCGTTTATTGGATAACCAACACCTCTGCCATAGGTCACTTAGGTTTTATGACTTAGCAGAGGTGCCTGGTCTCATGGGGTGAGGTTTGTCTAGGTATTGGCAATAGATGCGTCAGCCCACCTTCTGTGTGGTGGGCCAGATCAAGAGAGATCAAGGTTGAGGTAGGATCTTTGACCTCTCCAGCCGGACTCTCTCGACCCATCACTTTGAATCGCAGTTAGAGGGATGGATTCATAAATCCGTCACTCCCGGACACACTGACTCCCAGATTCCTAACCACCCGTCACACCTCTTCTTTGCTAAGAAATGTATAAATAAAAGAATACCGAATATACTATGATGTCAATAAGTATACTATAATGTCAATAAGTATACTATGATGTCAATAAGTACCTATACTATGATGTCAATAAAGAACCTGACAATTAACATTGTCAGGTTCTTTGTAACCAATAAATGTTTGTCTTTCTTTTTAAAACTATGTGTTCGAAGTCAGAAAGTGAAAAAGTGTTTGTGACGAAGTTGCGATTGGAAATATTAATCAATATTAGTGAAATGAATTAGAAAATATAAAGCGTGCTTTCGTGGTTCGGATGTGAATGCATAACTTATGACCGATCTATACAAAAGATGAAAAAAAGACTTACGTAACATTGGAAGTACACGTGGCAAAGTGTGTAACGTTTGCTGCTAGCGGTGTGTCTCTAGTCACAATTTCGCATGGTTTTGTTGGCTGCATTGTACCCAGAAAAGGGCACGCGTGGCTTTGGGCGAGCTTCGAGAGGTTCCGGCCGCTCAGTTGACGGAAAACCGCGGTTCGGGAGGTTGTGATTGTGGAACGGGCTGTCATTGTGCTGGGACCCATCATCGTACTTCAGAATGTGAGAATTAAATTAAGTCATTTAAACAGATCGAGATTGTTTTAGCTATTTATAGAGATTACTGAGTTTAAAATATGTATCGTTAATTCAATACAGGCGCCCTTCAGTTTAATCTTCTCTTTAATTCTGATGTAAGGTATTTATAACAGGACGTTAAAGGTACGTTTTAATGGGTACTTTTGAGATATTTAGAATGTATATGTATGTCACATACAACCTATTGACTTAGAACTCCCTTCAAGACAACATAAGTTGAGATAGCTGTCTCTTTTATGGAAATAATTCTGATTTAAGGTATTTATAACAGGACGTTAAGGGTACGTTTAATGGGTACTTTTGTCATTAAGAGATTACGAAAATTACTTATTAGTGTAAAGTTAGCAGTTAATATATGATTTTTTTACCTGGTAACAAGTCTCCAGTGACCTATTTACGTGAACACCGCAGTAATAACTCTAAAAAATACATTAATGTTCATCCTTTTAAATAAATTCACATCAAAAGTTAGAGAATGGTAAAAGTTCTTATTAAATTCTCATTAATAGTTCTCACGTCTTGGGAGTTTATTAAAAAGAATATTTGCAAAGAAAGTTTTGTCATTTAAATTCTAAATATCTGCTCTCTCTTGTGGAATGGTAAAGAAATAAAGTTTTACGTACCATTTCGCAAGCATTTACGTACTAAGAAAAAGTTTTACACCGTCTTTACAAAAACTATTGAGAAGGGTTGAGAATTACCAGATTGAATTGAAAACAGAAGTTTATTCTGACTTACTACAATTTTTTTTAAATGTGAAAACCAGCCGAGAGTTCCAACTGCTACCAACTAGACTGACAAGAAATCAGAAGGTTGAGTGTTCAAATCACGTCGGGGTCACCAATATCGGTATATTGACCTTACCATCAATACTTCAATAAGTGTGTCACGGGAATTTGATAAATGATGAGAAGGCATTAATTTAATAGATCCACTTTTTATTTTAATAGTCAAACACAATTAACGCGACACAATGTTAAATCTCAGAAAGTTGCGAGGCTAAATCTGACAGCTGGACATGCAAGGACACTTCGGATGGGAATGATTTTGGGGTAGTAATTGGAACTACAACTTGTTTGTCATTGCCAGTAGAATAAATATATTAAACCGTACCTTGCCATAGACCATCGATAGGACTCCATCGAAGTACAGGAGTTGCAGATACTTTAGTAGTAACTATACAACCATTGAAACCATACGAATCGGATGTAAATACTCCCCGCTGTTGAATTTGCCCCCGAAATGATGAAAGAAAAAACAACTATTATTTTTTTTTTACATTAAAGGGAGGGAGGCACACGGGAGGCCCTGATGGAAATTATTTTCCTCAGGGCCTATGTCATCTATGGTGATGCTGTGTGAAGGTGGCTAAGGAAAGGAAGGCAAGGAAGTTGTGGAAAGGAAAAGAATATAAGGGGTGGGTAGGAATCAAGGGATCAGTGTATTCAGGAGTGACGGATGTACGAATCCATTCCTCCCGCTGCGGTGTAAAACCAACTACAGAGGTCACAAGGTTTCCGCAAACCGGTCTCTTTCGTTTCAGCCCACCACACAGCTGGTGGGCAAGCACATCCGCCGCTAAAACCTGACCACACCTCACCCGATGAACCCGGGCACTCCTAAGTCACTAAACGTAGCAAACTACTTGGGGTGACCCATGGCAGAGGTGTTGGTTATCCAATAAATGGTACCGGGGCGGCGGTGCCCATACCGGCCCCTAAAATTGAAAATATCTACCCCAGTTCAAGAAAATCACGCTTCACAGTTATCTGAGAAGTTATAATCATTATTTTAATAAACTGTTATTCAATTTGTCATGCGAAAATGGGTACTGCTGCCCCGGAAACCGTTTATTGGATAACCAACACCTCTGCCATAGGTCACTTAGGTTTTGTGACTTAGCAGAGGTGCCTGGTCTCATGGGGTGAGGTTTGTCTAGGTATTGGCAATAGATGCGTCAGCCCACCTTCTGTGTGGTGGGCCAGATCAAGAGAGATCAAGGTTGAGGTAAGATCTTTGACCTCTCCAGCCGGACTCTCTCGACCCATCACTTTGAATCGCAGTTAGAGGGATGGATTCATATATCCGTCACTCCCGGACACACTGACTCCCAGATTCCTAACCACTTCTTTGCTAAGAAATGTATAAATAAAAGAATACCGAATATACTATGATGTCAATAAGTATACTATAATGTCAATAAGTATACTATGATGTCAATAAGTATACTATGACGTCAATAAGTATACTATGATGTCAATAAAGAACCTGACAATTAACATTGTCAGGTTCTTTGCAACCAATAAATGTTTGTCTTTCTTTTTAAAACTATGTGTTCGAAGTCAGAAAGTGAAAAAGTATTTGTGACGAAGTTGCGATTAGAAATATTAATCAATATTAGTGAAATGAATTAGAAAATATAAAGCGTGCTTTCGTGGTTCGGATGTGAATGCATAACTTATGACCGATCTATACAAAAGATGAAAAAAAGACTTATGTAACATTGGAAGTACACGTGGCAAAGTGTGTAACGTTTGCTGCTAGCGGTGTATCTCTAGTCACAATTTCGCATGGTTTTGTTGGCTGCATTGTACACAGAAAAGGGCACGCGTGGCTTCGGGCGAGCGTCGAGAGGTTTCGGCCGCTCAGTTGACGGAAAGACTCCAGATACTAATATCTACAGCCTGTATGTCTGACGAATATCTACAGCTCATATGTTGAACTAATATCTACGAACTTCAGAGTGTTGATTAATATCTACAGAGCTTAGGTTGAACTAATATCTACAGAGCATAGGTTGGACTAATCAGCTAAATGTGTCCAATAGTCCGATATTAGGGATTTTTACATACATACTTACATAAATTAAGTTTTTTAAACTGCATACGCAATATTACGTTATTCCAATATGCTATACACAATTGCAAATCCAACCTCTGCCAGTGCTGTAGATATTCGTCAACACTTTGGTTCTCATAAATATTAATCAACAGTTTGAGCTGTAGATATTCGTCAACACTTTGATTCTCATAGATATTAGTTCGATTTTTTCAGTTTTTGGAATTCCTGTAGATATTAGTAGACGCCTCCGACGGAAAACCGCGGTTCGGGAGGTTGTGATTGTGGAACGGGCTGTCATTGTGCTGGGACCCATCATCGTACTTCAGAATGTGAGAATTAAATTAAGTCATTTAAACAGATCGAGATTGTTTTAGCTATTTATAGAAATTACTGAGTTTAAAATATGTATCGTTAATTCAATACAGGCGCCCTTCAGTTTAATCTTACAATTTTATTACATGTTAGATTCATTATTGATACGTGTAGAGAATTCACGATCATTTGCAGCTGGAACGATCAATCGTATCCAGCCACCCCTGATGATTATATTTATTTTAGTTATTTTAGAGTCTCATGCTTAATTTAGAATGTTCCCAAGGGCAGGGTTTTGGATTTTTAAAATAAATTATTCAATGTTTTCTGACATGATATTTTTCATTGCATACCTACCCACATTGCCTTGCTTGTTTTATCTAAGATAGAATACTCATCACATTGATGGATGTCCAACCCTTGGTGGATATTAAATAAAGGTAAATATTTTATGTCACAAGTGAACCAATTCCACCACGTAAGCCACATCACTTGTGGGAATGTAATCCTATGATTGCGCATGAAATTAGGAATTTACGTAATACGGTAACAGGAACGAACAACACGAGAAAACAGAACAATGATAAAAAATGAACAATGGTAAAAATGAACGGTGAAGAGATATGAATAGTGCTAAAACAGACGTTGAAAAAGAAAACATTTTTTAGTTTTTGAAGTTTATTTTATATGAATACTTCATAAGAGTCCCAGCTGCTCCCGTCTGGAGCCACTGAGACTATGGCCTCCCCAATTGGGGTATGAAAGTAGTAGGGGGGGAGAAGGAGATGGAGAAGAGGATGGTGGGGAAGTACCTAGCTGTTCAGATCTGGTCATCAAACACGGTTAAAGCCATTTCAAGCAACTTTTCAATTCTGAATGGTGGTCTTACACCTGGCGATATTGAGAGTATCTTTCACTCTGGAACGTGCCGCAAATATACTATTTATTATTTTAAATGAATAAATTGTGAAATAACACAAATTAATCGAATAAAATTAATTTGCCACGTCGGGAATCGATCTCGCGAACTTTGGAGTGCTAGTCAATATTCACTCATAATAGCATCTTCCGCTCAAGTGTCTCAAATATACTAAACATTATTTTACACGAAATTGTGAAATAACCCAAAAAAAAAAAATTATTTGGTCATAATGTGAATCGAACCCGCGACCTTCAGATTGCAAGTCAAGAGCCTTACCTCGCGACCACGGAGGCCGTCACGGAGTAATTGATATAAACTAAACATTTATACAGGGAACAGTAGACCCCTGCTTCCAAAAGTATTTTGTAGGTAGGTACTTAGAGACGAGTATATATATGCTTAATTATGATCCTTGTATGTTATGTAGCATTTTGATTTTCAAAAAAAAAAATTATACAATTTATCCATCCGGGCTTATGTCGTCTTTGTGGATGCTGTATGGAGGGTATCTTTGACGAAGGAAGGAGTGAACATGGATCTTGAAGAGACCTATGTTGCATGAGGGAGGAAACACAGAGTCCGTCAAATCGTTCTACAGCCGAGTCGTTGAGTTCAAGAACGAGACGTAAAAATTGTAGCAAGTAGCTACTGCATACGTCTTAAATTGTCAACAACGCCCTTATGTTATCCCGATGTTGGTACGCCGTAAGCATCTGGTAATGCAAGTACAAGTTTTAACCGCAAGCTTCACTTTGGTGGAGACCGGCTGGAAGGTAGGAGCTTGTGACGGCGCCGTGTGTTTGGTGGAATTTGGGACTTCGTTCATGTGTGAGACAAAATGAAATACGTTTAATTTAGTTTATGGGTTCACTGTTAATAAATTTTGCCAGGATGCTTTCCTTGGCTGGCGCCCTGTTTAATATTAGATTCTTCATAGCTTTGACGGTATTTACTAATTTTTGACGGTATTTACCAGTTCTCATATGACAACCGTGTACATATGTTGGGAGCGCGTTTGGCGTGTTTCCGACTGTGGAATCAGACTCAGAATACAGATTCGTGTTTAAATAAGTAAAAATGTTTTTTCTACAATAAAAAACTTAAATGGTTAAGTAAAATATTGTTTAAATACGCCTTTTCCTTCCGTTTTCTTGTTGTTCTAATTCATCATATTTTGATTTCTCATGTTGGTTTTACAGTGTTCTATATTATACACATTTTTTATTATTTTAGCTTAGCGTTTTCTGTTTAATCGTGAAACAATCTATTATTAATGGATAGGGCACCCATCCTCCCGAACTTTCTTTTGTTTTATAACTGCATTAGCGTAACTTTATTACACCTCAATTTGGGAGGCGGGAATGGGTTCCGCCGCCCGGGGAACCTTTATTGGATAACCAACACCTCTGCCATAGATCACCCCAAGTGGTTCGCTACGTTTGGTGATTTAGCAGGGGTGCCCGGGTTCATGGGGTGAGGTTTGTCTAGGACACACTGAACCCCTAATTCCTATCCACCCCTTAAACCCTTTTCCTACCCTGAACTATCCTCTCCTTCCCTTCCTTAATAAAAAAAATCCCTCCACATAGCATCCCCAAAGATGACATAGGCCCTGAAAGAAATTATTTTCCTCAGGGCCTCCTGTATGGAACTCGTGTAAAAAAAATGTTCGAGTTTGTATCTACGGTTTCGAAGAACAATGTCGGATATGCGATTTTGAATTTTTTCAGTAGAGCTTTTTAAAGTACCTATCGTTTCTGCATGCTTACTGTTTTTAGAATCAAGAAATTTAATTTTTACTTCAGTTAAAATTATGTTAAAAAATTTAAATTTGATGACAACAAAACACCATATAATATATAATGCATTAACAATGATATACAAGCATAAAAATAATATGCTCCCAAACTATCTGCAGAGCAATATAATGTTTCAAGAAAATTTTCGCAATTATCCTACGAGAAGACGCGGAGACTTTAGGCTTCCCGTAATTAAACTTTCGTGTGCACAAAATAGCGCGCGCGTTTTATAAAGGGAAAAACTTTATAACAGTCTGCCAAACGCCGTAAAGGAAGCCTCAAGTCTTAGCACTTTTTGTAAGGTATGTGCATTATATATATATTTTTTTTTATTTGTAACATACTTACCGATATTATTTTAGTCACATAATGTAATTATCTTATACAAGGTGGCGCAAATTAATCACCCTGTCGGAAGATGTTATAATTTTTGCAAATGGCGTCGTATGTCAATCATATTTGACATTTGTGAACAAGACAGCTGCAGAATACAAACAAACAAGCAAGGGAGCGCTATACTCCAAAAGAGCGTGGAATAATTGTGTCGATTTTAGCTTTAATGCTCTTAGCGATTTTGTGTCGAAAGTCATCATGAGCGACGAGGCGCATTTCCACTTAAGCGGTTACGTCAATAAGCAAAATCTTCGTTTTTGGGGCACTGAAAATCCACGTGTGATGCTTGAAGAGCCATTACATCCATTCAAAGCCACTGTGTGGTGCGGCGTTCACGCGGGAGGAGTTATTTTTTTAGGACGCCATTGGCATTACGGTCACTGTTACTGGTGAACGCTACAATGCCATAATAAGCGGCTTCTTACTGCCGGAATTAGATGAGCGGGGCTTGGTGAATATGTGGTTTCAACAAGACGGTGCAACCACACACATAGCATGAGCCACAATGGATATTGTGAAGGAAGCGTTTCCTGGTCGCGTTAACTTACGTTTTGGCGATTTGGCATAGCCAGCAAGATCGCCCGATTTAACCATCCCAGACTTCTTTCTTTGGGGCTACTTGAAGTCGGGGGTTTATGCTAACAAGCCTCAGATAATCGCAACCCTTAAGGAAAATATTTGACAGGAATGCGAACAGTTATCACCGGAAATCAATAAAACGGGCACAAATGTGTATCAACACTGGCGGCAGCCACTTGACGGATATCATCTCTTCCACTTAACGGAAGAAATTGTAAATGTCCAAATAAAGATTTCCATTACTAAAAATCTTTTTTTTTATCCAGTAAAAAAATTATTCAAAAACAAAATTGGATGATTAGTTTTGCGCCACCCTGTATAATATATTTTTGTCTACTAATGTTTTAATGTTGCTGTACTTCGTAAATTGTATTTTTTAATATTTTCCTGCTAGATGATGTATGAAAAAATTTACGCATGTCTAAATAATAATTTAAAAAACAAAACAAAATGGAAAGATTCAACTTCGGTCAGATCCGACATTGTTCTTCGAGACCGTCGGTACGTAAGAACGGTAGATACCTACGCTTTTGAGCAGATAACATAATGTTGTCGTAAACAAATTTTCTTTGATACCCATGTAAAGGCAGTTCTATTTTTAACAAATAATATCTGAAAGCACAGTCTAAATAACAGCAGGTGTTTCTCAGTGTTCTCTTTTGTATGTCCTGGAAGAAATATGAAAAATACTAAACCTAAATCTAAGGGGAATAGCTTCATATTAAATTGAGTCTCCGAGCAAATGCTGATTTGAATGCCTTCATAGAAATGGATTTTCTGCTCTGATATTAAAATGTTGTTTGAAAATACAGCAAATGTGTAGTAAAATATGTCGTTTACCATCTGAATCGTGTTTCTACCAGACAATATATCATGGTTATATTATTGGTACCTACCGCAAGGTTTCCACACCGGGCCTGTTTTATTTATCTGTTTTGTACACAACATTTATGTGTAATAATTGACGTCAACAACTAGCTTATGTTCGCAGCTGATCTGAAACTTTTAAAAGTAATTTGAATCCTGGATGACCCTTTGCTCTCGCAGCAAACATGCGTAACTATGAGATATTTCAAATTTAAATACTCCGTTTTCATTCAATTACCCACTTAAAAACATTAATCTCGAATCCATTTCAGATATTATTGTCTTTGGTATAACTTTTGACACCGAACTTAGCTACGTACCACTCATTAAAAATATTTCAAAGATATATACTAAAATGTTAGATTTTGTGCTGAGAGTGGCCAAAGATTTTACCAACATTAAAACTTATGTACACTTCATTAGTGAATAGTGAGAGGTCATGTTGAATATAACTTTACTATGTGGTCTCCTGAGCACTACGTGCATTCTCAAACAATAGGAACAGTACAAAAAAATCGTAAGGTTTTTAAATTATAAATTAAATATTCTGACAGATTTTTCAAGTGAAAAAAATCTAAACAAAACGTGAATGAGGACAAGAAATAAAGGTAACGGTTGCAACTGGAAACTAACTTGTTTTGACCGTTAATAATTAATTTTCGATGTTTTTTTTCTGTTTCGTGTTTGGTTTAGATTTATTATGACGGGTTGTTTCACGCATTAAGTTGTGGAAGGAGTGAAACATATTTTGACTTATAAAAAATATGTTCAAGTAGACCAAAAAAAACGATCTTATTATTTTTAGAATGAATTAAACGTTCTTAAAAAATGATTAAAAAGGCGAAAACTTAAAACGCTTCATGATTGGTCGAAAGAATTCTGACGTCATCTGTACGCCGGTTTGTACGGTATTGCAAAGTCTATGGTGCATCTCTTTCTAATACATGAGAGATTGTTTGTTTATGATAAGAAAGGTATACAATAGTTTTGCTTTCTATCTTGTTATGACTCTTTTTAGTTTAAGCAAAGCACATTGAAATTGGGCGAGTTTATCTGTTGGTGAACTCGCTCAGTGTAATCGTATTGCTAGTTAACTAGCAGATTGTAGTCAATTTACGAAAAAAGTCGAATGGTAATCAACTTTACTCGCTGTCAGTGTTGCCAACTCGGAGTCTCCGTTCCCCCCAAATCGTGATGGATCGTCGGTCAGAATTCGGTCAGACAACCATATTTTCGTTCATCCGGGATGGCTTGAGATTTTCAGGGATAAAATTTCTCCATAAATCCATAAATATAGACTATTTTTGCCTACAAAAGTATGTAATTTGTTACATTATACGATTCCGCCAGGAAATCCGTCATCCTTTAAATTCCGATACTGCACGCTGTACGCTAGCACTTGCCTCAAGATGGCCGCCCACCAACAGATGATTTCGTAACTCAGAATTAGTTCCCGCGGAAATCGTAATTCTCGCTACTGGCTAGCGTGTGGCGCTAACTGCGACTTCAAATTTTCTACCAAATGTCGTCAGAATAGGCGGGAGAAATAAAAATTCTAAGTTTAAAAATGAATTTAACTATGAAATCTTGATCACTTTTTTTTCTTTTTAAATACCATTAATTCTGATAGACGGTTAACATTGACGAAAAAAACACTGGAAATCCTTATTGAGGAATTATGAAAATCTCCATACAAAATGCTAAAGCGACGTTTTTTCCAGAGCCCAAATGACGTCACACACACACCCTGCCTCTCACCGCTCGTTTTGGCGGGCTTAATAAAATTTAAACCTGGAGAATTTATTTAATTATGAAAACGAACTTCAAAAAAAATATATTTAAGTTTGAATGTTAAGAATGAAAAAAAAAAATGGACTCAACTTCCTTATTCATCAAATTTAAAATTAAATAATAAAATTTTTGAAATTTATATTCATATCCAATATTATCATCCTACACGCCCTTGAGGTGATTTTTCACAAAAACGGCGCTTTATAAATTATCCAATTATTATTATTAATTATTATTATTATTAACACTACGGTACACGCGCCTCTAAAACGTTCACGAGTGCTCGCGTGGGCTTCATCTGTAGCCCATTTTAAATTGAAATGTACTTAAAGACATTCGTTTAATTTTTAAATAAAACACATTTATTATAATAAATGACATTTAATAAATAAACCGAAATAAAAAAAAAATACATCTTCTCATTCTTAAACTTAAAATATTAACAAAACTTCTGACTTCTTCAAAAAATCACCTAATTTTTATTTATTTTAGATCAATCAACTTTTGATTTAATTCTTACATTTAAAAAAAAAAAAAAAAAAATTTTCATTACACAGAGGACAAATAAAAATTTGGTGATCATTACATATACGCCTTATACAGTGTTCAGCAAGTGCATGCATGGGCTACATACGTAGCCCAACAACTTTAAATCGTTATTTTTCACACGTGCGCCAGCGTCGATCGCTCACGATATACTGAATGCGTCGAACAACAACCAATGGAAGCTTAGCTAGAGACTTGAAGTTAAATCACGCGATTTCACGAAGTTACGAACAAAAACAATGCCCTGGGTATGTAGCCCACGCGTGTGCTCTAGTGTTAATTATCTACCTACCCTGAGGCATGGAACTGGCAGAGGAAGGATGAAAGTAAACTGAATGCTGTTGAAATGAGATCCTGAGACGTGTGTGTGGTAAAACAATGTATGATCGTGTGAGAAATGTGAATAATCGCAAAGAATGTAAGGCTGATATAAGAATAATGAGTAAGATTAAGAAAGGGACCCTCAGATGGTTTGGGCATGTAGAGCGAATGAACGAAGAAAGTAGTGTAAGAAGAATATACGACGCGAATGTGAATGGTAAAAGAAGTCAAGGACGCCCGAGGAAGACATGGCACGATCAAGTGAATCAGATACTTGAGTCGGGCCATGTCAAAAGTCAGATTAATAGAAGAGAATGTATGAGACGATGTATGAATGTGAGTGAGGCAAAGAGTGTGTGCCAAGAGCGAGTTGTTTGGCGGTCCGTCCTCTCTGTCCTCTCTGAAACAGCGAGATGGTTAGTTAGTTAGTTACTTTTAATTATTATCCACTGTGAAACAACCAGCACATGAAGTAATAATAGCAGAACTTGATTAGAACTTTTAAAATTTTGAAGAAACACCCAGCCTCAATACTAATATCTTCCTCCTCAATGATAAAAAAATATCTCTTCAATACTACTATTAACTCAATCATTATTTTACAAATACTTGAACCTGTATGTATACCTGAAATAATATGTGTCAAAAGGAAAAACCCAACTTGACGCACTTAAAAAATATATACAAGTGTGCAGTGGAAGTACACGTGCGGTAGAAGTTAAAACTTCAAAAAACTAAAGTAGAAAAGAGTGGGGAGGCTACAAAGCTGACTTAATCCTAAAGATTTTTATTTTTTTTTATTTTTTTTTTTTATTTTAGTTTATTAAGGAGACAAACAGTTATACATTTTTTCACAATAGAGTAACATATTACATGGTTGCATTAACCAGCGAAGTTTCCGCCAAAATTTATAATAAATGTATATATAAACATAGATTAAAACATAAAAGAAATCATAAAGTGGTAGAAAAAAAAAATATATATATATGTACAACAGAAATGAAAAAAAATACACAAATTAAAGCATGTGGGATATGTAAATCATCCAAATATTATTATTATTATAAAAAGAAGGAAAACCAACATAATGAAAATGAAAAAAAAAATAACATGCAGCAGGGGTGGAGAGTTCATAATTAACAATTTGTTTTGATTTTTTCTATTATGAATTTAATAAATTGGCCTGAGGACAAATGGAAAATATCAGCGTCGTAAAAGATATCATTGTATTTTGTGCACGTCCATCGGAGAAATGAATGTTGTGTGTAATTTGTTTTTGAGTGTGGGATGTGGAATAGTTGGTTTGACCTTGTGTTTCTTATTGGACAGTCGAAATTAATGTGTTCTAGAAGATAGTTGTTGTCAACAACGTTGTTAATGATTTTGAATAGGAATTTTTGGTCGGATATATTTCTTCTATCTTCTAAGGTTGATAAATTATGGAATGTTAATGAGTCTTTCAGGCTTTCTGATGTTCGAAAGGATTTAAAGTCTAGGTGTTTCAGTATCTTTTTTTGAATTCTTTCTGTAGATGATTGTAAGATGTATGCAACTGTCTCTTTTTGTATCGCTTTTTTATTTCATTGAGATTCAAATCACGTTGCGAAGTTTTTACTTGAATAAATAAAATAAAAACAAGTTTGAGTAAACTATATTGAAAAAAGAAAAACCGTGGTATGAAACAGTGTTTATTTGACTTCATAGTCTTTCACTTTAATCACAAATTCTATAAGGCTTTTCACCGGATGAAGTCAAGTAAATATTTATACCAAAGTTTTGTGTAATATTCAGTGCTCCAGAAAGATCTTTATTTATGTTGCTTCTAATAAAAATTGAAAAATACGGTTTCTTGAATTATTCAGGCGTGAATTTCAGGCATAATGAAGCAATTATTTGCTGTGTTCTGAAACAATTCTTTCATGTTTTTAAATGTTGATCAGTGGCCTATTTTAATGAAAGTTTTGATAATGGTTCAGAAAATGCATGTTTTATACTCTTTTAACACCTGGAAACTTCTCAGGGTGTTTATTATTAACAATATTGATTTCATTATTGTAAAGTTGGGCATTATTTGCATTCATAACCTATTATTTCTGTGGGGACTTCTCAATAATTTTGGGTTCTCGATAATAAACTTTTTTATTTTGAGTTTACAATGATAATGCTGCAAGCCACACGACCTGTCATTCTAGTGCCTAATTGAATCTGGTCGGTAGGCTGGCCAGAGTCAGTCTCGACGGCACCCACCTACTCGGATACCCCTGTCGGCCATCGATTGAAGCACTTTCCCTGCTGGCATCTGACGGCATCACTCAGAAGCTTTTTCAATACATTCCAGTTTTCAAGTCCAAAATTACACATAATGGTTTAATTTATTTGAAGTTTTTATTAGGATTATTTTTTTAACAAAACAAGTAGTGCGTTTCAACATTTAGGGCCTTAGCAATAACTTTAAAGATAACGAAATAAAAAAAAAAAAAAAAAAATTGACGTTAAAAAGTTAGATGACAAGTTCATAGTTTTGAACGCGATAAAGTGTTTCATTACTGTTATAAAGACACGCTTTTATTTTTCTACAGTATAGCGCATAAAAATATTTTATGGTCATAGACATAATAATTCTTTCATATTATGAACCACACACCCTCACGTCTCTTAAAATTTGACTTAAGGCGCCGCAACCGGGCTCAAAATGAAGATGATGGAGAGATAATATGAAATTACTAATGTTAGAGGAGCGCGCTAACATTTAAAGCGACAAAATCAATGCCGAAATGTTTAATAAAACATGACTCGTTTAAAATAGAGCAAAAATCTCATGGAGCGTATCTTAAGTATCATTAAAAGAAACATTGTGATTTTTTTCTGAACTATAACTAGTAAAATAACTGAAACAAACGTGTTTGTTATAATTTTCAGAGCATACTTTGCGATTTTTTTCTATCGAGAGAATTTTCGGCGTGGAATGCGTCTAGATATTATCGTCAAAAATAACTCATATTTTTTTAAGAGCTTAAAAACTTCAAATGTTTAAGGGAGATATGTAAGGCATCGGGTTTTCCATGTTACGGTATCCAGCAAGGTCGATTGATAAAAGTTTTACCGATAATGTTGGTATCTTGTCGTCGTTCCCGAGCATGACTGCGGATCACCAAAGAATAAACAACGGTTCATAACGAGAGTGTTGTTAATTTATTTGACTTAAATGATGTTTGTTCATCAGCAATCTTCAGGCTTTTCGGGATAGATAACAAAATTATCATCATAAATATAAATCCTTTATCGATCGACCGTGCTAGATAACCCAGGTCCTGTGAAATTATATCATACTAGCGAGTTCCGGCATGCGTTGCTATGCCACTTAATAAAGAAATTGTTTCTCCCAGCGTGTCCTTTCCCATTCGTTCCGTTCCCCTTCCGCCTCCCCTTCCTCTCCCTCATCCCCTTCCCTTCCCACTCCGCCTTCTCCGTCTTCCCTCTCCCCACTCCCCTCTTTCGCTTCCCTCGCACCATGAACCTCCCTCGAGAGTTCCCCTCCCCCGCATTTCATACATTCAGTCCCGGTACATTCAGTTTTCAAACAACTCGCGTGCCACCTATTGAATTTTTGTATACAAATTTAACTGGGCCAGAGCTTACCGCTTCTTTTATACAAACCTTGTCCTGACAATAACGATCACAAAAAAAAAGAATTCGAGTGCAGTTTTACCAAACTTTACCAAAACAATTTCACAAGTGAGAGCATAATCAAAGCGACCAATGAGCGCAGACCTAGCGTAATTACCGTTTCAAATCTCATCCAATAGAAACATTTAAAAGTGGCATCATAATCAAAGCGGGCGATGAGCGCAGTCGATCGTAATCGTCATTCCCGTTTCATCAAAAATCCGAATCACAGCGTGGCCATAGAAGTTTCACTTCAAAAGAATTATCCAATTTGATGCAGTCATTCAAAAGTTATGCGCGTACATACTTTTCGGCGATCATTTTTATTTATATGTATAGATATATAGATTATTTAATCTTTCTCTTTAATAAATATATAAAAAAGTGTTATTTACATCTAAGAAATTCTAAAGAAGTTATTTATAAAAGCACGAGCTTAGAAATAATCCACAGCTTTGAAAATCTTGCACGTGTTTTAAACTTGGTTTAAACCTGTTACCATGGTGGTAAACTTGGTAAACATACAAAGAAATGATAAGGAAAACTATCTACATATATTACGATATTCTTCCAACCTTTATATTGATATACATAATGTGAATTCAGTTAAATTTTTTTGTAATAAAAGTATAATAAGTTAATATCAGATCGTATACGCTAATGTTTACATTATCTCGCAAACATTAAATTGAAAATGAAATATTCACATGTATAAAACGTTTTTTTTATTTTATTTCAATTAATAATATCGTATATTGATATGAAACGAGATGGGCAGACGAAAAAACAAAAATAACTGACCCCTGCTGGTAGCAAATATGGCTCAAGAGAGATAAATGGAATTCTTTAGAAGAGGCCTTCACCTTCGTCTGAGAGAGGGGTTCTGGCTTATGAATAATTTAAGATACCCACATTACATTTTTCAACAAGAATGTAAATAACATTTATTATACCTTTCCTTTTTTTCAAATGAATACCGCACAAGAGTCCCAACTGCTTAGTCCCAACATTCTGGAGTCAGTAGGACTATGGCATCCCCAATTGGGGTATGTTGTGAGGCTAGAGGTAGTGGGGAGGGGAAGAAGATAGGGAAGAGGAAGATGGGGAAGTACCTGGCTATTCAGATCTGATCACCAAACACGGCTAATGCCATTTCAAGCAACGTTTCAATTCTGTATGGTGGTCTTACACCAGGGCGATACTGAGAGTATCTTTCACTCTGGAACGTGCCGCAAATATACTATATATTATTTTATATGAATAAATTGTGAAAAAACACAATTTAATCAAATAAAATTTATTTGCCACGCCGGGATTCGATCCCGCGACTTTCGGAGTGGTGGTCAAGAGCCTTACCGCTGGACTACGCCGGCGATCTTTTATAACTCTGTAACATATCTATTTTGAAGAAATAAAAGCTTTTTTATTGTTATATTGAAATTTATTTATTTATTTATAAATATGCAGGTAAATATTGATATTAAGCCAATTAAAAATTGATTAAAACGTGTTATCAAACAGAATTTGTGACGTCTTATTTATTTTTTAAATTTGCTCCACACAAGAGACCCTGAGGAAAACAATTTCCCTTTGTGTTATCTTTGGGGATGCTGTGTGGAGGGCCTTTGTAAGGAAAGGAAGGAAAGTAAGTTATGGGAACGAAAAAGGTATGAGGGGTTGCCCATACCCGCCTCCCAAATTGCAAATAATTTAATTTTCTCACTTCCCTTATGAAATTACAGTTTTTGTATCAATATGGTGAATAAACATATTAAATAAATACGAAAATACGTTCAAGTATAATTTAAAAAAAGGATAAAACAAAAACTATAGTGACCTTATTATGAGTAGGTAAATTACTTTTCACAGAACAGCAAAAGTCAATTCTGAATATTTATAAGTTTAAGTATGAAGATAATATATAAGAGCAGTTGTTATTCTTACAATCCATCCTTACTAATATTATAAATGCGCGTGTTTGTTTGTTACGCTTTCACGCCTAAACCACTAAACCGATTATAAAAATTCTTTCACCAATAGAATGCTACATTATCAGTGAGTAACATAGGCTATATATAATTGTAAGTTCTGGCATTATGAATTGATGAATAATGAATAAATATAAATAAATATAAACGAAAATGTGTGAATTTCATATACTTTAGCGGCAGGGAGGAAAGGCAGGGGGAAGGTGGGGTTCGTGAAGACGGAAGAGACGAGGGAAGGGGAAGGCGGGGAAGGTGGAAGGGAACGGGGACGCACGGAAAGGACATGCAGGAGAAGGGGAGAATCAATTTATTTCTTTGAATGGCATTGCAACGCATGCCGGGTACCAACTAGTTAATAACAAATAGAAAAAATATATAAATCCACAATCAATACGGTTCTGACGTAATTCATTCCCGACTGCAGTGCCATTTCGAGCGTTGTTTTAGGCAAGAAACCGAATACTGGTTGACAACTCAATTCACGGCGCAAGTCAAATTTACGATTTCAGTAACTATATCAGCATACGTATTTAGATTTTCCCGGCCAAAAGTATTTTCGTTATTTGATTGTGGGGTGTTATGCCGTGTTGCGCTACTTCCTTCTTTAGCCAACGTTTCGGACAGCGTTGCAGTGCCCATCATCAGGGCAGATCCGGCAGATGTGAAGAAGGAGGTAGCGCAACACGGCATAACACCCCAAAAACACCCCAATATAAATCTTTAATAATTTATCAATTATCAACGTTAACATACAATACGACCACCACACAACTGGCATGGGCCTAGCATGGTGGTCTAAAAATCCTCAATTTATATAACAAACAATTCAATGAATAAAAAATAACTAAAAATAATGATTTATCAACCTTCTGAACAAAATGAAAACATTCCTGCTCTGACATATCACAAATATATGGTAAACGTTACAGGTCTTGAGACGTAAGCATGGCAACCTGTCAAACTGTCAACAAGGAAACAGGTTGAAGAAAAGCACTTTAGTGCAAGTAAAAAATGACTAAAAACATATTTAGTTTAATGTAATAAAACACGTATCAAACTTATTTCCACTAAATTTATTTTTTTGACCGTAACCAGTTTCAGCTTGAAAGCCATCTTCAGACTGGTACAAATTACAACGCATGGGGCAGAGGGAGGGGGGTATTCTATAAGGATTATATTCAATTTATAACTAATTAACTAACTATCGCACCGTTTCCTCGCAGGGGTAGGCAGAGAGGACGGACTGCCAAACAACTCGGTCTTGGCATATACTCTTTGCCTCACTCACATTCATATATCGTGTCATTCGTAATCTTAAGGGCCCGCAACCCAGATTTCTACCGATTTATTACATATTTCCCTTAAACACGGTAAGTTTTAAAACCCATTACCTCCATGACGATGTCTATAGGCATCAAAAAAATTGATGAAAAGTATGATTTTTTTTCACTATGAATAAAGCAAAATCCCACCAAGTTGTTATGCAGCATTTACAGAATGGTATGTTAGCTTTCAATAATTAACATAATTTGATACATTTTATTAATCATCCTATTTTTAATTATTTTTTTACTAAAGCCCTGAAAATAGACCCATTTTGAAAAAAAGAAAAAAAATTTAAATCGGAAAAAAATAAAACATGTGTGAATCACATATTGTTATCAAAAGATTAAATGGTCGGAAACAATGTTTCAATAATTATATGCATAAGATGACAGCTAGATGTCACTGAAATCAGGTGATGCCTGCGCGCAACCTTTGGAGGTTAGCTGTGACAGTGTTTACATACGTTTTTGGTTAGCTTGCCTTCAAATAATATGGTTTTGTATAGTTTTTATGAGTGATTTTTATTGAAATCAATAGTTTGTCTACGGTTTTCGTATATTTTTTATCATGTCGAAAATACCTACTTCTCCTATACCTACACAATTCGTCGTTATAAAACGAAATCGTTGAATCAAGATGAAATGGTGGCAGAATTGGAGCGCTCTTTTAGCGTATGTGAAAGTGATGACAATAATGTTGTTAATAACGCGCTATTCAGAGAACGTTGATAAACAGAAGAACGAAGAGCATATTGACGATAATTTTATGAAAAATAACGAAGATGCGGAGGTGGATAACTTTCGAGATATTGCCGGCACATTTGTAATCGAGCGCAACATCGAAATTCGAAAATTGATGAGTCATGCCTTGACGAGCATGAACCAGATGAATTCGCTAATGACCTTCACTGGAGTCAGCCTTCGACATCGTCCTGTGAGTCGTAATACCTTGAGAATATCTATTTCAAATGCACCACCAGCCAAAAAATCAAAACTACAGTACAAAAAGAAGCCTCACTATAAACAAAAGTGGTCTAAGGATACCTGTTCCAAGCAATTCCGTATTCCGGAGCATCTGATACATATGACCCCTTCAGTATTGTCGCATGTCTCGCGATGAGCGGTCGTTTAACGAGACTGACACTGCAAAAGTATACTGCCTACAAACATAAATTTAACACCTTCGGGACCATGTTCCAAAATGGAACTAAAAAAAAACATTGAAAAAATACTTACGGAACTTAACAAAATTGGCAGTACTAAAGCTGCCAAAGAAGCAAAAACCGAAATTGAAACAATATTAATCAATATCGAAGACTCATGGAAATCTGAAATAACATCACTACAAAACACAATAATTAGTCTACAAAATAAAGTTATCCTAAATCAAGAGGATTACATAGACAAATTAGAAAAATTAATACAAAAAGCGTCAAATGAAGAAAAAAAAATATGAAGAAAAAAGCTATGCAATGGTGGTAAGGGAGAAATCGCACCCAATACCGAAAACAAATTTTGCTCTACTAATTTCCTCAAAAAAAGACAAGCCTGCAGATGAAATCGAAAAAATTTTAAAAGACAAAATAAAAGTATCCAAACTAGGAATAGGAATTTCTGGACTAAAAAAAACACATCAAAACAAAATAATACTAACATGTGAGAAACAAAATGATACCGAAAAAATAATAAATGAAATCAATAAAAACCCAGATATTGGAATACAAGCAAATGAAATAAAGAAAAAAAAACCATGCATTATCATTAAAGGAGTTGATGCTTGCTACAAAGAAGAAGAACTACTAACAGATTTGATAAATCAAAATGAAGACATAAAAAACGCCATGACCTCAGAAACTGATAATGAACCCATTATTATTAAAAAAAAGCTCAAGAACAAAAAATCTGATAAACTATCAAATTTCATTATCCAAACATCACCAAAACTAAGAAAAATAATAATATCGAAATAATATCACTGAGATGCCTTGAAAGCATGAAGAGTCCCAGATGCCCCCACTGTGCAGGAGAGCACAAAAAACAAGACTGCCCCAAAAAACAAGAGCCTGCCAAATGCCACAACTGCACTAACAGAAAGGGTTACCAAAATGAACATCCAGGTAACAGTTACTTATGTGAATTCCGCAAGAAAATGTAAAAAAATGCCCAAATGCGAATTGATTATTAGTAAGTTTGCATTTTGCATACTTATTTTTTATTCCCATAAATATGAATAATTTTTTCACTAAAGAATTAGATGATTCTCTTAATATTGCGGAACATATTTGTCACACTTTAAATGATTGTAATAACATTGTAGATAAATTACCGAATTCATTCTCAATATTACATCTAAATATCAGATCAATGAAACGAAATTTTAATGAATTCTTACTTTCAATTAATTTACTAAATCAAAAACCGGACGTTATAGTGTTAACTGAAGCGTTCACCAACTATTACAATAAATTTTGTATACCTAATTATAGCTACTTTATGACACACTTTCCTATTAATCGAAATAGTGGTATTGTTGTATTTGTTAAATCCTGTTATTCAAACATCACAGTGGAAGAAGTACCTATGCAGCGAGTTAATTGCTTAGATATTATTGTAACTGTAAATAAAATATGTTTTAATATTATCGCAATTTATAGAACGCACGGATCAAATGAATATGTATTCATGGATGAATTAAGAAGCATTATTTTAACAAAAAAAAAATAAACAGAACATAACACTGATTGGCGATTTTAACTTGGATGTTTCTAACGAAAATAATAACAAAATAAAAACTGAATTTATCAATCTTATGTCAGAAATGAATTTTAAATTATGTATAAAAAATTATACTAGAGAAATTTCGGGTCAACGTCCTTCATGTATTGATCACATTTGGTGCAATACTAAAAATACTGACAAATTACTTACGATAATATTAAAAAATAATATTACTGATCATCACACTTGCATCTCTATACAACAACTTAATAATAATAAACACAACATTTCAGAAAGCAGTAATTTTACAAAAAAGTCACTCAACCATAATAAATTAAATATAAAAATAAGCGCGGAAACGTGGAAACCCGTATTAGAATCTACATGTGCTGAAACATGCGCAAATATTTTTAATAATATTCTCTACAATTATATTACAGCATCGACTGATATTAAAACTATACACATTAAAGCAAAATTCAAAAAAATAAAACCATGGATTTCACATGGCTTAGTCGTGTCTATTAGAAAAAAAGAAAAATTATATCGCCTGATAAAGAAATTTCCCTTAGATAAAAAAATATTTACATATTACAAAAAATATAGGAACAAATTAACCTCTTTAATAAAAATAACTAAAGAAAACTATTACAAAAATGAAATTGACCTGGCTAAACAAAATGTAAAACAAGTTTGGAAAACAATAAATGAAATAAATAGTAGAAAAAACAAAAAAACTCTTATTAAAAAAATTTATATCGGAAAACACTCTGTTGACGCCATAAGGGAACCGACAAAATGTGCTAATGCCTTTAATAAATATTTTGCTAACGTCGGACAAAATTTAGCTACACGGATCGATGAAAATTATAAAATAGATAATTTTGAGAAGGATTGTCATAAACAAAATAACCTATCTGCTTTCCAACCAGTAACAACAAATGACATAAAAAATATTATAAATGAATTAAAAGGTGGATCTGCACCAGGATTTGATGGAGTTAAAGTGGAAATATTGAAGAAATACAACAGTTTTTTAAGCATTCCAATTGCACACATTATAAATATTAGCTTAAATAGTGGAATATTCCCTTCAATTTATAAAAAATCTATCGTAACACCCGTTTTCAAATCAGGCAGCACTGAAGAAATATCAAATTATCGACCCATATCTCTTGTGTCAAACATTGCAAAAATTTATGAAAAGATCGTAAAAAAGCAACTCATGTACTACATTGAAAATAATAAAATACTTAGTCGTAGCCAATTTGGATTTAGAGAGAAACTAAGTACTCATGATGCCATTGCTGAACTTACCTCAACTATTTACAACGCATTAGACAAAAAAAACAAATGCCTTGGCATTTTCATTGATTTGCGCAAGGCTTTTGATAGTATCTCCCACACAAAACTAATTAATAAATTAAATGATATCGGTATTATTGGGAAGGTTAGGTATTGGCTGCAAAGTTATCTAACTCAAAGAAATCAAAAAGTAAAATTAAATAACTCACTAAGTGTAGATGAAACTTTAGAATTTGGAATCCCCCAGGGGACTGTTATTGGACCAATTTTATTTATAATATACGTAAACCAAATGTTTAAATTGTCACTTAATGGTAAACTTATATCTTTTGCTGACGACACTGCAATAATTATCGAAAAAAAGACGTGGAACGATATTACCAATGCAGCCAATCAAGACATGAAGGTTATAAAAAAATTGTTCGATAACAATTTATTATCACTCAACACAGAAAAAACTTATTATATTCCATTCTCTCTACAAGAAGATGTGCCAAATAATTTATATAACATAACAATTCATTCCAAAAATTGTGCAAATGACGGTACATGTAATACGGACTGCGCTAAGCTAAATCATAAATCTAATATAAAATATCTTGGAATCTTAATAGATAAAAATGTTAAATGGAAAGATCATATCAATCTCACTGTGGAAAGAATAAGAAAACTTATCTATGTTTTTTATAACATACGTAATATTTTAAACAGGAAAACTATAAAAATTGTCTATTATGCATTAATTCAGTCCTTATTACAGTACGGCATTATTGGGTGGGGAGGGGCCTTTAAGGCTTCCTTACAGCCCATAATTATAATGCAAAGAATAATTATAAAAATCATCCTTAAGAAACCATACGACTTCCCTACTACAGAGATATTTCGGGAATTCAATCTAGCAACTATCACAGAATTGTATAAGAGAAACGCCTTATGCCAAATTTATAAAGAATATTTTATTCACAAAATTCACCCCTCAGATAGCATAAGCAATAGATTCAAAACTAATGGCTTAATAGCCATCCCTATGCTAAGAACAACCACGGCTCAGCACCACTATTTGTATTTAGGTGTAAGATGGTACAATATATTATTATCCAAAAACAAAATAAACATAACAGAAACGCTGAAATATGAATTATTCAAAAAACAAATTAAGTCTCTGAAATTGGATAGTGATATATTGTACCCTTAATGTAAATTACCCCTACTGAAAATTGTAATATTTAATATTAAAAAAAAAAATGTATTGTTATTGTCCTTCATTAACTATATTTTTTTCTTAATTGTGTACTTATCTAAAATAATGTTGAACTTTTATTACATAAGTTCTTTGATAATTGTTTACACTCATTGGAACATCATTATTTTTATTTGCATGTAAATACTCCTCCCATAAACACGAGCTCCTAGAGCTCAACTTATGGAGTAGTAGAATAAAATGTCAAATATTTTATAACCTACCATATTATGTAACCATTTGAAATATGTAAACAAAAAAAAAATCGTGAAATAAAAAAAAAAAAATAAAAAAATAAATTAGATCAGGGATTATCCGCCCTACTTCTACGATAGAATATATAGAGTTCCCCATACGCCATGAGCTATTTATGAACAATTTCTTCACATCTCACCATTTGATGAGTGTCCTGAAGGATAAGAGTATGCGCGCTACTGGCACATGTAGCTTCTTAACCTTGAAGCTTCAGGCAAGTTGAAGACAGGAAAGCAATTGCCTAAAGGTATAATTTTCTTTTATATTTCCCTTGCGCATAGCGTTCATTTACCTAGCTAAAGTGTAACTCTCATCGCTTTTATAATTATAGATAAATTTGATGCGGTGGTAGACGTAGAAAACCAAATCCTCGTATGCCGTTGGTAGGACAGCCGTGTAGTAACAGTGGCCACGAACTATGATCGAATGGAGCCAGTACGTCAAGTGCAGCGTTGGCAGATATCGAAGAAAGACAAAAAAGGCAACAATTTGGAGAAAGCATGCAAAAAAATCGATTGCCCGGCGTTAATACAAAATTACAATTTGGGAATGGGTGGACCTCCATGATAATGGTATACAAAATTATCGGATCAACGTTCGGTCCAAGAAGTGGCACTGGCCTTTATTTGTATCTTGCCTCAGCAGCGCTCTTGTCTCTTGTAAATGGATGGAAGTTGCAATGCTTCTTGAGGAAGTACGAGCATGATATGGGAAACCAGAAGATGACTAGGCAACAGAGAAACCTTTCCCAGAAGGCATTTCATGTGGAGTTTACCCGTACTCTTTTATTGTCTTTTCCAAATCAGATCAATATCGAATTCGGAGAACCTCCTGTGAAGGAAGGCCATGACGCAGAAGATGGGAATTGTGTGCCTCGAATGCAAAAATTTCATTTGCAATGTCGTGGCAAATCTCATATTCGTTATGCTCTGTGTAAAAAAAATCTAACAGGCTACCGGTGCCGGGCCTGCAACCGAGCCCTTCATTTTGACTACTTCGAACAGTATCACTTAAAGAATAATTTGCTTAGATTTGGTTATTTTCCTCATTCTTGAATGTTTTTTTTTAATATTGAATTTTTATTATTTTGCGTATATTCCATTAATATTTTTTTTTCATTGAATTATAAACAAAGGCAATCATTTATTTTATATTATCAATATAAATCTCACAGTAGACTGCACTTAACCCATAGTTGACATAAATTTTGCTTAGAGGGGTTACCTCCAAGAGTTGCGTTTAGGCATCAATTTTCTAGACGCTCGGGTGAGAGGGTGGGCGGGCGGAAAATTCTAAAACTGATTTTGGGCTCTTCTTTAAGTCTATACTATTGGGTTATAATGATGATTCAAGTTTATAAAAATAAAAAATAATTCATGGAGGTAATGGGTTAAAGCTCTTAAAAAATATATGTTATTCTTGAAGATAATATCTAGACTTTGCCCACGCCGAAACGCAAATTATATAAAATTCCCTCGATAGAAAAAAATCGCAAAGTATGCTCCAAAAATTATTATAAACACGTTTGCTTCAGTTATTTTGCAAGTTACATGTATGAAAAAATTCACAGTGTTTCTTTAAATGCTGTTTAAGATAATGCCCGCTATGCTCTATTTTAAACGAGTCGTGTTTTATTAAACATTTTCGCAATTTTTGCATCGATTTTGTCGCTGTAAATGTTAGCACCCTCCTCTATCATCAACATCATCATCATCTGTGGCTCTACAACCCAGGTCGGGTCTTGGCCTCCAGCAGAGCCTGCCTCCATGACTGTCGGTGTTGTGCTGCGTTGCGCCAGTTTCGGATGCCGATGGTGCTTGCATCCTTCACCACTCCATCCAGCCATCGAAGCTTTGGTCTTCCAACTCTTCTCCGACCCCCAGGTGCACCATCCATAATTCGCTTTGGAATATCTCCTTCGCTCATTCTCTGGATATGTCCAGCCCACCTGAGTCTTCCAGTTTTGATTTCCTTAGCACTCTCCTCTAACATTCGTAATTTCGTATCTCTCTATCTTCTTCCTTTCGGGCCAGGTTGCAGAGCCTTCAGTTATTCCGATTTTGACATGGTCCGACTCAAGTATCTGATTCACTTGATTGTTCCATTTCTTCCTCGGGCGTCCCAATCACATTTGTGGCACATATTCTTTTTACACTGCTTTCTTCGTTCATTTTACATGCCCAAACCATCTGAGGGTCCCTTACTAATTATGCCCACATCAGCTTTACATTCTTTGCAGATCTCCATATTTCTCACACGACCATATATGGTTTAACCACACACACGCATCAGGGATCTGATTTCAACAGCATTCAGTTAATTTTCATCTTTCCTCTGCCATACATCAGGGTAGGTACCAGGGCTCCATTGTGGACTGCTAGCTTCGCTTCTTTTGACAGTTTTTTATTAGCGCCAACTACATTCCGTCCTCCATTAATGGAGCTACCTGCATTTATCCTTCTTTCAATACTATCTCTAACATCCTTCCCATCTCTCGTAAACATACTACCCAGATACACAATCTCATCCACCTGCTCCAAGTATTCATTTCACTTCCAATTTGTATGGTTTTCCATATTTGTTGCCATGTCAACATTCTAAATTTGTTGCCATGTTGCCACAAGCGACATGGCAACAAAAATAAAAAAACATATAAATTGAATGAAATCCCCGTAGACTACCCCCCTCCCTCTCCCTTATATGTAATGTATATAAGCTCGAGACTAAAAATAGTTTGCTTCAGTCTGAAGACGGCTTTAACGAGCTGAAATCAGTTACGGTCAAAAACAAAACTAAATTGTTTAAGAATTTGAAATTAAAACACTTTTGTACTTTCTTCCACTAATTTTTGGAAGAAAGTACAAAAGTGTTTTAATTTCAAATTCTAATACAATGGAATTCCACCACGAATTATCAGTGCAAAAACTAGACTCACTAAATTGTTTAAGTTTTATTATATCACTATAATGAATTTAACCACGAATTGTCAGTATTAATTAAAAAAGCGATATTAATAATGAGTTTACTGAGCATTATCAATTGTACAGATGGTGTTGCTTTATATTCGTAGATTAATAAAAAAAAAATTATCTCATGAAGCACAACGGCAGGATAAAAATAATCCGATGCTGGAGGTCATAGCCGGCAATATGCGTATATTATCTGAACATGTACGGCTTCATATCCCCTAAGCCCAAAGGGTGCTTTGAATTTTTAATTAAAAATAAATTTTTCCCTAAGGCGAGGTAAATTTTTCAACTAGTTTTGTATTGTTACAATCGCAAGTTGTTAGACTGCGGCACATAGTTTAAAAACTTCCTCTTTATTATGGTTATTAAACAAATTGCCACCGTCTTCTAAAATTCGGTTTCTTTATTTTTATTTGTTGTAAAATTTTTTGTATTTTTGAAGAACATTTTATTACCATAGATGTACGGATCTTTTTTTCTGTTCAACATCTTATGCGTGAAGGAAACAAAATAAACAAGCGGAGGACGCCCGCAGTAAATACAGCGAAAGAAACGAATTGAATGAGAAGTGAATGAGCAATGAATTTAAAAAAATTATGAGACGGTGTTTAATTGCAAATGAAGCGATGGGTATGTTCGATACGGAGTTTGTGAGATATCCCGAATGCCTATACATATCAAGTAAACAATTTTTCAAAACCGAAACAATGACATCGATGTGCAACAACATTATACAATCAAAAAGTAGAATACGCTTCTGCTGTTTGGGTCCCATTCCAGCAAAATACATAGAATTGTTAGAACAAATAAAAAAAAAACATTCTAAGGTAACATTGTATGAGAATAATAACAATATGTCATTGATTTTCAATGCATTTTAGCGGGCTAATAACCATTTAAAAAAAAAATTAAATACCGTTCTAATTTTCTTTGTAAAATGCAACTTTTGAGAACCCGGGCGTTTCTGAATTCAAAAGTTAAAATATTTGACACACCCAGTAGGGTGTGTCATAATATAAAATTATCACCAAATTAAATTACTAATACGGTGGGATGATGTAGTTAACCTACGTCTACGGTACGAAAATGCAAAACAAAGTCTTTCATAAGTTGTTAGAATATAATTCGGTACTCGCTAACAATCTTCACTTGTAATTAATAATTTATACTATGTATCATAGTGTATTCATCTTTAGTGAATTTCAAATGGTTCATAAATTTCAATTTGGCAGTAGTACTAAAAAAATACGGGTTACTAAATAATACCGTTTGCTTTAATTTTGGGAGGCGGGTATGGATTACCATACCTCTGTCATAGGTCGCCCCAAGTGGTTCGCTACGTTTGGTGGCTTAGCAACCAAACTCAGGTGACTTAGCAAACCATCGAAAAACGTGCATTTCTTTTACATTAACTCCACACCGGAGGCCCTAAGGGAAAGCATTTTGTGTCATCTTAAGGGATGATGTATGAAGGGTCACACAAAGAGTTCTGGGGAGGAAATAGGTACAAGGGGTGGTCAGGAATCTGGGGTCAGTGTGTTCTGGAGTTTCGGACGTATGAATCCAACCCTCCCACAAGGCGAAGATCTGAGAGTCCTGCTGAAGAGATCAAAAGGTCTACCTCAACCATTCTCTACCTATCCGGTTTGCCACGCGTTGCTTGGCAGCGCAACTGCCGTCAACATCCGGACAAACCTCAACCCATGAACCCGGGCATCCTTGCAACGTCACCAAACGTAGCGAATCACTTAGGGTGACCTATGACAGGGATGTTGAATATCAAGTATGTGGTTCCCGGGGCGGCGGTACCCAAACCCGATTTCAAATTTAAACAGTTCGGACTCTTTTGCAGTGTTCACAACTACCGTCTACTCTATTCAGCCTTTAACCACTGGAGCGACAGGGCAATTTAAAACTTTTTTCTCCGATTGCTCGAGATTTTTTGGTTGAATATTTTCCGCCTACATTAAAAAAAAAACATACCTCCGAATTTTATTAAGGAGACATACAAACTGATTAGAGTTCTATAAAGCAAATGAATTCATCTATATTTTGTCGATTATCACATACTTGTAGGATTTATAAACAAAATATTATAAAATAGTACGCTTCAGCTTAATAACTTACAAATAAAGGGAAATTTGAATTTGGGAGGCATTTAAAATAGTTCCATATTGAGGCAAAAAGCGCTCCAGCGGTTAAGCAGTCCGTAAAATGGAATAAGTGAATTCCTGTGGTTCCGACATAAAATTTTTGTGGACTTTTAAATCCGTAAAATTACAGAAAACTTTTAAGTTGTTGAGGGGTTGAAGAAGTTGAAAGACAGGTATCCGATTTCCACTTTCTCAGTCTGACGGTTAACGAGAAATTATTCCATGTCCGAAGTTTTGTTGATAAATAATACAGTACGATGAGGACCTAGATGGGTTAGTTGTTGTTCTTGCTGAATGGGTTGCTTTTTGCATGAAATTATAACTTTCAATTTCAATTCACGTTTAAAATATTATCATTATATTAAAATGTTATAAGATATATTTACGTTCCAGAGTGGAAGATGCTCTTAGTATCACCCTGGTGTTAGACCACAATCGTTGAGTTCCAAAACCCGCCCTTATTGATTTTCTTACATTTGAGTAAATCAAGAAAAACGTGTAATTGTAGTAAATCAAGAAAATCATATTAGGCTTAGTTTTCATGATTCCACTTATTTTTTTTTTACACGTTCGAACAATCTTATAAAAACTTGATTCAAATTGTTATTTTAATGTTTAATATATATTAATTATATTATTATGAAAATACTTAATTTAACTGACCTATCGTGTAGAAGAACCAAGAGCGATTTGGTTCTTTTATTCAAATTGGTTAATGGATCACTTGACGCACCTGACTTAACAAAACTAATAACAATCCGAGTACCAAATCGTGGCACGAGACTTCCAGAGCTGTTCTTTGTTTATCCGTATAAAACTAACAATTTCATTAACTTCCTAATCCAAAGACTACATAGGCTTGGAAATAAATTCAGTTCCGTTGATATTTTCATTTATTCCTTACCTAAATTTATATAAAAAATTTCAAAAATTCTGATATTAATTTTATAATTATTGTTCTAATTTTGCTTGTTGTTATTTATTTTTAATTATACTTCCATTCTATTGGTGTAATGTAAAGGAAGAAAAATTGTAATTGGTATTTTATTGTTTCTATTTCTATTATTACTACGTTACACGATTGATGTAAATGCTCCAAGGGCGTAAATAAATAAATAAAATAAAATTTAAAAAAAACATGCTTTAATTATTGTAGGCCCATATTTAAATACGTTTTATAATGAAACAATTAGGCTTTTGAAAAAAAAATCAGCATTGCAATCCTTGTGAGAAATCACATCAGATGGCATTCACACCTAATTTTTGACAAAGCACCCCCAAAGATAACATAGGCCCTAAGGGAAATTATTTTCCTCATGGCCTCCTGTGTAGAGCTCACGTAAAAAAAAATCAAACAAACGATGGTTGGTAAAACCATCCTTTATCGATTATTTTTAAGTATTGTAAAAATATAAAAGAAAACAGTAAAATCGTACATAAAATAATTTAAAAAAAATGAAATTAAGCAAATTAAAACTTAAAAGTTGTTACAAAACTATTACAAATTAAACGTGAAAACAATACAATCTAAATCTAAGTCAGCTTTCGTATTCATAATACCTACAATAGAAAATTCAGTTTTTAGTGCCCCTGAACTTTAACCAAAGAGGTCAGGATTTACGTTACTATCTCGTAATCCAAATTCGTTCTCTATAAATTGAATGTAGGATTGTCTTTTATTTTTACTTTGTTCCCTGGGATTACTTTACTTAACAGCAATCAATTCGAAAGTATTCGATTCATCCCGGATTGTAGCAGGAGTTACGAGAGATTGCGATCTCAATTTTAGAGATTTAGAAAGGTGTATAAAAAAGGTTTCGGATTTTATCCGAAATTGTAGTTTTCATTGAAAATCATTGAATCTAGAGCTTATAGTAATACTTTGAATTTCACTAGTAGGTATTCCAATTCAGAACAGTATAGAAAATCCACCAGTTCAATTCGAAGTAACTCTAGATGGGAAATTTACAAGGCTGGTTGTAGAGAGGTAACTGGCAAATCTTCTGCTAATATCTTTATCAACTATAACAGGGATTTCAAGGAATTTACCAAGGGTTCAGATAAATCAATTTAACGGTAATAAATTATTCAGGGGTAATTCTGTTCACAGTGATTTTTCACAATTTCAGTTCACTTTGTTACATCTTTACTAAGCAAAATGAAGTTGCTTACGGTGCATGTGCGCTTAAATCTTTTAAACTACGCAACGGATTTTCATGCGGTTTTCACCAATAGATAGAGTGATTCATGAGGAAGGTTTTTAAGTATATAAATTGTTAAGGTTTTGTGTCATTTGGTTGAAATACATACTATATCTGGCCAAGCGGCAGCGGGCAGTGGGCAGCGGGCAGCGAGCAGTGGGACTGATAAACGGGCGGTGTGGATTTAATTTAACAGATGGCGTTGGTTATAAAGGTTTCGTTAGTCACAGCAGCGTGTCGCCGGGTTTGCTAGTTTGTTATAAAACTTACTGATTTTTAAAAAGTTAATGGGCCTTTTATACGTTTTAAATTTTATACAACTCATAAGTGATGACAATTTTATACTGAAGTTTATTCTCTTCTGTAGTACAAAACTTTTTTTTTTTTATAGGAGGACCAGAGGAAAATGATTTCCCTCAGGGCCTATGTCATCCTTGGGGATGCTGTGTGGAGGGTTTTTTTTAAGGAAAGGAAGGAGAGGAGAGTTCTGGGAAGCAAAAGGGTTTAAGGGAGGGTAGGAATCTGGGGTTCAGTGTGTCCAGGTCATCCGCCTCCAAGACCTAGACAAACCTCACCCCATGGACCCGGGCACCCCTGCTAAATCACCAAACTTAGCGAACCACTTGGGGTGACCTATGGCAGAGGTGTTGGTTATCCAATAAAGGTTCCCGGGGCGGCGGTACCCATTCCCGCCTCCTAAATTGAAAAACTGCAGTTATTAAACGCTAAATGTGCATATTTTAACGAGGTTTTTTGTTTTTTGTTTTTGTTTCGTCATCATTAATTTAATGTTCATTATTTTGTTTTGTTTACTTATATATAAATAAAACTGAATGTACTGGTACTGAATATATGGAACACGGGAGAGGGGTTGGCGGGACGGGGGAGCGGGAGAGTGGAGAGGGAAAGCGGGGAAGGTGGAAGTGGAACACGGGAGGGGAAGGAGACGCGAGAGGGGAACAGAAACGCATGGGAAAGGACACGGCAGGGAGAAAAAAATTATTACTTTGAATTTGGCATTACAAAACTTGCCGGGAACCACCTCGTTTAAAACTAATAAAAGTACTTTTAAATTTTATACACTTGAAAATTTTACACAACTGATGAACAACGATTAACATAGGGTAAATGACACAATACAATGAAAATCAACACGGGTAAAGCACGTTGTGAGGCCAAAATTATAAATTAATAATTAAATTATATATATGTAAATAAAAAAATAGGTACATAAAGTTATTTTGTCAAATAAAAAATAAAATGACTATGGGGGAGTATAAAATATAACTCGTATTATCAGAAGGTCTTGTATTTTTGTAAAAAAAGACTAAGAAATACGTCGCGTCGTAGTGTCATGAAAAAAGACTACAAACTGCAAAATCCAATTTTCCTTTTGAGACATGAAATACTGTAACAAGTAAATTACGTCGGTACCTTCCAACCCCGAATACATCACAAAATATCGGAGAGCGTTGACAACAAAATCACTGGCGGCATAGACGTTCCGGAAAGAAACTACACCTACATTCAGTTTGGATTGAGCAAGCCCGACGGAAGCATACCTGCGACGGACGAATTCAACACATCATGGCGCAACGAATTTGTAATGTTAATTTTCATCTCAATAATTATTTAGTTTAGTCAAATATTCAAGGTTACCATTTTGGTTATTTTATTTAATACTTGGTTGTTGTAGTTCAAACACCCTGGCGTCCAACTCTTCGTTTTATTTCCACATAACGTAAATTCGTATTACGCAAAATAGTTTGATTGTGGTAATCCTCTTAGAGGATTACAAACACCCCTTGAGATTTAATAATTTGATAAGAGTCCTTAATAATTCTTCGCAAATGTCATGTTAATCCAAAGTCAATAAATCATATTATAATATAATTAATTTACTCTTTTATTTCTTTGACTTGACATATCACATGTTTCTACTTTCAGACTGTAGCTAGCCATACATAATATTTAATACACATAATTTATAATAGGTTCACTTGTATTAATAACCGTTACAATACTCTCGGAATACCGAATGTGATAAGGTTTACGCAGATCTGATAGAACAGATCATCTCCAAAAAGATATCAGAACACTTTCGAGCATGCAAACTCGGCCATCGTGATAAATCGGCAATCGCTGAGTACTTAATTGAAACCTGCACTTTCTTTGGATTTGGTTCCGAACTCCTGAGAAGACGGAGAATTACGGATGTTATTTAAATTCACAGAAATCATATTCATTCATAGTTCATGATATCCGACAATCAACTGCTACAACAAAACTAAACGTAGAAGAAACATTTAAAATTTGCCACTGCAACGTTTTTGGCCACATTTTAGCCAATTTGGAAATACCCTCGAGCGTTCGATGGCAAAATGTGGCCAATTTAAAGACATATATAAAACATTTATTGCAATTATTTAAAAAGTTCCCGCTCATTGTGTACTTAGAAAAAACACAAATATAATTTAGTATTTTAAATTTTTAACTAGAGATATCTCGCATCTCTTTTAAATCAGTATAAACGTTGTATATTCTATCACTTTTATTCTTCTAGGCACAAATAGATTTACATAATTTCTTAAATTTTTGTTTATTTTGAATATGAGACTTCTTATCATTTTTACATAATATGTATTTTTATTTTATTATTTGTTTTGTTGTTTTGTGTATTTTCTTTTCTCATTGTATTATATTTTCTTTATTGTTTTTTACTCAACTTATAAATTGGGGCGTGTAATAAATAAATAAATAAATAAATAAATAAATAAATAAATAAATAAATAAATAAATAAATAAATAAATAAATAAATAAATAAATAAATAAATAAATAAATAAATAAATAAATAAATAAATAAATAAATAAATAAATAAATAAATAAATAAATAAATAAATAAATAAATATATAAATAAATAAATAAATAAATAAATAAATAAATAAATAAATAAATAAATAAATAAATAAATAAATAAATAAATAAATAAATAAATAAATAAATAAATAAATAAATAAATAAATAAATAAATAAATAAATAAATAAATAAATAAATAAATAAATAAATAAATAAATAAATAAATAAATAAATAAATAAATAAATAAATAAATAAATAAATAAATAAATAAATAAATAAATAAATAAATAAATAAATAAATAAATAAATAAATAAATAAATAAATAAATAAATAAATAAATAAATAAATAAATAAATAAATAAATAAATAAATAAATAAATAAATAAATAAATAAATAAATAAATAAATAAATAAATAAATAAATAAATAAATAAATAAATAAATAAATAAATAAATAAATAAATAAATAAATAAATAAATAAATAAATAAATAAATAAATGAATAAATTATTTGATATCGACATTTCGCGGACCGAAATATAATTTCTTACAAATCATTGATCAGGTGTTTACATATTTAAAAATGCATGTTAGAATATAAATTTATATCTATGATAATCAACTAGACTATAGATATAGACAATAAAAATAGAAGTCATTATATTTAATATTCTCAAAATAGGTACCACTTACGCCAATTTTGAAGTATTACGCTGAGTTCATGCGTTTATATAAGTTCAATGGTTTATTTAATAAGGTGTTATGCTTTCTAAAAATATTGGATAAACGATTGGCGTTGGCGGTTGAGGGCCTTTAACCAGCCAGCGGCCAAGAATCCAGATTTCGTCGAAAGATACGTTTATACGATCGTACAAGTCGGTTCCAACGAGAAAGATTAATTATTCTCCGTACCAGCTTTTTAAAATTATAACTCGATATCGATTTTATTTCATTCAAAACTTGCTTTAATTTATGCTTACATCCAAAAATGATGAAAGGCATGATGATAAAACTGTTAAAATTATGTCCTTTTTGTAATTATTTTTTGATCCTAAGTATTTATAATTTTTGATAATGTGCAAGCAAAATAAGAATGTAAAAAAATCTTAAATATATTAGTTTGTTACAGCATAAATAAATAGACAAATAGAAGTATTTTCGATCTTTTTTTTGTGATTTTATTTAAACTAAAATTAAAATTCTGAAACATAGCCTTCCCAGATAATTTATTGATTTATTTTACAGCATGATTATACGATTTGAAATCTATGTTGTATAATACAAAACTTTGTTTGAAAATTAAACAAATCTGCTAACGACCTATGGTATAACCTTATTACACTAAAAATAAACATTTTTTCTTAAAATTTAAAACATACCCCTACTAGATTAAAAAACAATCTAAATAAAAGAACAATCTTTCGAAATCAATTTATATTTTTTGTGAAAAAGAGTCAATGCGTCTAAAATTTGATTTAATAAACAAAAATTTTAACAAAACAAAAAAACGACTTCAAAAAATGCACTAAAAAGTAAAAAAATAATTTCGTATTCTTCTACAACTTTATAATCAACTTACCTTTTCTACTCATCAATATGTAGGTACGATTGTTATTTTTGGAGTCGGTGTCGGCGGGAGAGGAGCTGTCAAGTGAACACGCCGGGCCGCGGGTACCTTGGTTGACACCGACTCCAAAAATAACAATCGTACTTACATATTGATAAGTAGAAAAGGTAAGTTGATTATAAAGTTGTAGAAGAATACGAAATTATTTTTTTACTTTTTAGTGCATTTTTTTAAGTCGTTTTTTTGTTTTGTTAAAATTTTTGTTTATTTTTTGATTTTTAGTGAATCTGAAGTACACTAACTAATTCGATTAAGATTCGGCCGAGTATCGTAAATTTGTTCTTCAGAATTGGAGAGTTCCGTTACTTTGTCATGGATCCCATAATCAGAACCTAACCAAACTCTCATCAAACTACCCTTGAAGTACATCCTTTCCAATAAAAAAAGAATCATCGAAATCTGTTGGCGTGATATTGAGTTATTCGTCCATTTGTCTCGCACATACTTGATGCAAATTTAAGACTTATATGATTTTCTCATGGATGCCATTGTCAGAACTGGACCAAATTAAAATGAGACCACACGGGAAGCACCAGCTTTCAAATAAAAAAAAATCATCAATATCGGTTCACCCAGTCGAAAGTTCTGATGTAACAAACATAAAAAAAAAAAAAAAAAAAAAAAAAAATACAGTCGAATTGAGAACCTCTTCCTTTTCGAAGTCGTTTAAAAATGACGTATTTCGGTTTTTTCTGGTTATTTCATCTTAAGGAGATAGCGTAACACGGCGTAATATGCCAAAAACGAATCACGATATTGATTACATCATGATAAATTAACCCAATTTGTGTACTATCTTCCTTTCCCTATTTAATTACATGGATCAGGGCATAACACGTGCCCTTGCTTAATCATTTTCTAACCACACTATTTTCCTAGTTGATTTCCCTTACAAGTTTCTGGTTACCCTCCGGCAAAAGATCAGTTACTAAAATTGCTTTTCTGTACTCTCATGTACCCCTCAATTTGCTGAAGTACTTTGCGATGACCATCAACTCTACATAATTTCTAATCTACGATAAAATCCAATTTAATGAATATTTCTAAACTATTTATGAATGGTGTTGAAATACATTTTCAAATTGCATTTTTAGATATAAATTTGGAAATATAATTTTATTTAATGCTAACTACAGGGTGGACCTTAACTGTGTTCGCGGTTTGCTTCGTTATTTTTTCAACAATGCGTGGGGCAAGCGCGGTGCGGGGGGTATCGTTAAACGCCCTATTTCGTGGAATTTTTAGTGCTAGAACGTTTTGACAATTTTTTCAACATAATGTTCAGCGATGAGGCCAATATCCATTTCAATGGCCATGTTAATAAACAAAATTGCCAGTATTGGTCTGAGAATAATCCCCGACAGAAGCATCAATGTCCCTTGCGGAGCCCGAAGATCGTTGGGTGGGCTGCAATATCAGCTAGGGGTATCATTGGTCCATATTTCTTTGAAAACGAAAGAGGAGTTGCCGTGACAGTGAAATCTAAGAATTATTGTCAGATGCTTCAGGAGTTCTTGGTCCCAGCTCTTCAAAATTTTCAAGGCCACAATTTCAGGAGCTGGTTTCAGCAGGACGGCACCACCTGTCACTCTGTTAAACTGTCCATGGACCGTTTGAAGGAGATGTTCCCCGGAAAACTCATTTCACGAGTGGCCCCCACGGAGACCAGATCTTAGCCCTTGTGATTATTTTTTATAGGGAAACTTAAAATCAAGAGTCTATAAAGACAATCCGACAACAATAAATCAGTTAAAACAAAAATTATACGGGAAATTAATGCCATCCCACGGGCAACTTATCAACGTGTTTTTGAGAATTTTCGAATTCGCCTTTCAACAGGTTGATAGAGCTCACTTGGACAATATAATTTTTAAAACTTAATGTCAATAAAATTTCCATTTATTGTAGTTTTTGAAAATATTAATAAAATATATCTAAGTTCTACCATTATTTACTTATTGTTAATTGAAACTAGGTATACAGTTAAGGGCCACCCTGTACTAAGAATGCCTGATGACCGAATTCCGAGGAAAATACTGAGTGCGATTCCAGAGGGTAGACATCCAGTGGGCCGCTCCAGACACAGTTGTGCGAGGCAACTCCAGAAACTGTGTGAGAAGAGGATGAGTCTACCATGGACAGAGACCGAACAATCAGTACAACGGGAGGGGCGTATAGAGGAGCCTTGTCGATGCAATGGGTCCCCGACCCGAATAGGATAAGGGGAAGAAGAAGATGATGATGATATTTATTTATTTTATTTATTTGCAAAAACAGTGTAAAAACCAAAACATTGCATTCCATATATATATATATATATATATATATATATATATGTTTACATTTAAGATACAAATTAAAACATTAGTGATATTTCACGTTTAAACTCATTGTAGGACATGTGGAAAATATCCACATTTCCTGCGAGACAATTAATTAACCTAGTGATTCTTCCCAGGGGCATCACCATTGGTAAGTAAGTTCTGCACTTGGGAAGAATCAAAAGACTGTGTTGGCGGCCTCGCGTGAAATTATCCGAGACATAGAATCCTATTTTTGCCAGTATATCTGGTACCGATATAAAACTTATAAGCCATCAGTAGTAATGCGACGTCTCTTCTGGAACTAAGGCTGCAGATACCCAACATTCCCGAGATAGATGCTGTTAGAAACAGCCATGGGTAAAAACTAAACTCTCTCATACGGAGGTATCGTAAAAATTTCTTTTGTATTTTCTCGACCATTTGTACATAGACGATGTCCTCTGGCCCCATATCTGGGAACCACACTCGAGAATGCTACGCACCAAGCTAAAGTAAAGTAGACTTATATGTAAGATTGGTTAGTTCCTTCAAATTATGTATGACAAAACCCAATATCTTTGTGGCTGATTTATGATGATGATGATGATGATGATACTAACGTAAAAAGTTTTAAAAATGGCTAACCTCACGTTTTTCTTAAATAAAATTACAACGAAAACAACTGAAAACCAAAAAAAAATAGTACGATTCACACACGGGAAATCTTCAGAAAACTAAAGTAGACAAGAGTGGGAAGTCTACGAAGCACCGCACAAAGAAGAGACAGATAGGCTAGGAAATACTGCATAAAGAGTAGACAGATCATACTATATTGTTCCCACGCCAGCTAAATCCTCTAGCTGTATGTGTTTGACTCATTTTAGTATTGCTCTTATTGGTTTCATAGAGTTTCAAATCAAGACGGTGCTAAAGAAAGTTTCACTTCAAAAATACAAACACAAACATGCTTTATTAGAAACTGTGCTTTAAATGTTATCGTCCATCACTTTTTATCGTTTCATGTTAAAATTCGAGAAATTATTAAAAAACTTCACAAAATTTCGTTTTTTTTTTTCAAATTCCTGTCGGAAGCTTTGGTTTCATAAAGGAGTACTTTTTTGTGGTTTACTTTTAGATTTAAATATAAAGCGAGGTGTTTCTTCTTTCTAACACCATTTAGATCGTATTTCACACCATGATTATTTCCATGAGACCTATGTGAGTTGTGACCAAAAGCGAACCGATTAGCCTGCTGGGTTAATAAAGCTCTGCTCTACCTCTACAGTTTCCTGTTGATTTCTTATTATGTTTGATAAATGCATTGTTTCCGATTCAGCGAACACCGTATTGAAGTCGAAACTGACTGGAGACAGTTGGATAACCGTTTTAGGGTGTGTAATGAAGCTGAAGATAGAAGGAAGGGGGGTGGGGGGAGATGGGAAGATGAAGTATGGGACGTATATTATATGGGGAGACTATTAAATCACGTCAGTAAATTGGCTAAAACCATTTTAAGCGATGATTAGATTCCGTATGGTGGTCAGTTACCAGAGAGTCATTGTTATATTTTTTGGTGTTAATGCCGTGTCGCCATTTCCTGTATATATTTTTCTCTATAGATTGCTGAAGAATTATTCCAGGGGCTGCCACATTTATTATTATTTTATTATATTATGTTAATGTAAGAACTTGCATACTGCTTTCTAAACCCGTATGCACGGACATTGGAGGGTCTAAAGTCGTTCAAATAAATGTAGCTTCGTTCAATAAAATATAGTCTCGACGTGTGCGGTGAAGGAGGAAACCATATGTTTCCTTATAACGCCGTTGGGAAAGTGGAGGGGTTCCCTCCAATGTTGCCATTTCCTATTTCTTTAGATCTGCCCTGATGAAGGGTACTGTCCGAAACGTTGGCTAAAAAAGGAGATAGCACAATACGCCACAATAAAACAAAAATCACTGTAAAAATGTTGAAATTAAAAACCTCAAATCAGATAGCATTGTTTTTGTTCCTTTTACATTAGCTCCACACAGGAAGCCCTGAGGAAAATAATTCCACTCAGGGGTTATGTCATCTTTGGGGATGCTGTGTGGAGGGTCTTTTCAGGAGAGGAAGTTCTCAGAAGGAAAAGGGTATTAGGGGTGGGTAGGAATCTGAGGGTCAGTGTGTCCAGGAGAGACGGACGTATTTCAATTCAATTAAATTCAATTATTTATTAATTTTAAAACATTTCAAAATAAAATTTCAATACGTTTTAAAAGAGTATTAATATAAAATTTAAAATTTAAATAGGTTTGAGTAATTTATATTTCAATGAAGCACAATCATACTAACAACAACAAAGCTTTTTGTCTGAATTGTGCTTCATTGATATTAAACATATCGATATCCGAAGTGATTCTATTTAACAACAAGACAGCTCTCCCGACTGGCATTACCATTGGCAAGTTAGTTCTGCAAGCCGGGAGATAAAACAGTCTATGCTGTCGATGATGGAGATAACCATCGGGAACATTGAAACTAATGCTCTCCATGATAGCCGAGTTTTCGAACCTTCCACGAATCTTTCCATGAATTCATCCCTCCCACTGCGGAGCAAGACTAGAGAGTACGGCAAGAGAATTTAAAGGGAATTCCTCAACCATTGTCCCCCGATCCGGTCTGTCATGCAGCTAGTGGGTAGACGCCAAGACCCGGACAAACATCACGCCATGAACCTGGGCACCCCTAAACGTAGCGAACCACTTGGTGTGACTTATGGCAGAGGTGTTGGTTACCCATTAAATGATTCCCGGGCGGCGGTACCAACACATAACCGCCTCCCGAGTTATGCTCATTTTCAATCACAAATAATTAATTTTTGCCCATCGGGTTTCGAAACTTTCTAAACAACGAACTTCAGAATCGGTGCCAAGAAACTTAATGCTCTGCTATGGAGAACGTCCAAAAATATGTTTTTATCATGTTTTCAACGTGATAATTAAGATCATTTAGGTGTGATGTTTTGTGATATGTTATTGGCATCTTAAACGAATAGTATTTTAAAGGATGATTACATTAATATTTTTAGATAACTTTTTGTAACGTACTAAATTATTGGCGTTAGCAGATAAACCCGAAATAAAGTATTTTAATATATATATATCAAATTAATAAGCACTTTCAAGTTCCCCATATCAAATCAACTTTTGCAAAAAAACACGAATCTTACCTAGCACCACACATTTTCAATACCTTCCTAACACAAACAAAAACTTACGTCACCCCAAATAATTTGAATTGGCTTTTCAAAAGATTTGTAATATGGTTGAATGAAAAGGAAAGACAGAAATTCAAAATATTCTAAATAAATAACATTTCATACAAGTTCTCACGAAATTATATAATATTCAAATAAAACAAATACGAGAAACTGCAATTTTGCAATATTAATTATTATGATTAATTATTAATTATTACTTCTATTATGTAACCGCTATATTCAACTGTCACAAAATTTTAATTTACTTTTATCTTAAAAACAAAGTATGTATGTAAATATTTAATGTACCAACATATAATTTATCTTTTTTTATCTTTTTACATACATATATATATTTGTTTAAATACACACATTTCTTTTGGAACAAACAAAATATGTGATTTACTCGCCTCGGAACAGACTCTGTCTAGTGAGGCGGGTTAAAGAAAAGAAAACAATGTAAATAACCATGAAACTAAATAAACGCCCGGGTTGCTGGCACTGAAACTGAAAAACTGAAAACTGAATATAACAGAGATGATTTGATATTAAACATGATCATGATATACGACCGGAATCTACTGGAATATCAGCCACCAAAATATTACGCAAAACGGTTGGTAAATCATCTGCTAATAATGACGACATTTCGTCATTTTGGTTGGACAGTGTTCTATCTTTATTTTATCTTGTTCTGAGTTATGAGGTGCCAAAGTTTGCAAATAATTTTAAACTGGCTGGTTCTTGGCATGCATTGCTAACCAATTTAATAAAGACATTGTTTCTTCCTGCGTGTCCTTTCCCATCGGCCCGTTCCCCTTCCGCCTCCCCTTCTTCTCCCGCGTGGGGATGCGGAGAAGGGGTTCCTCTCTCACGTTTCCACTCCGCCCCTCCACCTTCCCGATCCCCACTCCATTCACTCCACGAACCCTCCTCCCGAGTTCCCCTCCCACTTCCCAGGTTGACCTCCCATTTCCCATTTCCCGGGTTCCCCTCTCCCCCTCCCGTAAAAGCCCCTCCCGAGTTCCCCTCCCCCTCCCCATCCCGCATTCTATACATTTAGTCACGGTACATTCAGTTTTCAAACAGCTCGCGTGCCACCTATTGGAACTTTTTTATACAAATTTTATAATGCCATAGCTCACCAGTTGTTTTATACAAACCTTGTCCTGATAATAACGAACACAAAAAAAAAAATAATTATCCAATTTGGTACAGTCGTTCGGAAGTTATGCGCGTACATACATTTCGGCGATTAATTTTTATTTTTATAGAAGATAGATAGATAGATAGACATATAGATTACATAGGTAGTTTGCCCCTCACTCCTTTCCGCCTTGAAACGTAAATAATTAGTGGGGATGCCAGAGTTTCGCTTACCCGGGCAGTTAGGACTAGTTAGGAAAAAGGTAAAATATTTTGACAAATGGATGATAAAATGTATGGCGTCTTTAGATCCACTTTTGACCACCTATAAAGATAACAATGTCCAGCAAGGTGACCCGGCTCCAGATCCGCTGATAGTTGACCCCTGGACAGTTAGTCTCCCGGACAATTGATCCCCCTGATAGTTGATCCCCGGGCAGTTGACCCCTCTGCCAGTTGATCGATCAACTAGATGGCCGTGGGATCAACTGTTGGGGGATTAATTATAAGGGTGATCGAATGTCTGGGGATCAACTGTTGGGGGGTCAAATGTCGCGGGTCAAGCATCATTGAATTCGTGTTTTAAAATATTACGGTTTACATTGAAAAACCGTAGAATTTCTTGTTTATTGTTTTTGGTGAAATGAACGATGTTTTTTATGGCCGTTGAAAGCTTTTATGCGGCAAACAGTTGTTTATTTGTGTTTTTCTATTATGAATTCTAACAATGCAAATTAGTGTGCGGTCTTGAAAAGCTGGTTCAAGAAGGAGAGCTTATAACCAATTTCCATAAAACATTTTAAGTGAATTTATGCACATAATAGAATTTATTATAGTTTGTTTTTCTTTCTTGTTGCAGGTTTGTGATGATTATGATTTTACTTGGCCCAACATCGTTAACATGGCAATCCATAATCATAATTTCATCTTGTGACCTTCAATGATGAACAGAAAATAGATTGCCGAAATATAAAATGAATGGTAGGTATGTATAAACTTTTTTAAAATATTACCATTTTCTGACATATTTATGTGAACTCGGAGCAGAGCTTTCCAGAAAGATTTTATAATAAGGTACGCACGGATTATAAATATATTTTCTTGATATAGCACAATACCACCAGGCTACCAGGCTAGCATAAATACCACGTTTTAGTGAACTTTCTATTCCGTTCCGCGGCAATGACGCCACTGCTTGTCACGGTTATTTTGCACCGGAGAAAGTTAGTGGAGCTGGCGACACGGTATCGCTTCTAAGTAAATAAGCACACATTTCACCACTAAAAATTACACATCTACCGGATCTGCCCTGATGATGACACTGCAACGCTGTCCGAAACGTTGGCCAAAGAAGGAGGTAGCTCAACACGGCATAACACCCCAAAAACAAATAGCGCAATGTAGTTTTTTTAACATCCATCGGAATCTGTCTACTACAGCTAATAAAGCCCTGAATGTTTTACCAAATCGCTCAAAAGCAATAAAAGTCATAACTAGTGATATGTTTTCGGTCTTTTGCTGGTAACAAATTCTAAAACTCTGTTATTTTCCTCACTTTCTTCAAGATGCCGATGTTCTTATAATAATGAAGTGATCCAGTTCTTCCCCTCTGAGATTCGTCTCGAGTTGTGATAAGTGTGAAGTATACAGATATTTAAAGTACCATGTCTTTAGCTTTACCCTGCGGACGCAAGGAACATGTCTTTAGCTTTACCCTGCGGACACAAAAATATGGAAAGACTTTAGGTGGGAATTTTTTTCTTTTATCTGTCTTTACTTTACAAGAACAAAAGCAGTAGGTATATCAGAAATACAATCTTCAATAGTTCAGGGGTGAATCGAAATATTTTTTTTCTTAGAAATTGGAAATTCATATAGGTCTTCCGCAAGAAGCCTAAAATTTGGAATTTTCTTTAAAAAATTGGGTTGATCCAATTTTTTTTTCGTAAAAGGACTATTTAATTTTGGAAGATGAAAATTTTTAACCATAGTGTAAGAAATTAAAGTACATAAATGTAACAATTCAACTTTGTTTGAACCACTTATATTATGAGTAAATCAGACCGGTTTCAGAACAAACGTTCCTTCTACAGGGCAAGCGTATACGTAAGCGTATATACTTGCCCTGAAGAAGGAACGTTTGTTCTGAAACCGGTCGGATTTACTCATTATATAAGTGGTTCAAACAAAGTTGAATTGTTTCATTTATCTATAATAGATAACCACAAAGTTATAGCTTCATTCAAAAGAATCTAAAATTACTCTTAACTACCCCTAAGCAACGTTTAGGTTTCCCCCATTTTAATTTTCGAAAAAAAAAGATTTTTGAATAAAAATATTTATTTTTGCCAGTGACTTGTGCGTTTTTGTTTGATTTGTTTTTAAATATATGTACTGTGTACATTATTGTTCACACTTTATTGTAATCCTAATTCAGCAATTACTGTTTTGGAAGGAATTAAAAAAGTATTATTTTAAAAAATCACGATTAATTTCTTATAACAACTAAAGAAACAATGTTTTACGCAAGCTAGTAAAATGTCCTATATCCTTTTTTGGGTAAACCACTTAAATTGTTTATAAATATTTCTTCGTGAAATAATTAAAAATACAATCCTGCTAATCCTCTCCTTAAATATAAATGTAACCGAGACGTTATTCTCAAGTCGCCCACAGTTTCTTTAATTTCCTTTGTTCCATTTGGGCGAATCTTCAAACAGTGGAGCGTTTCCTGATACAAAACTCGTCTGAGAGAAGATATCCTTGAAAAGGTCGCTGTAAGGCTCCGAAGCCAAATAAGGTCTTTACATTTATTTCAGCTGTTTAAACCCAACTTAAGTAAGAAACTTGGCGACGGTTTAGTACAAAATGTGTTAATTACAATGTTCTAAGAAACGGTGGTGAGATACTTATGAACTTGGGTCCCACTCAAAGTGAATTATATAGCGAAGTAAAAGAAATTATGTAATATTTCTCTGATTTTTGTGGGAATGAATTCAAGTTTGAAGTGTTTGAAGCATTTCAGCAATAGCCTAACAGAGGTATGAATAAATAAATTGTGGCATTAATTGTTGAAAGCTTTCTTTCAACAAAAGCCAAACAGCAAAACATCTGAGAATTGAATGAATTTCCGTAGAGTAAAAAGCATAATTTCAAAGAATTGTGGTCGAATGGAGCGTAGTTTATTTGATGTTAGACTCATTCATTAGATTCCATAATCTCGCCACTATTTCAATGTTAACCCTTCAAAATTCAGGCTTGTTTTGTCAGTAGGTTAAAACATTTCCGCACTGCAATAAAATCAAAATAAATCGATCATTTGTGAACGTATACAAAAGCTAAAAACTGTTTGAAAGGTAATGACATACGCTTACAAATTTTAGTAATTTTTTTTTTTTTTTTTTCAATTGTACAACAGATTTTTTATCCAATTACTGTACAATTTTCTCATTTTGACAGTCTTAACACCTAGAAAGATGATTATTATACAAAGAAATCTTAAGGCTATCTAAAGAAGAGTTATATATATCTAGTGTTTCTGATATTTCGTTCAACAGCACCATTCCTCTTGTCATGCTCTGTTCTGCCGTATGGTATTTTGAACAAGTCGTGTCGATGACTACGGCTGAAATTTTTAGGCACGTATAAGCCATAACATTCCAATAGGAATGGGCTGTCAATACGATTATGGATTATGTTAAAACTAAGAATTGCAAGATTTGCATAACGTCTAGTTTCCAAGCTAAATCTATTTGATGCCTCAAGTAATTCCATATGGTGCATGAATCTCGGGTACGTTCCATTCATCCGCATATAGACATACCTAAGGAACTTTTTCTGAATTTGTTCTAGCATATTAATATATTTAGCTTGGTGCGGAGTCCACACACCACTAGCATACTCCAGCTTACTTCTTATGACTCCATCGAACATGGCTATTATTGCATCTGGGTCATCAAATTGCTTACATATTCTGATGATGAAACCCAGGAGTTTGTAGCACGTTGGAGTGAGCCGTGATATATGATCCGAGAATGTCAGTTTGGGATCAAAGACGATACCGAGATCTTTAAAGCTGTTGACTCGGCATAATGTTTTTCCTTTAATGTTGTATTCCAAAACTATGGGCTTCTGGGAAAGGGAATATGTCATAGTTACACATTTTTTTATATTGAATTCTAATTTGTTTTTTACCGACCATTCTGCAATAGCATAAAGGTCAGATTGCATTTTTTAATATAAACAACTAAATAATGTAAACAAATATAGTTTGTGAAATTTTTTAATTTTTAATAGAAACATAAAAAGTATTAAAAAATGGCTTACCTTACATTTTTTCTATCTAAAATTTACTGATATCGAAGAAAAAGAAAAACTAACATACACGTTTTATTTTTAGAAATAACCATGTCATTTTTTAAATATAAAGTTTTTAATGAAAACTTTAAAAAATATAAAAACACATACCTACATATTTTATTAGACAAATGATTTTTTTTGGTCAATTTTCTTTTTTATCGTTTCATGTAAAAAAAATCGTATAAAATATTTTCATAATTATTTTTCAAATTGCAGTCGAAAATTTTGGTTCCATAAAGGAGTAAATTTTGAATGATTTGCCGGCCTCTGTGTTTCCTTCTTCCTACAATATGGGTCTCTTCAAGATCAATGTTCATTCCTTCCTCTCCTCAAAAAGACCCTCCACACAGCATCCCAGATGACATAGGCCCTGAGGGAAATTCTACTATGAGCTGTCAAATTGAAATAGTATAATCAATATTATGATACTTACCGTCCTGAAGAAAGTAAAAAAAAAAAATATTGTTGTTGACATTAATTTGAAAAAAAAAAATGATTACTCTTTTGAATTTAAAAAAAATCTTACTAACTCTCGTTATTACAAAAGAAGCGTGAGGGGGTAAGGTAGTCTAAGTACGTCGGCTGCCATTCTTTGCCATTGGTCACATGTGAGAAGCGAGTACAACCCCGGCTGGAGACCGCGTCCTTGGATGAATAAAGAGGTTTTTTTGAAGTGAAACTTCTTTAGCCCCGTTTTTATTTGGGATTCGGATGAGACGAATATGACGCATTACACCACCTACGAAACAACAAACTGCGCTCATTTTCCGCTTTGATTATGATATCACTTTTCAAGGCTTCTGTTGGTTGACGGAAATGGCGCTAGGTCTCCGCTCATTGACCGCTTTGATTATGACCTCACTTTTCGAGGCTCTTAGTGCGCCTTCAATTTAGACGTTTCATGTCGGACGGCTACAGTGCCGAAGCAGTACGTTTGTCTTACGGCGCACGGACTGTCATTTGTTTTCATACAAAATGCACCGTGCGGCAACAGTGCGGCGTCGGTACCGAGAACGCTCGACAACAGGATGGCAAAGTCTCAAAGCTCCACGTGTTCATTTCGCTGTTGAATAGTGCGGTGACAAGACGTGAGAGCTGAGAGCTGAGAGCTAACTTCATCGAATTTTCAAGTTTACTGTTTGCTTATCATGGATGATATAAACGTGGAAGAATTTATAAATGAAATTGAAATACGCCCTGCTATATGGAACTCCAAAAGCGACAAACACAGTAATCGCACGGAAACAAAAAATGCTTGGGAAGGTATCTGTGAAAAATTTATACAGGATTTTAAAAATAAAACTACTGGTGAAAAATCTCAGCAGGTAACTATTTATTTAGATCAAATATTATTATATAATGAAAAATATATTACTTTGTTTACACCACTATATTTAACAATCAATCTACATGTTTCAATAACAATGTTATCTTTATCAGGAAAGATGTTAATTTAAAAAATAAATGACAAACAAGTCAAGACAAATAAGAATAAATTAGAACATAGACAAAAATATTAAAAAGGAGACGCGATTAATTAACATAATAAATAATTATAATTATTAATAAGAAAATAAATTTAAGAGATGGCTACTTTAAAAAAATGTTTGGTTACTTATAATATTTAATTTACTATTAACGCTTTTTCTAATTTCTAAATTATCTAATTGTATGCCCGTAGTGTAAGTTTGTAAAATTTTAAGACCTTTATTAATATCAAAAGAATGACTTGTTTCCAAAATATGGTTGGCAAATTCAGAATAATAATTATTATTTAAACATCTTATATCTTCAAAATGAATTTAAAACACCAAACGACCCACGTCTAAACATCACGAGCATACCAACGCACGGCAGTCAGAAACGCTTTCAATTTAGGCGTTTGGTATCGGACTGCTACCGTACTGCAGCGGCGCGGCAGCAGCACGGCAGCGGGTTATAACCAGCGGCACAGTAAACGTGCGGCAGCAGTCCGACCAAGTCCGACACGAAACGTCTAAATTGAAAGAGCCCTTATTAGTTGAGATTTTTTTGGTTAAGTTTCGCTTCTACCGCGGGTGAACTAGACTTTTTTTCATGAAATTAATTATATTGTTATAATTATTCCACAAAAACATTTTAAACGTGTGATAAATGAAAAAAGAGCTGGCAATGAAATGTTAAAATGGTTGGGGTAACTGAGTCACCCCTCATCGCAACCAAATATCTACTTCACGTTTTTGTTTTTTTTTAAGCTCCGTAGCTCATGAGAGATGTGATACTCCGTAGCTCATGAAATGAAAACAGAAATAGCATTTACCTAAAAAATCTATTTTGGCGAAAGTATGCAAGTTTGTTACGTCAGATTTCTCCTTGTTCACATTTTTAAAGCAAAGGCAAAGCAGGCAATACCAAAAAAAAGTATAAAACCTTGTATCAATTTAGAAAATTATTCTTAAAATAAAGCAAATTTGAATTCATTGAATCAGAGACAACTGAAATTTTTATTTTTGGTGTACCTAAAATTACAATGTCGCGAAGGAATTTGTCAGATTTTTATAAACATTTTCCTAACACTGGTAGAATAGCCCGACATCGTGACGTGTCTGCATTTAAAAAAAAAACATAAAAAAAAACAGTTAGTAATTTTCGTACCCACAGGTAATTTTGTTATTTACTTTTCAAGAAAGTCATGTGACTTCCTCTCATATTCTCTGAAGGCACCCGACGTATTTTGTGGTTCCGGGATTCAAAAATGAACCTTCTCCCTGAGTGTGAAGCACGTAGGAAAGTGGATCATTATCGCGGTCCCATTCCTTACGGCCACCCTGTGCCTGTTTATACTACATACTTACACACGTATGTACGGAATTTGCCTAAGGCCCACAGGTTGGTCTTAAAGTTGGTCAAAAAGAAAATGAAACTTATTTAGGTTATAATAAAAAATGTATATATGATTTTTCGTAATTTTTCAATTATTCCCTCCGTTCATGGAGATACTTGCAAACTACATGATTATGACGAAACCACAAGTACCCTGCAGATATACCGCTCTTTAATGCTGGTTTCCGTACACGGCGCTACCCGAAATATACTGAACTGATCATTTTCATGGTTCAGCCGTGGAGTTAACGCGATGTCAAGCGATGTCAAATAACTTTTTTTCCAACATCAATCCATGCTTTCTCCACTTAATCCTGATTATGTATTCTGGTAAAGTATAGTTATATAAACACGCATTTTTTCCACTTCCAGAACAAATCTAACATTACTTTAATGTTCCGACGCCATTTCAAACGTCAAACGAAAAAGTATCAGACACAAATGATGCAATGTGTCGTGTGCGATCAGCACTGCTGGTTGCGTGAAACTGATTTGAAAACGATAGACGCCGCGTAGCGCCGTGTACGGGCACCAGTAAAATCGTACGGGGGGTACTTACGATCGGCGCGTATGATACGGCCGGCCGGCGTAGTGCAGCGGTAAGGCGCTTGAGTAGCTTTCCGAAGGTCGCAGGATCGAATCTCGGCCTGACAAATAAATTTTATTTGATTAATTTGTTTATTTCACAATTTATTTATTTAAAATAATATATGGTATATTTACGGCACGTTCTAGAGTGGAAGATACTCTCAGTATCGCCCTGGCGTAAGACCACCATTCAGAATTGAAACATTGCTTGAAATGGCATTAGCCGTATTTGGTGACCAGATCTGAATAGCCAGGTACTTCCCCACCTTCCTCTTCCCCATATCCTTCCCTTCCCCACTATCTTCAGCCTCACAACATACCCCAATAGGGGATGCCATAGTGCCATGTCATCGGTCCACGGGTCCGAGTGCTGTAAGGAAGCGATACACTAAGAGCCCACTGGAGGTCTAGCATGGTCAATCGATAAAACCCTGCATCAAAACGATATTGACCATACTCGTCGTCTATGGTGAGTCTACGATTCTCATCAGATATTCCGACCGACGCGACGCGACGCGACGATTGATAAACTTTAGAGCAGCCATTTAGTACCAAATAAGCTTCGGTTAACTATCAATATACCCACACATATTTTATAATGATGTCGTTCGTTATGCAAAATTACTGGCATATTTAATGAACGTATTGAACTAACGAAGCTCTTTGAAATGAAAGAAGTCACATACGCGATCTGTAGACTTAAATAATGCACCTAAGATGCAATCAATTTACATTGATATCTTTGAAACGAAAATGGTTGAAATACGAATAGAGGTATCTCCCGTTTAGTTACAAAAAGTAAATGAAGACTGCACAAGCATAAGAGATACTAAATGCAGGTTTGAATACTTGTAGTCGTAACCCTTTAGAGGCAAAAACCTTATACTTTTTTTTTATTTATTTTTTATTGTTTTTATTTCTTGCTAGAGCAATACCGATGAGTTACAGAACTCATTTTAGGACAGGCGGAACATACAAATCATGGGTGGGAGGAAATAGTTAAAATTTTACATAGGAATTTGGATATTAAAATATAAGATTCACATACAATATAGAAGAAAAATAAAAGACAGGTTGAGTAGAATAAACAGCAATGGAAAACAATTAAAGAAAAACGGAACAAGGTTATACAGATATGGATGATTACAACTTAATGGAAAATAAAAGAAGAGAAAAGAAACAACACAATTGAACATGACAAGAAAATTACAAAGTTTCATCCTTATACACATACTTAAAAAATATTCTTTTAAAGCATCACTCTGATTTAATACTATTTATTTCTATTCTCAAACATACACTTAACAGATTATTACATTGGTTTAAGTACATACATAACAAGTTTCAGTTATAAAAAAAAATAAAAATGTTAATGATCGGTAACTGTATGTAAATTGGTTATAAGTAGTGTTTTGTGAACACCTCACTAGGCGAACCTGTGCTGAGGTGTTCCCATTTATAGGATTAAGTGCTATTCTGTCGGCAAAAGTCAAAGCACAGTACCCTCCTTGATTTTGTTAAGAAGAGCACCGTGGGTCGACCCATTGCGGCAGTATCGTATACATACATAAATTAAATCTTAGTAAGGATTTACGTATATGCATGTTATTTTAGGTTATCTAGATTATGTATACATAAGATTAAAAAAAAATATTGATATACAAATAGTTTTAATTTTTCTAAAGACCACCCGCCACTGGTATAAATAATGTTGTGGTAATATTTTCTGTCCCGAAACAATAAATTTTTTTGTTTTTTAAAAGTTTGGCTTTGGTAATGTTTGGTTGGGTGTTATAATATTTTGAGTAAAGATAATACCTTGTTATTTGATCCAGTCTTTGTTTAGTTTTTTTTGTGATGAATTGTTGACGTATTTGAAGTTAATAGTTGCTTCAGTGTAGTGGGGATGCAGTTATAAAGTTAGGTTGCGTAGTACTTAAAGTTTATCTGCCCGTAGGAGGTATGAGTTATTTAAATATTTATGGTTTTTTTTGTAGAGGCCCCGGTTTTAATTGCGATGCACTCGTTTTTAAAAAATCCCAATACAATTAGTCATTTTCTTCAGAAACACCGTGCAGCCTGCGAACCTTCGGATGTGAAGCTTATATATACCCCGGGGAATGAATGTTGCGGAGCATTACGGACACAAATCGACGTGTCAATACGCTCTTACCGAGCCATATTTTACAAAAAAGCTCCAAACTCAAGTGAGGTTTTGAAGCAATGAGCCCCTCAAAGACAGCAATTAAAATGCGTAAAGAGATGCTTCAAAAAACTCTGGCGAAAATATCATTTTTATTTTTCGATAAAAATCATTCGATTTTCGCATTTTTTTTCAGATGTTCCGTGGTTCAAGAGTAAGTACAAGCTTGGAATATGTAAGTGGGAACATAAGCACGTGGTAACATTTTGAGGAACAAAATGCTGGTTTTTATCCTTTGTGACTTTTTTGATTCTATGTATTTTAAGCATTTGATTTTTTTAATTTTTTTACATGAGCTCCACACAGGAGGCCCTGAGGAACATAATTTCCCTCAGGTCCTATGTCATCTTTATGCTCACCTATGATGCTGTATGGGGGGTTTTTTTAAGGAAAGGAAGGAGAGGAGAGTTCTGGGAAGTAAAAGGGTTTAAGGGGTGGGTAGGAATCTTGGGTTCAGTATGTCCTGGTCATCCGCCTCCAAGACCTAGACAAACCTCACCCCATGAACCCAGGCACCCCTGCAAAATCACCAAACGTAGCGAACCTCTTGGGGTGACCTATGGCAGAGGTGTTGGTTATCCAATAAAGGTTCCCGGGGCGGCGGTACCCATTCTCGCCTCCAAAATTAATTCTATGTAGATTGGAAATATTCAACTGCTTATGAAAACCATCATCACGATCATACTCATTTCCATGAACATTGCTTCACAATCTTTCATTAACACGTTCGAATTAATTGTGTCCCGATTTTCTAAGTCCAGGTCATCACCAACACTTTTTGATGTGTAACTTCTGTAGCGCCGTTAGTGATTTAAAACGCAGATGAAACGGAAATCGTCACAAATCAGTTCTACACAAATACTCGATTCTAATGTAATGCGGTAAATTAGCACCTCGGCGCGTGCCTCCCATAGCGCAGTGGGCAAGACGCCTGACAAGTCCCAGCGGTTAGAGAAACAGACATCAAGCGAACGGAGGTTCGAATCCTACGAAATCCAAAAAAAATAACATTTTTATTTTTGTGGAATTATTATCCACTCTTCAAACCACTTTAAAATAAACAGGCAAAAAAAAGAAAGCGACATCGAGCGATTTTATAGTTCTCTTCTACTGCATGTGAATTACACACTCTGATTTTTCTTTAACTCACACCACAAATTCTCCATCTACTTCATACAGTTACATATATGAACGCTGATATATTTACAGGACGCTGCACAGTTTTTTAAAACAAAATTTACGTTTGAATTTGAAGCCAAAATACTTCAAACTTAAGGCTCTGCAACCGGGCCCGAAAAGAAGAAGATGGAGAGATACGAAATAACGAATGTTAGAGGAGAGCGCTAACATTTACAGCGACAAAATCGATGCGAAAATTGCGAAAATTTTTAATAAAACACGACTCATTTAAAATAGAATAAAAATCTTGCGGGCATTATCTTAAACAGCATTTAAAGAAACACTGTGAATTTTTTCATACATATAACTTGTAAAATAACTGAAACAAACGTGTTAATAATAATTTTTGGAGCATACTTTGCGATTTTTTTCTATCGAGGGAATTGTATATAATTTGCGTTTCGGCGCAGGCGAAGTCTAGATATATTATCTTCAAGAATAACACTTATTTTTTAAGAGCTTTAAAACTTACCGTGTTTAAGAGAAATATGTAATAAATCGGTACAAATCCGGGTTGCGGGCCCTTAAGAATTATTGTTTTAATATAATGCCTCCAGGACGCGAAACAGTTGTCACGCGTAAAAGTAATTGTAATAACAGAGCTTATTTATAAATATAAAGTTCATTAATAAAATAATTATATTATTAAATACACATTTTTTTTAATTACGCTTTTACGGAGAAGTTCAAGAGAACGGTTCCATGCCAGCTCAGAAACACCTTTATGAAAAGATATTAAAAGCTTTAAATAAATAATATTGTAACCATAACCACGGACATATGAATATATCTGGACCTGCCCTAAGTGATAAAAACTCGCTCGCTCCATGGGGAGGGGATAGAGCCTCGCTTGAATCTAAAATGTGTGACGTCATCATTCTTGCCGTGACCAGCGCGAAGCTAACATCCATACATTTAACCAAATATCACGCCAAAACGGTAGCTGTGCTATACAATATATCTACATATCAATGTGCACATAGCGAATGTGGGCGGTTCTTCAGTGTGCTCGTCGCTGGTTACAGGGGTAAGTAAATTATGAAACATTTGTAAAAGTGTTTTAACTAAACACGGCAACAAAATATTGCTATGTGTATTGGGGCGAGTCTTTTTGGAGCGAGCATTTGGCCTTAGCAAATATGTTATTAACGTGGCAAGCAATTCGCGCTCCCATGTAAAAAGGTCTATTCATTCAAAGCAGATTTTGCTTTTAAGAACTAAATGGTGATATTGTAATGCGAGATACCTATATCCTGTCAGATAACGAATCACAGTCATTTTTCCCCTCTTCGCCCTCCATAGTTTGGTTTTACCCCTCATCTGTAACTTCTTGTCTATCCATTTGGATGTCTATGCCCATAACCTACCCCAGCATAACCTATTTAACCAAATTTTTAATCACTTTTTTATGACTTTTCAAAGGAGGTGTTGAGTTGAATTCATTCTGAGTTGTCCGGTCACCCAAGAGGACAGTTTTATTAATAACTTGTTCACGTTTGTTTACTACACCATCTTTTTAAAAAAAATATATTATTTTTTTCATTTTTTTTTTAAGATAGTTTATTTATTTATTTATATATTTAACGCCCAAGGGAATTTTACTTTTTTTTTATTTTTTATTCATGACAGATGATTTTTAAACAGATACAGAAATAATAATAATATCAGATACAGAAATAAAATTAGATAAAAAAGCAGACAAGTCATAAAGATACAAAAATACAGCGATTTCATAGGTTTACAGAAAAACAAATATGTTTAGGAAAAAAAGCAGATAAAGAAATAATAAAAATAAAATTAGATAATAAAGCACGCAAGTCATAAAAATACAAAAATAAATACCGCAATTTCATAGGTTTACAAAAATACAGAAAATATGTTTAGGAATAGTTTTGAAATAAGTTTTTTACAAGATCAACCAAATTCGCCAAGTTTATGTTAAATATGTCAATATCACCTAAATACTGATTTCCCATAGTGTGAAATCGTTGTATCGGAGAGTGTAAAAGTGGTTTACTTGGTGAAAAAAATCTGCAATTCGCAACTTGATAATATTTACGAAATGTTTTTCAAACAAATTATGTAAGTATCGGAGGGTTGAAAAGTTTCAGAGCCTTTTGCTAAAACAAACTTTGAGAAACGACCGTAAATCATGAATGAAAAAGTTGAAAGGGTTTGAAAGTCAAACATGTCACGGGGTAAAATTAAATAAATTATCTTTTAATACTTTTGTGGAAGTGTTCACGTTTTCAACACAAGAAAGTTTTCTTAAAGAATTTCGAAGTTAGAAGTGTGAAGGAAGTTTATCCCGTTTGTAGTGATTCGCCAAACGATTTTTGTCGAAAATCACTTATGTATTTTTATGGCACTTACTTATGTATTTTTTTAAATTTGTGCTTAGTGCCACCAATCAGTATCCAAACAAAAATTCAGTCAATTAGAATGATTGTAATCATCGATATCTGAACTTTATATTAGCCCTCCCATACCCAATTCCAATCCCAAAGTGACTTTTCTCGATACGCTGCCTCGAATTCGCATGTTATGTACATATTTTTTTAGATATTCATATAACTGAATTAATTGTTAATAACAAAGTCCGCGATAGCCCATACCTAAAATATTTCTAACTGCCTGAAATTTGTATTTTAAAAATGATAATCACAAAGCTAGTAATTCCGTTACCGCGAACTTGCTGGAAAACAAAACAGACCAACTAAACGTACAAACCAATGCTTCTTGCGATCTTTTGACTGTGAGATAATAGACTTTCTTTTTGATAAATGTTTTCGTAAGCCAATATTTTTGTTTCCGGTGTCATTTTAAGACCTACACGCCCTGTCTAGATGTACTTTGTCGAAGTTTGTAACTGATAAATATTTTTTTTCATGTGCACCTTTTAGATGGCACTGGCTACTAGCTCCGGCCACATTCTGCACCAGATCATAAGTTGAAAAGACGCCACTCAAAACATACTATATATTACGATTTATATGATTACGGGGTATACTGGTACCCCCCTTCGGTAAATGCGGATGTTATTATTGGATGGGTTAGTATAGGGAAGTTTAGCTTACCTAAGTCCTGTAAAACAACCAATCGGGAGTAATGAAGTTTGCTAGTAAAAGCTGTTCTTGCTCAATTATATTATCCTAGTAAGCGCCAAACTTTAATGCCGGCGTGAGTTTGATACAAAAATCGTTGCATTAGGCGAGTTTAAGGTCCGAAAAGTCGCTTGCCTCCCCGCCCATATCTGCCTCTATCTCTTTCGCTTACGGTCATTGTAAAGTCAGTAAATTGACTGCATCTGAGTGAGAATGGATCGCATCAAGTTCAGATCGGAAATTAAGTTTGGCTCATTCTGTATATACATCTTGAATCTCATAACTCTGTATTCTCTGCATTCTGTATATACATCTCCTAATAATAATATAATAATAGCCTTTATTCAGACAGTAAATTACATTACATTATTTATAACATTTATAACACTTATCATGCATCGACTCCCTGCCTGTATGTCACTAGTTGACAAAGGCCTCCTCCAACTGTCGCCATTTCTCTCTATCATTAGCTACTCTTGTCCATGTACCACCTACTATGACTTTGATGTCGTCAACCCACCGTCTAAATGGTCTACCTCGTTTTCTCTTCTTGTCACTTGTGAACCAAGAACCAATAATAAAGAATATTTAATTTAAATTAAAAAATAACCTCAAACCTATTTCACAGATAAACTATCGTAATTACAGCCTTTTGTTTTATTGAAAAAAACGCAAAAATATCTGAACAATATTTCTCGAAAATTAGATATAAATGGTGCTCTGGGACAGTTTTATGGGTGATTAATTTGTAACTTTTGTGAAAAATTAAAAAAAAATTTGGGTTGTGCGAAAAATATTTTAATATTGGATTTTAATTTCATTACTTTTAAATCAACGTTATTATTTCTATTAGAATTTTATGATGGTTAAAAAAAGGTCTGAAAAATATTTTCATAAATGATTATTAATTACATTCGTTTGAAAAATATTGAATGAGATTTTGTTTAATTTTTCCGCTGGTAAAAAAGGTTTCAACATTTTTGTTTAACTGCTTGAATATTCTTTCGCTTTATGAAAATCTCGCATTTTTGTATTTTAGCAGCCGAATATTTCAGGTTTTTCTTTTACCCTATTGATAAAAGGTGCTTTGTAAACATAAAACCGATTTTCTATGGACTGTATAAATCACATAAAACGTGCAAAATTAAATATTTCAATGGCCTATATTTTATAATTTAAAACTTAAACAAATAAAGTTGTACGTATTCGTAGGTATTAGATATTTGCTATATATTTTGATTAAAAAAATCATTATAGTATGGTATTTTGGCTTCAAATCAAAAAGTTAACTTTCTTGTGAAAAAGACCGCGCAGTCCTTTCTGTCGTGACCGCTTTTAGTGAAAGCATAACTCAGTTAATATTTAATTTATTCTATTCAAGTTGCTAAACATCATCTACCACAGAAAATTGGTCCATTTTCTTGCACAGTTTATTTATTTTGTAATGATTAATCCTTTTTTGACATATATATATTTGTTAGGTTAAGAAATATTTTAAATGTAAAAATAATGAAAAATGTGTACTATGCCCTTGTTCATTCTTTGCTCATCTACGGAATTATAGGTTGGGGAGGATCTTACAAAAAAAATCTAAACTCAGTAAAAAGAATCTACCTTCTCAACTGAATCACTTTTTAAATTGTTTCCAATACCAAATGTTGATGACATTTTCAAACAAGCTTCCATTATAAAAATGTGTAAAGAAAAAAATAACACAGAATATCAAGAATTTTACAAACTAATGAGAAACGGAAACCAATTTATTACACCTAATTTTAAAACAACTCAAATGCAAAATCATTATATTTTCCAAGCCATAAAAAACTATAATAACCTCCCTTCTAAATTGCGCTGCATCATCAACCAATCAGAACAAATAAATAAAATAAAACAATTTTTCAAAAAAAACTTACAATAAAAAGTAAATATTTTATACAAAATAGATTATAACTTACAACTCAAGTAAGAATCGTGGCTCCCTTATCAGGCACAAGAGCCCCTCTTTTCTGATAAGGTATACATGACCAGAAACGACCTCTAATTTAATATTTTGTAAAAAAAATGTTTATATTATGTAACTCATATTTTTTATATTACAATAAAAAATATTAAAAAAATAAAATAACATTTTATAAAGTGTGCAAAACATAAAACGTACCTGTTATCCGACGGGCAGTTTTACGGATTGCATATGTTTTGCATCAGCTCCACGCGGGAGTCTTTAGGACACTTTGGTCTGGAGGTTCTTTTTAGGAAAAGGAAGAAGAGGAAATTCTGGGAAGGAAAAATATATAAGGGGTGGGTAGGATTCTGTGGGTCAATGTGTCTAGGAGTAAGGAACGTATGAATCCATCCCTCCAACTACGGTGCAAGGCGATGGGCTGAGAGAGACGTGCTGGAGAGGTTTAGGTTAGGTCTCCTTCAACCAATCTCTCTCGATCCGGCCCGCCATGCAATTCAAACAAAATTCAAAGAAATTTTGTGCAAAGCTTTCAGATGAATAACTTTATGCAACGCCAGTTAAAAAAATAATTGCCTTTTTATTGCTTTATTTTATCGTGAATATGGCAATCCATCAAATTCATACTGTTACATAAAATGTAGTAGTTAAATATCTTTAACGGTTTAAGCTTTCAGTTCCAGGATGTATATTATAATACCGCACAAGAGTCCTAACTACTCCCATTTGGAGCCAGTGAGACTTGGCATCCCTAATTGAGGTATATTGTGACGTTGAAGGAAAAGGAGAGGGGAAGGAGATTGGGAATTGGATTGTGGGGAAATAAATGGCATTTCAAGCATTGCTTTAATTTTGAATGGAGGTCTCACATCATGGCAATACTGAGAGTACCTTCCACGTTGGAAAGTGCCACAAATACACAATATTTTATTTTTAATGAATTAATTGTGAAATAATACAAATTAATCAAATCAATTTTATTTGATCTCCTAGTCGAGAGCCTTATCCTCGATTTTGTTGGCCATCATATCAAATATCTAAGATTTATGCAATTGAATGTTCGTAGATTGCTCTGAATAGATAATTCCTAGAATTCTGAGGTAGAATTCCGTCCATTTTCTGCCTCAAAGCCCACCGAGTCGTTGGAGTGCTCTTTGGACACATAAAAAGCTATCATGGACTGTTCTGTCATTCTATGTGACAGTGAATTGGTGTACATGTTGGAAGGTCATCGGTGTGCAACAAAAACAATACCAGAGATAGAAGCCGTGAACGATCCTTGTGGGACTCCAGCCTTTATCGAATGTGAAATTATCAGCGATCGCGTTAATCGTTCTCTCCCTTAAAAAGTCATTAATTCACACAGACGGGATGCGGGAACTCCGTATTATCCGATAAGAATGAAAATAATTATCGTCAATTTACAAAGTCTTTTATTTCTAACAGAACTAAGAACTCCAGAGAGGGGAAATAAACTGATTATTTATCCAAGAAAGATTTTCAATATTGATCAATTTTACCAAAAATAAGGAACACGCCCGAAGTGTTGACAAGTTTTTTTTTTATCAAAACGAGATTTCACAATTCATCTGGCATGAATTTATTCAACACATGTAATATCATAAAAGACTACAAGGCTTACAACCTTCGGCCAATCTACGGTCAATGAGGACTTTTAAAAAGGTCGAGCTCAATTGCAAAAATCTGTCAATAATATTGAAAGAAAAAAAAACATTTATCATGTTCGTAAACCTTTTGAGAATTTTTATTTTTTTTCTTTTACCAAGAAATTAATATTATCATTTTACTTCGCTGAGCGACTACCATAGGAATGGATTGGTTATTTCCAAAATTGAAGATATATTTTTTTATTATATAATTGAAGAAGAAGACAACACTAATAATCTAAACGAAAATATAAAAGAAAACAAGACACACAAAAATGAAAAGCTAACGGGCGCAACCGGAACTCGAACCCAGGATCTCTCGTCTTACCTCTTGATCATCTCTTATTTTTAAATCATTTTTGTAAATATCATTTTTTAAATTCAGAAATGTCGATATTTCCGTCGATTATATTTTTCCCATATTTTTTTTATTTATTTATTTATTTAATTTCAACGGTATACATATACCATAAGAACTGATTACATGTCACAAATGAAAAATAATGATACAGAAATAATAAAAAAAAAAGTTTAACAGATGATTGTGGCATTTGAATTAGAAATGACACCAGATAGAGAATTACATACAAAAATCTATAGTACAAAATATAGAATTAATATTGACTGAAAAGGTTTGATAGCATAGCCCTCTTGTACCTACTTTCCGTGCAGTTAAATAGATCTGCAACATCTGCATATCTATTAGTAACATCATGTAACCTAGGTAAAAGGGAGTGTTTAGTATACTCAGTCTTATTATTGTTACATTTAAACAGGATTTTAGATCGAGTGGTTCTCGTGGGAATATGAAATTCAATGAGCTTAGTTAAATTAGGACTGTCTATGCTACCATTTACAATTTTGAACATAAATATTAAGTCGGATATAATTCTTCGATCTGAGAGTTTTAATAAATTTAGTTCTTTCATCAAGTAATTGTAGTTTATGTTTTCAATGGGAATACCGAGTTTAAAATTAATATGTCTTAGAAATTTATGTTGAATTTTTTCGATTGAATCTGAATGTATTTTAAAATGGGGGGACCAAATCGAGGAGTTATATTCGACTTGACTACGTACTAAGGATGTATACAAAATTTTTAGTGTTGAAATATTCCTAAATTGGCTAAATATTCCTAATTTTGTTAGCTACTTTCTCAAGGGCTACCCGAATTACATATTACCGATTTGTTACATAACTCCCTTAAACGCGTTAAGTTTTAAAGCTCTTAAAAAAATATGTGTTATTCTTGAAGATAATATGTGATATCTAGACATTGTCCGCGCCGAAACGTAAATTATATAAAATTCCATCGATAGAAAAAAATCGCAGGGCATGCTCCAAAAATTATTATAAACAAGTTTGTTTCAGATGTTTTACATGTTACGATACATATGTACGAAAAAAAATCAAAGTGTTTCTTTAAATGCTGTTTAAGACAATTTCCGCGAGATTTTTGCTCTATTTTAAACGAGTCGTGTTTTATTAAACATTTTCGCAATTTTCGCATCAATTTTATCGCTGTAAATGTTAGCACTCTCCTCTAACATTCGTAATTTCGTATCTCTCCATCTTCATCTTTTCGGGCCCGGTTGCGGAGCCTTAAATGGAAACAAATTTTCGAAGAACTGGTTTGTAATCTGGATAGTGTCATGGATGAACACATCCGATTTTATTTATGTGGGAAGTTTATTAATAGATGCCAAAAATTTGTCGTTTAGTGCCTCCGTTCACGGAGATACTTACAAGCTACTCGATCCTCGTGTGCGTATCATACGCGCCGATCGTAAGTAGCCCCCATACGATTTAGTTGGTGCCCGTTCACGGCGCCACGCGGTGGCCGTCGGTTTCCAATCAGTATCACGATACCGACAGTGCTGATCGCACGCGACGCGTCGCATCATTTGTGTCTGATACTTATTCGTTTAACGTTTCACAGAAATGGCGTCGGAATATGAAAGTAATGTGAGATTTGTTCTGGAAGTGGAAAAAATGCATGTTTACATAACAATACATTACCAGAATATGTAAGAAATGATTTAGTGGAAAAAGCATGGATTGATGTTCGAAAAAAAGTCATATGACATCGCTTGACAGCGTGTTAACTCCACGACTGCGCGTGAAAAATGATCAAGTTCAGTATATTTCGGATAGCGCCGTGTACGGAGACTGACTCCAGATACTAATATCTACAGCCTGTACGTCTGACGAATATCTACAGCTCATATGTTGAACTAATATCTACGAACTTCAGAGTGTTGATCAATATCTACAGAGCTTAGGTTGAACTAATATCTACAGAGCATAGGTTGGACTAATCAGCTAAATGTGTCCAATAGTCCGATATTAGGGATTTTTACATACATACTTACATAAATTAAGTTTTTTAAACTGCATACGCAATATTACGTTATTCCAATATGCTATACACAATTGCAAATCCAACCTCTGCCAGTGCTGTAGATATTCGTCAACACTTTGGTTCTCATAGATATTAATCAACAGTTTGAGCTGTAGATATTCGTCAACACTTTGATTCTCATAGATATTAGTTCGATTTTTTCAGTTTTTGGAATTCCTGTAGATATTAGTAGACGCCTCCCGGAGACTAGCATTAAAAAGTGGTATATTAGCAGGGTACTTGTGGTTTCGTAGATAAATAATTTTTAAGCTCAAAAGTCCAAATAACCATTAATTAAAATTCCATGAATCAATTACATCTTATTAAGCTGTCTGACAGAATAATTATTTTAGCCTATATTGCAAGGAGTAATTTATCACGTAATTAAAATCAATAGAATGGTCGCAACAATTAAATTCCATATACCGAAGAGAAATGCAAAGCATTATGTATTTCTGCAACACGTACATAACCACCACTAATTAATTGAATGCATGATCGCGACAAGAAGATTGGGAGTGTTTTTTTTATAGGTATTGACTCCATTTATATAAATTTATACGTATTATTTCTTGAAATTAAGCAACCTTGTTTAATATCTACACAATCGATAACACTTCACGACACTTCTACATAGAATTTATTTTTATTTATTTTTATTTTTTAATTTTCAACGCCCTGATGGGCTTTTACATGACAAGTTTATAATACAGAGACAGTTTTTAAATAAAAAGATAAACTATAAGAATATAACTAGTAAACATCATATGAAAGGTAAGTATACAGATAAATTTAAGGAAAGATAGTGCATTACAATAAAAGAGAAAGTTTCTAAGTTATAAATGGCATAGAAATAAACTTGTAGGTATGTTAGTAATTACAAAATTTACAGGTGACTAATTAAATGGGATGAAAAATACATGACAAAATGCAAGATACTTAAAAAGAAAACGGTAATAGGTTTTTACATTGTAGATTTATAAAAATACACAAACACATGCAATAGTTCCTATGTGATGCTTCTTATATATCAAAATATTCTACATAAAAATATTGTTCAGATATTTCTTGAATAAAGGTAAACTTGTATTAAATACATCGATATTTGAGGTGAATTTGTTCCCTAGTGTGTGTAAACGTGAAATTGGTGCGTGTGTGTGGTAGTTGGTTACAGAATTATGGTTGCAGAATAATATGTTTTGCCTTGTTTCTCGAGTAGGTACTTTAAAATCAATGAGATGCAGGAGTTCGCAACAATCTAATTCGGAGTGAATAATTTTAAACAAAAAAGTTAGATCGTTTATTTTTCTTCTGTTTTCTAGGGAATGCAATTTAAGTGTATTTAGTAAAGATGTGTAGTTAATGTGTTGAATAGGTATGTGTAACTTGAAATTAATAAATCTTAAAAATTTGTGCTGCACTCTTTCGATATTTCTTATATGAATTTGATAATATGGGGACCAAACTATGGAATTATATTCCAACAAGCTGCGTACGACTCATGAACATGTGATCGATTCGAAGCCTAGAACCTTCTCAATATTTTGATAAAACTATAGACATATGAATATAGACCTGCTCTAAGTGATAAAAGCGTATTATTTCCCCCTCCCCATACGGGTTCCTTAGAACCGGCTGGGATTGAGTATGGCTTCGCGTCAATCTAAAAAATGTAACGTCATCATTCTTCTGCGAGCCAGCGTCGAGCGCTCATCGGTTCATTTTACGAAATAACACCGCAAAAACATGGTTTGCGTTTTGAAAACGTTTAAATATATACTATCACTTGGGATACATGGCGTATGCTCATCGATGTTTACGGGGTAAGTAAATTATGAAACATTTGTAAAAGTGTTCTGACTAAATACAGCAGCAAAATATTGGAGTCTGAAAAGAAATGAACTTTACTTTGCCGTATTTAGACTTCGCAAATTTGTTCAATACGCGGCGAGCAATTAGCACTCCTATGTAAAAAGGTCTATTCATTCAAAAGCGGAGTTTACTTTTAAGAACTAAATGGTGATATTATAATGCAAGATGCCTATATACTGTCATATTGAGTTATCGACGAATCACATATCTTCAAAGTCATCTTCCCGCTCTGCGCCCCACTGTAGTTGTTTTTTGCACCTCACCTTTATGTTTTGGTCTACTAATATTCATACGTCTATGGATAAAACCAATTTTACATCGCGATATTACTTATAATCTTATTAAGTTAGAAATATTGTTATTTATCCCCGCAATTTGGGAGGCCGTAGGGTACCGCCGCCCCGGGAACCTTTATTGATAACCAACACCTCTGCCATAGGTCACCCCAAGTGGTTCGCTATGTTTGGTGATTTAGCAAGGGTGCCCGGGTTAATGGGGTGAGGTTTGTCTAGGTACTGGAGGCAGATGACCAGGACACACTGAACCCCAGATTCCTACCCACCCCTTAAACCCTTTTCCTTCCCAGAACTCTCCTCTCCTTCCTTTCCCCCAAAACCCCTCCACACAGCATCCCCAAGATGACATAGACCCTGAGGGAAATTATTTTCCTCAGAGCCTCCTGTGTGGAGCTCATGTAAAAAAAAAAAAAAGTTATTTTTATGCAAAGTAATGACATCACCTTCAATCAGATCGGCCCCTTTATATTTCTTTACTTGAAAATACTTCATGCAACGGTATTCTACTTTATGACGTGAATATGACTTATTTGTTAGTTATTATAAAGAGTTTTAAATGTCTTACTAATAGAGTGATATCCTCGAGGTGGATATCAGGGTGAAGTAATTAATACATCCAGATTCACTTTACAATACATTTATATCAGATCACGTTTCACAATGTAAGGCAGAACTTTAATATACGACACACACCTGACCTGTCACTCGTAACTCCAGAATGGCAATAAGGCACGATCCTCAACCCTTTTCCCTTTCACATACGTACACGTACACCCACTACACTAAGTTTCCTAACTACCTAAAAATGGTTTGTCGACATCAATTCTTGTTTAAAATCATATATTTCTTACTTTGATAATGAGCAATTTAGTTTGATGAAATAACACACTAACATGAAGTAATTGTGAAATAACACACAATAATAATAAAAAAATGATTGATATGTGCCTGTGATGGTAGAAGTATAGAAATATACAATAGTGAGTTCTGGCATAATGAAATTAGGCGTTGCTAACCACTCATTCAATTGCGATGAAACTTTAGGGATTTGATGTGCGCATGCCTAAGATGGTTTTCTATGAAACTTTGGGGATTTGATGTGCGCATGCTCGCGATGGTTCAAAATATAATATTGAGCTTTGGCGTCATGATTGCCAGGATACTTTGTGAGAAGCTTGCGAATGCTTCTGTATTATACTGGTGAGATCTGGCATTATGAAATCAGTCTGGAACCCATATTACAATATACATGAACAAGCTCTTGAAAGAATACAAAACAAATTCTTACGTTTTCTTAATTTTAAAATGGGTATTCCAGCAATTATGTTGAACTACAATACTATTTTGAATGATATGAATATTCTCAAATTGTCAGACAGAAGAACTTTCACTGACTTGGTATTGCTGTAAAAAATTCTATCAGCTTTACTAAAAAAAACTTTTTATGACCGATAACCTGTGTTATTGCAATAACATAAATAAACCCCATGTCCACTAAAACACGATACACTACTAATAAGCTTTCTTACGTGGTCACGCTGATTAAACGAATAGAAGATCTGGCATAATGAAATTAGTCCTCAACGGCCCGCGATGAAAACACAGCTAGGTGTATTTATGGCGGGATGTCGAAAATTTTGTTAGTACCTAAATATTGTGATTTTACTTAATAATTTCTGTTGTAATTGTAGTGACGATGTTATTTGTGTGGTTTACATCAGTTTAATCAAGTTATTGCACAAACGCCGTACTTTCAAAGTTGAACTGTCAGAATATTGTTTTAGAGGTTACTTAAAAGATAAAATTTACATTTTAAGATCTTTATTTTAAGAGAATATCTTAAAAGTAATAATTTTTTATAATATTAATATCTAATACACGTGTTCGTAAACATATCAAACAAATTAACATCTTTAGAGATGCAAGAAATCTGTTTTAAATCTCGGTAGTATTTTTATGTAATATTTTTGGCAATAAAAAAAACTTTGAAATTTTTATAATTTTTTTATTGTGTGCACGAGGAAAAAGTGAGGTTACAGTTTCCTTCCAAATTTATTACATAAAGGACCGCGTTTTTATAATTAAAATTTTTTAAATTAGGTACTCTACATTTTTGTTGAAAAATTTTGTTAAAGTTTGTTTTTTGTGGCAGAAGAACTTCAATAAAAACAATATTCCTTCAATGGCGAATTTCAATTTATTTATTCACTTATAAGCACATGTTATAATAATAACTTTGTCCCGACCCGACAACACTAAAACTGGTCATCAGACCATTTACTAGTTAATTCTAGCTGTTTCCAAGAGATAAGAGAGCTTTTACCTAAAGAACTCATTATTTATAAGCCAAAAAACCGCACACAAACAAAAATAAACAATAATAATACACATGTCAGACTATCAATGTAATACGGTGAAACACAGAAATCTGCTTTATCGACTATCATTTCAATGAGTGAAACCATACGTTGCAAGTAGGGAATCTGCAATAATAAACAAGCTTCGAAATGTTACGCTAGAGGTCAGTAACCTTCGCTTTTTAAACAAATGTTTTGATAAGAAATTTTTTTCGTTTGAATCTTAAAATACGGCAGTTTTTTAAAACTAACGTGTATTTCAAATACACAAATCTAAAATGTATTTTTATCTAGTTTTCATAAATGGTATTTGTTTTTACGACACTATTAAAAATAAGAAATATATAGAACACTCAAAATACTTTGGAAAAATTCCAAATTTCGTTCAGACATCATTAATAAAACAGAGATAAACTACCCTCTCAGGCTGTGTAAACAATGTGTATTTCTTTCCATGAACAATTTTTTAATTAGTAATGTTTTCACATCTACGGCCGTTTGTCAATTGAATAAAATTTTCACGGGGTTTTTTAGTAAGGCTGTAAATGATTTAGTTGACAGTCCGGTATTGCTCGAATTGATAAGCTTCCGGATTCCACTACTTAATACTAGAAGTCAGGATTTATTTCAGTACAGTAATTCTGGAACTAACTACCACATGTATTCCTCTTTGCCCAGAATACTAATGGAGTGAAACAATTATACCAAGTCAGTGGACATCTTCAATTTATCTTTAAACAAATATAAAATATTGTTACGAAGGCAGTTCAGTTATGTACAATAAATACTGTTTATTTCTTACTATTCATATGTAAAAGCCCCGAAAAAGGGCGTTAATAAATGAATAAATTATTGAATTGATTGGAATTTTATTATTTTAGTAAAAAATAGTGGAAGAGCAAAAATTTCACAGCTGTTACAAGTAATGTTATTGTTGTATTGTTGTGTATAAACCTTAGTTTAAGGAATAATTGTACTATTCTGATCATCGTCCTAATAGGCTGATTCCGTTACCAAAAAATAAAAATAAAATAAGTAAAAAAAAGTTTTAAACTCTTTTCATATAAATATTAGGAAAAATTTCGTGAAGTAGTGATCACAAGCATGGTTCTTTGTCGGAGGTAGCTCTTATTCTAGCCATTTTTAACATTTCAAGATCTCCAAGAGCAGGGGTAACCGAACGGGTCCGTTTTCTGAAATTCCGTGTTCCGTTTAAACGTTTCTCCTAGCTTTTCCTTTCAAAATAGTTAAGAGGGGCGCTATTTTCCAAGCATTTCCGTGGGCAAGTATTTACACATAAAAGCTCTATTGCTTCTTAACGCCTTAAGCCTGTTTAAGCTTCTGCTCTGCCTAATCCTCTTCAAGCCTTACATTATATGATATATGGAATACAATTTTATTTATATCAAGACTAGAATTTAAATTACGAGTTTCTGACGCAAAACACCACATATCTTTCGAATTTAAATAAAATCACTTCTTGAAAGATATTATTGAAATCCGTTAAAATTTAAATGTAAACTTTAGAGAAATTTCACTTAACGCTTTTTGTAGATTTATGTAAGAAGATGCTTTTATCAGACTTATTGATATCAGGTATAAGTATTGTTGTGTATTTTTGTGTTATGGTTCTGAATTTCAATTTGTCGTTATTTTATTGGTAAATGACATGCATATTCTTAATTTCGGTCATCCCGAAACCGGTCGGCTTTTAACAAATATACAAGTGGTTCAAACAAAGTAACATTGTTTCATTTTTTAATCGAGCACAAAATTTACAGTTACAACAAATGTAAACAACCTTTTAAATGCCAGTATGTAGGAGTGTAGCTGTGAACAGCAGGCCATGAACTTTAATAAAAATAAACCATTTTTAAATCTTATTTTTATAAATTAAAAACATTACACCTTGAAAGGATATTTAAATGACTTGGCAAAAATCTCGAAAAAAAAAAAAAAAAAAATAAAAATTAAAAAAATTAAAAAAAAAAAAAAAATCTTGCTCAAAGAATAGCGAGATAACTCGCTATTTTTCTATGGCCGGCCTGCTGGGCACGGCCAAGAATGCGAGATATCTCGCTCTTGGCAGAGAAACGGATAAGCTTTACTAAAAATTAAAACGTTATCATACACAATTATTATATTGGTAATTATTCACTCGAGCGCGTATACTGTATAAGAGACCTCGGCGTACTGTTTGTTTCCAAACTTCATTTCGGTGCGCACATTAAAAACATTGTGAATAAAGCTAACTGCATGCTAGGCTTTGTTATCACAAACAGCCGTGTATTTCGAAAACCTGAAACCTACCTTCTACTTTACTATACGCTGGTCCATTCTCAACTTGAATACTGCACCTCCGTATGGACTCCACTTTACGGTATCTATAAAGAAAATATTGAAAGTGTCCAAAAGAAATTTCTGCGTTGCCTCAATTACAGAATGAGCGCACCTAAACGGGGATACACAAATATGCTCTCGAAATATAACGTCTCCGCTATCTAACCGGCGAACATACCTTGACCTAATGATCCTGTATAAAATCTGCAACAACGTTTTCGACTGTCCTGACTTACTCAAACTAATTAATTTTAAAATACCACCCAGAACAACTAGTCTTAACGACTTATTCCACATTAACCGGACACGTACAAATGCTGGTGTCAGGGTTCCAATCAGAAGAATGTGCGAATTGTTTAATAAAAACCACAACCTTAAGGATTTCGATATATTTTTTGATACTTATAGCACTTTTGGTAGAAAATTGAAGGCTATTTTCCTATAAAAAAAGAAAACTCATATATCATTCACTATACATTTTATGTGCTTCTTTTTAAATAATTTTCGATTCATTATTAATTATGACTTATTTTTAAACATGTATAAAAAATGTTTTTGAAAATCTTTATTTATCAAATCAATCAGTGAGAAATAGTTGGCGTGAAGGCGAATTCTCAAGGTATTGTTCATAATATTGTTTTGTTAATTATTGTCGTTTATTATTTAAATTTAACAAAAAAAAACTAAAACAAAACAAATTCAAATATAAACCACACACGGCACCTCCAATCACTGATACTAAGTAATGCTGCTTAACGACTAGAAGGAAAGTAAAGTAAAATACAACTACGTTTAAATATTTGTTTTAATTATTGACATTTTATTTGTTATTTGTGCATGACGTGAACATTAGTTATTTATGGAGTTATAATTTGTTTTTTCTTTAATGCTTGTAATGTTATTAAACTGTAAATGTTTCTAATAAAATAAATTAAAACATCTTGAAAGCTGACTTTTCCAAAATGGGTGCCTGAGTAGCTCACTAATTGAGAGTCAAACCATTTATGCAAGTTATTTTTTCTCGGGGCGCGAAGCCCCTAGCCGATGCGGGGCCCCTAGGCAGTTGCCTACGCGCTGTCTTATGGATAATCCGGTACTGGGTGGGAGAGGTCTAGATTATGTCTGCTTCAAGCAGTCTTTACTGATCCGGACCGCCACGTACCACCACCAAGACCTGAACAACTCCAAGAAACCGGACACCCCAGCTAAATCACTAAACGTGGCGAACCGCTTGGTGACCTATGGCAGAGTTGTTGGTTATCCAATAAATGGTTCCCGGGGCGGCGGTACCCATACCTACCTATTATGGTTTTTCGGAATTGTTAAAAAACGAAAAACAAAACACAAAACCAAAAAACCTAAACACAATCTACATATTTTTCGTCCAAATAATCTAGAGAATCGCTAGATTTTTTTAAATCAATTTATTTGCGATTTTAGTGCTTTTATGTAAAACAAGTAATCTAAACACAGACAAGCGACAGAAGCCGGCCAACCCAAGGAAGCATTATATAATATTTTTGTACATAAATGCACTGACTCAACTACCTGTACTAGCTATACATTAGAATGCGTGGATAATATAAAATACCTTGGTGTTGTATTAGACAAATATCTTAGATGGGACGGTCACGTGGATCTAGTCACCACAAAGGTTAGAAAGCTCACTTATATGTTTATGACAATTGGAAATATCTTACGTAAAAAGAATTGAAACTCATCTATGATGCTATTTGCGGGTCACTTCTAGACTATGCATCCTTAAGTTGGGATGGATGTGTTAAAACTGTTTTGGACAAACTAGCAAAAGCTCAAAAATCACTACTAAGGGTAATCCTCAAAAAACCATTTAAATATCACAGTGATGCACTATTTAAAGACTTAGAAGTTCTAGATGTTAGACAACTGTACATGAGAAAATTAATTTTAAACACCCATAAACAACGCCACCTCTACCCATCTATTAAAAACTCTCACAACACCCGACACTAACGGAGAAATCCAATTGTAACACTCAAAACCAAAACATCTCTCGCTCAAAGACACTTCACTTTCTTAGGTCCAAAACTATACAACTTCATGCCTGATGCTTGGAAAAAGAAAAGCACAGGTGTTCTTTGTAAATTGACCACTACTTGGTTTCAACAATTAGGGAGAAAGGAGAGAGAACTTTTACTACACAAAAAAATAAAATCAAACACAAACCAAAAACAACAACAATAATTCCAACAAAAAATTAACTAAGTAAAAGATACTCTTTTCCCCGATACAGGCGAACCCTAGTGGGGTTAATAATTACATGCTAAAAATATATGTACATAAATTGTGAAGAAGCAATAAATAAATTAAAAAAATAAAATAAAAATCTTCTAATCTATATTATTATATGGATCTACCTATCTACCTATCTGTATGTACCTACCTATTACTTTTAAATTAGAAATCGGCTGTCATTCTTATGTTTTAATTACATATTTTATTTTATTCTATCTCTTCTCTTTTTTATTCATATTTATACAAAATATGTATGGAGGCTTATAATATGCAATGTGAACACCGGTTATAAGTAATATACCAGATTTAAACGTCCGGGTTAAATTTTCCCCAAAAAAAAAAATGAAAAAAAGAAGGAAAAACTAAACCCTTTCACACACTTCCCCAAATGATCATCTAGTCAACCCACGCTATGCAATTGCACTATATAAGTATTATAAATACAAGAACAACATGTCAACCTACTAGAGACCAAATGGGAATATAATTCACCGACTCCAGATATTTTCATATCAGAGGGTTCGGCTCTGTGGCATTTCTAATTGAACCTATAAATCCTACTGATCCCTCAATATAAATATTTAAAAAATCCTTTGTAATCCTACATGTATTTAAAATGACTGATTTTTGCATTTTTATATACAAATTCTTTGACAAATCTAATATGCTTAAATTTTTAATCAGATTCCTAGGTATTATGCCAGTGGCCGAAATAACAAATGGCAATATTTTTATAGTCCGAGAATGCCAAATTCTTTTAATCTCATTTCCTAAATCTGTGTATTTTCTTATTTTTTCAGAAATAGTTTTTTGAATATTACAGGAATTTGGAATAGCTACATCAATGATATAAGTTATTTTTTTAATTTTGTCATGTAAAACTATATCAGGTCTATTATGACTAATTGTTCTGTCTGTTAGTATAGTTTTATCATAATATATTTTATAAAATTCATTTTCTAAAAATAAATTTGGTTCATATTCATAATATGGTACTATATTACGGCAGTCAATCAAGTTATGTTTAATTACCAAACTTTGGTGAATTATTTTTAAAACCTGATTGTGCCTAAATGTATACTCGGAAGGCGCTAATATAGAACATCCCGATATAATATGTTCTATAGTTTCGGGAAAAGCCAAACATTTTCTACATAAATCATCAATTTGATTTATATCTTTGATTATATGCTTTCTATAATTTTTAGTATTAATGACTCTATCTTGAATGGCAAGCATAAATCCTTCTATTTCTGCGCTCAACTCTCCAATACTCAACCATTTGTTTGACGAAAGTTTGTCAACATACGTTTGGTTGAGATAATTGAAGTGTTTTGCGTGAATAATTTTATTTGACCAGGAATCTAATAATTCCTGGTTAGTATTTATAAGAATGTTGGCATTCTCGTCATATAAATTTAAAGGTGTAATATTTCTATCTGCCTTGCAAATTATTTTGTGCATTTCTGAGCTATTAGCTTTCCTATGGAAAAAATTTCTAAGCATTTCTACCTGATTGTGTTTCAAAGATGTTATTTTGACTACACCTCTACCTCCTAAATTTCTAGGTAAATTAATTCGTTCTATAGCTGAATTTGGATGATGGCAATTAAATTTTGTTAACGTAGTTTTAATCAATCATTCTAAACTATCTAAATCTGTATTGGACCATTTAATTATGCCAAATGAGTACGTTAATAGAGGTATTGCCCAAGTATTTATTGCTTTTACTAAATTTTTAGCAGATAGATTGCATTTTAAAATTTTTCTGATCCTATTTTGAAATTTAATCCTAATATCATTTTTAATACTGGTGTGATCTAATCTATTCGATTGCGGGTATCCTAAATATTTATAAATCTCATCCCCTTTCATACTTTGAATTTTGAAATTTCTAAATATACCCTCGTCTCCATCTACAATTTTGCCTTTCTCTATATGGATAGTTTTACATTTATCTAAACCAAAAGTCATTTTAATATCATCTGAAAAAATTTTAACTACCTTAATCATTTTCTCTAAATTTGATTCAGAATTTGAAAATAATTTTATATCATCCATATATAATAGATGTGAAACTATACTACTCTCTCTTGTATTACCCTTAATTTTTATTCCAAACTTGCTTTTAATTAACATTTTAGAAAGGGGATTCAATGCTAAGCAAAACCAAAGAGGGCTCAATGAGTCTCCTTGAAAAATCCTTCTTTTTATTGAAATGCCCGGTACTACTATTTTCTTACATTTTAAATTAACTAGCAAATCTGTATTCCAAAAGGACATAATACTTTTCAAAAAGCTAATTATAATTGGGTTAACTTTATATATTTTTAATACTTTGATTAGCCACGAGTGCGGGACACTATCAAAAGCTTTTTGATAATCTATATAACAAGTATGTAAATTACGCTTTTGATTTTGAATTTGTTTTAAAATTACAGAATCAATAACTAACTGTTCTTTACATCCCATATGTTTTCTGCGACAACCTTTTTGTTGTTCAGATAAAATATTTTTTTCATCCAAATGAGTATATATTAAATCTGTCAAGCAAGAGGTTAAAATTTTGTATATTGTCGGTAGACATGTAATGGGTCTATATTGAGAGGGATTATTAATATGTTCGCTTTTAGGCAACATATAAGTAATGCCCTTAGTTAGAAAATTAGGAAAATTTTGAGGTTCTCTGACAAGTTTTGAAAGATTTTTTGCAAAAAGAGGATGTAAAGTACATAGTTAGACGTTTGTACCAAAAATTATGTATCCAATCGCAACCCGTGGCTTTCCAATTATGAGTATTTTTTATTATTTTGGCTAACAATTCAACCGATATATCAGAAAAACTCATTTGTTCAATGTCTGAACAATTGAGTTCTTCATTTTCTATCCAGTTACCTGCCTCATTATGTTTTATATCTTTACCTTAAATGTTTGTCCAAAAATCGCGCATATCTGATTCAGATGGCAACGGAATATTATTATTCGAAATAATATTCTGTTTATCGTCAAGTTTGGAATAAAATATTTTCTCATTTTTCTGAAATAATCTATTATTATTTCTTTTATTATACGTATAATTATATCTTTTTAATCTACTTGCTTTTACACCTAATTTTTGTTTTAATAAATCTAATAAATCATTGATTATATTTTCATTATTATTACTACCAATGCTATAACCAAATTTTCTCCCAATTTCATCTACATATCTCAAAATATTCCTACTTCTATTTCCATTTTTATATTCAATTACTCTAGCTATACTACTTCTTAAAAATACTACATCATTTTCTAATCTAATCTGCCATTCTGGTTTACTATAACTATATGATCTATCATCAGAGGACATTAATTTTACTCCTAACTTATTACATATAGTGATAGCACTAGCGTACACTATTGGTAATAAGTTATATTATTTTATTATTATTTTAATAACTATGCTTAGCAAACTACAGTAATAATCAAGCATTGATTGTTTATTTTATTTTACTTTATTGTTTTTGTTCTCTTTCTAGTTCTCACTATGCAAAATTTATTTATTTATTTATTTATTATTAATTTCAATAGCAAGGTTTGTACATGTATGTATAATGTATAGTATAAGTATAGATCCATTTTTTTTTTCACAGACCTCCTCACTAGGATTTCCTGTTCTGAGGTGGCCTGTAGTTTTTTAAAATATTTGTATTTGGTTATGGATTGACTTTATATCAGATTCATGATGTTTGTAATTTTATTATCACTTTGATCTCTCAGCCATGTTTTTACTTTTGTTTTAAATATGTTAATTTCCTTTATATTTTTGATTTGATCTGGTAGAGCATTGTATAATTTCATAGCATGGAATTTATTATTTCTCTGTCCAAAAGATGTGTTCAAACTGGGAGTAACCAGGATGTTATTGCTTACTGCCCTGGTTGAGTATTTATTTTGGGTAGTGGAGTATTCATATATGTTTTTTTTCAGTTTAAATAAAATATTTTTTGAATAAAGTTTCTGTACATTGAAGACTTGAAAGTTATTAAATATTTCTTCCGTCGGAGTTCTAAGCGGAACTTTCAGTATTGTCTTTAGTACTCCTTTTTGGGCTATATTGAGTCGCTCTGTGTGAGTGCTCAAGGCAGACCCCCATCCAGTTATACCGTACTCTATTTGTGATTGACACAAACAATAGTATACTTTTTTAATATCGTTTACGTTGAGGATATTACGAATGTTTCTAAAGAAGTATATGTACCTGGTTAGTTTTTTGTAATTACGTCAATTTGTGAGTTCCATTGGAGATTATCATCAATTTCAATTCCAAGATATTTGATGCTTTTGGAGTGTGCTATAGTGGGACAGAGGCATGATAAGCCTTGATTTTGTTGATAAATTCCTTGGCATGTGTGTAATTTGAGATTTAAGTCCTTCGGCGGCTGCCCTCTGGCTGTTATAGAAAATGTAAGATATTTTGTTTTATTAACATTAAGCGTGAGGAAGTTTCTTTTAAGCCAGGTTTGCAGGAGACTAAGCCCGTGTTCCGCTTCTTTGTAAGTATTTATCCAATCTTTTTCGTGAAATAAAATTACTGTGTCATCAGCAAAACTAATAATTTTTCCTCTTGTTTCTAGGTTACAGATATCATTTATGTATATCAAAAACAATATTGGTCCCAGTACGCTTCCTTGCGGTACGCCATGGTTGATTAGGAGAGGTTCGCTTTTTCGCTTATTAATTTGAACGCTCTGTGTACTCTCCATCATAAAGCTTTTTAGCAAGTTTAGTGTTGTATTTGTCATACCAATTTTTGTAAGTTTAGCAAAAAGTATTTTGTGGTCTATTGTATCAAAAGCCTTTTGTAAGTCTATGAAGATTGCCAAAGTTTTTTCTCCACTGTCTAAGTGATCATATCTGTAATTTTTTCTATGGCGTCACTAGTACTTAAGTTCTCCCTAAAACCATACTGTGTTTCGAATAATATTTTATTGTCTTCTAAGTAGGATAAGAGTTGTTTTTTCAATATTCTCTCCAATATTTTTGAAAATGTGTTGAGTAGGCTTATTGGTCGGTAATTGTTTATGTCATTTTTACATCCTTGTTTAAAAATTGGTATAACAGTAGCTTTTTTGAGAGCCGTAGGGAATATGCTTTCAGTTATAGACAGGTTGACTAAGTATGTTAGAGGTACGATAAGTTCTTTACAGAGATATTTTATTGCATTGGTTGTGATTAAGTCCTCCCCCGAAGAAACATTTGATTTTAGAGAAGAAATTGTGTTTTTGATATCATCAGCTGTAATTTGCTTAAACTCGAGTTTCTTTCCTTGTTCAGGGAGTTCATTTATTAGTATAGCGTCATTACATTGTGTAGCTTGCTTTGCTAGATTTGATCCTATATTTATGAAAAATTTATTGACGTATTCAAGAATTTGGTCAGGATTACCAGCGTATGTCCTTGGGACATTGTTTATATTTAGCACGTCAATTGATGTCATGGTAGCAGATTTAGAACTGGTTATTTCATTAATTATTTGCCACATTTTCCGGGGATTTTGTTTACAATCTACAATTTTTTTCTTGTAGTAGGTTTCTTTTGTATACGTAATAACTTTTTTGCAAATGTTTCTATATCTTTTGTAGAATCTTAACATGTGTATATCGTACGGATTTTTTTTTAGTTTCTTGTGTAACTCGTCTCTTTTTCTTATGCAGTTTATAACATTCTGTGTAATCCATGGTTTAATGTGTAGATTTTTATGTGAGATTTTCTTAATAATTTTTGTGGTATTAGAGAGAATATTATTCTGAAAGAGTTCTATGAAGAAATTCCATGCATCATTTGCATTGTTCATACTTTGCAGTTTTTTCCAATCGGTACATTGTAGATTATGTTTAATGTCATTCCAGTTTATTTCAGTTTTTTCTATTGTTTGTGGTCTTTTCTTGATTTTATTTGACTGGTTTATTTTTTTTGAAAGTATCGTTGTATAATGATCTGTTATAGTTGAGTTAAATAAAATAGTTTGAGTAATATCTTTTGTTTTACTCATTATATGATCTATGCAACTTTCAGTGCTGTCCACTTTTCGAGTAGGTACATTTATTAAGCTTACCAGTCCATGGGATGCTAGCATCTGCAGATATTGAATTCTCTTGGGATGTCCATTTTCTAGGATATTTATATTTACATCTCCAATAAAAAATATGTTTTTCGTGTCTTTTAGAAGGCAGAGTTCCTCATCTACGGATTTAAGGAATGGGTCGATGTTTCTTGTTGAAAGCGATCGGTAGATTGCTAATATAGCCTTTTCTTTTCCGATTTTAATTTTTAGACAATTGGCATCTGTGATAATAATTTCCTCAACTTCGGCTTTTATTTCGTTTTTAATGTATATAATTACACCATCGTTTTGTCTTTTGTTATTCAAACTTGAGTAGGTGGTATATCCAGCTATTTCCAAATTCATGTATTAATGATTTATCCAACATTCAGTAAGTATTATTATGTGTAGATTAACTTTTAAATATTTCAGTAAAATTTTTAATTCATCAAAATTTTTTCTGATGCTTCTTATGTTTTTGTGCAATATATTAAAAGAGTTGTTGTTTATCATTGATAGGTCACTTGGTTCCGAGGTTAGTATAGTGTCAGTCATTTTTTTACTTTAATTCATAAATGTTGTTTCGAAGTGCCTTTTTTTACACAATATTTTTAATAACATCTATATGTTTGATGTAGATTATTTTTTCGGTTGGCATTTTTCGAGTCATTATTTTTCCATCTTTACACCAAACGTAAGAATAGTTTTTTTCTTTGGCAGTTTTTTTGGTTTTCCAGAGCAGTTCCCTTTGATATGGGCTCAATTCTTCTGCAATATAGATTGTTTCAGTAGTGATGTCTGTTATATCTTCATAATTAATATTTTTCCTTTTAGAGATTAGATTGTCTCTAGTCGTTTTTTCAGCAAATTCCACTAGCAGTTTTGGTGTTGGTGAAATGTGTACGTAGGACTATAATATGAAATGCAAACACCAGTTACCACCTTATATTTTAATCATTTGCCTGTAAATACATTTTTATTTATTACTATTATCATTTCAACAACTATGCTAAACAATCCACGGCTATTTTATGTTTTATTTGGTTATTTCATTTTTATTTTAATCTTTCTCTTCTCTTTTTTTTTCTTTTGCTATGCTAAACAGATAACAGTTAGGTACTTTATTTTAAACTTTTTTTATTATTTTATTTTATATACTTTCTCTTCTTTTTATTTCAGAAATTTTCTTTCTTTTTTGTACAAATCATTCTCCACATGTTCATACCCATAATTATTTGACTGTCCTAAAACGGGATATTACTCCTAGTTGGGCAGTCAAAATTTAATAAATAATGTATATAAATGTATAATATTGTGCTAAATAAACAAATAAATAAAATAAAAAATAAATAATAATAAATTACATTCTGTACCCTAAAGGAAAAACGAAAAAGTCTACAGCTATGAGTGGTTTATGCTTTAGGGTACAGCATTGTTATATTAAAATAATACCCCCAACGTAATTCAATACCCCATAAAACTAGTTTTTCAACCAGCTACATTACTGGAATATTCAATACAATTTACCTATATCAGCACCGTAATAGCAAACAATAGAATATGAACAAAATGATTCACGAAATGAAAAAAGACGGCAAGCATAACAAAACCCTTAATGTATAATTTATATCCACGTTATTTGAACAGTGGATGTAATCCACCTCTTACCCGCCCTGGTATAAGTAACAGATGGCTACTCCTTCAAGGCTCTCGCAAGGACTCTAATTTTTTTGAAAGAACGAATCTACATTTAAGTTTGAACGAATCTAGACCTCCGGTGTCCCCGCATACGGTGTTAGGAAGCAGTATGCAAATGCTTACATAATATACAAAATGCGAATAATATAAAGCAAGTCAGGAATAAACTAAATAAATAAAAAAAGATAGCAGAAAAACATAAAAGGCGGCTGCTCTCAGGGTAATGGCATCTTGCGTATGCCGCAAGCATCTGCAAGAAAAGATAATGAAAACAAGTATTGTGATATGAAGAACGCTTGTGTCGGGTGGGATACCTCTCTTGTCATCTGGCAGTACTAGCCAGAATGTGTAAGGTAGTCGGTCTGCCGTGAATGAATCTCAACGTCCGCGCCCTTTAGCCGGTTTCTCGGTTGTGCCTTGACGATAGTAAGTGGGAAGTAGGGGAATGTACCCGAAGACCCTAAGGATGGAAGCGTCGAGTTGCCGGAGGCAGGGCGGAAGGACGCCGAGTTCGCCCAGCCAAACCTCAGGCCTACACATGTCGCTGGGGGAGGCGCAGATGAGTTGTGAGGATTCCATTCCGAAAATATATATATTTTACGCCAGTATATGCTGGAGCGAGGTCTAACTCACCCCAAAATGAGGAAGTTGACATTACAGAACATTTACAGTTCAGTTTCAGCCACAAGAGTCGGAGCTTATTGCTGAATCGCTAAAACAGAAAAAAAATTGCAAAAAAAACGTTATTTGAACAATTAAGTTTATCTCTTTCAATTTTCATTAGGAGAAGGCTAAATAGCTGACGTGTCATCTCGAGATGTCGGCATCTACCGAGCGCTGCCGAAATATCCCGAATGGTTAACGCGTCGGATATTTACGAGTATGCATCCAGGATATTTTTTTTTATTTTATTTTCTTTATTAGGAACATTTACAGGTTTATAACTTTACATGCATTAAAAAATCACAAATTACAATAATTAGGTTATAAACCCAATAACGAATGTTCACATCATGCACCAATAATAATTAAAAAGTCTATAATTATAAAGTTTTTTTTTGTTTAGCTTAATAATATATAGTTAGGAACTAGATATGTCTAGGGATAACCTAGCTATACTGTCTAGTATATAAAGATAAAGGTACAGACAAGATAAGATAAGATAAAAAACAGAGTAGAAAAATAACTAAATGTATAAACATATATTATAATAATAATGAAAATTGAAAAACACCAGACGTAATGTCGAAAGCGTTATATGTAAATATATATATAAAAATATAAGGAAAAGAAAAATAAAAGGGAAATGAAAGTAAAATATTAAAATAAAGTGTTCCAGTTTTATGTTAGATTGAATAAGTATTTTTAAATAAGATAATTACAAAATAAATTTAAAAAAAAATTAAAAACACCGGACGTGTTTAAAAGTGTAAGGTGGAAAAGTAATATATAAATGTACACATACATACACATATATACATTCTTTTAAACTTTCAGTATAAAAATACATAAAAAAATTCAATACAAAGAATACATAAGAAATTACGGTATCAATTTCGTTACAATGAATTAAGTTATTTGTTAATTGATGGGTAATTATAAGGTTCCATTAAGTATTTGTCTAAAAGTGCTTAAAGTGCAAGAAAAAATATCGGTATCGATACATTTTTTGTTATAAAGATTGCATGTTCTTAATAAGAAAGAATTTTGCCTGAGACTGGTTGAAGCACTTTCGATATGAAACAATGACTTGTCTCTAGTTTTCTTACTCGGAATTCTAATATTAATTGATGACAAAAGAGCTGGACAGTCAATATGACCACTCAAGACTTTGTATAAGTAAGTCATATCCGCGATGTCTCTCCTACTTCTTAGAGTTTTAAGTCCATAGTGTTTTATAGAGCTGTCTATGTCATAATGACGCACATGTCTCTTAAAGTTCAAGTGATGTACAAATTTTCTTTGAACAGCTTCTATGCGCTTTGTGTGTATATTATACAGCGGATTCCATACAGGAGAAGCATATTCAAGATGACTACGAACGTAGGAGTAATATAATATTTTGAGGGTATGGATATTGGTGAACTCTTTTCCAATACGGAATAAAAATCCTAACATGCTCATGGATTTCTTAACAATAGTATCCACATGTGCCTTAAAAGAAAGTTTATTGTCAATAAGAACACCGAGGTCTCGAATTTGATTGATTTTTTTAAGTGCTTGACTGTTTGTAATATGATAATCATGTTCGATTGTTTTTTGTTTTTTTGTAAAGGTAATAACGTAACATTTGTCGCTATTCAAGTGGAGATAGTTGGCAGTGCAATAAATATTAAGTCTATTAAGATCTTCTTGAAGTTTATAGCAGTCAAAAATAGAGTTGATAGAAATAAATATTTTCATGTCATCAGCAAAGAGCAAAACTTTAGAGTGCTTAAAGCATTTTACAATGTCATTGATAAATATAGTGAAAAGCAATGGTCCCAGATGAGACCCTTGTGGGACACCTGAAGGTACATTGATAATTTCAGAATTAAAACCATTCACTGCTATTATCTGGGAACGTTTGTCAAGATAGGAGACTAGCCATCGGTACAAATCACCATGTATTCCTAAAGCTAATAGTTTTGACAAGAGTAGACTATGGTCGATTCTGTCAAATGCCTTGGAGAAATCTGTATACACTGCGTCAACTTGGATTCGTTTATCCATTGATTTAGAAATAAATTCAGTAAATACAGCAAGATTGGATACAGTTGATCTTTTTTTCATAAAGCCATGTTGATTCTCAGTTATTACAGATTGAACACAGTCATAAAGTTGCTCATGAACAATTTTTTCAAGGATCTTACTAAAAATAGGTAATTTTGAAATTGGACGATAGTTCTTAGCGTCGTTTTTAGACCCAGATTTGAATACTGGCGTAATGAGCGCACATTTCCATTGGTCTGGAAAGACGCCTTCTTTCAAAGATAATTGAAAAAGCAGTACTAGAGGCATCGATATTTCTTTGACGCACATTTTTATAAAATGAGATGGTATTTTATCGAAACCTTCGCCCAATGACCAAGAGATGTTATTAATTATTTTTTCTATTTTTTCCTTGGAAACTGAAATAGAACAAATGTTTATACCATTGTTTGCTTGGGGAATATTAGTTGATGTTTTGGGAGTTACATTATAATTATAAGTAGAGGCGAAGTGTTTCGAAAACATGTTACATATATCTAAAGGATTGTTAGCAGTTGTATTCTCTAGTTTCATAGTATTGGGTAACCCTGAACTATTTCTTTTACTTTTAACATAAGACCAGAAATTCTTTGGGTCATGAGATATTTTGAGTTCAGCATTTGTTATAAATTATAAGATATGTTATTAAGATGTTATTAATTTGTTATTGGAGTAAGCTTGCTACTCACACATTTATGTGCTAAAAATATGCGAAATTACGCTTAGAAACAGAAAAAAGCCAATATAATTTTATAAGGAATGGTATTGGTTCAAACATAATTATGGAATGGATAGATATTACAAAAAACATAAAGAAAAGATCTACCTCCTGTTAATCAAATACGCGTATGTGTTTAAATAAAGCAGCTATTTTTTATATGAAAGGGAGCCGGAAATAACCCAGTGATGCGAAAATGAAAATTTATTATAGTAATGAAAAATAGTTTTTTTTTGAACACGTAAAATATTTATTTAATATCTTCCAGATCAGAAAACTAATTTCCTAAATCGTGTTTTTGACATGATAGATGAGAGTGTCCTGGCGTTATAAAATAAAATTTTCATAATTTTTAGCAAGAAATTTGCGGAGACAGGGAAGCTTGTAGATTGTATCAGTCGAAACCGAATGGTCCAAGTCGGAAAAGTCCGGGGGAAGACACGACACGATAAAGTTAATCAAATACTTCAATCAGGTCATACCAAGTGAATTATTGAACAGTATGCATGAATATGAATGAAATGAGGAGTATATTCCAAGAAAGAGTTGTTCATGGTCTGTGCTTTCTAAATCGGTTATTACTTCGCTAGATTCAACATATCACTGGAGAATAATAACAATTAATTAAACCGTTTCTATGAAAAAAAATACACCATCTAAGACACGAACGAAGATAGATGGTACTCTTCTGATATTTTACTCAACTGCCATCTGATGAGATAAAGCAGAATTTCATGTTAAAAACTAAGCCATCGACATCTATTGAAAGAAGCTGAAACTACACGAAAATCAATACACTACAGTTCCAATTCACTATAAAGATTCTTATCAATGACAGTCTGTGCAAACAAACTACAACGACCCTTTACTATCAAATAAATAAACAAAGTACTTCATTTACACGCTGAATAAATGTTTACTTATTCAGTGTGTAAATGAAGTACTTTGTTTACGATCGATACTTCAGATATATTTTCATTCAATTATTTCATCGGGCGATGGAATCAACAATCATTTTGTCAACTAATTGCGATCCTTTTTAATAGCCTGTTATAACGAATTGATCAAACGTACTAGTATAAGTATCCAAAGAACAATGTTTAGGTGCCTAATTTGTTCCGAGTCCAATTAGAAACATTTATTTCGCAGTAAATGTAATTCCTACTTTTATTATGCCGAATAAAAGTCTTAATTTCAAATTACCATTAAAATGGATTACACTTGACGAAACTTCTCATTATTAACTGGCTTTTAAAAGTATGTATTTAAATTAATTTTCCAGTATGGACGCACATTTTTATCTCCATTCTTATCTGCTAACATCACTATCATCAATTTATTTTAGCTGGGTCAGGGTCCCTTCGGCAGGGGATCTACAACGGTCAAACCGATAACTTAACCCGAGAGAGTTTCAAGATAAATTGCAATCTAGTCTCTTTTAACCGAAGCAAACTTAGCAACATGGCTTCCATTGATATTGGTGTAACTCTAAATGACCAGCTCAGGCACGGTGGCTCCATCGAAGCCAGAGTCAAGGTAGCCTCTTGGAAGCTGGGCGTACTGTGCAGGGTCCGCAGATAAATATGTACTTTAATAATACACAAATGCTGATCCTGTACAAATCGCAAGTGCGCTGCACTTTTGAATTTGGCAGCCATCTCTGATTTGGAGTCCCTAAATACCTGAAAAAATTCTCGACTCTGCATAAACGGGTGATCGATTTGATAGATACATAACAAACGTATTGTAATCTTTAGAGCATAGTCATCAGGTAGGTATGCTGACCTTGTTCTCCTGGAAGATGCTCCGAGGAATTAGCGTCATTGATCCCTTCGGCACTGGTGAAGAGTCGAGAAACGCTAAAAGCGCGCCCGTTTTTACACGGTTAAAATTTGTCACATGAGAATCATGGATCACTTCTTCCACTCGTTCTTATGTTCAATAGCTCGGCCATCAACCTATTTGACCAGGTTTTTTTATCATTACTTTTAATGACTTTTCGTTGCCCGGTCACCATTTATTTGTGATCATATTCATTTCAGAAAGCTTAATACAGGCAACGTCACTGATACACGTACCACTAAGTAACATTTGTTCATTAGTAGCATGCTCTCATGCTACTAATGAGCATTTTTGGCAGTACCATTAATCTTCCCGCAATTATATACTTGGCTTAGGGGTTAATTGCCTGCGCGAAAAACACCACTTTGGAAAGATGATTCCAAAACATAAATTAGTAAAACACATTGGTTTCCGTCCGAAAACAAGTAGCTCTTGAGTTAGTATCTATATTTATATCACCAAACTAGTAATTAATGTCATAATATATTTATTACGTCAAAAGATAAGTCAAGATTATCTGATGATTTATATAATTGGGATGTCTCGTAATCACCAATTATTTATTAGTCTCCCCAAATCCATAAGGGAACACCCAGTAATTGATCGGCGGGTTCTGACAGAACTGAGATTGCTCTCTCAAGGGACGATTAGCCGCGTGCATAGAGGGAGAGCAATTTTGCACAATGTCGCTCCGCGTGGAGTCGCACGTGGGTCACCAACAAAGTTAATTTTGGGATTTGTTGATTACATACAATTGCGTCTTGGAAAAGCCAATATTATGTTCTTGTTTATTTAACCAATACATATAATATATAATTAACCAATATATACAATATTAGTGGTAACAATACCTCCCTAATTGAGAAATTCTCGTGTTTAGAGAGGGAGCACTATCAGATTGACAGTACTATACATACTTAACAGTTTTTAAAATTTGGATGTATGTAAGACAACTTTTTTATAGGTACATAATGAATGATAAGTTGGCATTTTTTTTTGTACATAATGGAAAATTTTTATACATAATGAAAATACAAGTTGGCATTTTTTTTAACATAATGTGAATTTTCATACACGGAGAAAATATAAGTTGGCATTTTTTTGTTCATAATGGAAATATTAGTTGGCACATATACCTAAATCTGGTTAATAGTAAAATGTTTTTTAAGTTTATGTTTAAAAAATTCATAATTCCTTTCGGATTGTATTTCTTTAGTGAGTTCGTTAAAGCATTCTATGGCTGAGTATGTGTAATGATCTTGGGCTGTTGTTGTATTAAGTTTAGGGATTATTATTTCTCGGCCTTGTGCTAAATGACTTTATTGTTAGTTTATCTTTGTGGATTTGAAGTAATGCATTTTTTTGAAAAATTTTATTCAGTATTTATACTTTGAATTCATCGAATAATTTTTGGGTCGAATAGTCTAATTGTTTCTTTACAATAATTTTGATGAGTCTTCTGTGTACTATATCAAGTGGGGTTAAGTTGGTTTTATTCGCTCCTCCCCAGCCTATTATTCCGTATTGCAGAACTGATTGATCTAATGCATAGTAAACCTTTAGTAGCATAGATTTATGTAGAATATTTCTTAGTTTGAGGAATACGTAATAAAGTTTACGTATTCTGTTTACAGTTTGTTCCTTTAAAATCAAGATACCTACGAGTGGTATCAAGCGTATCCCGTCAAATTTGGGTCGTTTTACTGGAGTTTACAGTGAAAAATATTTACACTGTTAATGCCAAATAGATGGTATTTTTAATTTTAACTCTTTGCAAGACATTGCTTCTGTCCATCATTATTTGATAATCACCTTTATTACCGACATTAATTCAGTGTTGATAGAATACTAGTCTTACTTCAACGAGCTCGTTGGAGTGTACGAGAAATGCATGACGTCTGATATTTTATCTCTGCCAAGCCTGTTCATTCATTTCATAAAAACTTCTAAAGCCGTACGCGAAGAAGTAAAATTTTGTGACTAAGTTTTTTTGTAATTTAAACACACTACATCATGATCAGTGGGTTGAATAACGTTGTTTGCTATACGTGTGATGCTTTTAATTTTATTTACGTTTGTTAACATGCTGTCCTCAAACTCTCTTTAAGATATATATTTTTTGTTGTATTTGGAGGACTCATATTTTCAAAAATAAAGTCTTTGATAAAATATATGAAACTGGGTTATTTTGTGATTGAAAAAATTTACTCGCTCAGCACGGCTGGAAGACTAATTAGCTCCATTGTAGACCAACAAAAGATAAAACACAATGCACAATGCAATCTAAATACTGCGGTATAAGCGCGCTTTTTCATAAATGCGCACATGAACCAAATTCGAATTGGTTTTGGGGTCAAAATTCATGCCGATACGCTCCGTCTATTATGGATTAGTGGATGATTCGTAACTATTTAATGTACAGTTAATTGATGTAGCATTGCAATCCTTCTTTATCCATTGTATTATTATTAAAAAATATTTTTCGAAAAAGTTTAAAAAAAAAAAACTGCCGTGTTAGTAAAATTTACTCATAATACCCTTCGGGTACCTACGAGGGGATTATTCTAATATTAAGGCCCCGCAACCGCGCACAAAAAGAAGATGGAGAGATGTGAAATGACGAATGTTAGAGGAGAGCGCTAGTATTTAAAGTGACAAAATCGATGCAAAAATTGTGAAAATGTTTAATAAAATATGACTCGTTTAAAATAGAACAAAAATCTCGTGTGAAATCTCATAAACAGAATTTAAAGAAACATTGTGAATTTTTTACACGTAGTACTTGTAAAATTAGAAAAAATAACGAGCATACTTTGAGATTAGTTTCTCGAGGAAATTTCATAATAGGCCACTTGCATGGATTTCATAACGACTTGGAAAAAATCGTGTGGATAGATTTTTTACTAAGATTACGAAATGTTAGTAAAAATATTTAGAAATGTCCAGTTTTTTTTTTATTTTTAAATAAATAAATCCATTATTTGGGCTCGTGACGTCACTATATCAAAATGTCCCGTCTCCGAAAATGTTCCTATTAATTTTATAAAATTCCACACTGGTTTATTTTTTTTATATGGCATCACTTTGATTTCAGGCGAATTTTTGAATTTGACATTTAACGTCCACTAGATTTATTGTTTGTTCTCTGCGAATGTATCATTAGGTTTGATTTTTTGACAGATGTTATGAAGAGAACCCCGTACATTTTACGTTGTCCGTAAGTATTTTGGAGGTATAATGATAATGGTGCGGATTTTAACAAATACAAATTTTATAATATTCTTATTATTATTGTAATTTACTAGTACAAGTATATTACATTTGATTTATTTTTATTATAATGATTTATGATCAACAAGATGGATCAAGGAAAAAAATATTTATGAGATTTAATGTTTTTGGTATGCCTAGTTATTCTCCTGTGCCATTCGTGTGAAAACGTTATTTTTTTGTGTAATTATAATTTTTTCGCACCTATAAAATTATGTCCCGTCTTTTCGGTTTATAAAAAATGGTCTGATTTTTCATATTGAAATTTTCAAAAACTCGTCAGGTTTTCGAAAATACGATTAAAAAAAATACGGAACGTCTTAGAATATTTGCATAAACCGGAATTTTTAATTTTTAAATGTGATGCAAGTGGCCTATTACCATTTCGGTGTGGCAAATGTATGGATATTATTTGAAAAAATAACATAAATATTTGTATAAAGTTAAAAAGTATTTAAGATAAATATGTATGTTATAAAACGGTAGAAATTGGGAATGCCGCCGCTTAAGTAATTTTTATTTATTTTTTAGTAGTTTTTTATAATTTTTTCCAATGGAAGAAATGGCCGGTACCGCGTTTAACTGTCAAAAATAACAAATTTGACATTTAACGTTTACGCCTTGTGGTGTGATTTTTGAACGACTTTGAATTTAAATCTGAGGCTTTATTTACTCAGTGATTATTTACTTTTGACGAAATACATAATTTTTTTGGAAAACCTTTTAATATTCATTTGACGGATAATGTCCTTCACTCTAGTTGAGGCCAGCTAGATTCAATAGATAGCGATATTATTATAATAGAAATCTTTCGGCTTTTCTAGATAGCCAAACAACTTCAATAATATATTAATTCTGCGGTAGGCATTTAGCAAAAATAAATTAGAAATTGCGTCGTCCGGAAAACAGAGCTGCATTTCTTTTTTTTTCGATTTAACGGCCCGCAACCCGAATTTCTACCGATTTCTTACATACCTCCCTTAAACATTTGAAGTTTTAAGCTCTTAAAAAAATACATGTTTGAAGATAATGTCTTGATGCTGCCCGCGCCGAAACGCAAATTATGTGAAATTCCCTCGATAGAAAAAATCGCTAATAATGCTCCAAAAATTATTAAAAACAAGTCTGTTTCTATTATCTTATAAATTATATTTGTGAAAAAATTCACAATGTTTCTTTAAATGATACTTAAGAGGGCATTACCAGAGAAAACCGGTAATACGTTATTTTCAAAAAAGTTTTTGTATTATACCACACCCATTTCAAATAATAAAATCATGCAGTAAAATAAATCAATACATTATCTAGCAAACGTATGTTTTAGAATTTTAATTTTAGTTACAATAATATCATTAAAAAATATGTACGTATGTGTGTTTCTAGGCGAAAATTGGTCCGTTTGTGTATTTATTTGCGCACTTACAAACTAATATATTTCAGATTTTTTTAACATTCATATTAAATTTAGACATTATTGAAAAATGATAAATACTTATAATCAACAAATAACTACAAAAAGTACATTATTTTAATAGTTTTATCATAACGCCTTTCAGCATTTTTGGATGAAGGTATAAATTAAAGCTAATTTGAATTGAAATAAATTCGATATTGAGTTATAATTTAAAAAAGCTGGTACGGAGAATAATTAATCTTTCTCATTGTAACCGCCCTGTACGATCTTAAGAACAACTTTCGATGAAATGTGGATTTTCGTCCGCTGGCTGGTTAAACGCTCTTAGATGCTCCCCGCGAGATTTTTGCTCTATTTTAAAAGAGTCGTGTTTTATATGACGTCATTGGTTTTATTAAACATTTTTGCAATTTTCGCATCGATTTTGTCGCTGTAAACGCTCTCCTCTACCATTCGTAATTTCGTATCTCTCCATCTTTTTCTTTTCAAGCCGGGTTGCGGAGCCTTAATGTTTGGATCTATGATTAATTCTTCTTCTTCTCAAGTCGTTTCCTCTTTGCCGAGGATCGTCATCCCTACTCTAATATCCATGAGAGACAATTTCCACTCTGCATGGAGAGCTTCGGACCCCGACGTACAGGACGCCAGTGATAGGTACTTGGTCCCTCCAGCGCATTGGTGACCTTCCTATGCTTCTTCTGTCTTCCTATTTGCCATTGACTATGAGTTTCTATATACCTATCTGAGAGTATCATATTTGTATTGCCTATGATATGTCTTAATCACACTTTTCTTTTGAAATAAAATAACTCGAATAAAATTTCACATCAATCTGTATCTTATCTGTATCACACTAAGGAAGATCAAATTCTTGTACTACTGTACCGCCTACCATAAAATGTTGCAATTGCTTCCCAAAATATACTCATTAAAGAATATATTATGTTTTAATATTGAAATCTCCCGTCCCCCCGACGTTCGCGATCACTCTTGAAAATGTCTCTCTGTCTTGCGCTGCCCGGAATAGCTCCTCCACACTTCTAATGCCGGTCCACTCTCGTATATTTTGCAGCCATTTTGTCTCCTACCAGCTCCTCAGCGACCCTCTATCTTGCCTTTCAATATTAAATGGAGCAAGTGATACTTCTCCCCTCGAAGTAGGTATATGACCCAGATATGAAATTTTCCTGATTTTTATTAATGTAAGCAGGTCTCTATCTGCTCTAGCCCGCCTGAGAAATTTTGTGTTGGTGATCATGTCGGTCCATGGGACCTTGAGCATTCTCCGGTGAAGCCACATTTCAAAAGCCTCTAATTTGTTCATGGTATTTACTTTCAGCATTTAGCATTCTCTGCCTTAGTTTTAAGCGAAATATATATCAGGATTATATAAAATGTGTTCACAACTATGAATATGTCCTCTGCGTGCGAACTCTATTAAAATTTCAAAGACAATAAATAGAGTTAATTTCAAGCGACTTCCCAGGTAAGTATGGTCCCGTTTATATTTTTAGGCAGCATCGCGTTCATTGGTCGATACATTGTACATATATTTTCGTGTCAGTGATCAATGAACCGGTGGATGCAATTTTTAGCCATAAGTTGATTTTAAACATATCAGAATACTCCACTGTCCAACATAGATACACAACCAGGGCAATAAACCAAAATATTCTAGCTACAACCAGTTTGAAAACATCTTTTGGACAAAGAAATATGAAATTCAATGCGACAAAACTATACAGCGCTCTACCAACTCAAACAAAAAAAATAACAGAAATAAATAAATTTAAAACAAAAATAAAAAAATGGTTGAGAGAACAAAGTGAAAATGAACTATCAAACATACTGAAGACCATGTAAAGACAACTGGATACTAAATACAAATGTGGAAAAACTACAGGCCGCCTCAGAACAGGAAACCCTAGTGAAGAGGACTGTGAAAAAAAATAATGTACTTTATAATACCTTAATATAATATAATTTATAAATACATTATGTACAAATTTTGCTGTAGATACTAATAAAAAAAATAAAAAAATAAAATAAATTTTTTTTTTTTGCCTAGTTTGTAGTTTTCCAGATTTTAGAAATATATTGTAAGTTTGTACAGCGCCCTTGTGATGTTTCACCTTTCTATCTCTTTTAAACTTGACATTAAATATTTTTGGAATTCTTCCACCCCTTCAAGTTTTCTTGAACTTTTCTTTTAGCTCTGATCAATATTTAAATTTTTAAGGCTTTGCATGTGTGGACCCTTATTTTCTTTGGTAACTACAGAAAGCTACTTGTAGCTCCCTTGTACTACATATCTTTAGAGATGTGTGTACTTAACTGATTAATACGTTATTTACGACCTTGAACGTAAATATTTTCGTATTTATGTTGTAATTAAACTCCATCAAACGTTGTGTAATTTTTTTGATTTATGATATGGGACTTTAATTACTTTCTCTTTTTGTGGTAACCTTTTGATTCTAAACAGAGCGTTGAGTTTCAAACTGTATTGGTCTCTCTCTTGCAAATCTAACTTTAAATAATTTTTCTAAATGGGCTAACTTTCCTTTGTCGCTTATTATGATTCCCTACATCCTAACAAACTCGTAAATAAACTGTACTTATTGAAATTTCACATGTTTAATTGAATAGATTATTGAATGTAACTCAAATGGTTAAATGTTAGTAAATTTGATTACGATTGTATCTTGTATCTGCTTGGCGCCCCTCCATTATGATCCAGTTGCTATAGGTACATATAAAGATGGATTTAGTAGGTTAATGTAATTAATAGATTGCATATTAGACGAACTCAGAATACCCTTTTTCTGCCGAAAATTTGGCTCCTATCCTCCTGCAAGTAAAGCAGGTGATCAGATTCTTACTAGAAATTCGCATAATCTTCTGGCGCGGATCGGCTGATTGATACCTAAGTTATCGCGTCCCAACCGTCCTTCCTCTTGCCATCATGCACTGCCTTCAGGTCGTCATCCGAGCCTATCTAGATACCCCCAAATTCCTACTCCTCCAAGGTCTACTATTTACTTAGGGCGAACCGGTTTCGTCCTATATGCAATCATATACTCACGGTGTTGTGTAGAGTTACGGGTCGTGAATCCTCCCTCCACGTACAAGAAATGATGTGAGAGTAACTCTGTCGAGTCTAAAACGCTAGCTGTAAGCGGGTCCACATCAATCAATGTACAGTACATAAAAAGATATATATGTAAACTTACGTTTGGGTAGGATTATAACTCGCAATTTGAGGCTAGCTAGTCTCAAATTCCGAGCTCGGATTTCGTGAAAAGGAATTCTGCACAAAACCTTAGCCGATGACCGAATATATACATAGAAAGAGTGGGAAATATTAATAGATACTAATAGAATAAGAAATTATTTTCGGTTTGTTCTGGAGTGCCGAAAATTCCAAGCTTTTTGATTTGTTTGGTTGACAATTTTATTTAAGAGATTGCCATCTCTATTATGTGTTTGGTTAATGGTCCTTGGTTTTTTTTAAGGAGCGACCACTGCCTCCTATTGTTGAACTGTTTTCTAAATTTTCCCCCCAAGGTTCAACTTTTGGTAAAATTTTTACTATCCCGTGATTTTTCAACTGCTTCTTGTAAATGATTGATGTCTATGAGAGTAATTACTCCACAAAATTTTACTCGAATCTTCCTTGTAATTCTTCAATACTCTTCTATTTGACTATCCCGTGATTTGTCAACTGTTTCATGTAAATGATTGATACCTACGAGAGTAATCGTTCTATAAATTTTTCCTCGAATATTCCATGTAATTCTACAATACTCTTTTATTTGACTATCCCGTGATTTTCCAAATGTTTGTTGTACCTATTATTTGTCTAGCTATAATAAATCTGTTTTCTTTCAACTGTTTAGTTCAAAATTTATCTCTTCATGTTCAAATTAAAGATTGCGTTTAAAACTTTTTCTATAATTGCGCAACTTCATGGCTTTGTCCCATTCTAAAAGTTAATACCTATACTTATACCTGTCAACTATCTAATAAAGACCCAGGTACATCTACCTTTAAAGCATTTGACACAGTGTCCTACTGACCGAGTTGTTTTATAAACAGTTTTAATTATGTAAACATTCCCGCTGTCCTCGTGACCTAGATTCCAAACGTGAGATATTTGTTTACTTTTAGAACATTCCTGAACGTGAGCTTATATGGTTCTAATTTTTTTTTTCTTTTGAATTTAATAGTGGTAATTTCTTTTTCGCAAATGTCTTATCTATTCCCCGATAAATATAGTCATAATGCATATATATATACATATATATTTTGTCTCAATAAATAAATATACTGATATATACAATTATATTTTAGTTGAGATAAATTCTAATATCATAACTCATTTTTTGATCATTTTATATTAGCTGAAGTTATAATAAATAGTACATATACTAAAATAAATACAAAACTTTAACTTGGAAATTTGTCAAACACATAACTATTTTAAATAGTTACGGATAAATTCAAAGATAGGCATTCGAGATCGATACCTTTACTTTTTAATATAAGTGTGTTTCTTTTTGATTAAACTTTCTTGGAATATATATATACATATTATATTTTAATATAGGTACATACCACATATTAAGCAAGTAATATCTTGTTATAAAATTAATTCAAATACCAACTGTTTGCTGCATACCGATCTCTCCTTGGCACCTGAAATTTTTTTTTTTTTTTTTTTTTTTTTTTTTTTTTTTTAAATAAAACTTACCCCTTTAAGGTTTTTTATCCGACCGGGAGCTACACGGTAAAACCTTGTTATGTTTTCCTTACCTAATACCTATTCTTATGTTATCAACTAAATTCAAATAAAATTGTTCCGACTTCAATTTTATTTTATTCCCGTTTAATCTATCTAAATTAAATGATGTTTATCGTTCTAACTGCATTTTATTTCAAAACCCGTTGATTAAATAACTTTTTAATGATAGTTACTTCACGATTAATTTCGAAATGGTAAATCGTTACTTTTATTTAGCAATAAAATATCATTATGTATTATCATTCATTTTATTTTAATTTAATTTTTTTTTTCAAATTTTTGAATCTAATAATAGATTAACACTTTGTGGTAGGAATGTGCCGCCCAATTGTAAATTATTTTGCCGAATTATTCTGATGTAAAATTTTATCCATTTAATTAAATCGGAAATTATTATTAAACACTGTTTTTTTTTTTTTTTTTTATTCTGCTACATCAACAACACTTTGACTATAGCACTTTATTCTCCCTAAATTTTATAATTTTTACGAGTAGATTTATTTCGACTAAACTATTTTTTTAAATTAATAAAAGACTGATACTTAATTTAAACACTCAATTTAATTAAAGATTTTCGTTGAACTTTTCCGTTTAACTGAACGTACATTATTTTTTTATAACTTTTTTTTAATTTGCACTATTTTTAAATAATTAATATAAATATTTGATATTTGCTAGAACTCTTGCCGTTTAGACTGAACACACGTAATTAATTATCACTTCTTTACTTTTTATTATTATTACATCGCTTTATTTATTTACCACACCGACACTTGTCCCGAAGTTTCTAAGTCTCAAAATATGATATTTATTGATTATAAAAACCGAACTTTCCACTAATCAAACTGTATATATCACAGAACTTTTAACTTCTCACAATTAAGTAAAACGTAAACTTTATTTCTATTTCCACTGATTTTAATTTCTCAAATCTTTATAAGTCACTGACTCGAATATGAAATGTCTGAAAGTCCTGCGATTCTAATCACTTAGAATTTTTTTCACAAGTAATTACCGAGCGTTTTCGTTGCGTCTCACGAACTTTCAACTTTTCACAACCGGTGCTGACTGCATTTTATTGCAAAGTCTTAAAATTTATAACACTTAGAAAATTTTCAATTAATAACCGCTTTATACGTCACGTCACGTAACTTCCACGTTTGATAATCCGACGATTGATCCCCCAAATGAGCCATGTCCTAGATTATATACCCATCCCAGGATTAGAATGGCCTATCTAAGCTATCTTTGATTCACGAATTTAACTTCTAACAACTCGAGATTTCATATATCGATTCTGTCATTTTTGTTTAACTGTCGTTAGCCCCACCTTTCATGACCTGCCTTCATGCCCTATCTTGTCTAACATTTTTCCAGGATCGGACCGGCGATATTACGTCAAAATGCCCCTCATTCCTTTGTCTGCTGGTCTTACGAATTTACCTCAAATATCATGATTTTCGTATCCTTTTTTCTCTCAAAATATAATAGGTACGTCTTCAATAAACTCTATATAATTCTCAATTTTGTTTATCGCTACCAGAACATGAACAAACTCATGCCAAAACTTTTAATATGCATTTTCCAATTTTCTTTTTACTAAATTCCTCCATATCTTCATGCCACCTATATGGATCAATTCAATTTTAAACTGCATCGTCTCTACTTATGTCGTAGACTCGAATTTTCCTTTTATTCACGATGTTCCTTTTTTGATTTTCCTCATTCATTCTCATGTAACTTTCCACAATTATGTGATTAATTACATTCCAAGCCAAATTTATTGTTTTCATCGATACTTCTGAATTTTCATGAGTTTTCATTACGGAATCATCTTTTAATTGTCTTTATTTTCTTTTTTACTACCCCCCGTTTCGTCTTTGATGTATGTCACCTCTTAGAAAATTTCTTTTTCTATATACTACTACTTTTTATGTTATTTTTCACATTTTTTATAGGAAACACTCCCACTTCGGTCCTTAAATTTCTGACATTTTTATTACGTCCTATGGATCATCCCCCAAATTCCGTCCCTTTCTTACCTAAATCCACATTAATTTAATATTTGACACCTGTTTATGTCTGGATTTCGAGGTATTGATCAATAACTCAGCTTTTATTCGAGGGTAATAAAAAATAATGGTTTTTAGTTAACATAAACTACCCATAAGACCAATGGTAATTTTTATCGTCCTAAAAGCCATTAAAATGGGTTTAATCACCTAATATCATGTTCGTTTTCTTATTGTTTAAACAACAAAATCACGTGTGAGATCGTCAACCCAAATAATGTTTCATTTTTCCTTGCAGTCTGTCCTATCTCCCATAGAATTCTCCTCAAACAATTGACGTAAAACAACCCCTTCCGTTTACTTTATCTAACGCAATGTAACTAGAATGACCACCCTATTTCAAATATATAACGATATCTATTTAAACTCGTCTGAAAACGCAAAATTAAGTCGAAATCTTATATTATTCAATAAACACTTCCGTTTAAACGTTCATTTTTTCCATTAGATTCTCTTTTCAAAATCGTTTTCCCGGACTTTATTGCTTCATCTAAAAGTGACATTCCTAATTTTCCAGCGTTTTTCTTCCTTTTAAATATCAAACGTCCGTTTCTCTCCGAATCTGGCCTCCTATTGTTGATCACGTACTCGTTATACAACTGAATATTCCTGCAGTAGTTTTTCCTATGTTTCCCACGTCTTTTCTTTATCTACCTCTTATTATAATTTTTCTTGTTATTTTCTTGCATAATTTTTTCAACATAATATGGATTAACTTGTTCGTTTCTTGCGGTTGTCGATACCTCCATTGCACCGAATGTTTATTTTATCTCTAGGGTCATTGTATCCAATGCACCGGGCGTGAGACCCTGTTTACATTATAGTGTAGTGATCTTTCGGTTGATGACGATATTTTTTCCCATTAATCTCTGACTAATTGCCTAGTTCAAAGTCCATCTCTTTGTTCAAAATATGAATACGCCTTTCACTTTTGTGATTGGTCTGCTTAATTATTTATAGCTTTCTGCTTAGACCTGATTGGCTGTTAAAATATCAATATTTAGAATTGAGCCTAAAGAAAGGGTCTTTCCCTGTGTCGTGACGTTTTTTAATACCATCTGTGATCTTTTTATCAAAATTCATCTCAATCTGTTTAATTTATAGGTCCCTACTGTCAACAAGAATTCAATTTACTTTGATCCGATAGATGTCGCAAGTGTGTCCGTTTTATAGTCTGAAATATTATTTATCCATTCGTAAGGTGGAATCTACGACATTTTCTTATTTTCACTGTTGATTAATGCAATACATCACACCCTTGAGGTGATTTTTCACAAAAATGGCGCTAGACAAATCATCCAAATATTATTATTGTTTCTCTAAGCCGGAGTCCTTAGTTTGTTTCTCCAGGCGTGTCCTCAGTGCAACTGGTTCTGCTGTGCAATAATACAATGAAAAGCATTCTACACATAAACGCGCTTACCTATGACCAAACACAAATAATACAATGAAAACCATTCTACACATAAACGCGCTAACCTATGACCAAAAACAAAGAATATAATAAAAACCTTTCTACACACAAACGCGCTAATCATGACCAAAAACAAATAATACAATGAAAACCATTTTTCACATAAACGCGCTAATCTATGACCAAAAACAAATAATTCAATGAAAACCATTCCACACATAAACGCGCTAACCTACGACCAAAAACAAATAATAGCTACAATGAAAACCATTCCACACAAACGCGCTAACCTATGACCAAAAACAAATAATACAATGAAAACCATTCCACACATAAACGCAATAACCTATGCCCAAAAACAAATAGTACAATGAAAACTATTCCACATATAAACGAAACATATAAACATAAAACCTATGACCAAAAACAGTTAATAAACAAGATCTTTCCCGGACAAAAATGTTATCATTTTGTTTTCTTCGGGTCACTGATGGGGCTGCCAGCCATCTGACGCTGACTCGGCACATTCTAAACACCTTAACAAAGTATTTTAAAAATATTTTTACAAGAATTTCGTCCCTGTTGTGGGAGTAATGCCATATATTTTCTTCTGCATTTTTTGTCGGCAAACAGATAATTTATTAACAGCTTTATTTTGCTACATTATTTATCAGCAGTCTTCTCAATTTATTTGTAGCCTGTTCAAATATCAATATTGCAGAAATTAGCACATCAAAAAATCTGACAGCGGCTGTCAAACTAAACAGTCTGTGGGTTGGTTTTCTTCGCTTTAGAACGATTATTTGAGAATAAACAGTCGAGACATTGAAAAATACAAAAAATATTTCGTAAATATTTACGAATTGCTCTTTATATCGCAATATGTTTTCCTTTTTTTGGGCGATTAGGAAATTATTATTGGGAGTGGTAAAAAAATTATGGGTTATTGCTATTAATTTATTTTTATTGATGAATTCTACTGCAGTGCGGGTTATACTCACTTTCGGTATTTTAATGCACTTTTTTTCAATTTGGGAGGCTCTTATTGGAAACATTTATTGGATAACGAACACCCCTGCCTTAGGTCACGCCAAGTGGTTCGCTACATTTGGTGCATGGGTTCACGGGGTGAGGTTTATGTAGGTCTTGGCGGTGAATGCATTTGCCACCTACTTGGTGACAGGCTGGATCGAAAGAGACTGTTTGAAAGAGACCTAACATAACACAGAGAGGTCTTAGTTAGTATGACAGACAGGTCTTAAGTAATAACAAAGATTGGTCTTATAAGTAAGTATGACAGAGAGGCCTTAAGTATTAGTTATTAATCTTCAAATCTGATATTGATTCCAGGGGGTGTTCGAGTTGATAGTGTTTAAATACTTATTTTTATCATCATTTTTTAATTGCTCTAATAATTTTATGATTCTTAAAATACTTATTGAATAGGAAATAATTTCCCGCAGGGCCAATGTTAACTAAGGGGATGCCGTGTGAAGGAATCCATCCGTCCAACTGCAGTGCAAGACGATGGATCCAGAGATTCTGGCTGGAAAGGTCAATAGACCTTCCTCAACCAGTTTCTCGATACGGCCCGCCACGCAGCAGGTGGGCAAACGTGCTGCCAAGACTTAGACAAAGTTAGAACTAGTTACGGAATACGTGTATCTTGGTGTTACAGTAGATTGATTTTTTAAATGTGTCAAACATATTTAAAAAAACCTGTAAAAGACTCGGATCAGAATCCACACATTAAATTTTTTCCTATCAATTGAAATACTTAAAATAATTTATATCACTGGCAGAATCTATTATAAGATATGTATTAAAAATATGGGGAAATACTACTATAACTAATCTGAAACAAGTCCGAGTTGTACAAAACGCAATTTTATTAGTCGTCCCTAATATTTTCAAACAGAGACATAATACCCCGTTGCTGTTTCAGAGTGCCAAAATTTTACTTGTTAAGGCACAAAATTAGAATTCAGCACATATTTACCCCGCAGAATAAAGATAAATTAGAATATAAATACAGCACTAGATTCACGCGCAACGACGGGTTAATAGTTCCGAAATTTAACGATAAGTACGGACCATTTATTACCTGACACTATAAAGCAATGTAATTCTATGAATAAGGTTAAATATATGGTGAAAAATTGGCTATCGGAAAAAATATTTATATTGATATGTACGAAAAAATGTTGAATCTGTAGATATAATAATATGTAAATTTTAAACTATAAAAATGCATATGTAACTAAAGTATTTAAGCACCTGTTGAAAAGCCAATTCAATTGGCTTAGCAGGACTTGTTTGTTGATTATATGAATTATCTATTCTTTCAATAAAAAAAAAATAAAAAAAACCTCACCCTTTGAATCCAGGCACCCCTGCTCTAGTCACCGAAACAAACCACTTGGGGTGACCTACGGCAGGGGTATTGTACCTACGCCCGCCTCCAAATTTGAATGCAGTATAATATTATTTTCATCAATGACACCACATGCTAGTTTCAGAATATTGTAAAATTTTTCATTTGCATTAAATGTTATTGAAGTTTGTTGACAGTTTCGAAAATCACAATGTCACAGTCTATTAAATAATTACAGCTGTGGTTGTTTAACATTTCCAAGCGAGTTAACAATAATGCTCGTCTGGTTATTAAATGTGTTGGTTACAACACAAAGCACGTCATTATAAATATATTTGACGGTGTTTGTTAACCGAGATTTTGATGTTTAAACCGTCATTAAATTTATTGTATCGTGGTTTACGATATTTGAGAGAAGACTAGATATGGATGCCGCTGCCCCGGGAACTATTTATTGGGGTGATCGGACAACTCAAGAGAAATCTCAACTCAGAACCTTCAATGGAAAGTCATTAAAAGTGATGGAATTAATATATTAACAAATATTTAATTAAATGAATATAATATTAGCAAAACCCAATAACATAATCTGGAGACAGAAAAATCAGAAAACGATATTGGCACCTCTGGGACTCGAACACAGGACCTTCTGCTTACATGGCAAATGCTCTAATAACAGAGCTAAGGTGTCTATATCCAATTCGGTCCTTTTAACTAGATCATACTTCGATTAAGAACTACCAACGTTATCTTCATTTTCTTAACGCCAATCTTAATATATTATATTTATCAATATCTTTTTCTGATTTTTCTGTCTCTAATATTGTCTTCTATTAATTGCATATTACAATTTGAGGTTTTACTCCTAAAGTTATTAAAAAATATATAAAAAAAATAGTTTAATAGGTTACGTTAGGTTCGGGTTATGGGCTAATTTAATTATTTTTTTTCATAGCTTTTAATGAAAAAGGTGTTGAGTTGACTCGATTCTAAGTTGGCATGGAACCATTTATTGGATAACTAACACAAATTGTTCGCTACTTTTGGTGACTAAGCAGGGATACCCGGGTTCATGGAGTAAGGTTTACCTAAGTCTTGACAACACATTCGTTTGTCTACCTATTGCGTGACGGACCGGATCGGGAGAACTGGATGATCTTCTTCTTCTTGTTGTGCCTTGTCCGTTCAACGGACGTTGGCTATCATGTTGGCTATGCGGACTTTGTTTACTGCGGCCCGGAACAGCTCCACGGTAGACTGGCCAAACCACTGTCTCAGGTTTTTCAGCCATGAGGTTCTCCTTCTTCCAGGGCCCCGTCTTCCGGCAATCTTTCCCTGCATTATGAGATGCAGGATCTCATACTTCTCTGGATGTCTCATCACGTGTCCAAGATATTGAAGTTTTCGAATTTTTATGGTTTTAATTACTTCCTTTTCTTTATTCATCCGAACCATAACATCTTCATTTGTGACCCTGTCCATCCAGCTTATTTTAAGTATTCTTCTGTAGATCCACATCTCGAATGCCTCAAGTCGCCTAATTAATTCTTCAGTAAGCGTCCATGCTTCCATTACATAAAATAATATTGAAAATACGATGATGGAGATGATGGAGACCTTTTTACCTCACCAGCCGGAATATCTTGACCCATCGCCTTATACCGCAGTGGGAGGGATGGACTCAGACGTCTATGTCCACGCTTCCATTCCATAAAATAATATTGAAAATACGATGAAGGAGATGATGGAGACCTTTTTACCTCACCAGCCGGAATATCTTGACCCATCGCCTTATACCGCAGTGGGAGGGATGGACTCAGACGTCTCGAGGACACATTGACCCCCAGATCCCAACACACCCTTCCAACATACCTTTTTCCTTCCTAGAACTTCCGTTTTTATTCCTATCCCTAAAAAATACTCCGCACAGCATCCCCAAAGATGACGTAGGTCCCGAAGGAATTATTTTTCTCAGGGCCTCCTGTGCGGAGCATAGAGAGATAAATTACAGGAGAATATTGTAAGGGTTTCCGGTTCGTATGCCCGAAGTAATTTCAACGTTTTTCCTTGCGTTATCACTCTTGTCTTCGTCAATTTATTTCGTCATGTTACTTATCTTAACAAATTTTTAATTTGGCGGAAAGAATTTTTTTTATGTGAATCCACAAGAGTCCTAACTGCTCCCATCTGGAGCCAGTGAGACTATGGCCTCCCCAGTTAGGAAATGTTGTGAGGCTGAAGAAAAGTGGGGAAGGGAAAGAGACGGGGAAGAGATAGGTGGTGACTGGCTATCTAGATCTAGTCACTAAACCCGGCTAAAGCCATTTCAAGCAACGAATCAATTCTGAATGATGGTCTTACACCAAGGCGATACTGAGAGTATCTTGCACTATAGAACGTGCCACAAACACATCTTATATTATTTTTAAATTATCCACTGGAGCGCTTTTTGCCGTAATACGGCACTATCTAAAAAACCTCGGATTGCTTTGCTGCCAGTTTTAGGCAAATTTTCCCAAGATGCATTTGTACTTAATTTGAATGTGATTTGATTTTTTTAATGTGGTTTAAAATGGTCACCAAAAAATCACGAGCATTCCGAGGAAAAAAAATTAAATCGGTCTGTCGCTCGAGTGGTTTAAATCGTGAAAACACAAATCAACCAAATAAAATTTAACTGCGCACGCAGAGATTTGAACCACTGGGACCGTTGTTGACAGTAAGAGCAATGAAAAGAAGTAGGCACAATTTGTCAATTTTTTTTTTTTGTAAAACTTATCTAACATTATTAATTATCAACAATTTTCCACTGACATAAAAAAATTCAATTGCTTTTCTAGGGCTTAGAAGTCAAAAGGTCTTTTGTAGTTGTAAATTAGTGTAGTTTGTATTTACCTTAGCTTACTTAAACTGCACTCAAAAGTAGTTACACCAAAACTCGTATAATATTACAACAGTCTTACTAATAAACTTTTAAATTCTTTTGCATTCTACACAGCTGATCAAAATTGTATTGTAAATGGTTGTATACCGATTGTGTAACATTTAAAAAAAATTATTGATGAGGGCCTAATAATTAAATAGACTGGTTGCTTACTTTTGGTTATACATAAGAGACCATTTACTCGTTCTCCCCAGGCATAAAACTGCTGTGTTTGAAGGTAGTTTCAGCGGTTCCGCGACTTTTAATCCCGCGAAAAAAATACTTCCTGATAAAATAACCCCGACAAACTATCCTCCGACAAAATATCCTAGGGACAAAACATCCCCCCAACAAATTATCTACTAAAACCTAACCTAACCTAAAAAAATATAACCCAACCTAACCTGGCCTAATCAAACTTAACCTAACAAAAAATGGGACAAAAATAATACGGACATCCTCTAAAGACAATAAATTACTATGCAAAAATTGTATATAATGTTAATTAAGGTTAGGTTAGGTGAGATTAGGTTAGGTTTCAGTAGATATTTGGTTTTGTCCGTAGGATATTTTGTCCTTGGGATATTATGTCGAGGGATATTTTGACGGGGTATATTGTGTCGGGGATATTTTTAAAACTCGTGGTACCAGTTTCACCTTATCATCACAAAAACTTTGGAATGAAATGCAAGAGTAGATATTCGAATAGATAGCGGTTTTACATTCCACGTGCAGATATTCGAATAGACAGTGATATTTCATTCCACTGTCTACTCGAATATCTACACCTACACCGTTGCAGTGCATCAAAAGCTCTGCGGTGAATGGTTGCTGACTGTGCAGTCAACCACACAACCACATAATTGTTAGAATGTACAATGAAAGGGTTACTTGCTTGTGTTTTTGATTATATTATTTAGTTCCCGCACTAAACACCACTCCTGAGTGAGCGTTGGGTCCGAGCTCACCCCAAACCACGCCCTACGTACAATTGATTATTTACTTTTTTTTTACATGAATAGCGCACAAGAGTCCCAACTGCTCCCGTCTGGAGCCAGTGGGACTATGGCATCCCCAATTGGGATATGTTGCGAGACTGAAGGTAGTGGGGAGGGGACAGAGATAGGGAAGAGGAATACATTACTTATTTTTTTATTTTATTTATTTTTTTTTCTATTCTAAGCACTTGATTCTTTATTTAATAAATCTGTTGTGTAAACGTGTATAATTATGAGGATCATAATATAATACCTTAGATTATATTATATAATATCAATTTGGGAGGCGGGAATGGGTACCGCCGCCCCGGGAACCTTCATTGGATAACCAACACCTCTGCTATAGGTCACCGCAAGTAGTTCGCTACGTTTGGTGATTTATCAGGGGTGCCGGGTTCAAGGGGTGAGGTTTCTCTAGGTCTTGGAGGTGGATGACCAGGACACACTGAACCCCAGATTCCTACCCACCACTTAAACCCTTTACTTTTCCAGAACTCTCCTCTCCTTCATTTTCTTAAAAAACCCTCCACTCAGCATCCCCAATGATGACATAGGAAAATAATTTCCCTCAGGGCCTCCTGTGCGGAGCTCATGTAAAAAATAAATATATGTATATATAGGAGACGTGTAGGATTGCGCCATCCTCCCCAAATCCTGGAATAAAAACATATATTATTTTTTTTAATATTATTTGCTTTAAGTTTATTTACAGGATTTCTTTTAATTATTATAATTATATTTTGTATATTAGCTATAATATAATATTAGAGGCACTGCTGAAAACCAGCTTCATTCCGGGAGAAATCCTGAACGTAAAGCTGAGCAGTGACCAATGGAAGCAATGTTAAAAAAAACATCGGAGTGTGCAATTGACACGCTGTAGAAGTTAGTTCAGAAAACTAAAGTAGACAAGAGTGGGGTGACTATGAAGCATTTTTTTTTATCAATGTGAAAGATGATTTTTTCCGTAAATATGCAGTCACAAAAATGGTTATTTTTTTCGATTTAATAGGATTCGATCCTTGGTCCTCTGAATGTCTGGCCGCTAAAATTCGTTAGGCGCTTTATATACCACTGGAATATAGAACACTTGGGATCGTGGACTTACCGTATTATATTGGAACCGAGTAATAAATAAATGTTTTATTACTATCTCATTCCCTCGCAGGCTAAATCCTATAAATATGTGTTTTTCCCTTTTTAGTGTCGCTCGCTTCCGTTTCACTGAGTTTCAAATCACAACGGTGCTAAAGAAGTTTTCACTTCAAAAAGATGTTTAAATTTGTAAAAATCTGGTGGCAGCGCCTTAGTGGGTTCCTGGTAGTTGATTATATTTTATATGATATATATTATAATATGTTTATAGGTACCGTACAACGTGTGTAGGTAGGTTCTCATTTAAGTGAAGATAATAGGAAAAATAAAGATAACAATAAAAAGATGACGATATTAATATTGACTTATAAGAGTGTAGGTATTTAATAATAACTAACTGGTACCCGGCATGCGTTGGAATGCCATTTAATAAAGAAATTGTTTCCCCCTGCGTTTCCTTTCCCATTCGTCCAGTTCCCCTTCCAACCCCTCATTACTCTCCCGCGTTCTTTCCCCCTCGCGTTTCCACTCCGCCTCCTCCACCTTCCTTCTCACCACTCCACTCTCCCCGTTTCCCCGTCCCGCAAATCCCCCTCCCGAGTTCCTAGATTAGTAGATTCCCCTCCCCCTCCCTGGTCACCCCTCCACTGTTCCATAAATTAATTACTGGTACATTTAGTTTTCAAACAGCTCGCGTACCACCTAATTTAATTTTTTTATACAAATTTTATAATGCCAGAGCTCACCAGACGATAACGAATGCAACAAAAAAATAATTATTCAATTTGGTGAATTCGTTCGGAAGTCATGCGCGTACATATTTTTCGGCGATTCATTTTTATTTATATATATATATATATATATATATATATATATATATATATATATTTATGTCATACCACATTTTGTGGCTCATCTTAGAAGAAGCCACTTAAGTTGCTCATTCTTTCGCATGTAATATATACTTACGTAGATGAAGTACCAACATGCTGTCTTTTAAATTTTGTTTAAAATATGGTCAGCTATAATATGTAATCAAAAATTATGTTTATTTTTAAAAAAAAAATATCTTAAAATAACGTGCATTCCTTGATCTATTTTAAGAACACACTTACCGCATCACGCTACGTTGCCAAGTTTAATGCTACATATACATACCAATATAGTTCATATGAAGGTAGGTTGACAGAACAGGTCGGATGTTGCTTATTCACACATTTATTATTTCAAGCGGCCGTTTTTGATTATTGGCGCGTTTTTTTAAAATTGGAGTATGATTTGCTAATTAATATTGTTATTTATTTGGTGTTTACGGTTGTTTTTTTTTTGTGTTAAGGTTTATTTTATTATTATCACAAATAAAATTAGGTATTTAAATACATATTGGTGTAGTTTCTTTTATTTGTTACATAATTATTTTATCTTAGTTTTATTAGTGTTTTCGAAAAATTATGAATAAACTTATTAGAAATATATTACAAAATTTACTTTGTTCATTGATTCGTACGCTTCTTTAAGTTGTAGGTTGGTTTGCAAATTATAATTTTTAATATGTTTATTAATTTCATGTTTACATACAGTTTTATTAAAATGTGTGTAAAATGTAATTTTTATATAATGTTTTACATTATCATGTTATACCTACTTATCTTATCTTATCTTACCCTATAATTATTTTTACACGTGTAAGCATTGTCTCCAGTTGTATGACACATAGGTAGGTACCTACCTTCCACCAATTTTATACACGTATTCTAATTTTATTATTTTCTATAGTATACATTGTACAACCAACGTCTCTACAATAGGCCGCCCCAAATGGTTTGACTAGGTGTCGCATCTGGGAGAGGGTGGTTGAGGGAGACCTTTTAACCTCTTCAGCCTGGCTCTCTCGACTCATCACCTTGCACCGCAGTAGAAGGGATAGACCCATATGCCCGTTACCGACACACTAATCCCAAGATTAGTGTCGGTGTGTGTGTGTATTAGAGCACAGGCGTCTGGTTTGAAAGCTGTCCTTGTTCTACTGGTATTTCAATGGAAGATGCTCCGAGGAACTAGCGTCATTGATCCCTTTGGCACCGGTCCCTTTAGTCGGGTAACACGTCAAACGTGTGCCCAACATTTGTCACATGAGAACGGGTCATTTCTACGACTCATTTTTGCCTGCCTCTGTGTGTCCTCCCTCCTACAATACGGGTCTCAAACGTACCTTTCAACATTTCAAGGGTGATAAAATAAAAACGATCATTTTGAAAAAAAACTCTTTAATTTGAATTTTTAAAAACAAAAAATATTACTATACATACTAAAAAAAGTGTGTAATCATTTGAAAAATAACATAACACAATAAAAAAATAATTATAGCCTAATAACTTTATATTCACAATCATTATAAAAACAGCATAATATAATAAAAAATTAAATCATAATTAAAACCAAATAACTTTTTATTATACATCGTTCACGAAACATTTAGCGTTGTACATTACAGAAGAATCCTTCGTTTTTTTTTTATTTAACAAGGGATATCAAATTATACCTTGCACATAAATTTAACAAAAACTAAAATAAATTATAACCCTCCACAACCAATATCATGATGAAAGATAAAGGGGCCTTATTCGCCCGGTACTCTGTATGCCAGTATTACAAAAGATAAAATATATGGAACTGCTATAACGACTGCCAATGATCAAACTATGGAACAAGCCAACAGCTACTTTACGATTGCTTCACGCTTTATATCAGCTGTAGTGGAATCGGAGTCGATACCTTTGGATCGTTCAATCGTTGAAGCCGGTATAGCGGTCTCTTAATCAATACAATTCATTTGAATTCAAGTTAAGCATCCTGGAGGTAGAATTCTCTTTTTCTCTGCAAATCCTTAGGTAAGGGCAATTTCTTGACACGGTGATTATTAATAAATGTATTAATTTGCTTCCATGACCTCATTGACAATATTCCTGTTTTTTTTTTTTATTTCGTTTATTTTCGTAGCGCCAGGATCAATCCCTTCGATGAAATAATTTGCAAAGTTTTTATAAAGTTCATCTTTTTCTTGATTAACTATAATTTTTAACCTCCTTCTAACTATAATTTTTTTTGCCATATTCCCATCAAGTAAATTACTTGGTAAAGACTCTTGGTCATTTTCTAAGCTATTATCCAACGTAACATGATCCACATTTTCTTTATGTGATTCTTCAGGTTGAGGGACGGAATCTATTTCATTTTGTAAAGTTGTTGTAATGTTCGTTCCATTATCAGACTGTGATCGGCAAGATATTTTTCCCTCAGCTAATTGCAGTAAATTCAAGCCAACTTTACCTTTCTCAAGAGCTAGTTGTGGTATCATGTAATTCCCTTTATGTGTACCTGGTGTATGCCCTAAGAAATGAGACAAAGCGTTTACATAAGCATTATTCTTTCCAGCTACTTGGCTCATGGTTGCAACATGGTGTCGCAGCCCAGTTGAAGTTATATGATCTGAATTCACAAAGGAAAACTTGTGTCTTAGTTCCCTTAAAATTTGCGTGCCACAAAAATAAGGTTCACCTCCTAGTTTTGGGAATAAAAATTTGTTTTCATTTGGAATTCCAACTAAATTTCTGTATGCAAATATAGTGTCTACATTTTTTTTCATCTGATTTCGAAGAAGTATTGGAACTGTTCTCCCCCTTTTTCCTGGGATATGGAAGCAATATAATGTATGTATAGCATTTTGCTCCTCAGAACTCATGATTTCCAATATTTCTTAAGGAATGTCTTGTTTTTCACTTTGGCTGGCTATATAATTTTCTAATGGAGCTCTTGCAACTTCTCCTGCCCTCCTCCTATTAAAAATTATAATATGAGCAATTGTTATTTTACATAGCTCCTCATAGGCGATATAAGACTTTTCACATTCAAATCGTTGAGCTATATTCACTTCTAGTTTCATAACTTCCGTGCATATTTTTTTTATATCAGTAGTTAAAGGCATGACATCAGTTTTCAGCATTTTTTGAGTTTTCCTTGATTTTTCAGCGTTAGTAGAAATTTCAAATTTCCAAGCGTGACCAAAGATTATTTTAAATTCAGACAACTTGTTTTTTATAACAACTTTGGATGAAGTGGTCAGCACAGGATTCTGTATTGTTTTACGCATCAAAATATCAGCACAATCTTTTATAGCTGTACAAAGTCGTTGAGGGATGCTAGGAATTTTTACAGAACCTGTACTTTCATCGTAACCACTATTTATTTTGACAGCGTCCATAAAAACATTAAAATGTATAGGGTCAAATGCAAGGTCAAATGAGGATATTGCAGGATTTTTTTCTTTGATGACCATGAACAGTCTAGCGAGATCTCTCATCTTGGATGTAATGTGTGTTTTCAAATGATGTTCTTTATGATTGCTTAATAGTAGGGAACCATATGCACAAATTAATGGCTCAGACTTTGCAATTTTTGCAATAGGATCATTTTTGAACACAGGAAATATCTGAGATCTTAAAGATTCAGTGATCTCAGAATTGTCTGGGGATAATAAAATAGCGGATAATTTTAACACTCTGCAGCGTTTTAGTGGATTTCCTTCATGTGATTGTTTTCTATTTGAACATTTTTTCAGGTGACTAAAGAGTAAACTTCTTTTGAATGTGCCACAGCATTCTATACAAACCGCATAATCTTTAGCTGTCGCAGTCGTTCTTGGGCGGCGATTCGGTAGTATTATTCCATCAACTCTATTTATCGCGTCCTGCTTATATAGATAATTGCCTCTATTTCTTATTTTCTTCGAAATTAATTCACACTTTTTTTTCGTTCGCGCAGATCGGGATCTAAAATTTTATTATATTCAATCACTTCTGCCTCTAAGGGATGTTGGATTGTGATGTGGCGTACAAAGTTGGTTATCAGCTTGAAGCAGTATGGACAGAAGTTTTTACGGTCATAAACTCTTGGTTTTTTACTAGCTAAATCAGATGTACATTGTTTTGAAGTTGATGACACATAGCAGTCCGTTTTCTCCTGCTTCCCTGGATGATCGCTGGTATATGAATCTAAAATTTAAAAATGCAATAACATTTTATAACATATTTAATAAATTAAATTTGTGTGGAAAATTATACAGAGTGAATTATACAAAGTTACCACACAAACTTAAACCAGCGATTCCTGAGCATATGTGGTGTGTCAGTCATTTTATTATGGGATGACTTCTTTGTTCGATAAACTTAAACTGTATTCACGCAAGCTGTCCCGCTACAGCAGGGTTTCCCGACCCCGTGAACGGTTCGTATGTTCCCACCACTATTCGACAGAGACAGAATTCTTTCATAAACATTAATTAAAAATGTGAATTATTTTTATTTATTTGTTAGAGTTTTAAGTTTTTAAGTGCGTAGGTTTATTAAATACGTTTGTATGTTTGCGATATTGTTTGTATGAGTGGTTCCTTTGCTGACAGTACTTCGCAACTTGTCTAGCGGCCGCGGCGTGCCAGACTGTACTCTTCACGCTAGCCTGGAACGGGAAGTGCTATTCACTATTGCACATCACGCATTGTACTGCAGATTTTGTTCAAGGTAAGATAGAAGAACTAGAGTTAGACATTTTGGACCTTAAGAATGATATTTAGCTAAAATCCTTAATATCAGAGGACTTTTGGAATACAGTGGACAGAGAAAAGTTCCCATTTTTGAAAAAAGCCGCATAAAAAATTGAATCATTTTTCAGTTCGACATATTTATGCGAATCCTTGTTTTCAAACATGAACTTAATAAAATCAAGATATAGATCTCGACTCACCGATGAGCATCCTTATGATTGTTTGCTAACAGGATTATCGTCATACCCTCCTAATTATGAGGCAGTGGCCAATGATATGCATTGCCTCAGATCACATTGACATATTGATATTATATTTTTTTATAATTGAAACGTTGCTTGAAAATGGCTTTATCCGTGTTTGGTGACTAGATCTGAATCGCCGGGTATGCTTGAAAATGGCTTTATCCGTGTTTGGTGACCAGATCTGAATCGCCAGGTACTTCCCAACCTTCCTATTCGCCACCTCCTTCCCCTCCCCACTACCTTCAGCCTCACAACATACCCCGATTGGGGATTCCATGGTGTCACTGGCTCCAGACGGGAGCAGTTGAGATTTTTGTGCGGTATACCCGGTAAAAAAAAACTCCACACAGGAGGCCCTTAAGAAAACGATTTCCCTCAAGGCCTATGTCATCTAAGATGCTGTGTGGAGGGTCTTTTTGAGGAGAAGAGGGAGTTAACATTGGTCTTGAAGAGACCCATGTTGTAGGAAGGGGAAACAGAGGTCGGCAAATCGTTCCATAGCCGAGCTGTTGAGCACAAGAACGAGTCGAAGAAGCGACCAGTTCTCATGTGACAAATGTCAACCGTGTACATATGTTGGGCACGGGTTTGGCGTGTTTCCCGACTATGCACCGGTGCCGAAGGGATCAATGATGCTAGTTTCTTGGAGCATCTTCCATTGAAATACCGGTAGAACAAGGATAGCATTCCTACCTGACGCCTGTGCCCTAAAGATTGCAATCCATCTGTTAAAATGGGAGAATTTATCAATCAAACGGATCGCCCGCTTCTGCACAGAATCGAGGTTATTTTTCAGATATTTTGGAGCTCCAGACCAGAGGTGGCTGCCAAATTCAACTGTGGGACGGACTTGCGATTTGTACAAGGCTAGCAGTTGTGTACTATTAAAGTATCTGCGGGCCTTGTACAGTACGCCCAGTTTTTGAGAGGCTAGCTTTACTCTGGCTTCGATAGAGCCCCCAAATCTGAGCTGGTCACTTAGAGTTACATCGAGCATATCAATGGAGGGCCTGTTCGGAAGGTTGCTTCCGTTGAAGGAGACGAGATTTTCATTGCGATTGCGAGACGTAATAATACATTAAATACATTTCTCTGTGTGTATGCAATTTGAATAATAATTTTATTATTTTGAAACATTTTTGTTTATTATTTATTAATAAATTATAGGAAAATGAGAAGTTATGGGAGGAGTTTGTCGATTAAAAATATGTGGTGCCCGCCACCCTACCGATATTTTAGAATGTGCTCTAGAGTACAAAAAGGTTGGGAACCCCTGCGCTACAGCATAGCGTTTACATTACCAAGTTGGAAATTTGAAACGAGCGCTTACCACATATATGATCAGGAATCATTGGTTAACGTTTGTCAGATAAAGGGGTTTGTTTTACCTACCAGAATCAGACGAAATTTTCGAGGGTAACTTGAATAAGTCATCACTGCCGGACGTCACACTTGCTTCTAAAATAAAGCATAATAATGTAATATTCGAAATAAAACAATTCATATTACGTAACGTAATATTCCGCATCACTATCGTTAATTGCTAAAACATTTCACAATAATAAGTAACGTAATGTTGGTATGTAATGAAAAATACCTAAGATTATTGTATATTATCAGTAATTATTATGTACATAGCTACCTGAATCTGAAGATTTTGCAAATAGATCATCCAGTTTTTCCTCCATTTCATTAATTACGGCTCTTTTATCCTCTGAAATTGGCGAACTTTCACTTGTACTACATATATTTTTATCTATAAAATAACAAAACACATTAAAAATCATAAACATAATAAAACAATAAGCATAATTATCATACTTATGTGAAAATCAACAAGAATTATTATTAAAATATCAGTGAAAAGCGTTTTTATAGAAATCATAACCTAAAATGTAATTTTACTTAAAAAAACATTTGGTAAATATCGGTTCGGACTGGCCACGATTATTACGAATAATTTTTAGAAAAACACTTTAGATTCGCCTTAATTACTTAAAAAGGAAACTTTTTATTATATAATAAAAATTATTCGTAATAAGCGTGGCCAGTCCGAACCGATAATCACCAAACATTTTTGGTATGTCATTGATTGTAATAATTCATTATGCAACACAATATTTAAGGTTATATGATAAAATCTTACCGTTAATTGAAGAATCCATTGATATTGCAATAATGGTACCTTCGCCAGCGCGACATTTTATAAAATGCGAAAGGAAAGGATTCATATGATCCACATCCACACACGAATCGGCGGCGCCATAAATATACCAAATACCAATCTAGCGCAAATATCAACTAAATCACCGAGACAGTGTTGCCAACTTTATTTTGACCAATTCACTACCGTAACCCATCAGAAAACAACTAAATTTGGCTATCCCTCAAACCACCGTATTATGCCAGTAAGTTAATACCTAAATATTATTTTTTTACAGTGACTACCGCACAAGAGTCCCAACTGTTCCCGTCTGGAGCCAGTGAGACTATGGCATTCCCAGTATGTTATGAGGCTGAAGGTAATGGATAGGGGAAGGAGGTGGGGAAGATGAAGGTTGGGAAGTACCTGGCTATTCGGATCTGGTCACTAAACACGGCCAAAACCATTTTCAAGCAACGTTTCAATTCTGAATGGTGGTCTTACACCAGGGCAATACTGAGAGTATCTTCCACTCTGGAACGTGCCGCAAATATACTATATATTATTTTAAATGAATTAATTGTGAAATAACACAAATTAATCAAATAAAATTTGAGACCTGCGGATTGTGAGTCAATGGTCTTACTCCTGGACTATGTAGGCCGTATATTGTAATTTATTTTTAAATTATTGTTTATTTTTGTTCATAATATTTTTTATAAAATACACCCAAACAACAATAAAACACCTTTTTATTATCTACTACAATACAACTAGAGACAATGCTTTTGAAAAATAGTCACGCGTAAAGTAATTACCTAGGTACAGATCATTTTTTTAAATGAAAAACTTGTTAGATTTCTTAAATATGATAATATAATCCATTATAAAAATTACGTTCTACTAAAAAAACATTTAAACAAATTAATATAACTGTATGAAAAAACATATTAAATGAGTACCTAATATATTTCTGAAATTTTTAGAAAACCCTGTATAGATATCATCACATTACAACTGACTATGCTTTCGGAACGCAAAAGACAAATACATAATTACGTAGCAAATATTTTATTTATTAAAGAAAAACTACATAAATGTGTATTAAAATACGAAATAATATAAAACTTGTAATAAAAACAAAAACAATTAACACAAAATTAATAACGATATTATAAAAGCAATTCGTAAATCAATCTTCAATTTTAAAAAGGGCGCGAATAGCCGGTAAATATTATAATATAATGTCTGTTCTTCTAACAGTCCACCGCGAGTGCTTGACAGTCTGGCTACCTATGTAGGAATACAACATATTATAACATTCCGGCAAACATATAACATATCGCAAAAAGATTCAATCTGACATAGCAATGTCATGCGATAATAGATTTTGAGGAATTTAACCATTGAGTTCAATATCGCAAAGCATTGATAAACGACTTGGAGTTTGAATGATATTGTATGACGAGAACATCCGGCAACGTCGCATGCCGTGATGTTATAGATGCGATAAAAAGTGTACCCAATTGATGTTCTAAGTATGGATGAATATTTACTGATAAAAAACGCATTCCGGAGCATTAACGGTCCACGTAAAAATGTCATTTATTCACTCAAAAAATTTTTTTACACCGTTCGACTCGTCTCATCGAGTTTGATATGATGGACTTAAAAAAAAAAAAACGATGAGCCACTAAGTGCCCAAATGAGCCAGTAAGTCGAAATGATCAAGAAGTTCCGGTAATTAAAGGACGCTTTGAGCCACTAAATGCCGTAACATAAACCTATATATATATATATATATATATATATATATATATATATATATATATATGTTTTTTTTTTTTTAAAGAAAGGCAAACATTCCCAGGTTACGAATAACCAACAATGTTTAAAAATCTCCTACTACCACCACAGAAAGCCGAAAATGTTGCTTGTATTGTGATGGAAGACTTAGCTAGCTGAGGAATCGAAGCGACGCGACGCTCGGGTGGGACCCAAGCGCTATGCCCACTCAACTACTGACCGGTCAAATAGTTATAGAATATAGAATAGGTTTATATATAGATAGATATAGATTATATTCAAAAACCTGTTTCTGAAAAAAATATGAAAATATACAGATTTAGAAAATGAGATTAAAAGAATTTGGCATTATACCTAGCTCTCTCATTCAAAATTCGGGCGTATTAGATTTGTCAAAGAATTCATATATAAAAATGCAAAAATCAGTTATTTTAAATACATGTAGGATTACAAAAGATTTTAAAATATTTATATTGACGGATCAGTTAGGATTTACAGGTCCAATTAGGAGCTCTACCGAGCCGAACCCTCTGATATGAAAATATCTGGAGTCGGTGAATTTTTGTTCCATTTGGTCTCTGGTAGGTTGACATGTTGTTCTTGTATTGTTTTGTATTTATTATATAGCGCAATTCCATAGCGTCAATTGACTAGATGATCATTTGTGGAAAAGTGTGTGAAATGGTTTAGTTTTTCCTTTGTGGAAGATTTAACCCGGACATAAAATCTGAAGATTTATTACAGAATCACTTACGCGTATATTTTTTTCTCTCAAATCTCTACTAAGGTCTGTTTCAAATATATTCCAGGTATTATCTGTTCGCAAATAAACATATTTGAATTCCCTTAACTTTCAATTCCTTCGCAGCGGTAGATATTTTTTCATTGCCTAATGCGGCTTAAATGGTTGGGAAAGCGTGAAATGCCCCAACCCACTCTTACCTTCTGAGAACGCAACGAATATTCAAAGCTGGCGAAAAACAAAACTTTTAAAAATCTTCTCCATTTCTCCTTTTTCCGCCTGTGGAAATGCTTGTGTCGCTCACCACAGGGAGAAAAAAAATGGCATTATTTTTAAAGGCCTGAGTTCTCAAAAGATTTCGTGATTCGGAAAAAAAAATAAAACAAAGGGTTTATATTTTATATTTTGTAGCAAACTTAATTTTTATTCCATAACTGCAGTACAAAAAACGCAAAAAAAAATCTTTTTTGAAACATATGTGATGTGTTTGTTAAAAATATAAAAGGGGAGAATTACACTTTTTCTGGATTTTTTCATTCACTTCTTCTTGAATTAAATAAAACATACAACGAAGTTGCACTCCCATGAGTTATCAAAACTCAATTGGTACTTTTGAAAAGTTAAACCCAACCTAACCCAATAGGCAGACATAATATATGAAGAAAAATTTTACAAAACATTACACAGAAGCAACATACAGACACAATATATAAAAAACACTTTTTTACAAATATTTCACAGAAACATGTCTTATAAGATTTTATGAATTATTATAACCACTCATTTGATTTATGTACTGTTGATGTCAAAAAGTTAAAATAAAGTATCCTCCATGATGAACTATAGAAATGCATAAAAAAAAACAAAATCAGGAAAATAAAGGGTGTCCCGAAAGAAAGTTTATATTTGTTTTGCTTTCTGTGTGAACGCAACTTTTCTGAGGGGCGCGGGGGATATGTCAATCAGTAGTCTGGCTCTTGGGAATTTAGTCGCTATGAAGCATTTTTCGGGAGCAACCGCGCGTTGTGCGTGCGTGAGTTTTACAAAAATGGTGATTCGGCTACTGTAGCGCGTAGAAGCTTCTGCAACATTTGAGGTTTTCGTCAATTCAATGATGCGTCAAGCATTCCTCTCATTCGAAAATGGGTCAAAAAGTTTGAAGAGATCGGTACAACGCTGGCAAAACCAAAATCTGGGCGACCAAGATCATCGAGAACGGTAGAAAACGTAGAGAGTGTGTATCAGTCTTTTCGTGACTACTCAAACTTTTCGATTCGGAAGCGCGCAAGTGCTTTAAATGTGCATAGATCATCGTTACACAGCATTTTGCACAAATACCTAATGCTGCACCCCTACAAACTTACTGGTATAACCAAAGAACATGGTTCCAGCAAGACGGAGCAACATTACACGTCCAATACGTCTCTGCCATGAGTTCATGAAATTTTCCCTGGCAAATTGATCTCCAGGAGAGGTGACATAAATTGGCCTCCTCGTGGTCCCGACATAACCCCTATGGACCCTTTCCTGTGGGGTTCTCTCAAATCTAAAGTGTACGCCAAAAATCCGACTTCCTCTGATGCAATTAAAAGAAAATATTCGTCACGAAATGGCAGCCATCACGAAGCCTACCTGCCGAGCCGTCATGAGAAATTTTACTCTTCGATTAAATTAATGCCGCGAACGCGAGGGTTTACATTTGGACAATATTATTTTTAAGAAATAAATTCCCAAATTGTGCACTTTAATATTTAACAAACATTTTTTCGATGGAACGATTACTTTTTTTAAATCGATCCACAAAATATATACTTTCTTTTGGGACACCCTGTACAATAAAAGATACGGGCTCAAAAAATACAGGTCTAATACAAGATGTTTACGTACAAAATACATGACAAGAATAAAGAATTCATTAAAATAGAATACATACATAAAATCACAAACTTGATTTAATTTTTATTTTTGGCACGCAGTTTTTAATAACAAACAAATGTTAAAAGTTTAAATCATTGGAAAAAAAAAATTAATATAATTAAAAAAAATATACGTTATATGTCTTTTTTCTGATTCAATGCATTTTAGTGGGCTAATGACCATTTAAAAAAAATATTAAATGCAGTTCTCATTTTCTTTGTAAGACTCAACTTTTCAGTCCCCGGGCGTTTCTGAATTCAAAAGTTGAAATGATTGACACATCCTACTGTGGAAGTTTATACTGGATAATGGATATGATATTAAAAGTAATTCATGTTATAGACCAATAATACTAGATTGCAGTGAGTAGTTACAAAATATTCACTCTATTTTGTACTTTTTGTCCTTTTGTTAGATATCCCATAGTTTATACATTTCATCTTTAACTGTTTTAATTCTTTCACTTAAAACAATGTATGATCGTGTGAGAAATGTGGATATCCGCAAAGAATGTAAGGCTGATGTAAGCATAATTAGTAAGATTAAGAAAGGGACCCTCAGATGGTTTGGGCATGTAGAACGAATGACCGAAGAAAGTAGTGTAAGAAGAATATACGACGCGAATGTGAATGGTAGAAGAAGTCGGGGACGCCCGAGGAAGACGTGGCACGATCAAGTGAATCAAATACTTGAGTCGGGCCATGTCAAAAGTCAGAACAATAGAAGAGAATGTATGAGACGATGTATGAATGTGAGTGAGGCAAAGAGTGTGTGCCAAGACCGAGTTGTTTGGCGGTCCGTCCTCTCTGCCTACCCCTGCGGGGAAACGGCGTGATGGTTAGTTAGTTAGTTAGTTCACTTTTACTTTATATTTTATATTTTTACTTTCAAACAATGTAGACCCCGCACCAAAATGACGTGTGTTTCTAATTATGTCTTATTTGATATCGTGCACAAATTTTCCCCTATAAACATAAGATTTTTAAGGAGGTTGTGGGAGATTTCTACTTGTTTCAAGAGTTCTTACCCGGAATGTGGTATAGATTCTTAGCCTCGCGTTGAGATTGGCTGATTAATTCGGAGATTTTCCGCTTATGTCAGTTGCTTGTGGGAGCCGGTGTTCGTTGGAAGGCTGTTTGTATGGAGATCCAGGTCGGCGAGGCTTCGATATAACATGTGTGAGATATCACCTTTAATTTGAGATTATTGTACTTTACAGGATTACAGTGTTTTAAATTGTTGTTCAGTTTTAATCACTGAGCTGGCGCCCCTTTTAGTACGTTGCTTCAATTTTCTAGAATTCTTACTACCATAGTTATGATAGACATTGGCTTTAGAATCATTTTAGTGACCATGAAAATCATTTCTACACCCCTGATTTATCCATAATATGTACGAGTCTCTTGGTAGAATTAATATTCATGAAACGATCAAATTGTACCTAAATGAAATAAAAGTTTTGTTGTGTTAAATTTATTGTAATTTATACCTGATTCATTGTAATCACGAATAAATTCACTAACACACATTGCTTATTGCAATTTAAGATAAAACCACCCATGAATATACTATAAATGCTACAAGGTAAGTACTTAAATACCTTGATGGGCTTGATGTTCATAAAGTTAGTGGGCCTGACAGAATATCTGCCCTGATATTGCAGAGATGCTCTGATTGTATTGTTCCAATTTTGTCCAAATTCATTAAAATATCCCTGAAGTCTGGCTCTGTAGTTCCACATGGTTGGAAAAAAACGGCTATCCACCCTATTTCTAAACTGCTCACATAACTCGAAAAGATGAAAATTATTAACGACAGACAATACGGATTCCGGTGGAACCGTTCGTGCGGTGATCTTCTTGCGTTCAATACGCATGTTTGAGGGCAGTGCCCGGAACGTTTCGGTGAGACCCAAACGGTTGCCTTAGACATTTTCATGGCCTTTGACTGGTTTTGGTACCAAGGACTTGTCAACAACTAACTTGCCGACTTTTTGAGGGGGAGATCGATTCAGACAGTTGCTGATGGTGTCACCTCTTCCGTTCGATAAATGCTGGCGTCACAAAAGATCGGTTCTGTCTCTGACTTTGTTTTTGTTGCGCATCAATGACCTTTTGTCGTATGCACAAATTCACTGTTATGCGGATAACACTACGGTCCATGATAGTTTTTTGTTTGACCAGCCCCCAAAGGTCACACAAACTCCAACTGCTCGGAGGGTTTTGAAGCAAAGGATGGACGGTTATCTCGAGATCGTTTTTTCTTGGTGTAGGAATACTCTCATTAAATTTATCGTTTCAATGACCCAGTCATGTCTGATTACGTCGAATGGATCGAAATGAAAATTTTGTCTCCTACAACGGAAGCAATCTTCCGAACAGATCCTCCATTGATGTGCTTGGTTTAACAATAAGAAAAGATTTTTTTTTAAAAAAGGCCTACGTAATCATAACTTATAAATATTTCATGTGACACTTTTTTATTTCAAATAAGGAATTATACAATTTGTACAACCAAACATCACTATCTCAAACGCAGTTCATTTTTCAAACTTCCTTCAGACAATAAAATGTAAATTTATTCGAAGCGTAATGATGTTCACAGTGTTCAGAACAGTTTTTCTGAACTTGTTTGTTTTTCACGTATCTTAAGTTTTTGTTATACTTATCAAGGTCACAACACCATTTATTTTACATTTTATTGCCTCCTACTTCAACAGGACACGAATAAAATAACATGTTTCTAAACGATTTTTCAGCATTTCTTTTAAAACATTGACAGATAATACACAAGGTAATCCCAAAGCAAACGGTTTTATCATAGTGTAATTTTAAAACAGTATTTACTAAAATGTTTTTATTCGTCTCATCACTTGTACAACAAAATCAATTAACCCCTCATGCCTCGTGCATATTTTCTCAAAAGGTCAAAATATTTCAAACGATCCTGAACACTAAAAACTGTATGAAAGGGAATGAAATTGGGTTTCAAATTTAATAAATTGAAATAATATACTTAACATGTTCAGAAAGTAAGTGTACTGTGACCATAACGGGCGGTGGTGGTTTTTAGTTTTTTGAGGGTGGGTAATACTGAGTGGTAGAGGGGATCTCCTGACCAGAGCGAGCATCGCAGGAATATTGTAATACGTAAACTCACGTTATAGTATCCAGTTGTGTGAAAGACTCTTGGTTTTGTGTTGAGAGCTGCAAAAGATTTCAATAATTTGGGCACATTTATCATGTTATATAAAACCCTTGTCAGATGCCAACTTGAGTATAACTCTACATTATGGTCTCCCTTTTACAATATTCATTCAGACAACATTTAAAAGATTCAACGTAAGTTTCTAAGGTTTATTAACTATAAATTGCATATTCCTATACAAAACATTGATTACAATTATCTCCTGGATAAAATATCACCTGAAACTTTCGGAAAGAAGAATTAGCACAGATTTCATACTATTATATAAAATACTGCATTACAAAATTGACTGTCCTGAATTACTTCAATTTATCAATATCCATGTTCCCAAAAACTCATGCCGACATTTATTACCCTTTTACTTCAATAACACCAAGACACTAGCTTATCAAAATTCTCCTATTCCGAGACGTCACAGCCTCGGAAATAAATATTCTAATTTGGGCGATATATTTCATATTAAAACTAATCGGTATAAATATTGTATATTTCCTCACTTTTATTCTTTAAGACACAAATAGACCTATGTACCTACCAAATAACTTCTGTGCTACTACTATATTGTCTGGAAGAATCTCTTAAATTCAACTATATGCATGAGGATTCATAGTTTCTGTTTATATTTTTATCTATGTATTTTGTTTTGTGTTTTGTTTTGTGCTTTGTTGCAACGTTTTATGTCATTATCTTTATGTTTTCTTTATTGTTTAAATTTTTAAGTATTTACTTTGATACAAATAGTTTGTAAAAATTTTATAAGAAAAGCCCACTAGGGCGTGTTATAAATAAATAAAAGATGTCGGCCAAAAAATCCCGCTAAGTGCTGTGGTCCGCTTTTTACTCACAGAAGGAATAACACCAACAAGAAAAAATTGTGAGGATTTCTGAGCGATATTCTGACTGGAGATGATGGTGGGTGACTCATTACACGCCCGGAAAAAAACAGTCGTCAAAATGGCGCGTTAAATATGCCATAAAATTGAAAACCTCAATTTCCCACAAAATAATCATGCCTCAGTGTTTCGGAACCGAAAAGGCATAATTTTGGTAGAATTTCTACCTCATGTTGAGACCGTCAATGTTCAACAATATTATGATATCCTAAAAAAACTCAAAAGGAGTATTCAAAACAAAAGGAGGGAAATGCTGACCGGAGAAATGTGCTTGTTTCACTAAAACGTCCGTCCTCGCACAGCCTTAGCCACCAATATGCTCTTGGACTCATTTGGTTGGGATGTTTTGAACAACCCTTATATTTCCCTGACTTGGCGTCTTCAGATTATCATCTTTTCACCTTCTTGAAGGCATATATACGGATGAAAATAAATTTTCAACCAATGAGCAGGTGCAGAAAGTGGTTCTGAAGTTGGGGAAGGAGCTGGAGGGAGAATTCTTTGAAAAGGGCATAAAGAAACTTGTTCCACGGCTCACCACATGCATTGAACGGAATTATTTGGAAAATTAGTCAACAAGAGTTTCAACAATATTCTATAATTTTTTTTCTAATATATTTTTCAAAAAAAAAATCAGTAGGTACACTTACTTTCTGAACACATAATTTGTTTATTATAAACATTTAATTTGTGAAATATTACATTTTGGTGTTAAGCTGGTGAATGCGCGACGAGACCGTTATGAAAAATGTGATCGGGTGAGGCGAACAATCGGGCCTTTACGCACGCTTGACTTAGGGATAAAGCTGGTGAATGCGTGACGAGAGCGTTATGAAAAGTGTGATCGGGCGAGGTGAACGGAAGTTTAGAGGGAGATATAAGTTTGTGAAGTTTTACTTCAGACGTGTGGTCAAGAGCACACTCGTTTTTTTTTAAATAGCTTTTCAAAGAGGTGTTGAGTTGAGAGGATTCTGAGTTGTCATAGAACCAGTGCAAGTAAGCCTAAAATGCAAAATATTTACAAAAAGTGTATTCCTTTTTGCTTTGAATTCCAGTCTAGTTTAATTCAATGGTGAACATGTACCAACTTGCTCCCAGCGGTAAACCTTTTTCGAGAATTTGAATATAAACTTGCTGATAAAACAGCGCAACGATAAAAAACACAAATAGTTTTACAAGTAAACCATGACACGAATAAACTGACGAAGCGAGTGGATCAAAGCACATACATACTATAATATTTTTGTAACATTTTTTTATGCCAGTGATGGTAAAACAGACTGAAATTCAAGGAATTTCTTGCACGTATCCAAGTTCTATTTGTGCCCTCTTCTGTCGGTGGTTCTCTACATCAGTGAGATCTTCACTCTGCAGACTCGAGATATCCACGAACTCAGCTGAACTTACTTTTACCATTCATGAAAGCTTTTCTCTGCCACGAATTCATAACCATGTTCATTTAAATTTGGTTTCCTTTGTACTCGTTGTTCCTCATGATAATATAATCAGTATAGTATCCGAGTGGGTAAATTCATCCGTTTCCTACCCTGTCGTTACGAGTCCTCAGTTTTCTATGTTCTACATTATAGCACAATTAATCTGTTATGATGTGATTAATTCACATAATGAGAGGTTATTTTATTTGTGTACTATCTTCAACGTTCTCTCAGAGACTTTCGTTAATAAAATTAGTTAGATCTGGGACCAGAATTCTCCAGTACTACAGCATGCTTATTGAAAGGATTTGGTTCTGCAAATCACAGTAAGTGTTTATTGACGTATCTGAATTTATAATTGTACTTCGGAGGACTAACGTCCTTCCTAGCTGGAAGCTAGGTTTTGTCTGCCGAGCTCTAGGGTTTCCTGTTCTGAAATATTCTGTAGTCTTTTATTTATTTAGTTTTTACATTGTCTTCACACTGTTTGCAAGACAATTTTCACTCTCATCTCTTTGTCTTGTTTCAAAAAGCTTTAGGCTTCGTGCTATGTGATTCAAGCTTTGAGCTTTAAACTTTATACTTCGAGTTTTGTACTTTGAATATATAGTAAGAGTTTGTAAATATTATAACATTAAAGGAAGGTACAGATATTTATACAAGTAGAAATATTTCTTATCTTAAATACACAATACGTAGTCAATATGTACCGTAGTTAATCATCATAAATTGTTTATGAATTCTCCTTATTTGTATTAATAAACCACTGGTGGAAAGTTCATTAAAATTTCATGAACACTTAGTGAAAATGTCAACTAATATATTCTCCATCACGCAAATTATTCAGCAAGTAATCAATGGGCCTTGCCGTCGAGTTTTCAGCGATGCATATTTTACCACAGAAACTAAATAATTTATTTATAAACGAATTCCTTTTCCATAAAATTACCCGAGATTTCAAATCTTTTATCAAAAAACTTTTTCTCCTCAATAATTTAAAGAATATGGAACAGACCAAACGGCTTTTTTTATTTTCTGGGAGTGTTACCCCTTCAAGGCTCTTGCAAGGAGTCTAATTTTTTTTGGTAAAAACGACTCTACATTTGAAAACGAAACTAAACCTCCAATGTCCCTGCATACGTTGTTAGTAAGCAGCATGCAAGTGCTTAAAGGGAAATACAGATACAATATGTGTTAGTATGACAAAATATAGACAAGACAGTGGGAGAGGTTGGTGAAAGTTCACGAGGTGGCAAGCGCTGGGTGATTGTATCCAGCGTATCCTACAAGCACCTGTTTGGGAGGAAGACACAGTAGATAAGTAATAAGGGCATGGCAAACGGTTGGGAGTCCTCTACAATCGATTGGCAGTCCCAGCAAGAATGCGCATGACGTTCGGTCTAGTCGTGAACCGTACTCGGCTTCCGCTCCCCTTAGCCGGTTCCTCGGTGATGCCTCAATGATTTGGTCCAGTGGAGGTAATCCACCTCTTACCCGCCCTGGTATAAGTAATTGATGGTTACTCCTTCAAGGCTCTCGCAAGATTCTAATTTTTTTTTGTTAAACGAAGCTACATTTATTTATTTTGAACGAATCTAGACCTTCAGTGTCCATGCATACGTTGTTAGTAAGCAGTATGCAAGTGTTTAACAGGAAAAACAAAATGCAAAAAATAGGTTAGTAAGACAAAGATAAATTAAAACAGGGCAAAAGAAAAACTCATTCATGAGGCTCCATGAGACGGCATGATTTGGTCCGGCGACAATTGGTCCGGCCGAAAGTTTAGAAGATGTTTTCTTTAAGTAAGTTTGCAAAGAGGATAGACGGCCATACAACCGAAGTCGATATACTTATATCTGAAGGCATCTTGAGTGAAAATCCGCAGTAAAATATTTTTAATAATAATTTCGACTCTCCGAAGTAGCATGCGGCAATCACAAAATACGACAAAATTATACGTGCAGTCGGCTTAGCAAAAAAACGCTAAAGATTCTGTTATAAATTGATAATTCAGCAGAAGGACGTCAAGTAAAAACATCTGGTTTCAATGGAGGAATTCCTGGTTTTATTCACAAAGCACATTTGCTACAATAATTTGTCCCGACCCGACAAAACACTAAATTTGGTCACTTTGACCACTTGCTAGACAATGCTAGCTGTTTATAGGAGATCCACGAATTAAGAGAGAGTTAAACTAGAAAGGCAGACTATTTATAATAAGTTTTCTAACACAATCAAAATAAACAACACTTTCGTGTCACCATAATATACGATATAAAAAACCAGAGATCTACTTTACCGTCTAGTGTTTACCTTTAGTTTCGAATTACGTCGCTAATCTGTAAAATCCCATATTAACTGACAATAGGCTACAAAAATACGCCGCTAGATGGCAGTAGTCTTCACTCTTTTTAACATACTGCCCGGCGGGGAATGAGAAAAAACAACAAGTTTTTTTGAAATTAAAAATCAAACTACAAATTCCTAAATCTACACACAATATACTAAAAATTTACAAGATGTGTAACTATCTAAATTTGAAGGGTCCGGGAACCTAACCAACAATTAAAATAACCTAAAAAAAAAAAAAAAATTAAAAAAAATTTCACAAAATCATGCAAAAAATTAAATTATAAAATAATAAAATCACAACATTAATAATAATTTTGTAAAATTGACAAATCAATAATGTCTCATTGTTTCTATGGAGAAATTTTCACTTCAATTATATTTTTTAACCAACACCAATTCACAAATAGCAATAAATTGTTAGTTCGCTATTGACTGATTATCAGTTCATTAACTTTCACTGGCATGGCACTGCCAAAAAACCGAATGAACACTTCACCGGGTAGACTACTCGGCCATCTTGTCCAGGGTGGTCATCATTTTAGAAAAGTACATCAGCATGTACTTCTGTATGTCATCATTTGGGTAGATCATCATAAATCAAGGGGCGGCCGTGCCCTGGTAAGCAGATAGTACCATTGGATCTGCAGCGAGGATGATCATCTCGCGGTTGTTGACTTGAAGCCCCAGTGGCTTCAGGCTGGATACAGTGGTGTCAACAACACCAATACCGATGCTCCATAATTATTGACGTGGTTTGGTTGCATCGGTTCAGCCCTAATTACAGTTAGGCTGTGACCTTGGGAAGGTCAGTGATTTGCCGGGTCGGGAAATTTGGATCCAAGTTTGATTCTATTGGCATCAAACATATTTTTGTGATGGGTCTCACAAAAGTGCCTTGTGCTGTTTTGAGGGTAACTACCCTCACTACTCCATCCGGGCCTGGATGAGTAGATAATATGCGCGCCATCTTCCATAATGCAGGAGGCATATTGTCTTCCATCAGGATTACCAGATCGTCCTTCTTTATGGCCTTTTGGTTGTTGGCCTGCCATTTGGTCCGTTTTTGCAGCTCAGCAAGGTAATCTCGTTTCCATCTGAACCAGAAATTTTGAATTAGAGCGTTTAATTTTTGATATTTGCTTAGTCTGTTCTCCGGGAGCTCGCGGACATCCAACTCGGGAATAACCGAAGCATCCCTGCCCATGAGGAAATGGTTGGGGGTTAGAGGGAGAAGGTCGTCTACGTCATCAGACAGGGAAGTTAAGGGACGGGAGTTCAAACAAGCCTCTATCTGACAAAGCAAAGTATACAATAATTCAAACTGCAATGGGTTATTTTTAGTAATTCGATATAAATGAAACTTGGTGGACTTGACGGCGGCCTCCCACAGCCCCCCGTGGTTCGGCGCCCTAGGCGGTATGAAACTCCAAGATATTCCCTTATCAGCTAAAAACCTATGGATTTTGTCATTGTTCAATCTTAGACTGGCATATAGTTCTTTGAGCTTATTAGAAGCTCCTCTGAAAGTGGTTGCATTGTCAGAAAATATTTTTTCCGGTTGACCCCTACGGGCAATGAACCTCTTTAAACAATTTAAAAAAGCATCGCTTGATAAATCTGTTACGAGTTCCAAATGAACCGCTTTGGTAGAAAAACAAACAAATATGCAAAGATACGATTTAATGAGCGGAGATTTTCTCAGCGCTCCAGCCTTCGTGTCTATCGGTCCGGCAAAGTCGACACCTGTGACAGAGAACGGTAGACTGGGAGTGATTCTCTCAACTGGAAGGTCTCCCATGATCTGCCGGCAAACCTGAGGTCGGTATCTAAAACATACAACACACTTATGTAGGATACGCTTAACAGTGTTTCTCCCAAATATCGGCCAATATTTCAAGCGTATTTCCGATAACAGCGCTTGGGGACCTGCATGTAAATGTTCATAATGATAATTACGTATAATAAGTTCAGTTAGCTTATGTGACGGTGGTAATATTACAGGGTGCCTTTGATGATGCGATAAATAAGTAGCTAATTTCAATCGTCCACTTGCACAAATTAAACCATCCATTAAACAGGGATTGAGAGCTTTCAATCTACTGTTTTTGTTTACTAACCCATGCTTCTTTAGGTCCTTCAATTCTCTTTTGAAGGAATGTTCTTGCGATGATTTCAGTAGACATTTTAAAGCTGCTTCCAGCTCGGAGACAGTTAAATTGCCATACGTTTTATCCTTAGGGTTGCGACAATTATTTATAAATCTTAAACCTTGAGCGATTACTCTTTTTAATTTGGTTAGCGATGAGAATTTTTCGAAAATATCACATTCTTGAGTATCAGTTACCAGTAGTACATTTTTACTTTTTATTTCCGGGGGATCCAAACATGACATCTTGGATACTGGCCAAGTGCTGACATCTTCCGTCAACCAGCTTGGCCCCTTCCACCATATTGAAGTGCTGACTAACCTTTCAGCTGTGGTACCTCGGGACAGTATATCCGCAGCATTTTCTGACGATGATACGTGCCGCCACTGGGTTGGATCGCTGATTTCCTGTATCTCAGCGACTCGGTTTGCCACGAAGGTGTTCCAACGAGCTGGTTGTCCTCTCAACCAGCACAACGCTATTGTTGAATCGCACCAGTAATAGGTGGCCGATTCCTCTATACTTAGCGTCAACTTGATATTTTTTATTAGCTTGGCCAATAGTAATGCACTACACAACTCTAACTTGGGTAGTGATATACACTTTAATGGTGCCACTCTAGACTTGGAGGTAACTAACTGTGCGTGCCTCTTACCTTCCGAATCTGTTGAGACGATGTAGGCGCATGCTCCGAAAGCTTTCTGAGAGGCGTCGCAGAACCCGTGCAATTGTATAGTCTTTGGTGTTCCGCTAATAACTCCTCTCGGGATTTTTAACACATTTAGTTGCGATAATTGGTCTAGATAAGCCCTCCAAGGTAGTAAAATTTCATCAGGTAGTATGTCATCCCACGATGCCTTGGACTGCCATAATTTTTGCATAATTAATTTAGCTACCACTACGATGGGCCCTAAAAGTCCTAAAGGATCAAAGGTGGAAGCTATGCACGATAATATTTGACGCTTGCTCTCCGTTTTACCTGACGGCTTTGTAATTTCATATGACAGGTAATCTAATTCATTATTCCAAATTAATCCAAGTATTTTTTCATTCTTGGAATTGTCAGTGATCATTTTCTCACAATTGCCCTGTTTGGCAATTTCACCTTGGCTCCGCCCAGATGACAATTCCAAAATATTTGATCTCCACTTCCTCAGGGTCATCCCTGCGGACAGCAAGATATCACTTATTTGTTTCTTTAACTGGAAACAAACTTCCAAGTCATCCCCTCCAGTCAATAGATCGTCCATATAAAAATCATTTTCTATGACTTGACTTGCTACTGGGAAATTAACTTTGTTATCCATACCGATTTGTCGAAGACATCTCGTTGCTAGGAAGGAGGAAGGTCCCAGCCCATATGTGACGGTCTTCAATTTGTAATGTCGGAGTTCCTCTTCTTGTGATTCGCGCCATACAATCTTCTGAAGGCTGCGATCCTCTGCGCATACGTTGATTTGACGGTACATTTTTTCGATGTCCGCAGTCATGACGTATCGATGTATTCTGAAACGTAATAAATGGCTGTATAAGTCCTTTTGAATGACAGCTCCCACCATCAGAGCATCGTTCAGGGATATTCCGGTCGACGTCTTTGCCGAACCATCAAACACTACACGCACCTTCGTCGTGGTGCTAGCTTCTTTTATGACCGCGTGATGCGGCAAAAAATAGGATTGCTCATCCCCTCTCCATTTATCACATAACTCCATATGACCTAGTTGCTCATATTCTTGCATAAATTGTACATATTGCAATTTCAATTCAGGATTTATTAAAAATCTCTTTTCTAAATGCTTAAATCTTTTTTCCGCTGTGTTTAACGAGTCACCAAGTTGACTCACACATGGGCGGCGCGGCAGACTTACAACGTATCTACCATCGCTCTCTCTAGAGTGCGTGGCGACGAAATCCGCTTCACACGCCTTCTCCTCGTGATTTTGAAATCTCGCAGGATTCACCTCCTCCATTTTCCAAAATTTTTCTATCTGATTAGATAATGTGTTTATTGATAAACTACAAAATTGCGGTACTGGCCTTTTTTTTTGATGAATGTTGATCGGGCCCGATATAACCCAGCCTAATTCAGTCCTCTGCAGAGTAGGTCCGGTATCCAATCTCAGCCGATCATCTTGTAGTATATCCCAAAAGCTCTCAGCGCCTAACAGGATATCAATAGGCGCCGCTACGTTGAAATTTGGGTCCGCCATTTGTAATCCCGGCGGCAGCTTAAAGTCTTTTCTGGCCACTGTTGCTTGAGGTAGGTTTGTGGTTATTTCCTGCAATATTAGACAAGTGATATTTTGATTATAATTTGTCCTCAGAGATTTCATTTTTATCGCAACACGTTTCTTTATATGGGTAACATTGTTGTGTATACCTAACACAGGCTTGTTTATATTTTCGCATCTCAAATTTAACTTCATTGCGAACTTTTCGCACATAAAATTGGCTTGAGCTCCAGAGTCAATTAGGACTCTTGCCTCATGCACTTTATTATTGTGACCTACTACCCCAATGATAGCAGTCGACAATAAAATTGTTTTTTCAGCCTTCGCTAAAGCTGAATGGTTTGATACTGAAACTCGTTCAGCATCCATTTGGCAGTCACCTCCTGGGTGATATTCACCTTTATTCATGGAGTCATCGCTCGGATGCATCTCCCTGTGCAATAACGTATTGTGGCTCTCGCTATCACAATGCTTGCATTTTAAATTAATTTTGCAATATGGGGCCGTATGTCCTAACCTCAAACATTTGAAGCAGGCACGGTACCTCCTTATTGCGTTGGCTCTTTCTCCTGAATTTAATTTTAAAAATTTTTTACAAAAATATATTTTATGCCTTTTGTCATTACAACAAATACAATTATTGTGGGTAGCAGCTAAAAATACCGATTCCTTTTTGGGATTATTGTTGCTACCACTTGCTTTCGGGTAGGTAGGAATTTTTTTCGAATCTGAATTTAACATTAATTCCAAAACTTGCGCACGCGAGGTCAAACATTTAAGAAATTCCTGTAATGTAGGTAGCTCATCCTGCAATGGGTTTTGTTCCCAATGCTTTCTAGAACTTGCATCCAATTTATTAGAAATTACGTATATAATTAAAGCATCCCATTGTTCGATTTTCAAGCCTAAATTTTGCAACGCTTTCAAATTTACATTAGTTTCATCAATCAGATAACGCATGGCTACTGGATCCTCATGTTTCATCTCTTTAAGTTGAAACAGAGCTTGGATGTGTCTTTGTACGGTAGTTCGCAAATTTGCAAACCTCTGCTGCAACAATTCAAAAGCCGATATATAATTCAGGTCTGATACCTCGAAATTGGCGATGATCTTTGCTGCATTCCCCTTTAAACAGGATTGCAGATAATAAAACTTCTGTACATTGCTTATGGCAGTATTGTTATGAACTAATGTCTTAAATGTTTCTAGAAAATTAATCCAATTTTTGGGATCTCCGTTAAATTCTCGTAACTGAAGGTTGGGTAACTTGATTTCTAATTTGGGAGTCTCTACAGACTGAATTGCTCCTTTAGCAGTCGCCAAGGTTGAATAATATTGATTTTCAAAATTCTCTCTTTGCAAATTATTATCAATTTCGTTGGAATCCGGAAGACTTTCGATTTGTTCCTGGACCTCTTCGAAATCATCAATTATTTTTTCAATTCTCGCATAGCGAATTTTAATTTCGTTAACTGATAATGCGTTTAATGAATCCGCAAATCTCGTGAGTTTACCTTTCAACACTCCGCGTTTGTTAATCAACGATTTTAAATTATCCATTTTTTATACGTTTGACAATAATTCAACACAACAAATTCTAAAAATGTTCCTTAAAAAATAATTTCTGTGCAATAATCGCGTAGAAAACCGTAGTAACCAATTCAAGCTATGAACAATGACAGAATCTTACAATAATCATCTTCTAAAACAATTAACCTAAAATAATTCGCATGACTTGCATTTACACTGCGGGTAGTTAGTTTTTTTGTTTTTAAATAAGTACATTGACACACAAAAAATAGCACTTGTTTGAACAGGAATTCACGGAATAGAAGGAAATAATGGGCAGGTGATACTTATATTGATGTCGATCCTTGTTCTTCATGTTTTCATCTTTTCATCTTTCTGGATTTTTGGATAGCTCGCTGGTTCATTTTATTGTTTCCTTTTAATGCCTTAATCCGATCGTAAGGTAGATGCGGCTGGAGGACCATTTTATAAATTGATAATTCAGCAGAAGGACGTCAAGTAAAAACATCTGGTTTCAATGGAGGAATTCCTGGTTTTATTCACAAAGCACATTTGCTACAATAATTTGTCCCGACCCGACAAAACACTAAATTTGGTCACTTTGACCACTTGCTAGACAATGCTAGCTGTTTATAGGAGATCCACGAATTAAGAGAGAGTTAAACTAGAAAGGCAGACTATTTATAATAAGTTTTCTAACACAATCAAAATAAACAACACTTTCGTGTCACCATAATATACGATATAAAAAACCAGAGATCTACTTTACCGTCTAGTGTTTACCTTTAGTTTCGAATTACGTCGCTAATCTGTAAAATCCCATATTAACTGACAATAGGCTACAAAAATACGCCGCTAGATGGCAGTAGTCTTCACTCTTTTTAACAGATTCCTACTTGCATATAATATAACTGTTACATCTGAATATAACACAAGAGTCCCAATTGCTCCCAACCGTCTCGAGCCAGTGAGACTATGGCATCCCCAATTTTGGAATGGCGTGATGCTGAAGGTAGTGGCGAGGGTAAGGAGATGTAGAAAATGTACCTGGCTATTCAGATATAGTCGTCAAATACGGCTAAAGCCATTTCAATTAACAGCCGGCTAAACTTTCGGCCGGACCAATTGTCGCCAATTGTCGCCAATTGTCGCCCGGCCAAATGTCGGCCGGACAAACTGTCGGTTGGATCAACTGTCGTCAGACCAACTGTTGGCCGACCAACTGTCGCCGGAACAATTGTCGGGTCGCCGTTGAATTTATGTTGATATTCTTTTAAAAGTACGACCCGCCAGCCGTTTTAAATCGCACAAAAATATGTTTTCTTTGAATTTCTCAGCTTTTCTCTAATATAATTTACATGTATTATACATTCAAACATTCCTCTTTAATCAGTCTATCTATTGGTGAAAACCGTATGAAAATCCGTTGCGTAGTTTAAAAGATTGACGCGCACATACATTTTGAGCGACTTCATTTTATACTATGTAATGATGATGATAATGATGATAATGATAACGATTCCGAAAAAAAGAAAAAAAAACTTATCTTAAGACTGGTTTTGATATGAAAGAAATTTTAATATTCGCCACAACATGACTCCCGACTCCGCGTACAAATGAAACGAAGTCATACGTGACTTCTTTCAAGAGGGATTTTACGTCATTCTCTTATTCGAAAGGAAGGGATTTTCTCCGCCTACGTCAATGTTAGGACTCTTTTCTATATTGTTATCTTTCCGTGATCAAGGGGTAAGGCTCTCAACACGTAATCCAAAGGTCGTGGGATCGAATGCCGGCATGGGGAAATAAGTTTTATTTGATTAATTTGTCTTATTTCACAATTAATTCATTAAAAATAATAAACACCGCATATTTGCGACACGTTACCGAGTGGAAGACACACTCAGTATCGCCTTGGTGTAAAACCACCATTCAGAATTGAAACGTCGCTTAAATGGCTTTAGCCGTGTTTGGTGACTAGATCTGAATAGCTAGGTAAATCACCATCTTTCTCCTCCCTGTCTCCTTACCCTCCCCACTTTCCTTAAGTCTCACAACATACCCCAATCGGGGATGCCATAGTCTCATTGGCTCCAGACGGGATTAGATGGAACTCTTGTGAGGTGTTCACATAAAAAAAATCAGAGTTTATAACTCGCACGCGGTAGAAGTGAAGCTAGAAAGTAGCTAGATGTCGCTTTCTTTTCGTTTGACTATTTATTTTAAAGAAGTTTTAAAATTGAATATTGATTTAGGTTTAAAAAGCAAATGTTACTGACCTCTAGCGTAACATTTCGAAGCTAGTATATTATTGCAGATTTCCTACTTGATAGTTGATAGTTGCACTGATTGAAATGATAGTCGATAAAGCAGATTTCTGTATATCACACTATCACGTTGGTAGTCATTCGCCATTGTTTTTTTGTTGTAGTGTTAGTCCTTTTTTGGTTATAAATTATGTGTTCTTTAGAGTAAAAGCCTCATATCTCTTTGAAACAGGTAGAATCAACTAGTTAACGGTTTGAAGACCACCTTAGTGCTCTGTCGGGTCGGGAAAAATATTATTGTAACATGTGATTATAAAGGTTAATAAATAAGTTGGAATTCGCCAGTGAAAAAATATTGTCTTTATTGAAGTTCTTCTGCCACAAAAAACAAACTTAATATGAAAAATGTTTATTTTTTTTGGAATTCGTAGGATTCGAACTTCCCTTCGCTGGATTTCTTTGGCCGCTGAGATTTGTGATGCTCTATACCGTTCCGCTACCGGGAGCTTACGCGGAGTCGTGAATTTAACGCATTATATTAGTACTGAGTGGACGACCCAGAGTGGAAGATACTCTCAGTATCGCCCTGGTGTAAGACCACCATTCAAAATTGAAACGTTGCTTGAAATGGCTTTAGCCGTGCTTGGTGACCAGCTCTGAATAGCCAGGTACTTCCCCACCTTCCTATTCCCTATCTCCTTCCCCTCCCCACTACATTCAGCCTCACAACATACCTCAACTGGGGATGCCATTGCCCCACTGGCTCCAGACGGGAACTGTTGGGACTCTTGTGCGGTATTCATGTGAAAAAAAACCGAGGACCCGTCATGTAACAAATGTTTGTGACGCATTTCCGTTTCATCCAAATTTCAAATAACTAACGTGGCTAAAGAAGTTTCACTTCGAAAAAACAGTTAAAATAAGCAGTTCACCCACGGTAGAAATGAAACCGAAAACTAAAATAGATAAGAGTGGGGAAGATACGAGGTGCCGCACAAAGAAGAGACCGATTATACTATCTCATTCTCTCGCAGCCTAAATCCTATACATAGATGTATGTGTTTGTCTCTTTTTAGTGTCGCTATTTTTCTTTTCATCGAGTTTCAAATCACAACGGTGCTAAAGAAGTTTTCACTTAAACAAACATCCCTCCCAAACAAGCTCCCTTCTCGCATTCCCTTGACCATCCAAAAGCTAGTTTATATTACTCGTAGGTACCTCGCCACCAAGGACTCGGAAAAGAAAACCACACCGCATCGCTTTTACCAACGCGTTAATCTTGCTGCTCCTCGTGCTACTACGCTAATCGTTTACACAATTATCTCATTCTCTCAAAAACAATTAAAGCAAAATTTCGCCTGGATTCTCTCATTGCCCATCAAATCTCATACTAACACACCCATTTCCAGTTGTATTCCCAAAGTGCAACGTCAAAAGAGCAGCTCCCACAACAGTTCCGGGGAAATAATATACTGTTTCCAATCGTGTATTGAAGTTTATAAAAAGCATTTATACTTATACAGTCCCTCAACCGCCGCAACAAAGATGAAAAGATTTTACACGTGACATGAAATTGTTGATTTGATCGCGTATTTCGGACTGGTCAGTGAAATTAGTGGTTTCTAGAAGGTAGTCATGGTCAACAGCATTATTGATGATTTTGAAACAAAAATTTTGATCGGATTTTTTTGTAATGGTAGTTTATGAAATGCTAAAGAGTCTTTTAGTTGTTCGAATGTTCGGAAATATTTTGATATGTTTGACTGTATGAGTGCTTACTTCAGAAAGCCTTGAAATTATTTTCGGTTTAATAGGCTTATTCTTTTCATGGCATAATATTCCACCAACACAAAAAAAAATATTTGTTCAAATTTGAAATGATGAACTCTTTTCAGACATTAAAATGGCTAAAAAACATCTTGTCATGAAATTGGTTATTATCCTGTATTGATTAAACCCAAAAAATTGGTAAGAGGTATTCCGACTAACGATTAATATCTTTTAGCCCGGCCTCCATGGTATCAGATAACTTTCGGATAATGTCAATAAACGCATTTATATGGATATTGTCGTTCGTTACGCAAAATTATTGACTAATTTAATGAACGGATTGAATTAACGAAGCTCTTAGAAATGAAGGAATACTTATCGCTAACTACTAACTAGCCTTGCCTGTGTAGGATTTTTTTAAAATAATTTCTTACATTTTCTTTGTTAACTGCGTTTATTAATTTTTTTTTATTAATTTATTTCCCACCATCGTATTTTATTTATTTTTGTTTCGCTGCTTAGATGGTTAGTTTTTTATGATCCATAAATAAATGTACATAAGAGTATAATAAAAAAGTTATTGCATTTAAAAAAAATAATAGTTACAAAGGTTAGTTTTTTTTATGATTTTATATTTTTTATAAAAGTTATTGCATTAAAAAAAATATAGTTAAAAAGGTTAGTTTTTTTATAATCCATAAATAAATGTACCTAAGCGTATAATAAAAAAGTTATTGCACTTAAAAAAAATTATAAAAATTAAAATTAAATAACATCTTCTTATTCCCACTTCCATCAGTCCAAGATGCCCAAATTAGTGGTGATGTAATCCCATGGGACTCGGAATTGGACTATTATACAAAAAAGTGACATAAAAAAGTAAAAACAACTGGAAAGAATCTGAGCAAACATATTTCAAAATAACTTTTTGGGAATGCTTTGTTTTCAAAGCTCTAGATTTGTAGGTGACAGCGCTGTGTCTTAGTTTGTGAGTTTATCATACTTATTTTTTGTTGCTGTTTTGTTGGGAGCTTTAAACTCTAAATTCAAGGAAGCGTACGAACGTAACGTTAATTAACTTTTTTGGAAGCCTTGACTTAAACTTTTTATAGCATGAATAATAATTTTATGCTTTTCGTAATGGTGGGCTCATTTCCTTTTGGTGCATAATTTGTCAAAATCAACCTACGAAAAAAATAATTTATGCTTAAGTGTGAATGATGAAAATAAAGCTTAATTTGGGGTGAGGAGGTTGAGGAAAAGGCCTAAGTTCCAGGTAAAAAGCTTGGCAAATGAGAAATAAAATATAAATTAGCAATTTATTTATACGAGCTACGAAATCGGTTTCAATGGTGATACAAATGTATCAATCGTCTAGTTCAGAGGTCGACAAAGTGCAGCTCCGGAGCCGCATGTGGCTCTTTGGCCCCTTAAGTGTGGCTCTTTGAAATACAATTGCAGGTTTTAGAAAACAAGGAAATTGGGAGCTTTAAATTTGAACGTCTTTGTGTTGATTTGGAAATATTGGAGATGAACAAATGTGAGCTTAGTTTATAACACAACATTTGCTTTGAAAGATTTGGAGAAGGAAGACGTGTTCATCTTCAACGCCTGAAGTAGAATTTATACGTTTTTCAAACGGATTATTTATTATTTTTTAATTTATTTTCTTTTTTTATTGAAAGAATACATAATATAATCAACAAGCAAGTCCCACTAAGCCAATGAATTGGCTTGTCAATAATAGGTGCTTATATTTTAGTTTCATATACATTTTTTAAATTTTAAAATTTACATCTTAAATCTACAGATTCAACATTTTTTCATACATATCATTATCAATATAAACTTATTTTTGAAATAACAATATTTTTTTCCGATGGCCGATTTTTCACCATATATTTAACCTTATTCATAAAATTACATTGCTTTATAGTGTTAGGTAATAAATTAAATATCTTCGGTATGATTTATTCAAACGTTCTCTGTCCGTACTTATTGTTAAATTTCGGAACTATTAACCCGTCGCGTCATTGCGCGTGAATCTAGTGCTGTATTTATGTTCTAATTTCTCTTTATGCTGTGGTGTAAATTTATGCTGAATCATATTTTTGTGCCATAGTATTGCCTTAAAATTTTGGAGTATTATGGCTCTGTTTCTGTATGTATTATATATCTATAATAATTTTTTTTTTTTATTTATTTATTTCAAGAATTTTTTTGTTTTTACATTACAAATGATACATAACAAGGTTATACAATATATATTTTTTTTTATTATTCTACTACACCATAAGTTGAGCAATAGGAGCTCGTGTTTATGGGAGGAGTATTTACATGTTAAAAAAAGTATATAATGTTCTAATGAAATGTGAACAGTGTTCAAAGAACTTAATAAACAATAAAATAAATACAAACACTATTTAACATTGGTTCATAATTTAGAAAAAAATAGCTATAGAAGGAAATAACATTTTTTTTTAAAGTACATATTTAATATTACAGTTGAAGTGTGGGTAATTTTAAATTAAATTCAATTAAGTTCAATTAAGGGTACAATATATCATTATCCAATTTCAGGGACTTTATTTGCTTTTTGAATTGTTCATATTTACATGTTTCGGTTAAATTAAGTTTGTTTTTGGATAATAATATATTGTACCATCTTACACCTAAATACATATAGTGATGCTGAGCTGTTGTCGTCCTAAGTATAGGGATGGCTATTAAGCCATTAGTTTTAAATCTATTGCTTATACTAAGGGGGGGGTGAATTTTTTTAATAAAGTATTCTTTATAGATTTGATATAAGGCGTTTCTCTTATATAATTCTGTTATCGTTGGTACGTTAAATTCCCGAAATATTTCTAGAGTAGGGTAATCGTAAGATTTCCTGAGGATGACTTTAATAATTATTCTTTGGATTATAATTATGGGCTGTAAGGAAGCCTTAAAGGCCCCTCCCCACCCAATAATGCCGTACTGTAATATGGACTGAATTAATGCATAATATATAATTTTTATAGTATTTTTGTGTAAAATATTTCGTATGTTATATATAATGGTATATATAATGGATATATAATAGAAACAGAGCCATAATACTCCAAAATTTTAAGGCAATACTATGGCACAAAAATATGATTCAGCATAAATTTACACCACAGCATAAAGAGAAATTAGAACATAAATACAGCACTAGATTCACAGGTAAAATTTTGGAGTATTATGGCTGTGTTTCTGTATGTATTATATATCTATAATAAGGATAAATTTCATTATAATCTTTTTTTATATTAGCTGCAATCAGGATTCCCTGAGAAAAACAATTTCCCTCCGTGCCTTTGTCATCGTTGAGGATGCTGTGTGGAGGGTCTTTTTAGAGAAAAGAAGAAAAATCAGTTATGGGAATGAAAAAGTTATGAGAAATGAGTAGGAGTGACGGACGTACGAATCCATCTCTCTTACTGCGGTACAAGGCGATGGGTGGAGAGGTTAGATGTCTCCATCATCCAGTCTCTATCCACGCAGGGTAAACGCGTGTGCCACCAAGATATAGAAAAACCTCATCACATGAACACGGCCCTGTAAGTCACCGAAGGTAGCGAACTACCCGAGGTAACTTATGGCAGGAGTTTTAGTTAACCAATAAATAGTTCCCGGGGCAGCGGTACTCATACCCACCTCCCAAATTGTAAATACTACAGTGGTGTAATCAAAGTTAATTATAATATTTAATTAAATGAAGACAATGTTAGCGAAACTCAGTCTAAAATCTGGAGACATAAAAATCAGAAAAAGATATTGGTTACACTGGGACTCGAACCCAGGACCTTTGCTTACATGGCAAGTGCTCTAACATGTAAGCAAAGGGTCCTGAGTTCAATATCTGAGAGCCAATATCTTTTTCTGATTTTTCTGTCTCCAGATCTTAGACTGAGTTTCGCTAATATTGTCTTCATTTAATTAAATATTATAATTTCAGATTTTACTCCTAAAGTTAAAAAATAAAACTAAAAGTTAATTATTTTCATTAAAAATAAAATTTACTTTTCTTCCAATCTGATAATAATCTATATGCACCGGAGAAGCCGAGTAGTTTTTTTTTTAACGTAGACGCTCTTTATAAGTAGATCACAATTTATTAAGTTTTACTGGTAGGCGGTCAATTCAACTAAATGGCTAAAAAACTTTGATTTTCAACCCAAAGGACTACTCAAACAATTCTAAAATCGCTAGTTGCTTATAAACTACCCTATTTGGTGCATAAAATGCCTTCAGAACCAATCCATATTGATTCGCACTTAAAAAGTTCAACAGAACTTACCAATTAGACCTAATTTACCATCGTAAGTTTGAGTTTTACGACTTCAAACATCCATTTAAATAATGATTACCAATCCGAAATATCTCACACAAATAGTACAGTAAAGAGTTATAACATTAAAGCGATTTCCACGAATTCGATCGACACAATACTTTGCAAGTTCTTGCGAAAACCGCTATTGAGCTTTTGTGTAACATGATAATTATGACTTATGAAAATATTTTACTAGAAGCGTTTGATGTGGTTCCGCTTGGTGGCTGGCGTAAACCTAATAAATAACAGCATATTGGTATTTTATCAACGCAAAAGGCTTTGCTTATTGCACCTGAAGGCTTTGTGGAGGATTGAAATTCGACGTTATTATAGTTCTAAAGAAATAGCAAATATGAATAAGCAATATATTTCCATGATAGTAATTCGCCGAACGGGTTAAACTCTATATATTATAATGATTTTTTAAATTTTCACATGTAGCAAACACTTTTACGTGGTTCGATAACAATGTTATCTTCATCAGGATATGTTAATATATAATTTTGAAGAAGTCAATAATATAACTCTGTTTCAATTCCACTTTATTATTTCTTTATCCAACCGGTTTCGGTTCATCCTGAACCTTCCTCAGGGGTGAATAAAAATATTGAAAATAATACAGATATACATGGACTTTAAAAGAAAAATAAAAGAGGAACAGAGAACAAGAGAGAACATCAAGAAGAGAGAACATCAAAGGTGGGGGCAAGGAGGGAGTTGCTTAGGAGTGAGGGGTGAATATTTTTAATGACTATTTTTTTTATTTTAAGGGCTTCAATATTATTAAGGCGTAGACCTATCGCTACGATAATAAAAAAATTATTCTGAAATTGCCAACCACATTTTGGAAAAAAAAATTGGGGTTAAAAAATTTCACGCACAAACACAACGGATTTACCATTAGATAACTAAGAAATTTTAGAAATTAGAAAAAGTGTCGATAGACAAGTAAATATTATAATTAACCAAATATTTTTTTTTAAATACTCTTCTCATAAATATTTTTTTGTTATTTAGATATCTTGATTATTTTTTGGTTGTTTTAAGTGTTTAATACAATTTTAACATATTCGAAAATAATTTTAATATTTTAGTTAATCCAATTATTTTTTATAATACTTTTAATTAATTAATCATCATTTACTATAATATTTTTTGTCTATAGTTCTTATTTGTCTAAACTTATATGCGTTTTATTATTTTTATTAATGTTAATCTTGTCCTGATAAATATAATAAGACCGAATTGGTTTTGGAATTTGATTTTGAAAAATTTAGATAATTTTAAATAAGTGGTGTTTTACAGAGTGATTTGTTTTCGTTTAATCAAAAATGACGCCAGAAAGTGAATTTTCAAAGTTTAAAGAAATTGTTTAATTCGTAAAAGTAGGTTTGCCGTCAAGATGTTTTAACTTTTGAATAAAAGATGTCAAAGAAGATACCTGTAATGATAACGCATTACACACATCTCCTTTATAAAGCAAAAAAATGTGTCGTATATACTCAATGAGCAGCTTGAATTAATGGTAATAACACTCATCGCCACTCACAACTTTTCGCCTCCCGAGTTATTGCAACACTTCAAAATATTCCTTGCACTCTTGCGGAGTACCACACGGAAAGCGTTTGGCGCAGTCTACATCAATCCAACAACACCGTATAATATTCATTTTATAGATAGTGTTGGTGCAACTATGTACATTTGTATATTTTCCTTCTTTCATTTGACCTATTACCCATGTACCTATCATCTGACATGGTGTGTGGCCAATATTATCTACATGTAACATTTGGAACAATAACTCAAGGATCTATGAGCCTGTTAAAGTTACAAGTTCTATGATCAACTCTGATATTGATCTCTCAGTTCTTCAATATTGCCTACATTAAAGAATACTCTGTGCAATAATCACCAATCTGGTGATCTTTCAGTGTGTTAAATTGGTGTCTACAAAATTAACCCGTGCAATTATCAATTCCTATGGTGATATTTCGGTTACTTTAATATCGGTTCTTATAGAAACTTTTGCAGTGGTCGATTTGGTGATCCCTTGGTGCCATATCGTCGATTCTTACGGAAATTTGTGCATTGATCAACCTTGTTATCCCTCGGTATCATAACATCTCACAAAAATTTGCTGTGTAAAAATTACGTCAGATCCCTTCCCAATGTCCATTGTTCACCAAGTTACTGTACTCCCATAGTTGTTGCGTAATATTAAAAAAAAAGATTTTGATTAAATTCCATTGTTTCGCAGTCAATATATCTGCGATTACAGATATGTAGGTACGAAAGTCAAGAATGATTTCAATAATCAATATTAATGAGGATAAAGGACGTTTCACACAGCAGCAATTTGTCAACATGTTTACACGACCACGTTAATACAATATCATCATTCTGTATTTTCTAACCGTTTAAAAATAACAACTTGTAAGAAAGTCGTACTTAGCTTCCGAAAATAGATCGAAGACGTGTCTGTATTTGTCACATTGAATAAAACACATCAAAATACCCTCAACAATCCACTATGCGGGACATGGGTAGGTAAATAACCCAAACCGGGTAACATAATCGACACGGCACGTGTGAAGATGTCCATGATAAAAAAACCTTCGAACGGCGCCGTTCAAACGTTTGGCTACCAGAATACTTTCAGGGGCATTTGCAATTTGAAAGAAAATCTTTATAAAAACTGATCTCTTTTGGCTCATATTATAGTTAAATACTTAAAATACACTTTTTGACTCACAAGGGGGGATTTTGAAATTTAATTATAATTTGATGAATTTCAATCTTTATTTTCATATTATTTTCTGTGTTCTGAATATACTCGTAAATAAGGTTTTTTTTGCAAGTTTCTGTAATTTTTCATTTAACAGGAATAATGCTTCCTTTGACGGGACATTTTGTCTTAGAATTTTAATCTAATGTTCTCTTAATAACAAAAATCTATTTCAGGATTCGTGTCAATATAAAATTAAATAGCGACGAAAAATCAGAAAAAGATGAGACCTGTGTAGAGTATCTTTTTCTGATTTTTCCGTTTCAGATTTTTGATTGAGTGCCGCAATTATTGTCTTCGTTTAATTAAAGATTACAATTTGAGGGTTTACTCATCAAGTTAAAAATAAAAATAAATACAAGCTTACATTAATGATGTGTTAAAAATTATGGAATACAATTTGTAAATACGCAAATGAAAACCACAAAACTATCTTGAATTTATAACATAATATTGCTTTTATTAACTTAACACTTTTTACATGACTACACCTAGCGGTTGACTTACGACCAGCGAACCGCGTAACGATTACTTCTCATTAAGCATTTCTTTTTAATGATCGGCCATTTTGCTGGTCACTTAATTTGTTTCGCGTTCAAACATACCTAATATCTTTTTTTTGTTATTAGTTTTTGGGATATTATGTAGTGTTGAGCTACCTCCTTCTTTAGCAAACGTTTCAAGACCCAAAACTCATGGAGCACGCCTGATTACGGACGCAATTGAAATTTACAAAAAACCTATAAATATTAATAGAGACGACGGAGCTAAGCTCAATAGTTCTAGGTATCCGGTAATTGACGGTTACATTAAGGCTAAGTGCATGTTGAAGTATATTGTAGCGCCAGCTCATGGAGGAGTGTAGCTGGCGACACGGTATCGCTCCTAAGTAGATAAGTACAAACATCACCCCTAACTATTACACATCTGCCCTGATGATGGACACTGTAACGCTGTCCGAAATGTCAGCTAAAGAAGGAGGTAGCGCAACACGGCATAATATCCCAAAAACTAATAACAAAAATACTTTTGGCCGTGAAAATCTAAAATCGTATCATACCTAATATCGTTGTACAACTATATTAAACTATGGTCCGGTAAATGAGAAAATTAGCGTGAATCGTTATTTATAATGATCAAAGAGTTTTTGAAGTAAAACTTCTTTGCGCACGCTCGACTGAGGGGGTAAGCTGGTGAATGCGTTACGAAAAGTGGTGATGATTTAAGAAATTGGTGATGTGTTACTAAAAGTGGTGATGTGTTACAAAAAGAGGTGATGTTACGAAATGTGTGATGCGAACGGTAATAGATGCAAATAGCGATCGATGGCTTGACTTGGGGAGTGATAAGGATAAGGATGGTTACCCCAAGGTCGTAGGTCACCCCAAGGTCGTAGGTCACCCCGAAGTCGTAGGTCTCCCCAAGGTTGTAGGTCACCCCACGGTCGGAGGTTACCCAAGGGTCATAGGTCACCCCAATGCCATATGTCACCCCAATGTAAATGTCAATGTCAATGTCAATGCCAATGTCAATGTCAATGTCAATGTCAATGTCAATGTCAATGTCAATGTCAATGTCAATGTCAATGTCAATGTCAATGTCAATGTCAATGTCAATGACAATTTCAATGTCAATGTCATATGTTCTTTTATAAGTTAGTGATGTTTTACTTCAATCGTGCACACTCGTTTTTTTTTACGTAAAATATTATAAATTACTAGGTGATTCCCGGCATGTGTTTCAAAGAAATATTTTTCTCTCTGCTTGTCCATTCCCATCATCCCCATTTCCCTCCCGCGTCCCTTTCCCTTCCTGCGTTCCCCTTCTACCTTCCCCGCCTTCCCCCTCCCTCGTCACTCTTCCCGCAAACCCCATCTCATTCGTTACCCCCTCCTGCCAGCCCTCCCTGCCGCTAAAATAGAAATACACACATCTACAAACCACTCGCTCACCACATGTAGTATGTTTTTATACAAATTGCATAATGTCAGAGCTTACCATTAATATAGAAACACTCTTCTGCTAAAATGCAATGTTGTGTAAACATTTTGAGTCAATCATTTGAATACTTTCCGAGTTTTGCGGACACAAACATACGGAACCTAAATTAGGGACACCCTAATCACCTAGCGATATGAAATATACTTTACGACCTATTTTAATACCTACCAAATACACACAAAAAAATCATAAAAATCAGTGGAGCCGTTTTGGAGGAGTTCGACCACAAACACGAGATTTTTACATATATTGATAGTTATTGTAGGTTACAAGTCAACACTATTATGTGCTTCTGAATTTTACAGAGCCCGATATGAAAAGAGTTTATTTTTTTTCTTATGTAGATTATGAACCCACTTTGAAATATATTGTTTTAAAAACGCTAAAAAAATAAGCACAGCTACCAGGGAGTTATCGGCTTAATTTTACACACCCATTACCGTGCCACTTCCGTCGCCCGTTAAGGCGTTCAGTATGGTTATTTTCTCGCAGAAAGGGGCCAAGGAGCTTAATTCTCAATTTTTCACTGTGCCATTTGGGTTGTGTAGCCTCTACCGGAAATTAACTAGTCGCTACTGATCACCCTACCGCACATCGCGACGGGATCATGTTAATTTGCGTTCGGTCTCATATTTAAAATATTCGTAAGCATTCGACTTATTTCAATAAATTTGTGAGAAAATTGCGCACGCTGTTAATTGTAAATAAAACAAAAAGTTTTCGGAGAATCTTAATTTTTTTATTATGATAGAAAGATCTATAACAATTATGTGTGAAACAAAATACCGGCCAAATGCTCGCCACGCCTTCGGTGGCATATCTCTATCTGATGGTTCATATTCTCAATGACGCTGAGGCATAATGAGGTTCAATGTCACTAATGCGTCGAATCATCTCATCTTTTAGCTCTTGAATTGTTCTTAGCTTGTTGACGTACACTTTTTCTTTTAAATATCCCCAAAGAAAGAAGTCCAACGGTGTTAAATCACATGATCGTGGTGGCCAATTGACATTTATTTATTTATTATTTAAACGCCCATACATAGGGCTATTACATACATAATACAAGTGTATCGAACATTTATAAACATCGTGAGATAACACGGCCATTGAATTTCTCGATCAAAAGAGCCATTGTTTCTTTGGCTGTGTGGCAAGTGGCACCGTCCTGTTGAAACCACATATTGTCCAGCTCCATATTCTCAATTTATGGCCACAAAAAGTCCGTTATCATCTCGCGATAGCGAACACCATTCACGATAACTGCTTGGCCTACCTCATTTTCGAAGAAGTACGGCCTGATGATGCCGCCAGCCCATTAACCGCATCAAACAGTCATGATTTGTGGATGCATCGACTTTTCAACAATTACTTGTGGATTCTCATTTGCCCAAATGTGGCAATTTTGCTTGTTAACGAATCCACGGAGGTGAAAGTGGGCCTCATCGCTGAAGATGATTTTTTTCATAAAGTCACTATTCACTTCTGTCTTAACTCAACAATCTTAACGCGAGGCTCAATTGTGTACCTCTCCATGGTTAAAATTTTCAAAGACTGAAACAAGGAAATGTCAAATAAAGTATAAAATAATAAATAAAATAAAGTCAGACAAAAAACTTGAAGTTAAGGTGTGGCTCACAATTAACATCGTGCGTTATGGTTAGATCATCCTTTACATGCATAGTGCATATTTGAGCCTCTTTGGGAAAGTTTCAGAGAATTCTAACGGAAGAAGTCTCGACAATCTTCGAAGATATCGGGAATTTTGAGAAGAAAGAATTAATCCGGTAAAGAATAGGTGGCGGACAAGAAAGGCTTGGAGGGGTTTGGGATGTCGAACTAAGTACTTCTTGAGAAACTTTCTGGAATAGTTTTAACGAGAGAAGATCCATCCCGTTATCCCTGTAGAAGTAGATCTTTCTTGGACATCAATTTTATTTAGAGCAGATAAAAAAAAAATCTTTGCAAACCTAAAGAAAGCGCTGAAATGTGCAAGACGAATTTCAAACGCATTTTGATATAGTTACCGATTTATTACAAAATTACTTAAAATAGTAATCTTAAAAACGTTAGTTTTTTTTTTCATTGCCGGATACCCGGACGCCTATTTACTTTAAATGTTAAACATGTGTTTTTGACAAAATATTTCAGTCATTTCACCAAACGATGTCTCTTCCGAGGATAAAAATGGTAGCTTGTCATTCGGCATTAATCTTTTTTTTAGAAACACCTAAAAATTTTATTTGAAAGAAGGTTTATAAAAATTTCAAAAACAAAATTACAACATAAAATTTCCCAATTGAAAATTAAAGAATAAATGAAATTATCTAAATTAAAGTTTTCTTTTAAAATAAATATAATTTATCGTTGTAAAACAAAAATAAACATAAAATAATAACCTTAAAACTGCGATTCATTTGATGATGAGTATTCATTCTTAACCTTAAAATTAACAATTTGCTCGTTGTCATCCGAAAGGATAAAGCATTTTTCTTAACCTTACAATTAACCATTTTTTCAATTTATATTTAAGTAGAACTGAACTACACCCATATTTAATGAATGAAATATTCGTTCATTTTAAGGTTAAGAACATTTTTGCAATCAACCGAGAAATTTGGAATCTTAAGCTTATGAAAAAATTCTGGAAGAACCAGAAACGCTTACAGATTACGAAAAAATCACCAGTTTAATGGCTAAGGACAGTTCCTTATCCTTAAGTAGAACCGGAATCGACCCACTCGTGTTTTAATGTTCATCTAGAATCCGACCAACCATGAAAGCAGTGCAGTGAAATCATGATTGTACCTACAGATGCACTGCAATGTGCGCGTGTTGGGCTAGGTTTTACAAGTTTTGGATGCATTTTGTTACAGTCCATGAAATTTCCAAAGTTAAAACGTTGATAGTGTAGAAGCTTTCAATTATTTCAAATAAAATTTTCATTATTATATTTGGTTTTGAGATATATTTATAAAATATTACCGGGCTTCCAAGGGTTAAAACATACTAAATGTGAATATCACACAAGAGTCCTAGCTTCCGTGGTCGATAGGCAAGGCTATCGATTAGCAATCCAATGTCGTGGGTTCGGGTTCAATCTTGGCGTGCGCAAATAAATTTCGTTCGATTAATTTGGGTTTTTTCACAATTTACTCATTTTTAATATTAAGTAGTATATTTACGGCACGTTCCAGAGTGGAAGAACTCTCAGTATCGCCTTGGTACAAAGACCACCGTTCAAAATTAAAACGATACTCGGATCAGAATACTATTTTTCCCATATCATTCACCCATCACTTTCTTCAGAATGTATGAACATAAAAACAAATCAAAAAACTGACGATGTAAACGACGGAAATAATAAATTTAATTATGTCACCGACAGGCACAAAAAATATTGCTTTGATATTTTATACAAACAGAAAACCGCTTGTCAATTTTCTTATTTCCCATTATGAAAGCAATTAATCTACCCTCATTCTTAATTACGAAATAATTCTTGAACCATTAGGAAGATTTTAAAAATTTATTTTCTTTCAAATTTACCTGGAATATTTTCCCAGTTTCTCAAAAATATACATTTAACAAATAATATTTTAACGTGTTCTGTAAAAATTTAGATGAAAAAAAACATTCCTCGATAGAATATTTTACGACCCAATGTGAAATTTTTGTTTTTTGTTAATATTTTCTACCGTGATAAATTTGGCTCAATTTGACTGTAGTGACCTCTGAAAGAATATTAGACTAAAACCGTATTTCCAGGGAAAGTTTTTTTTAATGTGAATACCGCACAAGAGTACCAACAAGAGAGACTGTGGTATCCCTAATTCGGTTATGTTGTGAGGTTGAAGGAAGTAGGGAGGGGAAGAAGATAGGGAAGAGGAAGGTGAGAAAGTTGTTCCTGGCTATTCAGATCTGGTCACATTTCAATTCTAAACGGTGGTCTTAGACCTAGGCACAACTGAGAGTATCTTCTACCCTGAAACGTGGCGCAATATACTAAATATAATATTAAATTAATTATTTGTAAAATAACACAAATTAATAAAATAAAAATTATTTGAACCCGCCATCTTCGAATTGCTAGTCGAGAGCCTTACCCTTCGACAACGGAGGCTGTCATTTTCGAATATTTCGGGCTTAAAATTCGTGAGAGTTTTGTTACGCGTTATATTTACGTGGAACTATTTTTAAACCCGTAAAGAATATAAACATTTTTTTTTACTGAAACTTTAACAAACGTTTAATTTTCAACCCTATGTTTAAGAAACTTTTTAATAAATACTAATTTGGTTCTGTTGATTTTAATTTGAAAATGGAACTGATAGTGTGAAATATTCAGACAAGCTGTAAATTTTGATTATCTAATCAAATAAAATATTTTTAACAGAATATTATTTTCAAAGTAATTTTGAAGACGTCCTATGATTTTTCATGGGTCTGCCTTAGCTTGTCATATTACAGCATGTAGCAGATCTTAAACAAAATTGTAAATTAAATTCTTCGATGAAAGTTGAAAACATTTCAAAGAGTAACTATTTGCATTTCTTTTTCAGAAAAAAAGTAAAATAAATATTGGAAGACTGTCGCGAAATACGCCTGGTTCCTAAACAAATACCATCTTTAGAACAAATCGATGGTCCACTTTTATACGGAGACAAGTAAAAAAAATCGACACATTTTCGTTATGAATTATTGTGCTCTGCTGCTGTATCCACACAAGAATAAAGATACATCTCAAAATAATTTCGACATTTGTTTTTGGGGTGTTATGCTGTGTTGCGCTACCTCCTTCTTTAGACAACGTTTCGGACAGCCACATACCCAATACCAATCGTAAATTTCAAATTTTTTGAAACCTATAACCATTTTGAAATCTACTACCACTTTGAAGTACACTGTAATACTAGCTCGTAGTGGAGTAGAGCTGGCAACACGGTATCGCTTCCAAGTACATAAGCACACGCTACGCTGTCTGAAACGTAGGTAGTGCAACACGACATACTACCCCAAAAACAAATAACGAAAATACTTTTGGCCTTGAAAATCTAAAAACCAACCATCTCAAAAAATTGTCTAGCAGGGAAAGCATAGGGTGCACCTACTAAAGTTTCTGGATTTTTTTTTTACTAATAATTTCCATCAGGGCCCACGTCACCTGAAATGCTGTGTGGGGGGTTTTTTGAGGAGAGGAATTAATAAATATTGGTCTTGAAGTGACCCATGCTGCAGGAAGGAGGAAACACAGAGGCCGGCAAATCGTTCCGCAGCCGAACTGTTGAACACAAGAACGAGTCGTAAGAGCGACCTATTCCCATGTAGCAAACGTCATCTATATACATACACATATTGGGAGCGAGAACTGCGCTTCCGGGTGTCGCCGATATTGTTTACCAATTAACAAATAAACTAAATGAACGATTAAACCAAACAAACGTTAAACTAAATGAACGATTTCTTTCTGTATTGAAACTTTATTGTTAACCAATACTGATGCACACCTTCAAAATATCAGAAAAATGAACAAATTATTTTCGTATGCAAACTACTCTGATTAGGTCGTAGTCCGCCGAACTAAGTTGAAAAGGTGAAAAAGAGAATCATAGTTTCCCAATGATTTAGTATTCACTTTAATAACGAAATTCTGAAATATCGGTGGTAAAGTTAGTCTGTTTATGTACTAAAGTCATTTGTAATAAGATAAAATTTTAGTTTAAACAAATTAAAATACCATTTACAGGAAACTGTGTTTTTGAGATGTCGCCGTACAGAAGTAGACCAACGGATTGCTCCAGTGAGTCCAGAGATAGTCAATACCTTTATTTACTTGGGCTCATCTACTCGTACAAACTACAGAGAAACAGAGGCAGAACAAAGAAAGTGTTCTGCTTTATTCTTGGTAAGGTTTTATAAGTTTTTTATTTTTATTTTTTACGAGACACCTCAGACGAGCGCCCCTTTTTGCATAGTGAAAAGATTATTTTTACATTAGCTCCTCACAGGAGGCCCTCATGAATATAATTTCCCTCAGGGCCTCAGTCATCTTAGAAGATGCTGTGAGGAGGTTTTTTTTTAAGGTGAGGAAGTTCTGGGAAGGAAATAAGTATGAGGAGTGGGTAGAAATTTGATGGTCAGTGTGTCCAGGAGTGACAGATGTATGAATTCATTCCTCTAACTGCGGTGCAAGGCGGTGGGTCGAGAGATTCTGGCTGGAGAGGATAAAAGACCTCTCTCAACCAGTCTCTCTCGACCCTACGGGCAGATGCATCGTCCGCCAAGACGTGGACAAACTTCACCCCATGAACCCGGGACACGGGAAAGAGTGGTTTAGTGAGTCCCTTTGACTTCTCCAACTGTCGCTTTGCTCCGCAGTGGGAGGGATGAATTAATGCGTCCTTCACTCCTGGACCTACTGACCCCAGATTCCTACCCACCCCAATACCCTTTTCCTTCCCAGAACTTTCTATCCTTCCTTTCCCAAAAAACCCTCCACACAGCATCCCCAAAGATGACACAGGCCCTGAGGGGAATTATTTTCCTCGAGGCCTCCTATGTGGAGCTAATGTAAAAAATTAATTGATTCTATTTCATTCTATAAAAACAAATTCCATTTTTTTTTTCTATTTTGGATATCCACATTTCTCACACGATCATTCATGGTTTTACTACAGTTAATCATCTCATTTCAACAGCATTCAGTTTTTTTCATCCTTCTCTGCCAGTTTCATTCCTCACTGCCATACATCAGGGTAGGTACCAGGACTCCGTTGTGGACTGCTGCTTTGCTTCTGCTTGTGTGCCAACGGCATTCAGTCCTCCATTAATGAAGTTACCGGCATTTACCCTTCCAAAACCTCTATCAGCCTTCCCAGCTCTCGTAAACATACTACCCAGATACACAAACTCTCTATATCTCCCTCTTAACTCTGTTCGCCTCGCTTTTAATAACGCTCTCGTCAGCATTCACCAGCTTACTCCCCAAGTCAAGCGTGCGTAAAGAAGTTTTAATTCAATAATAACACCCTGTGAATCACCATTAGTGAAAATATTTCCTTGTTTTGTTAGCTCCTCTCACCATTCTCCTCCTAAAACCAACACTCCCACCAACTCCACTTAATAAAATCTTGAGAAAAATTGAACGAGAAATCAACTAGCGTTTTCTTTATCAGGGTTCTCGTTATTTTATTGTAATTACCAGGCTAACCAAGGAGTAAACAAATTTGTTATTTTATTTTCGAGACTGCCACTCTTCATTACGGACACACAGTTTGAGAGTTTTTTTAATTTAAGACGAAAAAAATTATTATTCATCACGAACTCTTAAAGCACTTTAGGTCGCTTACTGGAAAATGTTCATGGCCCCGAGGGATTTTTTATTAAATTATGTAAAATAATATAATCATCACAAGATAATAAATAATATCGTATTTTAAAAAAAATTTGCGTCAGAATTTTTTTTCTTTATATACCAATTTTAATGTCCTGGTTAAATTTTCCCCACAGGAAAAACTAAACCCTTTCACACACTTTCCCAAATGATCATCTAGTCTGTGCAATTGCAATATATAAGTATTGGTTCCATGACAGTTCATCCTGCGACAATTCATCCGGCGACAGTTCATCCTGCGACAGTTCATCCGGCCGACAGTTCATCCTGCCGACGGTTCATCCTGCCGACAGTTCATCCCGCCGACAATTCATCCGGCGACAATTCATCCTGACAATTCAACCTAACCTAACCTAACCTAACCTTATCTAACCTAACCTATAAGTATGTCGTATTTTGTTATTCATGCATGCTTCTTCGGAGAGTCGAAATTATTGTTAGTATAAATATTTTTATAGCCGATTTCCACTCAAGATGCCTTCAGATATAAGTATATCGATTTTGGTTGTACGGCCGTATATCCTCTTTGAGGACTTAATAAATACTTAATAAAAATCTTCTAAACGATCAGGCAGGATGAATTGTCGCCGGATGAATTGTCGGCGGGATGAACTGTCGGCAGGATGAACTGTCGGCAGGATGAACTGTCGGCCGGATGAACTGTCGCAGGATGAACTGTCGCCGGATGAATTGTCGCAGGACGAATTGTCGGGTCACCATAAGTATTATAAATACAAAACAGTACAAGAACAACATGTCAACCTACCAGAGACCAAATGGGAAAATACTTCACCGACTCCAGATATTTTCATATCAGAGGGTTCGGCTCGGTGGAACTCCTAATTGGACAAATAATTCCTACCAATCCCTCAATATAAATATTTAAAAAATCTTTTGTAGTCTTACATGTATTAAAAATTACTGATTTTTTTGTAAAATTATACATTTTTTTATTCATTAATAATATTATTAAATATGTAAAAACAGTTTTTATTTTTTATTTTTAACTTTATGAGTAAAATCAGAAATTATAATATTTAACTAAATGAAGACAATATTATCGAAACTCAATCGAATACGTGAAAAATCAGAAAAATATATTGGCACCTCTGGGACACGAACCCAGAACCCTCTGCTTACATGGCAAGTGCTCTACCAATTGAACTAAGGTGTCAAATTCGGTCACTTTTAATTGTTTCATTCTTCGACTAAGAACTATTAACATTATCTTCATTTTAACGCACATATTATTGACTGCTATCTTTATATTTGATTGCAAGATTCAAGCTTTTTCAATCAACATATTTTTATGATTTTTCTTTATTTGATATCGACACCTTAGCTCAATCGGTAGAGCACTTGCAGTGTAAGCAAAGGGTCCTGGGTTTGCGCCCCAGAGGTGCCAATATCTTTTTCTGATTTTTCTGTCTCCACATTTTCGATTGAGTTTCGATAATATTGTCTTCATTTAGTTAAAAACAGTTTATTTATGAACAAGTTCTGCAGCATAATCGATATATATATATATTTTTTTTTATTATTTCATAAATGATTATATGTTAAATTTTTGCCATTTTTGACTATCATACTAGGCTATTGCCCGTGTTGTGGTAGTCATACAGGTAATATAATTTTATATAAACAGATAATAAAATAAAAGAAGAGAAAAGAAAAAAATAACATATTTAGGGATAAATAAAACTAAAAACAGATAAAAATATAAGAATTGCAAGTTATCTAAGAAATAAAGAAAATTTAAAGAAGATGAAATAAACATTGGTGAGCATTATTCTTCTTAAAATAAAAATAGAAATAAAATTTGGTAAGTAATCTTCTGCACGAGAGTACATGTTTGTAGTCATTTTTGATATTCGTTCTATGAAAGAAATTGGAAAGAGTGTTAGAGAAAGTAATTTTTTGTTTGATTTTTTTTAAATGCAATATTAAGTTAAAGTAATTGATTAATTAAATTTGTAATATTTTTTTAATTAATATTAATATTATTTGTTTTTTATTGTAATATTAAGCTCTCATGTGTTGTTTGAAGAAATCTCTTCCCTTTTCAAATATCCAATGATTGATACGGGATTTAAAGAGAGAGTTAGAATTATGTGACTTTATATCGACACTAATTAATTTTGATCACTTGATAACTATCAATGCTTAAATTTCCTAATAAAATCGATATTAAAGTCACCGAAATACCTTAGGAGGTGATATTGCGCGGGTCACGTCAATAATCTCCAATTAAACACACTGAGAAATTACCATAGGTGGTCAATGCACAGAGGCTTCTTTAACACAGTCGATATCAAAAAACTGATAGATCAGTTGATGATTTCACTCGTCACTTCAGATCAAACAAACTGATAGATCACTAGATCGGTGATCATTGCACAAAGGCTTCTTTAGCATTGTCGACATCAAAGGACTGATAGATCAACAAGGAGATGACCAATGCACTTCAATAGACTGATAAGTCCATTTGAGTTATTATTCCAAAATGTGAAAAGTAGGTAATACTGGTACACATTGTCAGATAGGATAGGTATGAAAGATAGGTCACAGGAAGGAAGGTAAATGTACCTATATAGTTGTATGTTGTACCTAAATTTTTGATAAAACATTTTCCGGCCATTATTGAAAATAATAAATTTTACAAAATATGATTTACGTAACGTTTTCTGATTTTTTGAAATCGTTGCTTATAGGTAATCGCTTGAAATGGAGTTCGATTATGGTAGATCACAAAATTAAAATACGGCATTAAGGCGCGTTTTTGCTATGTAGGATGTTAAATTTTTAAACTGGAAATAAAGTTAAATAAAATGGAAAAAAAAAACACTTTGTAAAACACCTCTATTTAATCAAAATTATCTACATGCTTCAAAACCAAAGGTTTCTTCGTCAGGATAGGATTAACTATAATTAAAAAAAAAGAGTGTGGTTTAGACCACACGACTGAAGTGAAAATACAAGACAAACCTCGCCCAATGAACCCAGGTGTCCCTGCTAAGTTACCAATCGTAGCGAACGGGGTGACCTATGACCTAGGGGTGACATATGACATTGGGGTGAAATGTGACCATGGGGTTACCTACGACCTTGGGGTGACCTACGACCTTGGGGTGACCTACGACCTTGGGGTGACCTAAGAATTCGGGTGACCTACGACCTTGGGGTGACTAACGACCTTGAGGTGACCTACGACCTTGGGGTTACTTACGACCTTGGGGTGACCTACGACCTTGGGGTGACCTATGACTTTGGGGTGACCATCCTTATTTTATTTTATTTTATTATATTTATTTAGGAGACCAACAGCTTACATTAATAACAGAGCGTATAGTAATTGAGTCACAATGATTGAACCATTTACAGGTTTCCACATAGGTATTGTATACAAGTGTAGTAAGTGATTCCAGAGATATTTACTAATGAAAAATTACATTTTAAGAGCCGAGTTATTTAGGTAGGAATAGGGAGGGGAAGAATGGGGGGGATCGATTAAGTTGAGGTATAGTAATAAAAATATGCGTGACAAAAAATTAAAAGAGAAAAAAAAAGAAAAAAGGACGTTCATAGAATGGTGGTTGTATTAGAGGGTATCTATAGTTATTGTTATTGTAGAGTATCGAGAGAGCGTCTGTGTGATTTTAAGGAGTGTGGTGCAAAGTTAAAAATGTCAAATTGTGTATAGTGTGTGTTGAAAGTATTGGATGCACGATAGATGAAAGAGTTCTGCATAGAATTTGTGTTGCACCGAGGGAGGCTAAGAATCCTGTCTGATCTGGTTCGTCTATTAGGAACTCGTATCTTATCCTTATCCTTATCCTAACATTTGATATTTTTCATAACAATCACCACTTTTCGTAACGTATTCACTAGCTTACCCCCCAAGTCGAGCGTGCGTAATGAAGTTTTACCTCAAAAATAAAATCAGAGTGTGCAATTTACACGCGGTACACGTAAAACGATTGTATTATATCATTCTACCGCAGGCTAAATCTTATAGATGTGTTTTTGTCTCTTTTTAGTGTCGCTAATTTTTGTTTCATTGAGTTTCAAATCACAACGGTGCTAAATAAGTTTTCACTTTAAGTATAAAAGACAAACAATTGAAAATTAGGTACTTAGAGATAAAAAAAAATGCCGGACGAAGAAAGGTAAAATGAATTCAATTTTTTTGTTAATACACTTTCGTGTAATTTATCAATAATGATTTTTATTATCTCGGCGTATTCATGTGATTAAGACATTAAAGTTTAATAGATTTTCAGAACGAAATCCAAACTACAACAAAACTAAAACATGGTATTACTTGCACGCATGCAATACTGATTTCTTATGAATTTGTGGATAGACTTTATTTCCTTCCATTTAATTTATGAATGTCGTGTTAACTCTGTTTTATTTTTATAACCTTTTTAAAATGAAAAATTTCAAAATATATGTCGAATCAAATATTGAACAAAGATAAAATTGAAAAAGGTACATATGAACATAACTCGGGTCAAGAATTGCATTAGTTAGAATTAAAGTTTTGAATTATATCACAGGATAACAATACTGAAGGAAGACAACCCCATGAGAAATTTTCGGTTTAACTGAGGAAAACTTCAGTTTAAGGAGATTAATGCAACGTATCTTTTATAGAATCTTAACAGCACCAAACCAAAATAGAGTCCAATAAGTATTACATTTTTGAGAAATGCAACGCCAGTGATAGGACCTCATCTACTAAACATAACTAATAAAGGAATCAATAAGGAGTGGAAAATTTCCAAAAACATCTATTATGATCCCGATGCCGAAAATTGTTAACACCAGAAAATGTGAAGAATTTAAATCAATAAATACGTCATCAAAATACGAACAAGTACTAGAAATTGTAATAAAAAACAACTCGTTAAAGAATTTTGTGAAGAGCAATCAAGATTCCAGAACAATAAATTTTGAAACAGTGATGAACTTAGTGATCGATACATGGAAGAAAATAATAGAGAAAAAATCACCGTAGCATCATTCATGGATATTAACAGAGTGGAGAAAGGAAAAAAATGTTGGAGATATAGTTCTGTCTAACGTAGTTCAAAGACTCTTCAGGAAAGAAAACAGGTCATAAAAGTTGAAAGCTCAGTATCAGAAGCGATAGAAAACAACCTAGATGTTCCGCAAAGGTCAGTATTAGGCCCAATTCTCTTCATAATTTATATAAATGATCAATTAAAACCTTGAACATTGCAAAATTTGGTTATTTACGGACAATACGTTAATGTATATTTCATGTTAAAAGTACGCAGATGTAATAAACGAAACCTACAAAATACAGCAATATGGCTGAACTTTGACAAACATGTGGAAATAGGCAATACGACGCATAACACAGGGATAAATTTGAATTACGCGGTAGAAGTGAAACCATCCGAAAACTAAAGAAGACACGAGTGCGGAGGCTACGAAGCACCGCACAAAGACAAGACCTATAATGCTATCTCATTCTGGCTAAATTCTACAGATATATATTATGTTTGTCTCTTTTTAGTGTCGCCATTTTTTTATTTTATCGAGTTTCAAATCACAACGGTGCTAAAGAAGTTTACGCGAGTGTAGTGGTGGTATACACATTCGTACGGTAATTGAATATCGTAAAAGGTTTCTCTATTTATTTTATAATCGAGCGAGTTCTAGGTCGAAAATTTATTTTCTTGTAATTTCTTCTGAATTTGAGAAAAAAAAACTAAATCTAAGAACTTTTATTTATTTTATTTTACTAATCTAAAAGGTTTTTGTCTAGCTTTACAAGGTGCCCTTGCGATTATTCATAAACGTATTAAATGTGTCACGTATTTCATCGAAATGATTTTTGTTTTCTAAAACTTTGTAATTTGAAACTGGATTGTCATAAGTTAAGTTAATTCTGTGGTACCATTTGCCAAAGCCGTCCGCGGTGAATTCTAGGTAAACGAAACTAAACAGATTGCTTTAAACAATATCTGTCATTCGCGTGGCAACACAGTCTGTAAAGAATCGTCAAATTTTTAATTTGAAATGCTTAGAAAAGAAACGCACGACCGTCAGGATCTGGTTGAAAATAAGTATTGGCGTCTCAAAGGGTTGGTAATTTGTGCTTTTTTTACTAAAATCCATGTTAAAGTTTCTGTTTTTTTGAAATACTAAAGTTTTCTAGACTTAAATCTTTTCGAACGATAAAAATCAACAGCTACTCAAAAGTACAAGCGGGCAAGCTTTTGTGGCATGTTTTTGCCTGCAGCGCTTTGTTTTTTGCGTTCTTCAAAGATTTTATTAAAAAATTATGTTTTTAAAAATACACGTAGGTTTTGCGATACTGCAAATTTAACAATGTCATTTTGTGAGTGCCCTACCTTCTGCTACCTGCGATCAAATTGAAAATTGTTGAATTGTTGTTCAAATCAACACGGGCAAAACTTTTCACAGAGCAAAAGAGAAAAAAATTACTTCGCTTATAGAAAAAAATCAATCTTTACGTAAGTAGGGTCGTGTTTGAAATAATGTAATATTAAGATTGAATTTATTATAATATTAAATTACGTAACCCGAGGTCCATAATTCACTAGTAGTTTGCTTTGGTCGTTGATGCCCACGATAAGTCGTTTGCACTAATGGGGGCGGATGCTCTATTACCTGAAGAAGTTATCAAATATCCAAATCGTATTAAATTAATAATAATGAAATTGCATTAGATTCACCCATTAAAGACCTTGGTGTTATTTTCAACAGGAAACTTACCTTTGATCTTCACTACGAAACAATTTCCAATAAAGGCATGCAAATTTTAGGTTTTGTAATACGTAACACAAGAAAATTGTCTACTGCTTTGTTACTGCAGCTTGAATCCTGAATGATCTCTTATTTATTTTTCATCTTCTGTATGGTCTCCTATTTATACTTGTAACTTATACGACTTGGAGAAGGTACAGAGGAAGTTTCTTAGATATGTTCAGTACAAATTGAGACAATCTTTAATCGATATCCACTACAATATATTAATGTCTAATCTAAAACTGCCACCACCTTGTACACAAAGAACTATTAATGATTTTCTTATGCTTTCTTTTTAAATTATTGACCGCCCTCAAATGAGTTTTACAAATATTCATATGACTCTTAAACCTCATCCACCATCTTTTCCACTGAGACAACTATAGTTCTAGGTAACTATATAATATATAATAACTCAAATACCTACATATACCTTTTCGACATTTTTAAAAACTCTCTATCCTACTTCAAAGCAAAAATAATTACACAGAATGAAAAAAGTTATTTGTTTAAAACCACTTTATTTTGATTAATTTAATTTTTATTTTATTTTATTTATTTATTTAACGCCCAAAGGGCTTTTACATTTTGGTAGTACAAATAATTCATGACAGATTATTTTTAAACATATACAGAAATAATAAAAATAAAATTTGATAAAAAACACACAAGTCATAAAAATACAGCGATTTCATATGTTTTTAGAAAAAAACAGATAGGTTTAGGAATAGTTTTGGAATAAGTTTTTCACAAGATCAACAAATTTCGCCAAGTTTATGCTAAATTAATATTCGTTGACCGGTTTCGGTTGAACACAACCTTCTTCACGACAATAATAAACTTAAAGAAAAAACTTGTTTCATTATTAATTTATTTATTTACGCCTATTTAGGCTTTTACATACATATAAAAATATTTACACAATTATACTCGTAAATAGTGCAGAAAACGACTATTTAAAATACTTGCACAAAAATAAATACAAAGCAAAAATATTGTTGAATTTGATTCACACAGTATATCGGTACAAATTTTTTTACAATCGGTACAAGAGTTTTTTTTTCTTTCAGCCGACAAAATACTTTTAATGTTGTAGTCAATTTAAATAGCTTTATCAAAATATTCCTCTACTTGATGAAAAAACTGCAATAAGGTATTTTTTTTATACCTCATAAGAATCTCAGCTGCTCCCATCTGGAGCCAGTGAGACTATGGCATCCCCAATTGGGGTACGTTGTGAGGCTGAAGGTAGTGGTTAGGGGAAGGAGATAGGGAAGAGGAAGGTGGGGAAGTACCTGGCTATTCTAACCTAACCTAACCCAAACAAAAACTCACACTGGCTCACAATAACTCGAACTGACTGTTCACAAGATTTTTAATAAGGTTGACTGAAAAGGAAAGAACAAATATTCGAAGTATCCTAAATAAATAACTCGAGTACATGTTATATACACATTTTAAATAATTTCTTCACGAAAATATATAATATCAAAATATGCAGGGCTTGTTTATAGTAGTAATTATCATGATACCACTGTATTTATACTTTCTTATTAATTAATTATCATTAACCCACTGTATTTATATTTATTTCCATGTGAATTTTAAATTACATATGCAATTTTTGTTATTTGTTTTTCACTTTAGCCAACGTTTCGGACACTGTCCGAAACGTTGGCTAAAGGAGGAGGTAGCGCAACACGGCATAACACCCCAAAAACAAATACTTTTGGCTGTGAAAATCTAAAATCATATCTACATATAATATGCAATATTTTTATGGAAGTATATCAAATAACAAAATTTAAATGCAAAGATTTAACTTACTCGTATCAACATTATGTTTGGTTGCATGTTTGTATATGCACGTGTTTTTGTATCTATGTTGTTATTTTATTTATTTTTATTTCTATCTTTTATTTTGTGTTTTTGTAGTATTTTTTATATTTTTATACCCAAGTCAACTTTGACACATATCTTTTTCACTAAATAAAAGTTGTTGTTTACCCGCCGCGGAACAGACTTTGTCTAGTGAGGTGGGTAAAAGAAATCAATGTACAAATGAAAATAAAATAAACATCCGGGTTGCCGGCACTGAAACTGAAGAATCTTAGGAGCCGCGCGAGAGGGAGAGGCATGGAGAAAGGAGAATCCACCACAATAATGAGCTCTATGATATCTACCAAGCTTCCAGACTCTCTTCCCATTTAAGGCTCCAAAGACTAAGATGGGCCGGACATGTGCACCAAATGCCAAGCATACGAGTACCGAAGAAGGTCCTAACAGGACACCCGAGTTAACCACGCCAGATCGCTCTCACCGCCAAACCGAGGACAACACAGTAATTCCACTACAACCTGCCCTTCATCTTGTCTGACATATCAAATAAACTACACGATTTGATGGACAACACCTGCATCCGGTTAGGAACATTATTAGAATGACATACAATAATTCCTATATGGAAATGACATACCAAATGAACCAGATTATAATAATTAGAAGAAGACTAATCAAAAAGACATATAAACGTACATCCATATGTACTTGCATCCAGCATCCAGGCACCACGCTTTCTCTTCCCACAATAACGAACCAAAGTTATGAACCATCACCTACATTCCACGTGTCCACGTGCAGAAGACCAACAACCTTATTATTAGGATGACCTACTATGATGTCAACAAACAACAACTAAACGGAAGTACGTGCCCACTGCACCCGGCCCTACTCAGTACCATGGACTATAAAAAGGGCTACACCAGCTTCTACAAATCAATCGATCTTGTTGATTGAAACCAAGCAGTCCGCTTGACTATTTTGTTCAACCTGATCATTCCTTTTGAAAATTGTATTACTTTTATTGTTTGTAATTTGTAATTCTAAAATAAAGGATAAAATATCCAAAGTTCTATTTTTTTTAATAAAAATAAACTCATAAAAGTTAACTCCCGGGAGATAAACGAAAGGCGGACAGACCTAGGCTAGGATGGGAGGATGATGTCAGAAAGGTAAGGAGAGGGAAAAAAGTACTCCATGTCACAGATTAGAAAACGCCGGCTGAGGACAGAGGGTGGTGTAGGATTTTCTTGAAGATGGCCAAGGCTCGAAATTGGCAGTAGCGCCATTGAAGAAGAGCAATAATATTTCTAAGGTTCGACATATGTGACGTCTTCAAAAGTCCTACGGGCGTTTATTAAATAAATAAAAATAAAGGTACAGTCATAATATCCCAGCGTCAAAAGCGGGGTCCGTGGAGGCGATATCGAAAAAGTTAACTGTAACTTATGTAAGCAGGTTTTCCGTTATCTTCCAAAAAATATGAGGGAGCGGTCCGTATCGGTAGAGACGGGAGATAAATGAAAGTCGTCAGTCGATGTAATGTGAGTCGTCTTTATTGTGCTACGTAGCGATAGTCAATGAGCCAGGGGCGTAGACGGAAGAGCAGACAGTGATGGTGCGCTGTAAGATGTGATGATGGTCAGGAAGCTGCAGTGGTGAAGATAACGTCTCTTCAGATCACTAGAGTGGTAGATGCTGACCAGTTCCAGGCGGTCGCTCGACGTCATGAGGACGGAGATGACGGCTGTGACTTCGGTGAGCTGGAATCACACGCAGGGCAGGAAGAAGACCTTGTGAGGCGATGAGGAGAATCTCTGCGGCAGCGAAACATGACAGGCTTTGGATTGCCGGAGATCGAGTTACTTCCCGAACAGAAAGCACGGCGGGCTTTGCGGGAGAAGACATCTCAAGTCGTGGTGCGACAGACCGGACTGCGAGACAACGGTGGTGGATGAGAGCCTCGAAGGTGTTACGGAGAGTCCGAGATGCTGCGCTGGAGAATGCGTGTAAATCACATAGCATCTGTATAGCGTCTAGACAGTTCCTCGCTGGCAGACAAGCGTTGACTGACGGAACGGGACTGACTGTGCGAGCGCCGAGTTAAGTCGCTTATATAGCCGCGGCAGAGTAACTACCTCGCGGTAGGTAATACGTGCCACTTCGTCAGTTGACGAGAATGTTCGGCGCCGTACAGATATTGTACGGTGCTATCTCCAGACCTTTCTAGACGGTGGCAATATTATTATCGTCGGGCGGCCGCAGCAGTGGGTAAGTATGTACTCAGGGAAGTAGCTTGCCGATATCGCACGAATATTAGATATTTCTCGTTTCTTCTTTTGATGGCGAAGGATAAAGCGTCGCCACAAATAGATAATTAAAATAACATGGATTTTTTAAAAATTAAACGCAGACAGTTCAGCTTTTGGGACGTCTGGGCGCCTCGCCGCAAACTTTTGGGTTATATCGTATTAAGTACATATTCCTGAACATGAGATATGTATGTAAATATATAATATGTGATATGAGCGTAAAGATGTTTATTTATAAAGATTGTTAGCAAACAAACGGGGCGTACCACCATGATGAATCAAATGTTATTATATGCGTACATTATTTGGTGAGTTATGTTTGGTTGACAAATAATAAGAAATGGGTTTTTGAAATAACATTAAATTTAACTTATTAATCATATATGTAGGGTGTAACATCACGCATCCAAAGGATTTTAACCAGCGATTTCTGAGCATATTTGGAGTAAAAGATGTTGCTGTACGATGATATTTTTTTTTTATTAAAAATATTAGGAGAGAAGCTCGTTTATATAGTCTAGCGTGTCACTGATAAGCGTTGCGTCTCGTTCTAACAGTACGCTAACATATGAAACAGCGCACGTATCTGTGTTATATAACAAATTCTAAAGATGACAAATAGAGAATTTTTACTGCCTTAATCTGATAAGATTAACGTTTTTCGCGCCATTTTGGTTTCGTTTTTTTAGTTTTGATTTCCTCAAATAAATGCTAATGAACAATGTTCTAATTTAAAAAAAAATCAGAGTATGTAATTCACACGCGCAACTAGAAATTCGCTAGATGTCGCTTTCTTTTCTTTTGCTTGTTAATTTTAAAGTGGTTTAAAGATTGGATATTAACTTAAAAATAAAAAAAAAGTTTTTTTTGGATGTCATAGGATTTGAAGCTCCGTTCGCTAGACGTCTATCTCTGACCGTTGAGACTTGTCAGGCACCTTGCCCACTGCGCTATGGGAGGCACGCGCCGATGTGCAAATTTACCGCATTATATTAGAACCGACTATTTGTGTAAAACTGAGTTGTGACAAATTTCCGTTTCATCAAAATTTAAAATCACGAACGCGCTAAAGAAGTTTCACTTCAAAAATTGTAAAAGAAAATAATATTTAGTCACTGATACCTGTTCTGAAAAGATAGAGTCGGCTACAGCTATAATATTATAATGCTTATCATGCTTGTAACCCTTCGAGCTATATACCCAAAACACAAAAGAAAAAACGAATTCGAGATGTCAACTTGGCTCATATTTTTCATTTACCAGTTATTTCGAAATAATTAACAAAATTGGCATTCGTAGAGTGTCTCATTTACTCCTCAAAAATATGTTTTTAAAAAACTTTTTCTAACAGAGAAAGTCACCTTCCCAGCTCATTTCGAAAAAGAAGGATTTTTTGCAGTGGCAAAACGTGTTTCGTTTTTGATGTTGGAGTAATACTGTAATTGTTTTCCAAAACTAATACTTAACTTGAAAACTTTCAAAAGTTGATTATCTGTGGTAATAATATTGTAAAATTACATTTTGGAGTTTTTGGATGTCACCATCAGAATAATAAAGTAGATTTCTTTGATTATAACCACTCGAACGTTCGCGTTAATAATTGAATTACGCGTTGAGAGTCCGGTATTTAAAGTTTCTGATTTGGAAATTTCCCGCCCTCATTAAAAAAATCGTAACTCTGAATTTTAATATTAAGTAATATTAACTGAGTGTTGGAAAACCATTGAATGTTACTTTATTTAACCGCTTGTGCCACATTTTTATGCCAAATTATCAGCAAGGTTATAATTATGTACCATTAAAATGTTCACAATTATCCTACGAGAAGACGCAGAGATTTCCCGCCCTTATTCAAAAAACCATGTCTCTAAATTTTAATATTGAGTAATATTAACTGAGTGTTAGAAAGCCATTGAATGTTACTTTATTTAAGCGCTTGTGCCACGTTTTTATGCCAAATTATCAGCAAGGTAATATTATGTTCGATGAAAATGTTCACAATTATCCTACGAGAAGACGCAAAGATTTTAGGTTTCCCAGAACTAAACTTCCGTGTATACAAACCGGCGCGTTTAAAGGGCAATTTATAATAACCTAACAAATGCCGTAAAGGAAGCCTCAAGCCTTAGCGCTGTTCAACGAACATGTGCTTCGTTTGTAAAAAAATAATTTTTGATTTGAATACCAATATAACTTTAGTCACCTTAAACCAAGTTATCCATTTTTCTTAAAATGAATTTTTGAAACCTATTTTTAAATGTAATTGTAGATATCTCTTAAATTATATTTTTTATATTTTTCCCACTAAATGTATGAAAAAATTTGCTTACAAATTTGATTAAAAACACAAAACCAAATAAAAAATTTTTAGGATTCATAAAAAAAAAATCGTTAAATTTATAAACTCACGAATTTTGCGTATTATTTAATTAAAACATTATACGTAGTGCCTGTTTGGAGAATATAAATTATATTTTGACTTTTTTATGTTGTCTGTAGTCTCTTTAATAATCGAACATATAAAATTCTTCAGGACTTCCCATCTTGCTGTTCTACATACATCTCCTTAGCTTCCCAATTGCTTTCAGCCTCACAAGGTACTTCAAAGGGGGTTGCCAGAATGTCTGCCACTTTTAACAGATGGTTGGGAACAGTTGGGACTCTTGAACGGTATTTTAATAAAAAAGTTTTGTTGGTTTATTTTTCAATAAATTAATACATTCCCGTGGAAAGCTGAAAGGCTGTATTTACCAATAAATTTATTAAAAAATATATTGTGCTTAGCGCTATTTCAGAAAGTCGAGTTGAATTCGGAACTACTTTTCTGAAAAGAGAAAATGTGTTGGGAATTCAATACAAAATATTTGCTCATAAATCAGGTTTTGAATGGTTTTCATTAGGACTTTATCACGGTAATATTTTAATTCTAGCCATTCATCGTCATAATAGACGGCTTAACCTCACATTTCTCCAAACTCACCGATCTCGGTGATAGCGTCCTTTATTTTGCGTAAGTCGTGTGTATTACATACATGGTTACGTTCTTAAGCCACCCTATTAACTTAACACGAATTCATGTAATCGCACAACAGGTAACCGTACACACACTTACGTGATGAAACAACTCACGTTTTCCGACAAAAGGTAACTTTGAATTCGAAAATCAAAACTGAAGGAAAAATACAAACCAGTTGGCGACTCAATCGCTATCAACAGGAAACCAACTTGCGAATTTCATTGGCGGTCCGCACACAGGCAACTTTTCAAAGAACAGTTGTCAAGAGCAACGAGTTGTCAGGACGCAATCAGTCACTCGCAACTCGTCAAACGCTCAAAAAAATGCCTAAGACTGAAAGAGATCATTTTGCAGAACACTCCAGTTGTTATGCATTGCGTAAAATATATTTTTTCTCATTTCTCTGAGAATACTTTTTTTAATTATTTCTTACTTGCTGGTACCCGGCATGCGTTGCAATGTCATATACAAATAAATACATTGTTTCTCCCTAAATAACCTTTCCCGTGCGTCCCCGTTCCCCTCCCGCGTCCCCTTCCTAGCAAGCTTTATAAATTATAGCCTGTGTAATATTCTGATGTATGAGGTATATTATTGTGAAGTTTCAATGTAATCCATTTAGTAGTTTTTGCGTGAAAGAGTAATAAACACAAATATATCCATGCAAACTTCCGCGTTTATAATATTACTAGCTTTTTCCCGCGGCTTCGCTCGCATGGTATTAGGGGGTTTCTACTCCGCCTCCTCCACCTTCCCTATCCCCACTCCACCCCCCCCCTCTCCCACCACCCCTTACCAATCCCTCCATACCCATTTCATTCATTTTTCAAACAGCTCGCGTGCCATCTATTGCAATTTTTTTATACACATTTCATAATGCCAGAGCTCTGAGCTTATATGTTATTCTGATATATGAGCTATATTATTGTAAAGTTTCATTAAAATCCATTTAGTAGTTCTTCGTGAAAGAGTAACAAACATACATTCATCAATACATCCATACAAACTTTTGCCTTTATAATATTAGTAGGATAGTACCATGCATTTTTAAATTATTTCTTGTAGAGCGTCATTCTTTCATAATATTATTCACAAAAAGCCCGGGAAAGAACATCAGGTATGTGACAATTTTAATATTAATGAGCGGAAGACATATTTATAGTGAAACTAGGATAACAATTGAATGAGAAAAATAATTCAATGAAATATTTCCAAATATTTCAATGCATGATTTGTAATTGTAATGTTTTCCTTATCCACGAACAGACTCGTAAAGTTAAAAATTAAAAATAAAATATTCATCCTAAACTTGCAGAAAAGTCAATATATGTCGCATATTAAAAATAAAATGGATACATAATTATCCAGACACTATCTAGATAGCATTTAGTTCGAGTCGGCAGATTCGAGAAGATAGCAGCCAATAATATGCGTGTTAAGAAAATGAAGGTAACGTTGGTAGTTCTTAGTCGAAGTATGGTACAGTTAAAAGTGATTGAATTTGATATGGGTTCCGTTGAAGGTAACGTTGAGTTTCGACAATTTGATATCGACACCTTAGCTCAATCGGTAGAGCTCTTGCCATGTAAGCAAAGGGTCCTGGGTTCGTGTCCCAGTGGAGCCAATATCTTTTTCTGATTTTTCTGTCTCCAGATTTTCGATTGAGTTTCGCTAATATTGTCTTCATTTAATTAAAAACTAATTATTGTGTTGGGGCTCTTCAAGAATAAATAGGTCCTTGTCAGGTTTATTACTGTTTTAACGTTTTTGCAATATGTTATACTTCTGGGTGACACGACCGGTATTAACTGGCTACGATTTGAATTCGAAGACGGCAGGCGAGCATTGACCGGTTGTAGCGGGCGTACTTGTGAGAAGTTTAAGCCTAACGACGTCAACTGACATCAATAAAAACTAAGTATCTTTTCAAAACTCCTCGTTAATATATTTGTTTGCTTATGATGTAATAAACATTATGTGACGAACTTAATTTTTTTAAAGTTTTTTTTTATGAACACCGCACAAGAGTCCCATCTGCTTCCATCCGTCTGGAGCTAGTAAGAGTGACATTCCTGCAGTAGCGAAGCGAAGGGGGGGGCGGACCGCCCCGAGTGCTACCCGACGGGGAGTGACCATACACCCGACGGGAGGTGACACTCAACCGTGGAAAAAAAGTTACGAAGGATATTGTTACAAAAATATTGAATACGGTGTTATTTATATTTTAGTAGCTCTATGGCTCCCCATGGAATGTCAGAAAACGGGGAGATTTTTGTGCCTGATGGTCTTTTTAAAATAGCCTATTTCTGAAATTCTCTGGAAAAGAAACCAAAGTGTTTGAAATCTACAGAAGGTTCCATTATAAAAAAATACCTGACCACGAAATACCCTAACAAATACAACCATATTAAAAATGTAAATTGTGTGATGTATTGTGTTGTCGAGCCAATAAATAAATGTATGAAGCAATGAAGGTTTCTTTGATCATGTATGGACCTAATGTATCGTGCTATTTCATCTGTAACCTTTTACCAAATTGTTCATGAAATAACATATGAAATATTATATTATCAGAGAGAACAACAAATTACTTCAAGTTAGGAAGCAATTGAATGGAATGGATGTTAACTGATCCGTGAATATTTTTGATAGTTACCTAATAGACATAGAAATATGCTTCAAAGCTCAAGGATCGTGAGCTTTAAGAGAAAAACATATTTCACAATTTTAGTTATACTAATTTTGTCGATAAACTATTTTTGACATTACTAAAGTTACCATATATACCTAACTCTTGAAAAAGTTTATGTGGTGGCAAATTAAATTTAAAAAAAAACACGTCGTTTTTTCACATTAGCTCCACTCTGGAGGCTCTGAGGAAAATAATTCCCCTCAGGGTCTATGTCATCATTGGGCATACTGGGTAGAGAGTATTGAGGGAAAGAAATGAGAGGACGTTCTCGGAAGGGTGAGTGGGAATCTGGAAGTCAGTGTGTCCACGAGAAAGTAAAAAATTTTTGTGTCCAGAAATTCCACATCTTCCCAATTATTTCCACCCTTCAACGATATTTTAGTCATAGGTATATTTAGTATCTAAATGCACCATTAAATATATCAACTCATCTGCTTAACGATTCTGCATTCAGCGTGGACATCTTCAATGTCACCTACAGAGGGTTCTCCAAAATATTTTAGTGTATAACTTTTTTATGGAGAACCTGAAAAAAATTAAGTCAATCATTTAAAAAATATATACCTTTATATCATTGTTTAAATGTAGCAGGATTACAAATCACGTGTTTATGTTTTTGTTCGTGCATAGTACATAAAAGCATGGATTAAAAAAATCAGATATTTTGTATTAATTTCCATTTACTTTAAAATCGCTGGGTTAAAACTCTATTAATATTAAGTTCTTTTACAAGAAAAGATGTAAGTACTCCTAATTTTTTGAATAAAACGAGTTATTATAAATATAAATTTTATTTCCATGTAAATATTTAATGTACTACGAAAAACACCACAATCTAATAAGGATTTACATAGATGAGATTGTAAATCCAAAAAATAAAAGTAATTAATAAACGGCATCAAAGTCACACAAGGATTTTAAAATATCCAACAACAGAAATAAACAATAAATTACTTATTGGCTTCATAATTAAATGTATCGAAAAACACCACACGCCGCTCGAATTCAAACTGAACTTATTTTAATTTCCGCCGAGTGTATTGACCGACTAGATGACCGCTGACGTTAGTTAGGTCAGCCTCGCCAAAACTGGACTTAATGGATTTTGCTCACAAATATAGATGTCTAGACTACAAAACATTTATGGGGTGGAATCATCCCCCACATCAAAGATACAATTATTAACGCATGGAAGAATGGACCGTGAATAACCTTTTTCGGTTTTGAAAACGTCAAAGTTTTTAAAAATTACGCATTAGAAATCTGATAACACTAAAAAAACCTCAAAATTTTTTCCTCCATAAAAAATTTTATAAATATTTTTATTTTATTTTGAAAATGTATCTACCGTTCGAGATAGAAAAATAAATTAAAATTTATATAATACTAGCTGGTACCCGGCGTGCGTTGCAAGATTAGACGTTGCGTCCCCGTTCCTTCCCATCTTCCCCGCCTTCTAACCCCCTCGTCTCTTCCCTCTCCGCGAACGCTACCTTCCCCATGCCTTTCCTCCTTGCCACTAAAATATATGAAATACACACATTTTCATTTATAAAAATTTCATAACGTCAGAGAGCTGACCATTATATACAGCCTATGTTACTAGCTGATAATATAGCTTTCCATTGGTGAAAGAATTTAAAAAATCTGTTTAGTGGGTTAGGCATGAAAGCGTAAAAAACAAACACTAGACTCTAAAATGTTATTTAGGGATCATATTGAAAATATTCTAGGAAAAGCTCATAAGCAATTGGGCTTCATTATTCGCATTACAAAGCCTTTTATTATAGCACACACCCTAATTCATTACTTAGACTTAAAATATTAGAAACATTTCTCTTTTCTCAATATTTAAAAAAAATCCAAGCTGTGGAGAGGCGAGTGCCCATAAATTATCACTGTTAACTTTTTTCCACCACGATTATAATGCCCTGAAGCCATTCACTGATCACAAATTGTTTTTTAACAGCAATCCACCTTTTTATCGTTTCTGTCATCTCATGAGTGAACTGTTTCAAAATAGAGACTTTTAAACTTCGTTTTTTAAAACGATAACTTTATCACATTTTTCAGTAGGTACATACGTCGGTCTTAACATATTTTTTGTTTAAACTTTCTATACTCGCGCATTGGCCTCTCTGACCGTCAAATCAATAATTCGTTATTTTCTCAAAAATTAACATCAGTGAGACTTTCAGGTGTTTAGTAGCTTCTTAATTTGTTTAGTGCCGCGGTTTAGTGCCGCGCACGCTATGGTGGTGAGTGGACGTGTGACACTTATTAACTGTTATTGGTATTTTATTTAAATATCAATTAGGTACTACCCAAAAATCCTACTAATGATTAATTCTTATTTCTATAATATTTTATTATTCTTGATACTTCCAATTATTACATTTCACATTTTTTTAATTAACACATGAAAAAAATTATTTTTGTTATTAAAGTTATAGTATGTACAAAAATGCATGTTATTGATTAGTAATTTATTTAAATTGTAGTTGGCTTTGCCATAATCATTTCGAATTCCCAACATCAAACCTACATCGTCTTGGAAAAAAACATTTTAAGCGATCGGCAATATGGATTTCGATGACACTGATCGTGTGGCGATCTGTTCGGGTATGTAATGCAAATTTAGGTTCGTTCCTCTCCGCGCCATACCCAGGCGGGGGTGCCACAAGGATATGTACAGTCACCGAATCTGTTTTGTTACACATAACAGATCTCGTTGAATGTACGTCAATTCATTTCTACGTTAAAGACAGCACTGTTCACGAGGGTTAGGTTTTTGATCATCCTAGTTCCAATTATGACATCCGAACAGTTCGAGAAGTTTTTGTACAAAAAGTTGGCCACAAACTCGAGAAGGTTCATGTTTAGGGTAAGGCCAAGGAGAACCCTTCCCAATAAAGACTCCATTTAAATACTTGGAGTAAGTTTATCAGACCAGCAGTAACGGGGCTCAATGGAAGCCCGAGTGAATCTGGCTTCCTAGAAACTGGACGTCTAGTGACCAGCTTCTAACCCTGTACAAATCTCAATTGAATTTGGGAGCAACCCACTTTTATATTATGCATATAGTCAGTATTTGTTCTCGTTGAAGTCAAAGATCACCATTTTCCGCACTTGACCGACCTGAATTAAATCTAAACATAATACTCTAGCATCCATGTTTTTTGTTTGGTCCCCTGAGTAAGTGGGTTTTGTTTTCGTGACCCAACTTGAGCGTAAATTCACCGATGCATAAGATTTGGATTATCACAGGTCGACCTTACCCTTTTCACTTCTTGGCGAATAAATTTAATATACAAGTTCGTGTCAATCGGCCGGAAAACTGTTTGTAAAACTGTTGACATAACAAAGTAAATGGTGGATTGAATCCATTTGGGACCGAAAAACGCTACCTTCAAATTTACATGAATATTGGGTCGGATCTCTTGGGTATAAGGGCGGTGACAGACGGCGTACGTAAATTATATTACCCCCTCACACAGCTTCTGTAACAGCGCGAGCGAGCGAGATGCCACGCAACACCAACGAGAAAATCACTGTGTGGTATAGTACACACCAAATTTTAAGACCGGCCTGAATATCGTACGATACATTCTCGCGCAGTTACTGACTTTACAATGAACGTAAGCGAAATAGAAATATGCGTAAAAACATACGTGCGACAGAGAAAGACGTGAGCTGGAGGGCATGTCACTTTTCTGGGGTATTCTCGCATATTGTGATGATTTCTGATCATAAATATGAAAGAGAACAAGACACAGAAAACAGACAAAAGACAATGGTCGCAACTGGGACTCGAAACAAGACCTCTCGTCTAACCGGGACGTGCGCGTTAACCAATTTTGCTATTGCCACCTTCTGTCAAACCGTCATAATTGTCAATCTCATATTTCAAATTTTAGAAGTAACAATATTATCTTCGACTAATTCTTTTTCCATATTATAGGCAACTATCCATTTCATTGGAAACAATCATTCTAAGAATTGGTTTGTATCTTGGTTAGCGTCTGGGATAAATGTATATATTTTTTTAATTTTGCATGATAATTTTAGAGATTTTGGATACAGCACCGGTAAGGAAAAGTTGTTACATTGCATGTTACGTTTAGCCAGGTACAGATTGCTGTAACGTAACATGCAATGTAACACGCAATGAAAAAAATTGCCGTCCACATTGTCTCAATGTATCATGCAACGTAACAGAATTCCAATAGTGTGGACTCCTTGCGCGCACGAACCGTGCACACTATGCCAAGTGTCGGCTTTTTCGCCGAACACAAAGGAGCGCGCAGTGTGCACGGGGCGTCAGTGTGGACGGGTTATTATGTCTATACTGCAGAACGCGTGCGAACAATGTGAGGACTTGTTCTCTGCACACTGAGCTATGTTGAAGATGCTCGGTTCGTGCGCGCGCTGCGTCCACACTTAGGAAATGTTCCTTTCATGTTACATTGCATGTTACGTTACAGCAATCTGTACCCGACTTTACACAATTTGAAAAATGTTCATGGATATCGCCATGTTAAAAAAATGTTTACCTAAGTACTTTCAGGATTTTCTATCATGTGAATCAAATAATTGGGTCATGCCAAGAGTCTGAATAACTGAAGGGTATATGAGAGGATGTACGAATATAGAGAAAGAAAGAAGTGAAAAGGGAGAGAGAGAGTCTAGAAATAAATAAAAGTTTTTATTCAACTTGATCGTACCGTTTCAAGGGTTGGAATAATGGTACAAAAATTATGTGACGCTATTTGGATGTGGACCAACAACAGCATTGTCAGCCATTCCTACGAGTACCTCTTATCCCTACACATTATCTATCTTACGGTGAAAAAAGCTTTTTTATTATTTTATTTTATTTTTTTATTTATTTTATTTATTTATTTATATATATATATATATATTTTACTAAGCTCCACACAGGAGGCCCTGAGGAAAATAATTTCCCTGAGGGCTTATGTCATCTTTGGGGATGCTGTGGGAAGGGTTTTTTTGGAGAGGAAAGTTCATCAGACCTAGACAAACCTCATCCCATTAACCCGAGAATTTATATGCATATATATTACAACACATTACAAAATGATACTTTGTCTGTCCAATAGGGTGGAGCACGGATGTATGAAATTTTTTTTTTTAAGATTCAGAGTTCTAAGAGGGGGGGATTTGTGCCTTATATTAAAGTAAAAATACGTGGGATTTTTCATTTCATTTGATTAAGATCTTCTGTCTCCGCAGTGACTTCAAAAATTGAAAATTAGGGTAAAAAAGTTAAAAGTTTATAAGGCGATACATTGTGTTTAATTTAGTGGTAAGTAGGTGTTAAATGATAAACAATATATAATTAAGATATTTATTAAGGCATCGATGTAAAAAAAATGAAATTTGAAATAAAAACTCGAAAAATTATACATTTATTATTTAGGTTTAAAATCCTTTTTAGTTTCAAATTTAGGCATTTGATTTCGCGATTCCAGCTTGGCATTTATTGCACCTAATTGCGACTTTCTTATCCACTGAGAAATGGAAACCTCCATTGTATTCTTTAAAGCTCTTTCAACAGCTTGGGTATGGCAGGGAAGCCTTATAAACAATAGTTCATTTTCACCACCAGATTCCACGACATTCTGAATTTTCTAGTCTAATAGGTTTTTCAAAATCGGTGGTTCGGTTAAGTTTTCCTGCCAATTTATTAAATCACTATATGTAGAAGCATTAAAATCTATTAATGGCACTTGAAACAGTCTAGGTGTTGGAGGTTGAGTAGTACTGCGTGCCTTTAGTAGGGCTGCCAGCTCTCTAACATGTTTTTTTATCATCTGTTATCATCGCAAGAAGGATCCCTTCAGGATGGCAAAGTAGACTTTTCTTTGGATCCAAAGATATAATTTTTTTTAGAGTTTCTGGCAGGTAACTGGAGGCCTTAATAATATTGAACAGATAACACGTGCCATCTTTGCATGATGGTTTACTTTTAATTGGGAACCAAAACGGTGCATAAACTTTGACCACAAAAGTAGCCAGAGTTTTCAAATTTTCAGATGGTTCTTCAGTAGATACATACAAACGTAGTCTTCGGTGATCCAACGGGCATGCGATAGTTTTTCTGGAGATTTATTGCCTAGGTCTTCTGGAAATTCATCTGAAACTACAGTCGAGACAATTTTATACAAGTACTGTTGGTCTGGACTCAGATCTTTGGCCATTTCTGGTAGCATTTGACCTTTGATGCGTTCAAAATTTTTAACAGGCAGTTTTTTTACAGGTTTCCAGTGACTTTCCCAGTGGACCAATATAAGATTTAGGTCCCGAAGTACACCCATCGAGATGAAAAAACAGATGTCTCAAAGGCAGTTCATTAATGTGGAGTAAAAAAATTATCCACTGAAGTGGTTTTTGTAGCCTTTTCTCAAGCAGTCTTATAATTCCAGCATACTTTCCAGTATTCATTCGTACCATCACAATCAATTGCCATAAAATCTATCTTGGGAAACTTCTTTATGTAACAGAAACCCTGTTACATAAAGATCCCGGCTCTTGAATCAGTGAGATAGGTTCATTTTTAGAGTCTGTTGCAACTTCTTTATAGCAGTTACGTCGATTCCGCTGATTACCATTACCCGAGACGTTCTTTGATTGGTCAAAAAAGTTTGCTCTTGTTTGGGAACCTTTTTATCCTAAGGATATATACATTGAGCGAATGCTTTGTACTTGCATACTGAAATATCAAAAAGTATCTTCCTGCTTTTCTGAAAACTATTTAACTTGTCCAGGGAGAGCCTCTTGATAGACTTGAGTAGATTTTTGCACTTTAAATGATATGCTTTCAACATTTGAACGATCCTTGTTCGCGTCAATGTAGGAATAGATTGAGTGTGCCATATATTTTCAATTTCGACATTACTATATCTGCTATCTCACAAAAAATTGGTTCTTTTGCAGTTTCTGATTGCAATTTCAGTTGATGTCTCGTCCACTCATAATAGTATTTTACTGCATCTTCGTAAGAAGGTAGAAAGTTCTCTTTCATCTCACAAACATCACCAAATAGAGGACATTTGAATACACTTCGAGTTCTTTGCATAGTTGCCATGAAAGAATATCGAACGTAATTTTAACGACAAACGAGCGTGCGACTGATCCGAGCCTCGAACAAATAGAGCAAGCAAGCTAAGTATCACCTCCCGCGCTTCCTCTCTCCCCTTTATTTAAATTATAAAACACAAATTCGAACTTCTTTTTATTTTGTGTCGAATCTATATTTATACCAAGTAAACTTTCTTGATAAAAATTAGTATGTTCATTAAAAAATATCGTACATAAACATGACTGCCAATTAGAGTGTAAAACCGACTATTTTCGTAAATTCAATGCCGTTGCGGAGACAGTTACCCTAAAAAAAAAAGAATAATATTTTACATGGCTTAAATTAAACCTAAAAGGCACCAAATTTTGACTCTTACATTACCGTCCAGTGAAAAAAAAGAATTCACTCCTACCTACTGTCCAACTGGGAAGGATACCCGTTTCAGGACAGCCAAATTGTATATTTAGTTCATAATATTCTTAACAAAGGAATGGTTATTTTTATTTTTAACTTTTATTTTTAAATTTATGAGTAAAACCTCAAATTGTAATACTTAATTAAATGAAGATAATATTAGCGAAACTCAATCGAAAATCTGGAGACAGAAAAATACACTGGCAACTCTGGGACACGAACCCAGGACCTTCTATGGCAACAGCTCTACTAACTGAGCTAAGGCGTCTATTCGGTCACTTTTGACTGTATCATTCTTCGACTAAGAACTACTAATATTATCTACATTTTATTAACGCATATATTATTGGCTGCTATCTTTATATACGGTCATAGGTCACCCCAAGTGGTTTGCTACGTTTGGTGATTTAGCAGGGGTGCCCGGGTTCATGGGTGAGGTTTGTCTAGGTCTTGGAGGCGAATGACCAGGACACACTAACCCCAGATTCCTACCCACACCTAAAACCCCTTTCCTTCCCAGAACTCTCCTTCCTTTCATTAAAAAAAACCCTCTACACAGCATCCCCAAAGATGACTTAGGCCCTGAGGGAAATTATTTTCCTCAGGGCCTCCTGTGTGGAACTCATGTAAAATAAAAATGAATATTTAACCACCTTCAAAAATAAAATTTAGAATCTTAATAAACAATCCTCATCCTCAATCCTCAATTTGGGAGGCGGGAATGGGTACCGCCGCCCCGGGAACCTTTATTGGATAACCAACACCTCTGCCACAGATCACCCCAAGTGGTTCGCTACGTTTGGTGATTTAGCAGGGGTGCCCGGGTTCATGGGGTGAGGTTTGTCTAGGTCTTGGAGGCGGATGACCAGGACATACTGAACCCCAGATTCCTACCCACCCCTTAAACCCTTTTCCTTCCCAGAACTCTCCTCTCCTTCCTTTCCTTAAAAAAACCCTACACACAGCATCCCCAAAGATGACATAGGCCCTGAGGAAAATTATTTTCCTCAGGGCCTCCTGTGTGGAGCTCATGTAAAAAAAAAAAAAAAAAAAAAAAAACATAAATAAGTCGTCTCAAAGTGGTTGGTCTCAAACCTCACAGTGAGAATAATCGCAATAATAAAATTAAAATGCTTGCAGAACTTAGTAACAACATTATTAAATAAAATTTAAAAAAATCAAATGTGGTTCCACGAATTAACCATAAAAAACAATCAAATAATTAATGTATCATTAAATAAGAAGATAACAATAATCTCTCTCTCTGGTTTCAATCCTGGGATTGGTTTGCAGCAATTTTCTTAATAATAACCTAAATGAAAAACAATAATAATCTAAATGAAAATATGAAAGAGAACAAGACACAGAAAAACGAAGATAGATAATGGTCGCAACTGGGACTCGAACCCAGAACCTCTCGTCAAATGGGAATATCTTTCAAAAGTTATGAAAAGAGAGTCTTTCTTAAATAAATGTAATTTTTGTTATTTATTTATTCTTAGTACATTTACATTACAAAGGTATAATATATTGTCCCCCACACTAGGAGTTCACCTGTGTTGTAGAGGACATTTTTCAGTTGTAAATTATAATTTATAAATTGTGAATAGTAAAACAAAAAAGGTATCCATAGTTAATATAAAAAAGAGAAAAAATAAAAATCAAAATATAAAATCGACTTCAATTCGACAAAAAATATAAATTAAATGAAAAAGATTGTAGCCAGTTTCTTATGTTTTTTTTTGTATTCAATAATATTAGTTGTTTTATATTGTGTAGGAAGAGAATTGTATAGTTTTAGAGCCTGGTATCTGTAGTGTTTTTGTCCAAAGGATGTGTTTGTTTTTGGTATTTGTAGTTGGTGAGCATGTCTTGTTCTAGTATTACGAGAATTTTGCGAAGTGTTAAATGTATTTATTATTAATATTTAATGTATTCAAACTACTTACTAATTCTACATGTTTTAACAAATATTTTTATTCCTTTATTTTCAGATGAAAATCCCAGTTCACCCTTCAGGCGTCATGTCGACGTTTGAGTTTGACTTCGACAGCCTCCCCCAGAACCTGTCCGGGCTGGACGAGAACCTGACGTGGATTCTCAATGCCTCCAGAGACGTGGAGTCCGATCTCATAGAGAAGTTCACCAGCAACAGGAACCTGGATGGACCAGCCTTCTGGATCCTGATCTTCCTGTACTCGGTGCTGATCATCTTTGGGGCTACTGGGAACAGTCTGGTTGTAATAGCTGTAAGTATTTTTAAATTAAAATATTTTGGAAGATTTATTTTAGTAAAAATGATAATTTGTGGTATTGTAGTTTAACAAGACGTACTATTTTTTCAATTTCTTACTAAAACATTTTAGGGCCAGTTCTGTTGATCCGCTGACAATTGGTCACCGAAATGATATTTTTTTGCGCATTATTTACCAATTTTAAACTTAAAATCGACTTCAAAAAGTTAGTATGAATGTGAAACGAATTTATGTATGCACAGTGTCGATTTTTCGTACTTATACGCTGGTGTACACAGTATATGGATAAGTAAATTTTTCCTTGATGCATTGGAATCTTCAACCAAGTATATCTAGACAAGGCGTGTAGGACTTAAATATGACACCGGAATCAAAAATATTGGTTTACAAAACATTTATCAAAAAGAAAGTCCATTATCTCACAGTCAAAAGATCGCAAGAGGCATTGGTTTGTACCTTTTGTTGGTCTGCGTGGAGCTAATTTGTTTTCCAGCAAGTTCGCGGCAACGGAATAACCAGTTTTGTGAAGATCATTTTTAAAACACAAATTTCAGGCAGTTAGAAATATTTTAGGTATGCGATATGGTGGACTTTATTATTAACAATTTAATCAATTATATAAATATCTAAAAAAATATGTATAAAACAGTACAGTACAGGCAGCGTATTAAAAAAAATAACATTTGATAAAAAAATGTTTAATTTTTTCCTAGCAAAACAATACGTCACGCAGGAGATGCAACAGAATTCGATGGGTATTATGAAATTTCTCGTAGGTGGGGTCACTTTGAGATTGGAATTGGGTATGGAAGGGCTAGTCTATAGTTATTATATCGATGATTGGAATTAAAATATGTTTTATAATTTGTCATTCGGAGGTACAGCCTCTCTGCACATCCCTTCGGGTCTCTTAGTTATATTTTGTGTAATTAGGTATACCCCTAAAGCGTCTGCATATTCTAAATAAGTATGCCGGGGGGCCAACTGTCGGCGGATTTTACGGAACCACATTTTAGTATTGATGCATGTACATGAACCACTAGCACTATTATTGTGCATATTATAGAGGATGTTACGGGACGAACTTACTTACTTAAAACAGTGATTCCTAGCGTTATTTGGATTAAATTTTAGTCTTCGAAAATTTGATCTCTGGTGATATTTGTCAATTTCATTCGATCCCGTGACCTTCGGATTGTGAGTCAAGAGATTTTACCCCTTGACTACGCCGGCCGTCAATGATTGCGATTTGTACAGGGTTAATAAGTAGGTAATAATAATAATAATACCTACTATTAAATATATTATTCAGTTTAAGGCTAAAAAATTACGCGTTAATGATTGCCTTATCTTAATATATAAATCCAAGTCGGATAAGTTACACCATTTATAACTCAAGAACGGCTTAACCGATTTTTATGACCTTTGATTTGTTGGATTTGTCTTCGCCCCGAATAGCAGAATAGCTATTAAAACCAGAGACCCAAGTTGTAGGAAGGAGGAAACACAGAGGCCGGCAAATCATTCCACAGCCGAGCTGTTGAACACAAGAACGAGTCGAAGAAACGACTAATAATAATAATAGTAAGATTTTTTAAATATTTATATTGAGGGATCAGTAGGGTTTATAGGTTCAATTAGGAATTCCACAGAGCCGAACCGTCTGATATATAATATCTGGAGTCGGTGAATTATTTTCCCATTTGGTCTCTGGTAGGTTGACATGTTGTTCTTGTATTGTTTTGTATTTATAATACTTATATAGTGCAATTGCATAGCGTGGATTCACTAGATGATCATTTGGGAAGTGTGTGAAAGAGTTTAGTTTTTCCTGTGGGGAAAATTTAACCCGGACATTTAAATCTGGTGCGTATAATAATCCTGTGGAAGGGTGCGGACATACATTCACCGTTTGTCCCATTTTCGACTGTTGACATTTAGTGTGTAAGAAAGAGGGGCAGCATTTTATGTTTAAGAACAAAAGCAAAACAATCAGCGCATTGACAATAATTGACGTCTTTGAATTTTTGAAAATCACTCATTATTCAATATTATACTTATCACAATATTCTGGCAGCTCTTTCAACAGATGAGAATGCATTCCATACAAAATGTATGAGGAAAAGAATTTTCTTATTTTTCTCATGTTTTAATAGCTATTCTGCTATTCGGGGCGAAGACAAATCCAACAAATCAAAGGTCATAAAAATCGGTTAAGCCGTTCTTGAGTTATAAATGGTGTAACTTATCCGACTTGGTTTTATATATTAAGATAAGGCAATCATTAACGCGTAATTTTTTAGCCTTATACTGAATAATATAGTTAATAGTAGGTATTATTATATAGTATTGTTATTATTTTTCGTCAAAATATGATAAACTAAAATACTTTACTAACTAATTACGTGAGATACCTCCATTTTTTATATTGAATTATTAAGGACTAAATAATGTTTCAATAAACACAACAACTAAATCTCTATAAATAGGATGTAAATAAACGAATAGCATGAAATATTTTTAATACCGATGGCTTCTGTCATACATTTCAACACAACGACTGGAAAATTTTGGTGAGCAGTGACGTCAGCACTTAAGATTCAATAATACCAACTTGACAGTGTGTTTTAATGACACGATTAAAAATGGACTTTTTAATCATTTTTTTTTAAACTCTACGTTTAATATTATTTAATAAAACTTATTAAATTTAGAATCAGCATTTATTAGTCTACACTCTATAGGAACATATTTTTTTAAAGCCGTAATATTTTTCACTGGAGTTCCTTATTGCGCTTCTATAATAAACATGAAAGTAATCCGTTAGTGTTCCTTACGAATTCTCACAAAATATTGACCAAATAATATGAAACAAAGAATATACAGTAACTTCGTACAAAGCAAGCCAAGAGAACAAAACTAACAGAGATGAATAACAGAGATGTTTTGGCACAGGTGGGTGGCACAGATAATGATAAAACCAAATCTCAACCAATAGGAGCCTTAAAAAGTGAAATCATAATCAATGCGGCCAATGTGGTAAGGTATCATTCTGTCGCATTCGCTCGCAGGCTAAATCCAGTAGATGTATGTGTTTGTATCTTTTTAGTATCATTTCTGTTTCTAATCACAACGGTGCAAATGAATTTTTCCCTTCAAAAAAATTATAAATTCCTTTCCGTAGGTATGATAAAATTTCTCATTAAGATTGTATTTTTCTGTGTGGCATCTGTGAGTTATTATATAAGGTGGTTGTATCTGGAGTTCAGGCACGAAGTATCCCTGCGGAACCTCCTCGGTAATTGCAAAGCGTGGGCTTTCGTAATTGGATATGTGCTCGTCTGGGAGTGAAAACAGACCCGATAACAGATATGTCACCCTCTCATGGTTTAGGAAACACAACAGTAATATTATTTATCATAATAATCCATGAAATGTTAGGATTACGAAAATATTTACAACAATAGATGGATGGTTATTCAAAATCGGGAAAACCCTAAAAAAAAGTTTTTCTTTGTCATTAAAAATGCTAGAAGCTCTCTCAAATAAGGTATAGCTATTAAAATAATAATAATTTAAATGGAGTATTTTCCGTACTGATCGATTGACGGCCTTCGTGATCTAGGGGTAAGGCTCTTGACACGCAATCCGAAGGTCCCGGGCTCGAATCCCGGCGTGCGCAATTACACTGTATTTGAATAATTTAAGCTATTTAACAATTAATTCATTAAAAATAATATGTGGTATATTTAAGGGGAGGCGTCTACTAATATCTACAGGAATTCCAAAAACTGGAAAAATCGAACTAATATCTATGAGAACCAAAGTGTTGACGAATATCTACAGCTCCAACTGCTGACTAATATCTATGAGAACCAAAGTTTTGCCGAATATCTACAGCACTGGCAGAGGTTGGATTTGCAATTATGTATAGCATATTGGAATAACGGAATATTGCGTATGCAGTTTGTGTCAGACGTGTGTTTTTTTTTTTTTTTTTTTTCATTTACTAGATTCTTATATATCTTGAAGAGATGAATCATTTAAATTTACTGAATTTAAAGTTAATGTTCCTTATACAAATAGAACGGCGTCATATGCGCCTTGCAATTTTTACCTCATGTGGGTATTTAAAAAAATGTTGCCTGGCTATTATAGTCTTAAAGGTCTTGTGTTTTGTCGGTAGGGAAAAATTGTTATGTAAAAACCCTACTAAAATTGCATGTTTCGCTCTGCGCCACCAAGCAATCTGAACTCAAGCCCAGTGGAAAGATATATACATACGTGTGTGTTTGTGTTATGTTGGGAGTGGGAAGGAGTCGGTCATGTCCTTTTATTTGGAGCTCTTCCGCATTTGCCTTTGGGAATGAGGAAACCATGAAAAACCTCATCCGGGAAGAGTCGGCCGACAGTCAACATGAAACTGGGCGGCCTTCAGTGATTTCAGCACGTGAAATCCTGCATTTTGTGGTGTGGGGTGTATGTGTCTGTTTTTATGTGATATATACTTTATGGGAATTTTTAGGATAAACTTACATATATATAGATAAAATAAATATTATTATATAAATATATACATAGATATATAGACATAAGTTGTGGGGAGGGGTCTGGTGATTGGGAATACCTACTGCTCACTCAGTCATCCGCATCTGATTCCGGGTTGTGCCAAATATGATTTAGGTCCATCAGGATATGTTTGGGTAGTCTGTGTTTGTACCTGAAAGGAAGATCGCTAGGTGCATTGTATTGACCGATTTCTTTGATGAGTTTATTTTTACTGTGTTGAAGTGACTTGTAAAACCGGTCGGTCAGTCTGTGTGTGTATTCAAATAAGGTCGGTATTTCTTCTCTCGCATGTAGTCTTTTCAAGTTTGTTCTGAGTCTTGTGTTGTACGTGATTTTAATGCAGAGATTTTGTAAAGTCTGTAGTTTAGTATGGTCAGTGAAGGAGATGCTGCCCCACACGGGGATAGCATAGGTCAGTACCGGCCGAATGAGCGAGTAGTAGATCAGGAGTTTGGTTTTGGGACGTAGCGGACTTCTTCTGTTGAAGATTGGCTTCATTGCGCCGACTGCCTTTCTGGCTTTCGCGTGCGTTTTGGCTACGTGAGATTTCCAGTTGAGACGTGAGTCCATTGTCAGGCCCAGGTAGACGACTTCATCTTTCCATTCTAGGACGTGTCCTCCCATTTCGATGTTGACGTCTGGAGTTCTTATTTTATTTTTTCTCGAGTACATTATGACTTCGGTCTTCGCCTCATTCAGCTTGAGTCGCCATTTTTTGTAGAACTCTACTAGAGCGTCGAGCGCCCTCTGTAGGTACATGGCTGCCATGTCTGCTTTCAGCGAGGAAACGTAAAGTTTGACGTCGTCTGCATAGATGGATAGGTTGCATCTCTCGTCGTGGGGGATGTCATGCGTAAAGATGTTGAAGAGGTGGGGTCCCAGTAGACTTCCTTGAGGCACGCCTTTTGGAATCTCACGTAGTGTCGACAGCGCGTTCCTGATGAAGACTTGGAAGGATCTGTTCTTGAGGTATTCTTGTATCACTCTCGTTAGGTATATGGGCGTATTCAGTCTGTGTAGTTTGTGCAGTAGCCCTTTAATCCAAACGGTGTCAAATGCCTTCTCCAAGTCTAGTAGTGCAGCGGCGGTGAAGCGATTCTCATTGAACCTTCTGGCGATGAATTCCGCTACTCTGGAGAGCTGATGGGTGGTGGAATGCCGTTTCCTGAATCCGAACTGTTCGTCTGGCAAAGTGTCTTCGTGATGTGGTAGAAGCCTGTTGAGTATAACCTGTTCAAATACCTTGCTCAGCGTGGAAAGTAGACTGATCGGCCGATAGTTTGTCGGCTGCTTCTTGTCCTTGTTGGGCTTGGAAAAGGGCAGCACGGTCGCCGTTTTCCAGATCTGAGGGAAGTGTCCGGTGATGAGGCAGGCATTGAACAGCTTTGTGATGTAAATGATGGCTTTCTGCGGTAGATGTTTGAGTAGAATGTTGTGTATTTGATCGCTTCCCGGCGCTTTATTTGTCTTCAATCGTCTGATGATGACGGCTACTTCGCTTGGCGTGCTGAAGTGGATATCGGCGGCGTTCGTCTGCTCGGCTCGCTCGAGATTTCGTAGAGACTCTTCTACAAGTCGATCCGTTTCCGGGTCAGATAGGCCGTCCGTAGCTGCGTAGGCTCTCTCGAATCCGTCGGCGAGCGCGTTTGCCTTTTCTTCAAGTGAAAGTGCCAGCCCTGATCCGTCTAGCTTCTCTAGCGGGGGAATCGTGTGATCCTCGTGTTTCAGCGCTTTTGCCATTTTCCATAGGCTGTTGTCCTTTGGCGTGAGTGACGTAACTTTCTTCGTCCAAAGTTCGCGTCTGAGGTCGGTGATTTCTTGCTTTATTTCCCGCTGTAGCGTGTTGTATGCCGTTTTAAAGTAGCCGTCGCGCGTATTATGATAGATGCGTCGCAGGCGATTCTTCTCCTTGATGAGCGACAATACGTGCTCGGGAAGCTTGATCGTGTATGTGTGTGCTTCTTTGAGAGGTATGAATGTGTCTTGTGCATGTTGTATGATTTCCGTGAGAGTGCTTGCGGCCTCGTCGATTTCTCCCTTTGAGCGCAGAGTCCCCGACGTGAGGTGAATTCGTTCGTTTATCTCTTTTTTGAATCCTTCCCAATCGGCGTCTTTGTAATTTCGCTGTTTTCTAGGGCTCCTTGAAGTTGTTCCTCCGATACTGAAGCTCACGGGCAGGTGGTCCGACGAAAGTTTATCCAGCGTGCGCAGTGACGAGATCGTTTTTGCGTTTTTCTCGAGTACGATGTCCAGAGTACTGGGGTACTTTGCGTGCACTGAGTGGAATGTCGGTTTGTCCGGTGCCATTATCGAGTAGTTGTGTGTCTGCATATGCGTGAAGAGCGTTTTCCCGTTCGCGTTGCCTCTGTAGTTATTCCAATAGTTGTGTTTTGCGTTCAGGTCTCCTCCTAAAACAACAATTGGGCGCAAATTAAGTAGTTTATCCAGATCTTCTCTCACCAGATGGTTGTCTTTATTGCAGTAGGCGGCGATGAAGGTGTGCGCTCTATCCTCTATGATGACTTCGATAATCGTGGCTTCAGTATTCTTCAGCTTCGGAGTAGGGATTCTTGTAGAAATGATTGATTGACGAACGAATATGGCGGTGCCTCCGCCTCTTCCTTCCAATCGGTCGTCTCGGTGAACTTCAAAGCCGGGCACTCTCAGCGGTGTGTCGTGATTTAAATGTGTTTCTGAAATGAGAATAATGTCAGTATTAGTGTTATTTGCCAGAGCGAGCAGTTCGTCTATTTTATGTCGGATGCTGTGGGCATTCCACAGGAGCACGTTCACCATCTGGGGATCAGACATTGATGGTGGACGTGATGAGATCCATCAGGATCCATGCCTTCTCCAGCTCGTTGGAGCCAGCTGCGGCCAGTTGTGGTTGCACACGCCTCAATCCTTGGAGCAGGGCCATCATCAATCCGGCGTCTCCTAGGCCGGTGTATGCCTCTCCTGCGGGCTGCTGCGTGCGGGGCTGCGAGCGGGGCTGCTCCTCGCGCTGCTCTTCTCGCTGTTGGGAGGCCGGGGATCCGCCAACTACGTTGGACCAGCTGCGTCCGTCGGTTCTCGACGTCTGCTGGGCATGTGGCCTGCCGGTTCCTGGAGCCTGGCGCCTGTTTTGTCGCTGGTGCTGCTGGAGCGAGGCGACGTAGGCTATCCTCTTCGGGCAGCCTCTGTAGTTGGCGGGATGGGGGCCTCCGCAGTTGCAGCACGCGGCGGGCTCTTCCCTGGTGGTCTTGGGGCACTCGGCCGATGCATGCTCCACCAAGCACTTCACACACCTCGCGGTGTGGGCGCAGTTTCGGGACCCATGCCCGAAGTTTTGGCAGCGGTAACACTGCGTCCCGTGCTGCAGATGGTTGCTCCGGTGCTTCTGCAGGCGGATCCTGCAGTGGCAGAGATATTTCACTGCCGCCCTCAGCTGGCCCATGTTTACTTCCTTATTGAAGGTGGCCAGGTACATGGGGTATTCTGCTGCGGCGGTCGTCATCCTGACGACCTTCACCGGGGGGAAACCTTGTTCGGTGAGATCCGCCGCAATCTCTTCCGTCTCGATATTTGGCAGGCCCTTGATGACCGCCTTTTTCAGCTTCTCCGCCTCCGCTGTGTAGGTATGGAAGCCTCTAGCCTCCGCACGCAGCCCGTTGGTGAGGGCACGGTGGTCCGCCATGCTCCGCAGGAGAATGTTTACCTTCCCGCCTGGTCGGTATTGGATTTTAAAATTCGGGTTCCCGATGTGGCCCTGCACCGCTGAGGTGACCTGCCCGTGTGAGAGGGTCCCCAGGGTCATCACGACCGGGGGCACGCGGTCCTTCCGTGCAGACTGGCCGCTGGTACCTGCAAAAGAAGAAGAATTTGTATTAGTATTTGGGCGCTTCGCCTGCGACGCCCCACCGTCATTGCCGCCTTCGGATACTTCATGTAAATTTTCGAAGCGGTTGCCGATAACAACCGCCCGGGGTTCCTGTGGTGAAAGGGGCCTCTTGATGGTGTTGGACGGCCTCGTCCATCCTTCCTCCTGGCGGGTCGTTTCCATATCCTGGGCGGGTGGCTGGGGTCTGGGGGGCGCGACGTAGGCCGAAGCTGGGCCTATTGGGGGGCGGCTGGTTCCGGGGGCGGGGACGGCCTCGGGCATCTCGGGGGGCGGCAGCGGGATAGATACCGACTTGGTCTTCGGTTCAGCGGGCTGGGAGGCCGGGATGGTGATGAGGATGGTCCCTGTCTTGGTTTGCCGTCGATATTGGCGGGCGCCCTGGGGGATCTCGTTTGGTGAATCCTCCGGGTCAGCTAGTTGCATCCGCGCGGACAACATCCGCACGGCAGGTATTTTATATTTCCTCTTCTGGATGGGGGATGTTGTGATGTGTCGTCTCGGTGGGGCCAGGTCTTCCTTCTTCTTCGTTGCCTTAAAAAAGGCAGTTGGCGGCGCGGTGGCCTAAGCAGTGAGCCGGTCGGAGTCCGGCCGGCTGACAGAATAGCAGGTGTCTGGCCGTGTAAACACATCACGTATATCGGGGTGGGGATAAGCAAGCAGCCGAGAGGGTGTTGAGCGGCCCGACGGATTTCGCCCTAATTACACGCTTGGGTTTCGACCGAGCGTATAAATAGGGCGGGACCCTCGGTTTCAAGTCAGTCAACCATTACAAGCCGTCCTGACAACATCTCTCTCTTCTCGCTCGCTGACCTCGCTCCGACCTACCTACTACTCGCCTCTTTTATTTACTGACCATCGCCTGAACCTGGACTACGGAACCTACCTACTTCTCTACGGACCAGACTCAGCTTTGTCATAAGGAAGAAGTCAATAGATAGCTCGGACAGCTACAGCGCCAACGCAGCCTACGTCCTTCACACGTGGTGAACGGACCCGACATCTGGTGCCTCCGTGGACTGCGACCACCCCCTGATTTCACAGTCTTGTGTGCCTCACCCTGTGTGGTACATAAGTGGTCCTTCGATACGGATCCTTCCACGGAGCTCCTACAAGATGTCGGAGACTCGACGCCTGGATTACTCAACCGGGGCGGCCGCAGCCGCGTCCCCCGGACCCCCGGCCACTGTGAAGCTGGCTAGTGACTACTGGTTCGCTAGCCAGATCACTTGCCCGACTCCAGCTCCCGTGACGCTGGCTGCTAGCCAGGTTGCGGAGCCAACCCTGGCTCCTGTGATGCTGGTTGCTAACCAGGTCGCGGACCTACCAACGGCCACTCTGACGCTGGCTGCTAGCCAGGTCACTTGCCCGACCCCAGCTCCCGTGACGCTGGTTGCTAACCAGCTCACGGGTCCAACCCTGGCCACTGCGACGCTGGCTGCTAGCCAGGTCACGTGCCCCACATCAGCTCCCTTAACGCCCCCTGCCGTTGTCTCTGACACGCTCCGGCAGCTTCAGCTCGAGGCGCGAGCTATAGCACGACTGCTACAGGAGGATGTCCAGGTGGTCACCTACTTGAAAGCCATGCTGACATTGCCTCCTGCTTCAGTTCACGGCGGCTCGATTCACGCTAGCCCCGATACGTTCCGGCAGATTCAGCTCGGGGCGCTCGCTGTGGTATGACGGCTGCAGGAGGAGGATGGCTGGCTGCTTAACCATTTGATATCCTCGCCGGCCCTGCTCACCGAAATGGTTTTTTACTACTTGGCATCCATGCTGACATCGCCTCCTGCTTCAGTGCCCGGCGCAGACGAGCGCAGCCCTGTGTGCACTGCTACTACTGGCCCTGTTGCCGGCTACGCCGCGTACAGTCCCGCAGCCTACAGTCGCGCAGCCTACGGCCCCGCACCCTACGGCCCTGCAGCTCCCGACTCATTCCACATCGGCTATGCTGCACACGGACTCGCCCCTGGCGGGCCTCACCACCACGCCGGTCCTGCGCACCCCGCAACACCTGCCTCGATCCACGCCGGTTACATGCCAGCTACACACGACTACGCTGCGTTCAGCCCCGCAGCTCCTGACTCGTTTTGCGTTGGCTACGCTGCACACAGCCTTACTCCTGGCGGATCTTACCACCATGAAGAGGGCAGGCCTGCGTATCCCACAGCGCCCGGCTCGATCCACACCAGCCCTGCACACCCTGCAGTGCCCGGCTTAGATGAGCACGGCCATGTGTTCACTGCAGCTCTCGCCCCGGATGCCAGCTACTCCACGTTCAGCCCTGCAGCCTATGGCCCCGCAGCTCCCGACTCGTTCCACGTCAGCTACGCTCCACACGGCCTCGCTCCTGGCGAGCACCATCACCATGACGAGGGCCCCCGCTCTGACGAGCGCGGCCCTGCGTCTCTGGCAGCCGCTTCTAGCCCCGCTGCCCCGGGCCCTGCTGCTCTTAGCCCCGCTGCCCCAGGCCCCGCTGTCTTGAGCTCCGCTGCCTTGAACTCCGCTGCCTCAAGTCCGGCTGCATCGAGCCCCGCTGCCTTGAGCCCCGCTGCCCCGGACCCCGCTGTCTTGAGCTCCGCTGCGTCGAGCCCCGCTGCCTCGAGCCCCGCTGCCCAGGGCCCCGCTGCCCCGGGCCCCGCTGCCTTGAGCTCCGCTGTCTTGAGCCCCGCTGCCCCGGGCCCCGCTGCCCCGGGCCCCACTGCCTTGAGCCCCGCCGCACGTCGTCTCGCCGCACGTCGCCTCGCCGCACGTCGTCTCGCCGCACGTCGCCTCGCCGCACGTCGCCTCGCCGCACGTTGCCTCGTCGCACGTCGCCTCGCCGCACGCCGCCTTGCTTTACGTCGTCCTTCCGCACGCCGCGTGACTGCACACCGCCCCGATGCACCTCACTCCGCCGCATGTCGCCCCGCCGCATGTCGCCTCGCCGCACGTCGCCCCGATGCACGTCGCCCCGCCGCACGCCGCGTGACTGCATGCCGCTCCGCTGCACCGAACCCCGCTGCCCCGAGCTCCACTGCCCAGAGCTCCGCTGCACCAAGCTCTGTTGCATCAAGCTCCGTTGCGCTGACCCCCTGCGGTTTTGCCTCTCCCGCAGCCCCCAGTCCTGCTGGACATCGCCCCGCGGTACCGAGGCTCCACCAGAGTGACAAGGGCCACCGCCCCACCGTTCGACACCTCAGTGCTCGACACCTCGCTGCACGATACCTCGCTGATGACAGCGGCCCTGCATACCCTGCTGCACGCCGCCTTGTTGCACGTCGCCGCCCCGCACGTCGCCTCGCTGCACATCGCCTTGCTGCACGTCGCCTCGCTGCATGTCGCCTTGTTGCATGTCGCCCCGGTGCACGTTGCCTCGCCACACGTCACCACGCCACACGCCGCGTGACTGCACACCGCCCCGCTGCACGTCACTCCGCTGCACGTCGCTCTGCTGCACGTCACCTCGTTGCACGTAGCCTCGCTGATGACCGCGGCTCCGCATACACTACGGTCCGCGGCCCTGTATTCCCTGCTGCACGCCACCCTGCACGACACCTCGCTGCACGTCACCTCGCTGCACGTTGCCTCGCTGATGATCGTGGCCCTGCCCACACTGTTGTCCGCGGCCCTGCATTCCATGCTGTACGTCACTTTGCCGCACTTCGCCTGGCCGCACGTCGCCTCGCCGCACATCGCCTCGCCGCACGTTGCCTCGCCGATGACCGCGGACCTGCATACTCTGCTGCACGCCGCCTTGCTTTACGTCATCCCGCCACACGCCGCGTGACTGCACGCCGACCCGCTGCACGTCACCTCACTTATGACTGCGACCCTGCATTCTCTGCCTCACGCCATCCTGCTGCACAGCGCACCTTGCAGTTCCCGGCTAGATCCACGCCGGCCCTGCTGAAGACAGGCTCATGCCGCCCTGCTGTTTGTCGCCCGGCTTTACGCCACCCGGCCTCACGCCGCCCTGCTGCACACCGCACCTTGCAGTGCTCGGCCTTATCCACGCCGGCGCTGAAGGCGAGCTCACGCCGCCAGGCTGTTTGCCGCTCTGCCGCACGCCGACCGGCTTTGCGCCGCCCGGCTTTACGCCGTCTTGCTGTACGTCACCCTGCTCTACGCCACCCCGCTGCACGCCGCCTCGCTGCACACGGCCCCGCTGCAGGCGAGCTCCACCAAAGTGACGAGGGCCCCCATGACGACGGTCGCTGCCCGGTGAACGACCATCTCTACCCCAGCCGTCAGTCCCGATGGGAGGAGCATCCACCTTCAGCCGAGAGCCACATTCAGAACTTCATCCCTCCCCGCAGTCCCCACATGGGGGGAGCATGGGAGCGTCTCATACGCTCTGTTAAACGGGCACTGTCCGCTACGCTTAAGGCGAGAGCACCACGAGAAGAGACGCTCCTAACAGCGCTCGCAGAAGCTGAGTTTACTGTAAACTCTCGACCTCTCACACATTTATCCGTTGATCCCGGGGACGAGGAACCATTGACGCCCAACCACTTTCTCATGGGCTCAACAGGAAGACGGCCTCACCTGGCCATGTACGGCGCGGCAGAGGAGGATGTGTGTCTCCGGAAACAGTGGAGGTTGGGACAGCAGCTCGCGGATATGTTTTGGAGAAGGTGGGTCCGCGAGTACCTCCCCACTCTCGCCACCCGAAAACAGTGGCAACAGCCAGCGCCACCCATACAAAAAGATGACCTGGTGTTAATAATAGATCCAGCACTGCCTCGCAATAGCTGGCCCCGCGGGCGGGTCCTCGAAGCCATTCCTGCCCCGGACGGTCAAGTTAGGACCGTAAAGGTCAGAACCAGCACGGGGACCTACGTCAGGCCAGCGGTCAAAATTGCCGTGCTCCTGGCGGCTTCGGACACCATCACCCCAGAACCTGCTCGGACGCCAGCCCGGCAACTGCCTCGCCGCAAGGATACAGGCCGCCAGGGACTACGCAGCTAAGAAGATGCAACACGTCCTCGAAGAAAGTGAAGCATAGCTCCACGGGGGGAGTGTGTCAGACGTGTGTCGGAGAGATGCGAGCCCCAGGCAGGGGTGTACGTCACCGCGCGCTGCTCTTTTAAAAATTGTGAAATGCTTGTAATTATTGTATGCTAAATAAATATATCGGGGTGGGGATAAGCAAGCAGCCGAGAGGGTGTTGAGCGGCCCGACGGATTTCGCCCTAATTACACGCTTGGGTTTCGACCGAGCGTATAAATAGGGCGGGACCCTCGGTTTCAAGTCAGTCAACCATTACAAGCCGTCCTGACAACATCTCTCTCTTCTCGCTCGCTGACCTCGCTCCGACCTACCTACTACTCGCCTCTTTTATTTACTGACCATCGCCTGAACCTGGACTACGGAACCTACCTACTTCTCTACGGACCAGACTCAGCTTTGTCATAAGGAAGAAGTCAATAGATAGCTCGGACAGCTACAGCGCCAACGCAGCCTACGTCCTTCACACGTGGTGAACGGACCCGACATCTGGTGCCTCCGTGGACTGCGACCACCCCCTGATTTCACAGTCTTGTGTGCCTCACCCTGTGTGGTACACAGTTTAAAAAACTTAATTTATGTAAGTATGTATGTAAAAATCCCTAATATCGGACTATTGGACACATTTAGCTCATTAGTCCAACCTACGCTCCGTATATATTAGTTCAACCTACGATCTTTAGATATTAGTCAACACTCTGAAGTTCGTAGATATTAGTTCAACATATGAGCTGTAGATATTCGTCCGACATACAGGCTGTAGATATTAATATCTGGAGTCATTTGAGGCACTTTCCAGATTAGAAGATACTTTCAGTATTACCTTGGTGTAAGACCATCATTCAGAATTGAAATATTGCTTGAAATGGCTAAGACCGTGTTTGATGACCAGGTCTGGACAGCCCGGTTCTTCCCCACTTTCCTCTTCCGCATCTCTTTCTCCTCCCCACTACCTAAAAGTAAAGGCCTTACAACATACCCCAACTGGGGATACCGTAGTCTCACTGGCTCCAGATGGGAGCAGCTGGGACTCTTATGAGGTTATGAGGTATTCACCTTAAAAATACTTTACAATTAACCAACATCTCTGCCACAGGTCACCCCAAGTGGTTCGCTACGTTTGGTGATTTAGCAGGGGTTCCCGGGTCCATAGGGTGAGGTTTGTCTAGGTCTTGGAGGCGGTTGACCTGGACACACTGAACCCCATATTCCTACCCACCCTTTAAACCCTTTTCCTTCCCAGAACTCTCCTCTCCTTCCTTTACTTTAAAAAAACCCTCCACACAGCATCCCCAAAGATGACATAGGCCCTGAGGGAAATTATTTTCCTCTGGGCCTCCTGTGTGGAGCTCATGTAAAAAAAAATACAAGACACTGCAGCCAGTGAGACTATGGTATCCCCAATAGGGGTATGTTGTGATTCTGAAGGAAGCGGGGGGAGGGAGTTACAGAAGAGGAAGGTAGCGAAGTACCGTAAGTAGCGAAGTAAGTAGTATTTAGAACCGGTCACCAAACACGGCTAAATCCATTTAAAGCAGCGTTTCAATTCTGAATGTTGGTCTTAAGAGCGTTTAACAAGCCAGTGGCCGAAAATCCACATTTCGTCGAAAGTGGTTCTTACGATCCTGCAGGGCGGTTACAATGAGAAAAAATAATTATTCTCCGTACCAGCTTTTTAAAATTATAACTCAATATCGATTTTATTTCATTCCAAATTTGCCTTAATTTATACCTACTTCCAAAAATGCTGAAAGGCGTGATGATAAAACTATTAAAATAATGTACTTTTTGCAATTATTTTTTGATTATCAGTATTTATCATTTTTCAATAACTTCTAAGTTAAATAAGAATGTGAAAATAATCGGATATATATTAGTTTGTAAGTGCGCAAATAAATACACAAATGGACCAATTTTCGCCAAGAAACACATGTACGTATATATTTTTTAATGATTTTATTTAAACTAAAATTAAAATTCTAAAACATGCGATACCTAGATAATATATTGATTTATTTTACTGCATGATTTTATGATTTGAAATGGGTGTGGTATAATACAAAATCTTTTTTGAAAATTTAACAAATCTGCCAAGACCTATGGTTTAACCTTATTTATTATTCAAAAATAAACATTTTTCTCAAAATTTAAAACAGGTGCATGCTAGATAAAAGAACAATCTTTCGAAATCCGTATATAATTTTTTGTGGTAAAGAGTCAATACGTCTAAAATCTGATTTAAAAATGACGTATTTCTGGTTTTCTCTGGTAATACCCTCTTAAACAAGGGATATACTGAGAGTATCTTCCACTATTACTAAACGTGTCCTTGCAAAATTGTCAGAGTTTAGTCAATGTCGTCAGTTATTGGTAAATTAAAATTACTTACATTAAGTATTTACACCAATTACTTAAAATTTCGTAAACGTTTTCAACAAAATTATCTCCCGCTTTTTACTGGCTTAATAAATCATCCTAAAATATAACGAAAACTTCACAGTTCATTACTTTAATTTGTTAAATGGGACTTGAAAAAAGGTAAAACCCCGAGGATGAGCCTTAAATAATTAGAAACCCAATTAGCATCTCAATTAACTTGAATCCACTTTGTCGTATTGGCTGGATGATTAAAAGTGTTTTGAATGTTCCTGCGAAGGGTAAATAATATTATTTTTTAATAGTAATGAATTAAGACTAACACACTTCCCTTTTTTATCTTTGTTGTTAACAGAGCTGGTGGAAAATCTTTATATTGGATGAAAATCTTTATATTGCTGGAACAAAACTAGAGAAGGTACAGGATATTGTATACTTGGGCTACAACGTAAATGCTAGATGGGATCCTTCAGTTGAAATCAAATGGAATAGAACCTGATGGTTGAAAAACCTGAGATAGTGGTTTGGCCAGTCTACCGTGGAGCTGTTCCGGGCCGCAGTAAACAAAGTCCACATAGCCAACATGACAGACAACGTCCGTTGAACGGACAGGGCACAAGAAGAAGAAGAAGAGCTGGTGGTGTTAGAAATTTTTAGAAGGGAGGAAAAAAGGACCGCATAAACTCACTAAAGCAGGATAATGGTGTCTCTATTCCAATTTCCACTTTTCACTTTGTACCTTGCAAGTTATAAATTTGAAGTTTTTCACGGAGCTCTTAATTCATCAAAGAAAGAAAACACTGGTCATAGAACACTGTTTTCACTTTGAAGACTGTCAAGGCACTGAGTTTGTGACTTCTCAAATATGGTAGAAACCAGGTGTGGGTAGATATAAGGAAAATGACAGGAATAATCAGAAACAGGTAGGTTAAGGCCATTCGCATATATCAGATTTTGCTTTCCGGTTGTCTGATCAGACAATCAGTTCGGATAAGCACCGCACACATCGATTCGAAAACCATACAGGTAATAAAACTGGGTCCTTTTTCGACCGATCCGATCCGGTTGTCGGACCGGATTGAACGGGCGGCGTGGAAGGGCTTGGCCTATTTTTATTACCGATCCAGTTTTCATAAGAAATGTATGGCGCGAAGGCCTTCTGGTTGTCTGATCAGACAATCGGATGGGAAAATATAATGTATGCGCCCGGCCTTAGAGTTGAGGAGTATTAATATAAGGTACCTATTAATAAACATCATGTGCGGTTGTCCTCTTTAGGTATTTACATTTTGTAAGTTACTTTAAAAATGTTTTGACTCAAAGAACTATCGTAGTTTATATAATGGCAAAAGCATTGAAAGGTGAAATTTTTGATTAAATAAATAAAAAAGCTATTAAGACCTAAAATTAGTACTTCAATAATTTGAGTCCTATAATTTCAAAACCCGCTATATCCGATTTTTTGACAAAATGATCTGAGTATGACATCTTGTTCACATTTTTGCGGGGAACAAGACTAATCTAAAATTGAGTTTCAAAACCTCCCTCATCACGACCAAAAACCATGTTAAAACTGCGAGTGTGAAACAAAATGCACTATATCATTCAAGAAGTTACTATCAAACCCGCTACATCAGAATTCAACCAATCACGAGCAGTTATTTTGCCAATATGGCGGAGGTAGAAACACGCCCCTCAGGTCAGTTGAGTTTCAAAAGCCTCTATATTCCATTTAAATCTCGAAATGAGTATCAAAATCCGCTATATCCATTTTATTTATCCAAATTACTTAAATATTTCTAGACATTCACTGAAAAATGAACACTTTTCGAATGTGTATTACTCCAATTCATTATATAAAAAATAAAATGTTATTTATAATTACGAATTAACACAAATTACGAATAGGGACGTTAAATAAATAAAAAAAATTCTTATCATTTATCTATTTTCAATTTTTGACCCACTTGGGCCATCTATCGGGCCAGTTAGTTACCAATTTCAAATAAAATGAATTAAAAAAATGTTTGACTGAGGATTGAACCTTCCTCCCAAGGGACAGGCTATTAAAGTACTGTGAACTTTTAAAATATCTTTTAAAACTCAAACTCAATATCGCTAACAACTGAGCCAAATCCCAAATGGATAGTACCGATATTTAATTCGTTTATTAACCCTCCGCCCGTCGCGACTTTTTTTTAACGCAAGGTGTAAATTTGCTGCTGTAAATTTTTCAACATACGAGTAATTGGAACAATAAAAAATGTGCACCAACGACATTTGCCCTACCGAAAAAACTTTGAAATCTGCATTTAATACCAGCACGTAATATGTATACAGAATATAAAATATATTGAAGGCGATTCCTTCAGTTACATTTAGTGAACAATTCTTAGATTTATTTATTGTTATCAAGTTTAATTTAAAATAAAAATTAATTAAATTTATATTTTGGTAGAAAGCAGTCACTTTGTGGTTTGACATATTAATTAAAGGAAAACAATCACTTTGTTTATAACCACGATTTATTGATTTAATTTTTATTTACCGACCGGTTTCGCTTAATACAAGCATCTTCAGGGTATAAATTAAAACAGTTTTAATTTATACCCTGAAGATGCTTGTATTAAGCGAAACCAGTCGATAAATAAAAATTAAATCAATAAATCGTGGTTATAAACAAAGTGATTGTTTTCCTTTAATTAATTAAATTTAATTTAAATAAAAAAATCTTAGATTTGGTTATAATTCATTACTTTTTTAAATGATCTTTACTATATTCGAGTAAGTTGGCAGAAACTATTTATTTGTGTTAAGAGCTGGTACCGACATTCATCATAACCTCATAAAACCGTTGCCTAAAACCAAGATTGGAAAAATTTTATATATATGACTAATGTTCGCTTTTGTTGTCAACAGGTGGCCAGAAAACAAGCAATGCGTACAGCCCGCAACATGTTTATTGTCAACCTCGCCGTATCCGACCTTCTTCTGTGTCTGGTGACCACCCCTCTTACCCTCATGGAGATACTCAGCAAGCACTGGCCGCTCGGAAGACAAGCCCTCATCTGCAAGCTTATTGGCACACTGCAAGCTACCTCGATCTTCGTGTCGACCATCTCGATTACAGCAATCGCGCTGGATAGATATCAGGTAAAACTACCTTATTGATATTTACGTTAATCTAAAAGCAGGTTCTATTCTTAATCAGCCAGATTAGTAAGATCATACCTGATCTTACATTAGTAAGATCTGGCCAGTGGGGAGGCAAGTTCTTGTCCGCCAGCTCTTACATTGGCACACTACAAGCTTTGATAGATATCAGCTAAAACTAGGTATCCGTGCAATTTGGAAGTCGGGTGTGGGTACCGCCGCCCCGAGAACCATTCATTGGATAACCAACACCTCTGCCGCCACCTCAAGTGGTCGATACATTTGGTGATTTAATTAAGGGTTACTTTTATCTAGGTTGCGGATGCATCTGCCTGCCAACTGCGTGGCGGGCCAGATCAGGTGAGGTCTGTTAAAGGAGACCTATTTCCCTCTCTAGCCGAACTCTCTCGACCCCAACCCCTTGCGTCCTGGATTCATTAAACGCTAGATTTTTACGCACCCTTTGTGCCTTTTTCCATCCCAGAACTTCCTCTCCTTCCTTCCCTTAAAAAGGCACTTTACAGAGCATCCCCAAAGACGACAGAGGCACTGAGGATTTTTTTTCCTTGGAATTTTCTTATTATGAAAAAAAGACAATCGAACAGTATAATTACCGTGGCGTCTGCGTGGATGAATTCAGAACCCAGCTACGAGTGCATGCCGGACGCCATGTCATACGCGCCGCGCCACAAATAACATCTGTATACGTGGAATTTCCCACAAAGCTACTGATATAATTCGGTTTCGAGTTCAAGAATTCGACACAGGTCGGACGGGGACGTCGCCCCCTAGGTAGTAAAACTGCTACGAATTTGTGAATAAGTGGTATCTATCCAGATTTGAAAAGATTGACGTTAATACATGTTGTATCAAGTGGCTGTCGGTTACTTTGTCCCGGTTACTAGCTATGGTGGATTCTAGGAACGGGCTGTTTTGAAATAGTTCGTTTTGGATCTATAAATTGGTCATCAAAACTAACTGGGCGAAGCCGAACCAAAAGGCCTCCGCAGGGCCTTGCAGTAAAAACCTGCGGAGCTGGTTTTTAACAGCTAGTTAATATTAATGTATTGAAATCCACGAATTGGCATTCCGAATCGAGAGTTAACAAATATGTAATAAAATAACACAGATATTGTTTTAGTCGCAAGAGAGACGAACAAAATTTTTATTGTCGTGGTATTAATACAGAGGAACTTGGATTTACATCTTACAACACCTACCGCCTTGACAGAAATCCAGCCACCAGCAATAAAACCAGAGGAAGAGGAGTTCTGATATCCGTTAATAAATCACTGTCGACCACTAGATTAATTTGCAAACATCTAGACGTGGAACAGGTATTCGTATTACTAAAATCTAAATCAAATAAAATTCTATTGGGATGTGTCTACATTCCTCCAGGATCCAACATCACAGTCTACAGAAACCATATTGATGACCTCGAAACCTTCAAAAATAAATACCCTGATGCCAGAACAATTTTATTTGGTGACTACAATACCCCTAGCATTGATTGGATGAATAAAAACTCTTCTAACAACTTAAACCTGCCAGAAAATGCACGCGAAATAATAGATATGACGAACTTACTCTCTCTACATCAAGTCAATCAAGTCTACAATAAATATAATCGGCTTCTGGATCTGGTATTCTGTAGTGATCTCTCAATTCATATTGTTAAATCGGTTGATGAGCTCCTCCCGCTAGACTGTCACCACCCCGCTCTAAACATAACCATCACGACGAATAACTCACCAGACAACACAACTATTCTGCCTAACCTTACTTATAATTTCTCCAAAGCTGACTATCCTAATATGAACCAATATCTTGCAAATGAAGACTGGTCCTTTCTTCACCACAACAATGATATTAACTATAATCTTGAAATTTTTTACACAATTATTAACAGGGCCATTGAAAACTATGTACCACTTTCACACTTCAAAGAAGCAAAGTTCCCGAAATGGTTCAGCCGTGAGCTAATTAACCTAGTTATCTGTAAAAAAATTGCACACAAAAACTTCAAAGAATCTAACTCACTTAACGACTATAAAATATTTCACAACTACAGAACTCAATGTAAAAAACTGTCAAAAATATCGTATTTTAATTACATAAATGATATCGAAAATCTATTCCCTCTAATACACAAAACTTTTTTACACATGTTAACTCTCTTAGAAAAAACAAACAAGGTTTACCCATCTCAATGCACTTCAAAGAAAAGATTAGCACTGATATGAAAGTGAAGGTTAACTATTTTGCTGATTATTTCAAAAGTGTCTATGACGAAAATATCCCAGACAATTATGTACCACCTCCTTCCCTTAATGAGAGCATAAATATCCCTGCTGTTCACATCAATATAAACGACGTTATAACTAAAATTAAATCTCTAGACAAAAACAAGAAGGCCGGACCTGACAATGTGCATCCCAATATACTTATTAATTGCATTGCTTCACTGGCTGAGCCAATTTGTTTATTGTTTAATCAATCCCTCAACACAGGATGCTTCCCTGACATTTGGAAACGTTGTTATCTAACACCTATATTAAAAAAGGGTGATAAAAGTGATATCACTAACTATAGACCAATATGTAAGCTATCTGTAATCCCAAAACTCTTTGAAAAACTATTGCTTGATCAAATTTCCCCATGTATTAACCATCTCATTGTTCCAAATCAACACGATTTTTGTCGGGCAGATCAAGTCTAACAAATCTTTCGTTATATGAAAACTATATATCAAACGCATTAGCTAACAAAACTCAAGTCGATTCTATTTATACGGATTTCATCAAGGCCTTCGACAAAGTTTGCAATAAAATTCTACTGGCTAAGTTACGGAAGCTAGGTATTGATGGAAAACTTTTAGACTGGTTTGCAAGCTATCTATCTGACAGAGTACTACTTGTTAAAATAAATTTGTTCCTTTCCAATCAATTTATAGCTACCAGTGGTGTACCACAAGGGTCTCATTTAGGCCCAATTTTGTTTCTTCTGTTTATAAACGATATTGTTGATATATTTGATAAAGATGTAAATGTGTTGCTTTTTGCAGATGATTTGAAAATATTTAAAATAATTAAAACTGTTGAAGATTGTCTCTGTCTACAGAATAATTTACACAAGTTAATTAATTGGTGTTCTGTTAACAAACTTTTTCTGAACATAAATAAGTGTCATGCAATAAGATTTTACAGAATAAGTCAACCAATTATTCATCCGTATGTACTTAATAACTCTACCCTTACCTCTGTCGAAGAAATTAACGACCTGGGCATAATTTTTGACTCTAAATTAAACTTTATATCCCATATAAACACAATCGGTAATAAAGGAATGAAAATGCTTGGCTTCATTCTTCGAAATTCCAGAGGTTTTAGGAATATTTCAACACTAAAAATTTTGTATACATCCTTAGTACGTAGTCAAGTCGAATATAACTCCTCGATCTGGTCCCCCCATTTTAAAATTCATTCAGATTCAATCGAAAAAATTCAACATAAATTTCTAAGACACATTAATTTTAAACTCCGTATTCCCATTGAAAACATTAACTACAATTACTTGCTGATAGAATTAAATTTATTAAAACTCTCAGATCGAAGAATTATATCCGACTTAATATTTATGTTCAAAATTGTAAATGGTAGCATAGACAGTCCTAATTTTTTTTTTTTTTAAATTTATTTATTAAGTTAAAAGAAATATAATATTTCGCTTTCTTAACTTAAGTACAGAGCATATATGGTACAGGTATAGTAGTAATATTTTTAATTTTGTTCCAACATCTTAAGTTTAAATAGTTTTTTTTTAAAGGTTTTTATATTTTTTTCTGCTTTAAGGTTATCTGGAAGGAGATTATATATGTGAACTCCCTCGTGGCCAATACTTTTCTTGCCACTTTCAGTCTTGACAGTATTTGTATACAATTTATTGTGTTGTCTAGTATAATGTTCGTGTACTTGTAATGTTTTTATAAATGTTGTGTTTGTGTGTATAAGTCCATTTTGTATTTTGTAGATTAAAAAACATATGTTATATTCATACAATGTTCTTATTTTAAAAAGATTCATTTCCTTGAATAGTTTTTTTGTGGGAGTGTCTGGGTTATAGTTGAAGAGCTTTTTAATAACTTTGTTTTGTATTATTTGTAATTCGTTTAAGTACGTAATGTATGTGTTTCCCCATATTTCTATTAAATAATTTAGGTGGGACTGTATTAAGCTAAAGTATAAGCCTCTCTTTACCTCTGTTGGTAGAAGATGAGCAATTCTACCGAATACACCAATCAATGGGATGATTTTTGTTTTTAGTTTTTCTACATGTTGTTTAAATGTCAGATGTTTATCAATGTACAAGCCCAGGTATTTTTCGCTATCTAGAATATGCAGGTCTCTTTCTTCTATTTGTAATGGTTTATGCGATGGTATTATTCTTTTAGGTGAGCTTAAGATCATGTAACCGGTTTTATTAATATTTATTGTTAATATATTTTTTATTAGCCAATCGTTTAGTACATTAAGATCCATTTGAGATTGTTCTAATAGACTTTCTAAGTTTTTGCCGAAGTAAAATATTGCCGTATCATCTGCGTATAAGAAAATTTCACCATGTAATTTTAGCTGACAGATGTCATTTATGTATATTTGGAATAAAAGTGGTCCCAGTATTGATCCTTGTGGAACTCCATAGTTTATGCTCTCGAGTTGACTGTTTTTATCTTCTATGTTAACACATTGTTTTCTGTTGGACAGATAGGATTTTATTAGTTTAATAGCTGGACCGGTTGCGCCTGTTTTTTCTATTTTTTTAATCAGTATTTCATGACTCACGGTGTCAAAGGCTTTTTGAAGGTCTACGAGAATTGCTATGACATAGTTTTTATTATCTATGCTAGTTCTAAGTTTATTTATAAGATCATTAGTGGCAGAGAGAGTATTAGATTTTTTTCTGAAACCGTATTGTTTAGCATATAGAAATGATTTTTTTTTCAGAAAGTTGTCTAGCCTATCGTATATTACCCTTTCATATATTTTTGATAGGATCGGAAGGACAGAAATGGGCCTATAGTTAGATGTTTGAGTTTTCAAGCTCCCTTTATATATTGGGATAACCCTTGCAATTTTACAACTGTCTGGAAATTGACCTTCTTTTAGGCTCAGGTTAATCAGTTTAGTTAGTGTAGGAGTTAGTAGTGGGGCAAGTTTTTGTACTGTTGTATATTTTAGTTGAACATGTCCAGCACTCGCGTTTGATTTTAGGGATTTTATAATAGCTAATATTTCGGGTTCAGTTGTGGGTTGTAGGTATATTGATTCCGTACTTTCATAATTTAATGTAATTTTATCATCCAGTTTATGTATGTATTTGTTGATTATATTATCAGCCAAAGAAGCGCCAATATTACAAAAGTAGTTATTAAAGTATTCGCATATCTTGATGTCTTCTGTGATGATTTCATTACCTTTCTTTAATTTTGTACATGGTTTACTTTGCGTGTTTGTTTGGTTCTTGATGATGCTGTTTATTACGTTCCAAGTCTTTTTGGTATTATTTTCACATTTTTTAAATAGGCTGCTATAGTATTGTTTTTTTAAGTTTCGTTTTTTTATAGTTATGTCGTTACGTATTTTAGTAAATTCTGTTTTATTTAACTAAGCTCATTGAATTTCATATTCCCACGAGAACTACTCGATCTACAATCCTGTTTAAATGTAACAATAATAAGACTGAGTATACTAAACACTCCCTTTTACCTAGGTAACATGATGTTACTAATAGATATGCAGATATTGCAGATCTATTTAACTGCACGGAAAGTAGGTACAAGAGGGCTATGCTATCAAATCTTTTTAGTAATTATTAATTCTATTTGTACTATAGATTTTTGTACGTAATTGTCTCTCTGGTGTCATTTCTAATTCAAATGCCACAATTATTTGTTAAACAATTTTTTTTTAATTATTTCTATATTACTATTTTTCATTTTGTGACATGTAATCAGTTCTTATGGTATATGTATACCGTTGAAATTAAATAAATAAATAAATTATTAGCGCGACATGTTTCATTTTAAAAACATTCTCAGATGCGGTTTTTGTTTGTTTTTGTTTGCGACAACACATTTTTTTTTTACAATCCATTTAGTAGTTTTTGCGTGAAAGAGTAACAAACACACATACATCCATATAATCTTTCGCGTTTATAATATTAAAAGTAAGATAATAAGCCCTGGTAAAGCTTGAGACAAGCGAATCCTGGTTGACTGTCATTTGTTCATTCAAATAAGTGGTATATTACAAAGTATGCTCCTTCATTTAAAATAAAATAACAAGATAAACGTAAAACACAGAAACAAGATAAACGTATGTGTTTATTCTATATTGTGTGAATCATGTTTGCCGTATTAACATTTATCAAGATTCACGCTTCCTAATGTCGGTTATTCATATTCAAATCGGCACGTGTTAAAACAAAGCCTTTCATACCTACATGAAGGTTATTTCACCCGTCCTAGGGGGGTTGAAGTAAAATACTTGACGACTGTTACCTCGGCAAACACATTTTCGAGTGATCTTAAACGAAATGAGTGTTTAAGTGGAACGGATGCGGCGTCCATTTCGACCCGATTCACATAAATATATATATATATTTTTTTACTCCACAAAATAATTTCCCTCAGGGCCTATGCCATCTTTGGGGATGCTGTGTAGAGGGTTTTTTTAAGTAAAGGAAAGGGAGGTGAGTTCTGGGAAGGAAAAGGGTTTAAGGGGTGGGTAGGAATCTGGGGTTCAGTGTGTCCTGGTCATCCGCCTCCAAGACCTAGCGTAGCGACACTTAAACACTTAGGCTAAGGACTCACGGAGCGATTTTTACCCGCACCCGCCGCGGTTGCGGGATGAAGTTTTATTTTCAAAACTCACGAGACCGGAGTTTTTTGCGGGCCCGCAGCCGCCGCGGTTGCGGTTATCGATCGCAATCTTGGCGGTTGATTACCGCAAGACGGGCGGTTGCAAGACGGGCAGTTAAACGATCAGTTGAGTTCCAGACCGCCATGGACACACACCAGAAACTGCCACTGGTCACTGCAAAATGCGTCGGGATTTCTCTACACCCCTCCCCGCTGCCCACTGCGGTCGCCCGCCAACCGATCGCAGAGCGCGCGGGAGCAACCCGCCGCGGTTGCGGGACCGCGCCCGCGCCCGCCGGTACAAGATGACCGCCGGTGCAGCGGGACCCGCAAACAATCGCACACGCCGCGGGCATAAAACGCGTCGTGAAATGTGCTTTAATTTTTTACATAAATATCTGCATTCTACAAAGGCTGCGGGCCCGCAACCGCGGCGGGCGCGGGTAAAAATCGCTCCGTGAGTCCCTAGCCTTAGGATGACCTATGGCAGAGGTGTTGGTTATCCAATTAAGGTTCCCGGGGCGGCGCGCGGTTCCCATTCCCGCCTGCCATTCATATAAATCTTAATTTTTGATTTGATGCCAAAATATTAAACAAAACTCAAAAATAATGTTTGAGATAAAAAATTATATAAAACTCTCTGGTTTCTGGCATGTGTTCCCCTTCCGCCTCCCCTTTCTCTCCCGCGGCCCCTTCCCCTCTCATGTTTCCACTCCGATTCATCCACGTTTCCTCTCCCCACTCCACTTCCCCCCCCCCCCCCTTCACACGTCCCGCGAACCCCCCTCCCGAGTTCCACTCCCCTCTCTTACATTCCATACATTCATTCCTGGTACATTTAGTTTTCAAACAGCTCGCGTGCCACCTATTACAATTTTTTATACAAATTTCACAATACGTATATGTTATATATATATGAGCCATACTATTGTAAAGTTTCATTAAAATCCATTCAGTAGTTTTTGCGTGAAAGAGTAACAAACATACATCCAAACAAACTTTCGCCTTTATAATATCTATTAGTAAGATAACTAGTAAAAATACATTCGGTTTTATTTATTTGTGTTTTATTAAAAAAAATCAGGTCATTGCAGACTTAAATATTTCATGATTCTTGAAACAACTTAGGCCATTATTTGTGAGTAAATGATTAACATTAAAAAATATATTTTACTGTATAAAAATAAAATAAAAGTTAAATACAAATTATAAAAAAGCAAACTGATGAGTGTACATTTAATTTACATACAAATAACCTATTTACAATATAAATTTGTCGTATATAATTTAAAATTACTACAAAAAAATGTATTTTTTACAATGTTTAATTTTATTTTAATTAGCACAATAGATTAGGCAACATATTTTTTAATAATTATTATTAACTTACAATAAAATTCTAAAGTTGCCTCCAAAATGAAGCAAAGTTAAATTTTCTATTTAGGTTCCTATATATTAGGTCCTTACATATGAAATTGGCGTTTTGCCGTACTGGCAACTTTGATGTCAAATATTTTCCCTTTGGTTAGGAATTCCAAATTCAAATTTATACAACTATTTATTTACTCATGTATTTGTATTTCGATAATTATAATTCATTTGTTTTTTCCTTAATTGTTTTTTTTTCTTTGGTCATTTAGTTTACAGAATGGAAAACTTGAAATATCGCGTTATTTACGAGTATGAGTTCCAGCGTGGCACAAGTGCTGCAGAAACGGCTCGAATGATTAATGACGTATATGGCGACGGTGCCGCAAAAGAAAATACAGTGCGTTTTTGGTTCCAACGTTTTCATTCTGGAAATTTCGACCTGCAGAACAAGCCCCGTGGACGGCCGGAGACCAAAGTTGATAATGAAGAATTGAAAGCTATTGTGGAAGCGGATCCATCGCAAACCACGTCCGAGTTTAGTGATAAAACTGTTTTAATCCACTTGAAGCAAATTGGGAAGGTGAAAAAGCTTGAAAGGTGGGTACCTCACGTATTGAGTGAAGCAAATCAACAAACGCGCGTTAGAACGCTAGACCACACACTGCACAACAGACGGCTACCAAATTAGAGGAGCTTCAATTATAAGGACCTAATATCATCACTTAAAATAAAAATAAAATCGAAAACAGTTTACATGCGGTGGAAGCGAAACTTTACCAAAACAATCTCAACGAATACTTGCAAAGTGATAATCTAGCGGCCAATGAGCGCAGACCTAAGGTTATTTCCGTTTCATATCTCAACCAATAGGAGCCTTGAAAAGTGACATCATAATCAAACCAGCCAATGAGCGCAGTTTCATACTTCGCAGAGGCAAAAATGCGTCATTTCCATTTCATCCAAATCCAAATTACAGCGGGGCTAAAGTAGTTTCACTTTAAAAAAAATAGCGCATATCCGTACCAGATATTAAATATAATTTTTGATTTAAAAAAAAATCTGTTTGGTTTAATATTTTGGCCTCAAATATATGTGTAAAGTGCCGCGCAGTCGTTTCTTTTAAAAGAATTAAATTTATTTATTTATTTTATTTATTTATTTGTTTACGCCTTGATGGCTTTTACATGTAAGGTAAATTGTACAGAGCATTATAAGAAGTATGTAGAAGCATAATAAGTATATAGTATATAAAATAATAAACAGCATGACAGACATATGTTGGCACAACACAAGGAGTAAAACCAGTATATTCGTATTGGTCTTAGGCTAGAGTAGTTTCAGAAATTATTGTCACAATATTACCCAAAACATTATTACAAACATACTCGAAGCAAACCGGTCGGCAGAGGTGTAAAACATTTTTTTTTTGCGGTTAATATAAAAATCAGTAAATTTCTTGTAATAATTTTTTTTTTTTTTTATTTTTTTTTTTATTTTTTTATTTGCTATTATAAAAGTACGTAAGTTTGTTATTAAAAGTTATTATTGGGAAAAATAAAAGGTACACAGCAATTACATATACAAAGAAGGAATTAGGTACTATGAAAGTAGTTACAGAGCAGTGTGTATTAAATTTTTTGCTGTTAACAATTTGAAACATTAAATTTTTTTTTTATGTAAGTTTGTTATTATTATGAAAAAATAAGATAAAAAATAAAAGGTACACAGCAATTACATATATAAATAAATAAGTAGGTATATACTATGAAAGTAGTTACAGAGTCGTGGGTATTAAATTTGTCACTGTTAACAATCAGGAACATTTGAGGATTCTTGCATCTGCATACATACACGTTTTTTAAAAGAAGCGATGTTTTTATAAAAAAATATGTCCACAGAACAAGTTTCATTCCCCACACGATGCAATCTCTGAAGACAAGAGTTATACATAAAATTAGTGCGAGAAGCAACTATGTTAAAAGGAGCATGGAGTCTAGTATTATGATTGTTGGGGACTTGATAATTTATCATATTCACTAGTTCAGGGCTATCCAAATACCCGTTGATGATTTTAAATAATAATAAAACATCACAGATTTTTCTTCGCTGTGATAATTCAGGTAGTTTAAGCAATTGCATCAAATAATTATAATTTAAATTTTGTATTGGAATGTGCAGTTTATAATTTACGTGCCTTAGAAATCTATGTTGTACTCTTTCAATTTTGTGTGAATGTACATTATATAAAGGCGACCAGAGAGAGGAATTATACTCAAGAATGCTTCGGACTAGTGTTACGTATAGCATTTTGAGTGTATTTGTATACATTAGATCTTTGGACGTCATTTTTTTTGTTAGTCATTCAAATATTTTGATGACTTCGGAAATAATAAAACTATAAAATAAAAATAAACAGATGTAATAAAATATGTGCATCGCACAAAGAATGTGGACAGCGATAAAATATTGCTTAGTTGTGAATTAAATTTTGGAGGGACTGGTTGATACCTCTCCAGCAGGACTATCTCTCCTTCCTTTCCTAACAAGGCCGTTCACACAGCATCCCTAAAGATGACAAGCCCTGAGGCCCTAATTTTCTTTGTTTGGTTTTGTTTCTTTTCCATAGACGTTATATTCATCATCATCATCATCATCATCTGTGGCTCTACAACCCAGGTCGGGTCTTGGCCTCCAGCAGAGCCTGCCTCCATGACTGTCGGTGTTGTGCTGCGTTGCGCCAGTTTCGGATGCCGATGGTGCTTGCATCCTTCACCACTCCATCCAGCCATCGAAGCTTTGGTCTTCCAACTCTTCTCCGACCCCCAGGTGCACCATCCATAATTCGCTTTGGAATATCTCCTTCGCTCATTCTCTGGATATGTCCAGCCCACCTGAGTCTTCCAGTTTTGATTTCCTTGGAGATATTGGGGTCCTCGTAAAGATCGTATAGCTCCTGGTTGTATCTGATACGCCATTCTCCATTATCACAGACTGGGCCGTAAATCCTTCGCAGCACCTTCCTTTCAAAACTTTCTAGGGCTCCTTCATCACCCTTACTGATTGTCCAGCATTCCGAACCATACATAAGAACAGGTCGTATAAGGGTCTTGTAAAGCAGGACTTTAGTTCTTCTGGTAAGGTGGCGAGATTTCATATGCTTTTGTAGCCCAAAGTAGTATCGATTTGCAGCTACTATTCTTCTTTTGATTTCGCTGGATACATTGTTGTCATTTGTCACCATAGTACCGAGATATACAAACTCGTTGACAGTTTCAAATGTATAATTATCTATCTGTATACTTGGTGGTTTCTGGCGTCCATGTACGGGCATATATTTTGTCTTCCCCTCGTTGATGACCAATCCCATGTTCCTTGCCGACGTAGCTAAGCTTTTAAACGCCGATTTTAGTTCATATTAAGACGTTATATTAAGTATTAAAATCTATAGACTATAGACGTATGCATTATTTTTTCATCCACATTATTAAATTTCAACCCTTAAATTAAAGATATAGATAATATATTATATACACCCGATTATTCCAACCAAATAATTATCAAAATTGCTTTTTATCACTACCGATAAGGTAAAAAGCATTTAATTTAAGGTGAAAAAAAATTAAAAGAATTTTTCTTCAGGCTTTATTTTGGGTGAAATCGTGGGCTGAAAATCCAGTTTTATGTTTATTTTTTTTGTATCTCACGTCGTAGGTTGTTTCGAGTCCCGAATAAGATAAATATTGGTAGAGGCCTTTTTTCACGAACTTCCTACGAAATGTCGCTAAGTTACACGAAATTAAAACACCCACCAGTTTTTTGGGGCGGTAGTGAGATACGAATAATTTTAGAAAAACATTTATTATTTTTACCATTCTCTTTTTTGTTAACCAAAAAATGTTTTATCCATGATAATGTGCAATAATAAAGTGAAAAAAAATTTAGAAAAATATTTTTTAAAATTATAATTAAAAGTGGCTCATTGCTCAAAATACATGAACTTTTTTTTAGTTTTAAAAGGTTTATTTGCTAACAAGAAATTGAAGTCTTGGAAGAATTTTGTAATATTAAAGAATACTGAATTTAATAATTGTGCTTAAAAAGAAAAATTATTACTTCTATAGAGGCAAGGTGTTTATGGAGGTCACCAGTTATAGGGTGATATGTTATGTGTTTTTAAGTGTGTAAAGGGTGTGTTAAATCAAATAAGATGTCGGTACATTACTTACAGGTTTATTAAAATTTACAACTTACACATAATTCCTCTACATTTAAATATTTTACAATAATAATAATGTGAAGGGCGAACAAACACGATATGTAAGTAAGTCTTGGCCGGTCTCTACATTTAAATATTTTACAATAATAATAATGTGAAGAGCGAACAAACACGATATGTAAGTAAGTCTTGACCGGTCTCTACATTTAAATATTTTACAATAATAATAATGTGAAGGGCGAACAAACACGATATGCAAGTAAATCTTGACCGGTCTCTACATTTAAATATTTTACAATAATAATAATGTGAAGGGCGAACAAACACGATATGTAAGTAAGTCTTGACCGGTCTCTACATTTAAATATTTTACAATAATAATAATGTGAAGGGCGAACAAACACGATATGTAAGTAAGTCTTGACCGGTAGTTTAAGAGGGCATTACCAGAGAAAGCCGGAAATACGTCATTTTCAAAAAAGTTTTTAGACGTATTGAATCTTTTCCACAAAAAATTATAAATGGATTTGGAAAGATTGTTCTTTTATCTAGCATAGTTATGTAATAAATTTTTAGAATTTTTTTTAATTTTTAGTATAATAAGGTTATTCCATAGGTCGTTGGCAGATTTGTTGAATTTTCAAAAAAGTTTTTGGATTATACCACACCCATTTCAAATAATGTAATCATGGAGTTAAATAAATCAATACATTATCTAGCAAAGTTATGTATTAGAATTTTAATTTTAGTTTCAATAAAATCATTAAAAAATATGTACGTACATGTGTTTCTTGACGAAAATTGGGCCATTTGTGTATTTATTTGCGCACTTACAAACTAATATATTTCAGAATTTTTTAACATTCTTATTAAATTTAGACATTACTGAAAAATGATAAATACTTATAATTAAAAAATAACTACAAAAAGTACACTATTTTAATAGTTTTATCATCACGCCTTTCAGCATTTTTGGATGAAGGTATAAATTAAAGCTAATTTGGATTGAAATAAATTCGATATTGAGTTATAATTTAAAAAAGCTGGTACGGAGAATAATCAATCTTTCTCATTGTAACCGCCCTGCACGATCGGAAGAACAACTTTCGACGAAATGTGGATTTTCGTCCGCTGGCTGGTTAAACGCTCTTAATACAGAATGATCTGTGGTTTTCGTTGCGGCGCGGAGAGATTTCTTGTGACTTGAAAATGATTTCGATTGGTTGCTAGGAGACCAATCGGAAAGCCAGTCGAATGCAATTCAGTGTCCTTTCTTCGACCTCCACACGTCTAAGGTCATATATTTTTAGTCATTCTATGCCATTAAAAAATAAGAAAAAAATAGATGATGAAATCAATGACCGGCTCATTTACATTTCACATACATAATAATTAATTACTAGTTGTGGAAGAACAGACAATTTTTTCTAACAAGCCTATTTTTTTTTTTAATTTGAACCACTCGAGCGATAAACTGATTTTTTTTCTTGGATTGTTTAAGATTATAAGATAATCGTTTTGAAAATTTTCCGCCCACATTAAAAAAAAATCATACTTCCGGAGTTTAATACGGAGATACATTGTTACGATACACAAATACGCCCCTGCAAATTACTCGGCCCCCTCCTCCCAAGTTGTAGAGCACGCCACTGTGCAAACTACAGTTTCGCCCCCTCTCCGCTAGCTTCCCGGCGCGCTACCGGCGGCGGAACCCAAACAAGCCACCGTCGGCAGCGAGCCACCAACCGCCACTTACCCGTAGCTCCTGATCTAGTAAGCACGCATGGCGTGGGGACCGTTCCGCGCTCATTCTAGAAGTTTCCACGCGGAAAACAATGGAACGTGTTTTGCTAAGTGTTACACTGCGACACCAAGAATGGCCGAACTCTTTCCCGACACGGAAGATACAGGAGTCCAAACGCTCACTGTAAGTACCCAAGCTGTTTTCCCCCTTATTTGCGTGTGTTCGCAGTAAATTCACCGCGGAGATAAATAGCCCTTCCAGAGAGATTATAGAGACAGATTCCTCCTTTTTAGATATAACTGTTGTTGCTACCCTGAATTACTATGTATGCATTATTGTGATATTGTGTTTACGCAGGTGTTTTACCCAATATAACTGATGTTTACCCTGATTACTGGTTTCACTGCCTTCTCCCAGCCCGTAGAAATTTGAGCTTTATTTCAGGAAAGACCCACACACGTCTCACAGATCCTACCACCCTGGTGGTGAGGGTCTCTCCCGCTCTGCTGACTAAAACCTGAGCTAGTCTGTCGGCAGAATGTAGGGACCTCCATTTAGGTCCGCTAACACTGACGTCCCAACGTGGAGGCAAATTTTTTTTTTCTTTCAGCATTCTGCACTCGTTTTTTTGCGTTTTGATTCCAACCCTGACGCCACATTGTGTGACAACTCTTTTTCCCTCTTTTTTCCTTAGCATTCTTAATTAATCTTTTTCCTACGTGTAAAACGGGACACCAAACGGAGGGTAATTGTTTCCTATTACTATAGTAGAAATTTGTCGTTCCGAGAACCGCAATAAAAAACAGTTACCGGTTACCCGAGCCACGCGACAGTTTGGCGGGAAACATCGACAATATTCTAGAATGATTGTAATTGCGTAAGCCGCGACCTTTAACATTTGGGCGGGAGATAGCAACGCCGTTTCTCTCTAAAAACATACTTTACAGTTACTATGCGGTTATTTAAATAATGAGATGTTGATTTATGTATATTTTTCTTCCCTCCCATAAATGTTTAGGTACAATGTGACATATTTACGTAAGAAGTTAAAAACAGTGCGGTTATTTCCTCTCGCAAGTGTAAATTTGTGCTACAAAGTGAATCCGTCAGGTGTCGAGCTGTGAATTTAAGTTAAATTAATGAAAATGCTCAATAAATCAAGCCACGTGACAGTCTGTTTTACGGTCTGTTTTTTTTTACGGTCTTGTGTTCCCCACTCCAAGTGTTCTGTGCTTCGACAAATAGTGTTTTTTTTTGCAAAAGTGCTTTGTGAAAACCAAACTAGCTGACCCTACAGGGAAATCTATGGCCAATTTTTTCTTTTCTGCCTAGTGTTTTTGCGTCTCAAAAGTGTTAATGCTCCTACAAAAGTGCTACTTTTTCAAAAGTGTCTAAGTGAAACCAAGAATATACACCCTAGAAGGAGACCCCTGACTTAATTTTGGAAGAATTGAAATACTTTGAAGAATTTTAACAAATTTTCAAAAAGTGCTTATTTTAAACACAAAAGAGCAACTTTGTAAGGATCCCCCTTGGCAAAAATTTTTCAAAATTTTGTCAACAATTCAGGTAATTTAAAAAAAAAAAAAAAAAGTTCCCTTTTGTTTTTTTATTTCTCTACTCATCGACCAGGGAAAGAATTTAAGCCGTCACGCCGTCCATCACCTGCACCAAAATGGAATCACAAAGAGTGATTATCAAAGTTTTCGTACATACCTAACCACGAACATCTTCAACTTACAAAGGCATCGACAAAATCATGCACGATGCGCTATCAACATGTAAACCATCAACTAGTACATTGGCCGCAAGCTATAGGAGCTGTCAAACCCGTAAATATGTACTCAAGAAATGGACACACCTCACAGGTCGTGCCATCCAGGAGGATAGAGGCAGATAATAATGCCTCTCCTGGCGAGATTATCCACTGCCGGATTTCGGAAGTCGCGCATGGCAACAAAAATTTGCGCTACATTCTCATTTGCACACACTGGCCGCAAGCTTGTACCACGGCGCTGTTTGCAGCTGTTAACCTCTTGGAAGCACATACGATTATTATGTGCGAAATACATCGTGAACAAAACAATGGCGTCGTTCACACAAGGAATTTCAATTCACAGAATTATTTCTGCAATACCTACTGCCTCGCAGCGTGTATACGACACAAGGGTCACACCCCGAGTTATGGAGTTGTGGCATAAGTCCTCAAGCGTGAGGCAGGTCTCGAGTCAGCTTTCGAGCGATCTCTTGACAATGTTTTGTAAATAAATAAATATGCATATAACTGGCGTGTAAGGTGTCAATTACACGACCAGACCCCCATAAATAAAGCAAGTCCTTTATTTATACTTGTTTGTAAATAAATGTACATTCACAATAGGTACATCCAAATGTCATGGTTGTACCAATTTCTCTTTTCCCCATCACGGCAAATTGCCAGCATTGTTTCTTTGTACATTTTTTTTCTCCTCTCACCTGTTCTGAGGCTGATTACTTCAGAGCAGAGACACACCTCGAGTCACGATATTTTGGGAAGTCATGATCCCAATTGTCGTTTCTCAACCCCACACTATGCAATGCTCATGTCACTTGTTTTGTTTCTTTTTTTGTTTTTTGTGTTTCGTTTTTTCGTTTTTTGTTTTGTTTTGTCTATGGCCTCAGTTTCGGCCGCCCTTGTACATTTTTTTTACCTCATTCTCACGTTAATCGCATTTTACCTACCAGGGTAAAACCTTTTTCTTACCTCTCGATTTTCAGCTCACCTTGAGTACGTAAAACCCAATAGTGGTCTCAAGCACGAAAGTCAAAAAAATGGTTACTTCACCTTTTTTCTTGTACATATAAGTCTTTTTCAATTTTTTACTTAAATCAAAAATTTGTAATAGGTGGAGGGAACTTACTTAAATGTTTATCTGATAAACCTGATACTTACGTATAAACTCCTTCCTCATTACTATATGCGGCTAGCTCCAGTAAAGGGTAGGTGCATGATAATTAAAAACCAATAATGAAAGAGATAAGTTCAAGATATAAAATAGGGTATTTATTGCGATAACAACAGGGACTTGATCGGTAAAATTAAACAAAAGGTGAAGACTCTAAATTATTAGTTAATATCTCGGGCCGTGTACATCATCAATCGAAGATTGATGTATGTTAGACAATAAGTTATAAGTGGGTAGAACGCAAGTGTGCAAGTGTTGAGCGCCATTGCATTTTTATAGAATACAAAAACTAAACTGGTAACCTGAGAATTAAGAAAATAATATAACGTTACGATTTCCATGATGCGAAGATATGATGACAATAATGATGAATATAATGTTGCGATCTAAAGCGCCAATGGTTGGTCCCCCAGCAGCAGTAAGCACCTTCCTTCCGTGGTTTGGTTTCTTGACTCACATTAGTCGCGAGCCGAGTCTCTGCACAGATGATAAATGAAACGGGATGACACCTCTCAAAACGCCAGTACTTATTCCTATGAAATCGGGGTGAGAAGGTCCGTGTGAAATCAACCCGTTGCAAATTGATGGCGTCCTTTTCACCCGTGCTCAATTTTTTTTCTCTCCCCAAAATTGGATATTGACACGTCCATTTTGGAAATTGTATTTAATATAAAAAACCTACAAGTTGGCTTTTTATAAGTCATACACAAATCCGTTGGCTTGTTCGACTAAAGTATGTAAAACCGAATCACCAGGTCTTTGGTTGCTACAACGAAACCACTGATTTGTTTCTTCTCTACTGTTGCGTCACGTATGTTTTGTATTACACGCTTTAACACGAGACAGGTTAGTAAAACCAAACGGTCATCCTGATTCTCGAATCCAAATAATTGTAATTTTTAACGTAAATCAGCATTGATTTGTTCGATCATCGTTTTGCAATTATCACCTTTTTTTTCTTTTCTAAAAAATGGTTACTCGGACAGTATGTAAAACACCTCCAGGTCTGTCTCTTTTATTGCTCGGTGTAAGCAGAATATACCCTGCCATCACTTTATGTCATTCTATCGTACGCCCCCGGGCTACGGGGTTAGTTAAATCTAACGAATCTTTATTAACAACATTAAAACGAATGTTGTCATCATTTATTTTGCTGTACTTATGCACAACCTGTACGCGATAGGAGAGATCCTTAAAACATCCACCATCATAGGAGAGATCCTTAAAACATCCGCCACGATACGAGAAGTTCGTTATAATTACTTTATACTCTTAACTAAACGTTATTGAGTTGGTCGTGTGTCTTTTGACATGAGTACCGCCCCTTTTGGTCATGTGTCTTTAATTGGACATGAGTACCGGCCCTTTTTGGTCGTGTGTCATTAATTTGGCATGAGAACCGCCTTGTATTTATAATTGTGTACTTGTATAATCTGTACACGAGACGTGAAGACGTAATAATACTTACCGTGATTCGTGTGAACGACATAATATCGGCCTTGCTATCTTCTTTAAGATGCATTGTATAACACTCTTTGACTTCTGTCTGTAATTGAGCTGTACCTTGTTATAATTGTGTACTTATATAATTTGTGCACCAAACGTGAAGACGTTACAATACTCACCATGAATCGTGCGAACGAAATAATATCAACCCTTTTTGTGCGCACTACACAAAGTAGTCCACAACCTTTTTGCAAATTGTTCAACGACAATGCCCGTGGACTTCCTGTTTTGCCACTTCTCTCTCTAAAGGAAAGAAGCCCAGGAATATCTACTATCTCAAAAGGACTAGCTTGTCAGCTTCACTGTCAGCTATGGGGCATAGTGCCGTGGGAGTTAATCGAATGGGCACAAAATCCACCAAACTCGTCGTCTGGGAAGCGAATAAAAGAAATCCCAGGATTGTGAAATTGGAGCGAGGGTCTATCTTTTCTCACAATCAAGAAGTTTTAAGTGACCCCTAATCTTTCGTCAAATACAAATATATACTATATATATATATATAATATAATACGAAAGACTAGTCTCTTTGGTGTAATGTTTATTTAATAAATTATTTATTTGAATTTTAAATAGGTACAATGCAGATATAATATATTTATTTATTATGGATCTTTAATAGAAGAGTAGGTACACTTTTAGTCATTAATTACTTTTACATTTACATTTTTAGTTTTCTTTTAATTGTACATATTATTCTATTATTATTTTTTATTTATTTAAATTATATTTTTATAATTGTATAATGTCTAACAACTTTCAGAGTAATTTTAGAACAAATAAATAAAAACTTTTAAAGTACTAATGAGATACTTGAGCTAGCATGCTATGTACCAGTTGGCCGATTCTGGGTTCAGTCTTTGCTAGAGCTATGGTTATATGGAAATGTAAAGGTACCTATTACGCCCCCCCTGACATTTCTCTACGCCCCCCTAGGGGGGCATGCCCCCCTGGTTGGGAAGTCCTGATTTACTGGATATCAAACACCCGAAATGATATAATTGTATTATTTATTTATGTATTGATTAACGCCCTTTTTCGCGGCTTTTACACGTAATTTACTTATTTACACGATGTTTATTTCATATAATGGCTATTTTCTTTTAAGTTTCCTCTATTTGGCTTAGGAATATTTTTAATTAACATTACGTGAATAGTAAATAAAATTGTCAAAAAATCGTCACTATTATGAAAAAATCACAAAACCCTTCTTCGAACTTTTTTATGACTCCTCGGTTTGAAAGCACACCTGATACACACATAAACAGGACGTTTTATATCCACTGTATTTTTTATAACGAAAAGGGTACAACAATTTATTCGTGTGGGAGGTTTTTGAAAAAACCTTTTATTCGTTATTTTCTTTGCGATGTTGTGCTGTACCGTCGTATTTTCATTATGCTTTCCTCTACTGCTTTCAAAGACAATTTTATAATTTGTTTATTTAAAATTCTTGTATCTGTAACGGTGTATGTGCACTTTGTTTTTTTGTGAATTACAGATGGTTATAATCCAATTACAATACACATAACATATCTACATATCTTTAAACCATTTTTTAACTATAATATATATTGCCTAAAATGATTCGTCAAACCTCCAAGGCCAATGTTGAAATTGTCAAAAGACCTAGAGATATCATTTAGCAGAACCGAACCTCTTGTCATGCTTTGCTGGGCCATAACATCTGTTCTGCCTTGTGGAATACAGAGCAAGACGTGGTGACGACCCTGGCGGTAGTTGTTCGGTACGGACAATATTTATCATTCCAAGACGTACGGGCTGTCAACGTAATATTTTATAATTTTAAAAGCTGTTACTGTAAGGATCCGATTCCCTCTGGATTGGAGACTTTCGTAGCGCGGTTCAGAGAAAACATACATGTGATGCATACATCGCGGGTATTCACCATGCAAGATACCTTAGAAACTTTTTATTAAAATTTGTTAATCTAACTAACTAACTAACTAACCATTGGGCCGTTTCCCCGCAGACACACACTCTTTTCCTCATTCGCATTCATATGTCATCTTTTACACCCTCTTCTATTATTCTGACACCGACTTCTTCTACCATTCATATTTGCGGCATATATTCTTCTTACACCCCTGCCCAAACCATCTGAGGGTCCCTTTCTTAATCTTACTCATTACGCTTAAAAAAGTCTTGCACTTTTTGCGGAACCCCACATTTATCACACGATCATACATGGTTTTTACCACACATACGCCTCAGGGATCTCATATATTCATCAATATGGTAAATCACAGCACTTTTCTTTCATTCATTGTAGGCTTTTATAATTATCGTGACGGTTCACGGTTACGGTACCGTGACTGCAAAAAAGGCAATAAACGTACGTTCCTTGTGGTTATAATTCTGCAGCTTTTTTAACACATTAAATAATGGTAAGACACACAAAATACGTGTGACTGTTTCCTCCACTTTTTGCAATTTTACATTTTCTTTATACGTGTGAGGGAGTTGTATGATAATATGGAATGTTGACTTTGGGGGGTGCAGACATACGTTCATCGTTTGTCTCATTTTCGACTTTTGTTATTTTGTGTGTAAGAAAGAGCTGCATCATATATCATGTTTAAGAACAAAATCAAAACCGTCAGCGCGGTGACATTTGACGTTTTAGAATTTTTGAATTCACCCACACTTCAATATTATCCTTTCAACTTTACTATATACCATACTTTCAAAATTATCGCCACGGCTATTAGTATTGTAGGGGTCTACGGAGACGTCACGGTGCTGTGTGTGAGAGAGATGCTGATTTGATGCTGATTTTTTTTTCCTTTGGAGGAAACAGACCAACGTTCATTGTGTATCTCATCTTTTGAAAGAGCTGCAGCAAAATTGTGTTAAAGCATGTATATATTATATATATTGCTTTTTTATGCCTTTACGGTACCGTTACCGTGAATCGTCACGGTAATTATAAAAGCGTCTAAAAGTGTATCAAGATGGAAAATCGTAGGACAAATGTAATACAAAATTATCCTCTTTGTTTTAAATGAAGTATAAAGTAACGCGGCAGAGGGCCGTGCGGTGCCATTTTTCTGACGTGGTACAAATAAAATACTTTTTAAATTCCGGGAGAATGTTAAATGATTCGACAAAATATGAATGAGAACGCTTCCCTCCAAGAGACGTAATGTAATCAGGAAGTTTCTTTGGACGACTTCCGGATGAAGTAATATTTCCTGTTTCTGATGCTTGTACAATAATGACATCAACCTTCTAATAAGAGTCATGTCATTTTTTTCATAGAGCATCTTCTTAGAATTTTGCTTTTCTATTCGAGTTTTTTAAAGCGAATCATTATAATTTTCCGGTAACGATTTTGATCTTATCACCGCATTTTCTACTTATAAATGAATTCTATTCCTGGAATGTTATTATTTATTATGGATACCATTTATAATTGTCCAGAATACCGACGCAAGGCCTAATATTTTTGTAATGAAAATCTAAATGAATTTTTCGCTTACAAAAATTAAAATACTTTTATTTTTAAAAGGCAATGATTTCAAGGAAAATACATTATAAATACTTTCAGCTACACAAATTTAATTAACCCTTGATTTTTTGTGGGTCTGTGCTAGTATCATTATAAATATTGGACAATACCATCGGTAAAAAAAATATAAATTTATCTTAATGATGGGCTATTGGAGGACCCACCACTTACCCGCCCTGGTTACAGATGGTTTCCCCTTCAACGCTCTTGCAATTACTCTATTTTTTTTGGTAAAAATGACTCTACATTTGATGACGAAACTAGACCTCCAATGTCCCTGCATACGTTGTTAGTTAGCAGTATGCAAGTGCTCAGTGGGAAATACAGATACACTATGTGTTAGTATGAAAAAATATAGACAAGACAATGGGACAGGTTGGTGAAAGTCCACGAGGTGGCAAGCGCTGGGTGATTGTATCCAGCGTATCCTACAAACACCGGTTTTGGGAGGAAGACACAGTTGATAAGTAATAAGGGCATGGCAAACGGTTGGGAGTCCTCTCCAATCGATTGGCAGTCCCAGCAAGAATCGGTCTAGTCGTGAACCACACTCAGTTTCCGCGCTCCTTAGCCGGTTCCTCGGTGATGCCTCAAAGAAAAGTAAATGGGAGATTGGGGGAAAATACCTGACGACCCTAAGGAATTCAGCGTCGAGTAGCCGGAGGCAAGGCGATGGAGAGCCGAGGTCGCCCCCCCAAACCTAAAGCCTGCACATGTTAGATGGCACCGTGCCATCGTCGACCGACTCCCGTTGATGTAAGGACGAGGTCTAGCGCACCCCCAGAAGGGAAAAAAAAGATACACAACAAAATAGATAGATGCAGTTCAGTCCAGCCTTCTGAGCGAAGCAAAGTAGCATTGTGAGACTGAAAAGAAAAAGAGAACAAAGAAATCAAAACAAACTCAAAAAAACAAAGTCGAGTATGTTAGTTGAATCAATAGTGTTCCTTGGAATATGAAGCTTAATGTAATGATGGGCTGTTTAAAACCTGCGTCAATGCAGAATGGCATTTTGACGTGAATAATTCGCGTGGTAACTATAATTAAGTTAATTTGCTTGTGGATGCTGGGATTTGAACCCGCGTCTTCCGGATTGTTAGTCGTCGAGTCTCACTCGAGGCCGTCAAAAGGTCTCCCCATAATATTTTGCATTGCTTCTTACTATTATGTTTTTAGGTAATGTGGAAATTTTAAAGTGTATTTACTTTATTAACCCCTCGGGCCCAATAAAATCTAAATTAATAGAATATTTCTGATGGCATCCAAAAATTAAAAACTGTTTTTGAAAGGGAAGAAATTTAATATTTCAAAATAGTCGTTTAAATATTGAAAAAAAAAATTTTAATGCCACCATAAAAAAAGATTTAAAAATGACTCACTGTACGTTTTTCTAACTAAAATTACTGATAAAGAAAAAAATAAAAACACACACATATTTTATTCGGCAAAGGTATTTTTTATTTTTATTTTTTTATTTAGAAGAAAAGTAAATGTTTACAATAATAATATAATAATATGTTACATTATGTTACACTGTAAGGTTTTATGGTTACCCCATTAGTAGAGAAATATTCTCGGGTCTAATTGGGGAGCTAGTCTATGTACTTATATTTAGAACTGCTTATAGATAATATGTTACAAAAATGAAAATAAAATACTGTAAGATATTACAAAAAATTTTACAATTAGAAAAATACATATGTAAACGTTATTGTCAACTCTTTTTTTGTCGTTTCATGTAAAAATAATTAATAATAAATTTAATTTTTTTTCAAATTGCGGTTGGAAGCTTTGGTTTCATAAAGGTACACATTTTAATTATTTTGTGGTCATTTTGTAGCCTTCAATATAAAGCGTGGCATTTTCTGTTTCTAACACCATCTAGATGATATTTCTAACCTTCATAAAAAAGGAAGAAACAACCTATCTATACGAGTTGTTCGGAAAAGCAAACAAATAAGCCTGAGAGGTTAACTAACTAAAAAACCCGCAGGGAAAGATTTCTGTTATTCTGACTCTTGACATGGCCCGACTTAAGTAGTTTATTTACTTGGTCGTGTACTTTCCCGGCATGAAATTCTTCATTGCGTTTTACGTGGGATGGTTTTATAAATATATCTAAGGTTGTATTTAATAACATCATTTAAGATTTAAAATTTAACATGTCTTAAACATATTTTATGTTTTTACATTCCGGAATTTATATTTTTATGAAAACTATTGAAATGGGTGATGTTAATTGTCCATTCATGATTATTTTCTGAGAATTTGAATATTTTTGAGAACTTAAACTTAAGGTGCATAGATTGTATTATAGTTTAAAATTGTTTTCACTTATACCTACTCATTGAAAAGAAGTTTGGCACCCGCCATCATCTCAAAGAATACTAACGACGTTTATTTAGATTTCAAGTTGAGGGACACGTTCACAAAGAAAAATACTTGTACTTACCTCAAACGCATTATTGAAGTAAAACTTCTTTACGACTTGCATGGGGTGTAAGCTGGTGAATGCGTTACGAAAAGTGGTAATGTGTTACAAAAAGTGATGATGTTTTAAGATAAGTATGATGTTACGAAAAGTGTGATGCGAACGGTTATCGATGCGAACGGTGATTGATGGCAATGAGGATGAGGATGAGGATGAGGATGAGGATGAGGATGAGGATGAGGATGAGGATGAGGATGAGGATGAGGATGAGGATGAGGATGAGGATGAGGATGAGGATGAGGATGAGGATGAGGATGAGGATGAGGATGAGGATGAGGATGAGGATGAGGATGAGGATGAGGATGAGGATGAGGATGAGGATGAGGATGAGGATGAGGATGAGGATGAGGATGAGGATGAGGATGAGGATGAGGATGAGGATGAGGATGAGGATGAGGATGAGGATGAGGATGAGGATGAGGATGAGGATGAGGATGAGGATGAGGATGAGGATGAGGATGAGGATGAGGATGAGGATGAGGATGAGGATGAGGATGAGGATGAGGATGAGGATGAGGATGAGGATGAGGATGAGGATGAGGATGAGGATGAGGATGAGGATGAGGATGAGGATGAGGATGAGGATGAGGATGGTCACCCCAAGGCTAAAGCATTTTTTTTTTAATATTTATGGAAAACAATAAATTTGTTGTACCAAGAACTAAAACTAATTGATACTTTGCATTGTGAAAACTTTTTTTTTCAAATAAGTTATTTCGTCAAATTTCGCAATTTTTGACATCTTTAATAACGATGGCTTTTCTCAAATTTGTTGAGTAGTTTTATTATTTATCATGTCTAACAGTTAATTAAAAATGTTTTTAAAGATTATCATGAAATATCAAACCCGAATGATTATTATGACACTTAAAACACTAAAAAAAATTTGCACAAAAATTAAAAAGTTTTTGTTGTTATTTCTCTTTAGGAAAACGCTCTTTAATCGGCGACTTTACTAAATGCCAGCAATGGGAATAAATTGGGACTAGCAGATTTATTTAGTTCATGTCTATCCTTTTTCCAGTCCGTACCGATAAATTCGTCTCACTAAAAATACCCCGAGTATTCGGCAAATTTTTAAAAAGCCTTTGTCGATTTTTCTGTCATCACAGTTGACCGGCAATTGAGTAAAGGACAGTTTAATTCTAACCAGAGATGGGATGAATAATAGGATTAACAATTTCTGATAAATCGCGGCGGTTAGTGGTGATGATCGTGGTTTAAACTGTGATATATTTTGTCAAATTTATTGAAAAGCGTTTAAACGTAAACGGATAAATATTAAATACGGTAATTTTGATTGGGCCACAGTCTACTTACATAATAAACAAAAGTATCAAAATCGTTGATAATGCAGAGAACTGCTGTAATTCACGATTAAATAAAATTATATTTGTTTTTGGGGTGTTATGCTGTGTTGCGCTACCTCCTTCTTTAGCCAACGTTTCGGACAGCGTTGCAGTGTCCATCATCAGGGCAGATCCGACAGATCCGGTAGATATCTGCCGGATCTGCCCTGGTGATGGACACTGCAAAAACAAATAACGAAAATACTTATGGCCGTGAAAATCTTAAAACGTATCAGATTTAATAATAGGTCATTTAACCCTGGAAAGAGAGTATAAGTAAAGTAAAATTTACGCATTCGTTTTAGAACTATTGCTCTCTCGTTCTCAGACATCTCACTCATTGTTTGGATCTTCCGTGGGGCGCGCGCATCGCTTAGGTAGGTGTCACCAGTTTTGAGCTATAACGACCGCATTAATCAAAAATCATAATATTGATTCGTTCCAAAGCTGTATCTGATTGATTTTTATATAACCATGTATTACTTTAAAATATAGCTTTTTTTTTTTTTACATGAGCCCCACAAAGGAGGCCCTGAGGAAAATAATTTCCCTCAGGGCCTATGTCATCTTTGAGGATGCTGTGTGGAGGGTTTTTTTAAGGAAAGGAAGGAGGGGAGAGTTCTGGGAAGGAAAAGGGTTTAAGGGGTGGGTAGGAATCTGGGGTTCAGTATGTCCTGGTAATCCGCCTCCAAGACCTAGACAAACCTCACCCCATGAACCCGGGCACCCCTGCTAAATCACCAAACGTAGCGAACCACTTGGGGTGACCTATGGCAGAGGTGTTGGTTATCCAATAAAGGTTCCCGGGGCGGCGGTACCCATTCCCGCCTCCCAAATTAATAATTTAATATATTAGTCAAAATGGCTGATTATTAGTAAGAATTGAGTAAATTGAGATAAATGAAAAATTATTCCTGTTTTGACGATTATTGAAGAAGTTTCAAGTTTAATTGTTTTTATAATATAACAAAAAATATATATAATCACAAATCATTGTATTTTTCATGTCATTTGTTCTTAAAAATATAATACCAATTGGTTTATTCAGATCAATTCACAAAATAATGTATTACAGTTAGTTAAAACTCATGCGTCAATTTTACGTATGACCTTTACCGTACATCAAAATATGATTATCTTTCTAGGGTTAAAAACAATTTTTGATTATTAATAATATTCGCATTCACGCTCTTTCCGATTTTTAAGATATCCAATTTGTCCAAATGAGCACCTTTAAAATAACAATGTGTACTGTAGGGGCGTGTAAATAGCCCCTGACACGAGGAAGTGACTACCCTATGTAAATTAAGGAAAATTGAACTCTTCCCTATGTGACACAAAACAGTTTACCCAGTAATTCCAAAATCCTAAGTGAAAACAAAACAATACTCACTCAGAGAATGCAGCTCTTGCACGATGTCCAACACAAAAAGACACTTCTTTTCATTAAAAATATAGATTTGAAAAATATCAACAGATGTTTTGCACAGGAAGGAAGTTTCAACAATTAATATAAATCTGCCTATTAATAATACGTGCCAAATCTTAGGTACAACAATAACTCAATTATTGGGTGAATTATTTGATAATGACTGACTAGGAGTGACATCTGTTGGCTTTCACTAGCACTCCCGTCGGAAGTAATTGCCTGCTTCACAGAGGTAAGAAAATGCATGAATATACTGAATTTCAATGTCACATAGGTAAATTCAATATAATACAAAAAACATGGATGGCGCCCTCATGGTCTCATAGCATAAATTATTAATTTAAAGAAATTAATGCCTAAATGGATTTAAATATATTTATGGCGCGTATCCATGTACTGTATAGTGTATGGTATATACGTAGAACACACCACGCTCGTTCGGTGATGCTCGGGTGTTCCGAAGTTTCCCGAACCAGCGTAATGAACAGATCAGCTGGTCGGCTAACCTAATTAGAGAGCTATGGTAAACAGTCGCTACAATACAATATTACTTCTAACATTATAATTCACAATAACCCAAAACAAGAACTTACGTCGTAATCATTTACATTGTGGGCTAATGAGCCACAACAGAATAAAAGAAGATTACACAATGTAATTACACTGTTGAAGTCAAAAGTGTGACTAGTCTCCAACAAATGATTGACAAACTCCGAGAAACTATTATTGTTTAAACATCTCATCTATGTTTCTTATTTCGTATTTCTCACATTTCCCACCCATTCTTTCCATTGACACCGTTGTCTAAGTCTATTATTTATAATTAGTTTTAAGTAAACCCTTATGAAGTGGGCGTTGCTCATTAAACAAATCGGTTTTTTTATCTTATATATAAAAATCTTATGTCACGGTGTTTATGGTCGCACTCCTGCGAAACGGCTTGACCAATTTTTATGATTTTTTTTTGTATATTTGGTAGGTATGAGAATGGGTATGAGTATATTTCATACCGCTATGTGATTAGTGTGTCCCTATCCAGAAAAAATATTTATTTTTTTTAACAATTTTTTTTGCATTTTTTAATTATTTGGCATTAAAAATATCTTCAACCCCAAATTTTAATCCTCCTACCCCCACCCTCCCATTTTTTAATCGCGTTTTTAGTATTTTGCGTGAACAAATTTAACCGTCTTTGGTATTTAAAAAAATGTTAAATGCCAGATGGCGCCTCGTCTGCCTCATCGAACTTCCATCCTCACATGCGCGAGACATTCACGAGAAGAGTCACGTCATTTTGATATTTCATTCGCATCATGTTCTCGCGTGGGCAAACCATCGAGCTTATATGTGTCGGCTAAAGACAAACTGATTTTCTTTATTTAATTTTCCTACTTTAGTTAGTGTGTTATTTTATTTTATCGGCTGTCATTGTCTACAGCGCTCCATTCCTCTTTCTGTCATAGATTCCATCCCCACATTTACAATACATTCGTTATTTTTTTATTTAACAACAAAAATATTCACTAGAAATAATTTATATGGTAAAACAACGTTTGTCGGGTCAGCCAGTAATCAATAAAAGTGATAAAAACTAAGTATTATATTAATTTTGAATTAAAACTGTGCCACAAAATACGTTTGCTGTGTTTGAATCAGATGAATGTAACGTTAAGACAAACCCTTCTCATCTATACAATACACTTCATTTTCCTAAGATAACAGACTGATGAGCATAGACTGATCGCTTCAGTCGTTATCCAAACTAAGTAGGTACTTGTACTAATAACAGTGCTCCAAAACGGATTAAGTTGGTAGAGTTAGTAAACTTATTGTAGGAGCACGGATGACTGGATGTGGTGCGGATGCAAAGTAAATAACGAGAACATTTAGATCATTAGCGGTCTTGTCTAAGTCGTGATCAATATTCTATAGGGGGAGGATTGTGCTCGTATTACAGGGTGACCCTTAAGTGTATACCCAGTTTCAAATAGCAATAAATAAATAATGGTAAAACTTAGACATGTTTTATTAATATTTTCAAAAACTAAAATAAATGGAAATTTTAATGACATTAAGTTTTTAAAATTATATTGTCAAAGTGAGCTCCATCAGCCTGTTGACATTGTCTAAGGCGGATTCGAAAATTATCAAAAAACACGTTGACAAGTTGCCCGTGGGATGGCGTTAGTTTCCCTTACAATGTTTTGTTTTAACTGATTTATTGTTGTCGGATTGTCTTCATAAACTCTTGATTTTAAGTATCCCCACAAAAAATAATCGCACGGGCTGAGATCTGAGCTCCGTGGGGGGCACTCAATGTCTCCTCCTCGTGAAATGAGTTTCCCGGGGAACATCTTCTTCAAACGGTCCATGGACAGCATAGCAGTGTGACAGGTGGCGCCGTCCTGCTGAAACCAGCTCCTGGAATTGTGGCCTTGAAAATCTTGAAGAGCTGGGACCAAGAACTCCTGAAGCATCTGACAGTAATTCTTAGATTTCACTGTCATAGCAACTCTCCTTTCGTTTTCAAAGAAATATTGGCCAATGATACCCCTAGCTGATATAGCAGCCCACACAACGACCTTCGGGCTATGCAAGGGACGTTGATGCTTCTGTCGGAGGATCTTCTTCTTTTTCTACTATTCTCAGACCAATACCGGCAATTTTGTTTATTAACATGGCCACTGAACATTATGTTGAAAAAATTGTCAAAACGTTCCAGCATCACATTGGCAACATTGAGTCGAAGATCGGTGTCATTCAGCTTCAACTCTTGCGTCAGCTGAATTTAATAAGCTTTTAGATGTAAATCGTGGCGTAAAATTGTTTGTAAAGTGGTCCTCTTGATGGATAAGGCTTGGCTTCTCTTGCGAGTAGTTTGTTGTGGATTTTCCCTCACTGATTCACTAACTCGCTGAATAACTTCTGGTATCCTCGCTGACTTCGGGTGGCCTTCATTAATTGTTTTTCCTGTTGAGCCGGCTGTCTCAATTATTTTGATCTATTTCCAAATAGATTTTGCTCTTGATGCTTGATCAATGTCTCGTAAACCGAAATGAGCACGGTGCATTCGTCTTGAAATCGTTACGGAATAATTGTTTATGTAATATGCACGAACACAAAATGCGCGCTGCTCTCCCGTGAATTTCCACAAAATAACGCGTCTAACGATACCCCCCGAACCGCGCTCGCCCCACGCATTGTTCAAAAAATAACGAAACAAACCGCGAAAATAGTTAAGGTCCACCCTGTATAACCACGCATGCTAGTTGAACATTGAAAACCCGAGTAAACACAAAGTTAAGTCATCATGTTATAGAAATATAACTCATTACTTCACAACAGTTTGAGACATAGTTTAAGGCCCCGGAACCGCGCTCGAAAAAAAGAAGATGGAGAGATATGAAATAACGAATGTTAGAGGAGAGCGCTAACATTTAAAGCGAAAATGTTAAATTTTAATTAAGACTCGTTTAAAATAGAGCTAAAATCTAGTAGAACGTATCATAAGTATCATTTAAAATTTAAAGAAACAATGTGAATTTTTTCACAACTATAACTTGTGAAATAACTGAAACAAACGTGTTTTTAATAATTTTCGGAGCATACTTTGCAATCTTTTTTCTATCGTGGGAATTTTATGTAATTTGCGTTTCGGCGTCGAACTCGTCTAGATATTATCTTCACAAATTACATATATTTTTTTAAAAGCTTAAAAACTTCCGAGGGTCAAAACATTTCCGAGGAATATAAACGCTAGAAATATTTCGAATCTCATGCCTGCAAAATTTCAAAATCGAGCGTCTTTTTGCACGAGGCTAGTAAGCGAAAAAATGGTTTTTATTTATTTTGTGCATGATTTTATAAAAACGAAAAAAAGTTAGAACATGGAAAACCTCAAAAATAGTCTTAGCCATAAAGGGGTATTTAAAAAAAAATATTTTTTGTATTACTTCATAGTTAAGTCATGAAAAAACATTTTTTTTGGTGGTTTACGCTTTTATTTTTTGTTACGTAAATAATAATTTTGTTGTAATTTCAATTTATAAAAACGCTAGTAAAAGCTTTGATTTATCCGAAATCATTTTCCTCAGGGCCCCACATGTGGAGTTAATGTAAAAAAAATTAAAGCTATCTCACTTTTTGTTGTTCCATCTAAAAATAATTTATAAAAAATTCCCAAAATATCATAAATTTATTTCAATATTTTTTAATCTCCCGCGTTCCTGTTTCATTTCCCCCGCCTATCCCTACTATACCACTCCATCTTAAAGAAATTACCACATAACCTTAAATAATTCTATTTCGAAACGATGATAAGCACTCTTGGTTTCAAGCCTCTACATAAGGTTTTTTTTGTTCAACTCTTATTTGATCTGCCCCATTTTAATTTTAACGAACGCTGCTAAAAATAAGGCCTCTTTGAACCCTTCAGTATTGCAACCCTTGCATGAATACAAAATAAAACTGTCACAAGTCAAAAGTAATGAAATTACTTTCAACAGCGACTTTGAAATATTTTTTGCTATTAAACCGGTTATAAGGCATTAATCTTATATTATTTCAAGAAAGACAAACATTCCCAGAATAGCTTGACAACATTTTAAAATCTCCTCTTTTGAAAGCGGAAAATGTTGTTTGGAGAGTGATGGAGGACTTAACCAGTAGAAAAATTGATCTCACAAGGCCTTAGTGGGATCTAGACGTGAAGCCAGCTCTGTCGTAAAAACGTAGCTTTTAAAGGGTAAATGCAGGCAATTCCATTAATGGAGGACCGAACGACGTTGGCGCCAACAAAAACCTGTTCGGAGAAGCGAAGTTAGCCGTCCATAATGGGATGCTGATACCTATCCTGATGTATTGCAGTGAAGAATGGAACTGGCAGAGGATGAGTGAAAGTAGACTGGATGCTGTAGAAATGAGATCCCTGAGATGTATGTGTGGTAAAACCATGTAGATCGTGAGAGAAATGCGGAGATCCGTGAAGGATGTAAGGCTGATGTAAGCGTAATGAGTAAGATTAAGAAAGGGACGCTCAGATGGTTTGGGCATGTAGAGCGAATGAACGAGGAAATGAGTGTAAGGTGAATTTAGGATGCAAATGTAAATGGTAGAAGTGTCGGGGACGCCCTGGAAGACATGGCACGACCAAGTGAATCAGATACTTGAGTCGGGCCATGTGAGAGTCGGAATAATAGAGGAGCATGTATGAGACGATGTATGATGAATGTGAACGAGGCAAGGAGTGTGTGCCAAGATCGAGTTGTTTGGCGGTCCATCCTCGCTGCCTACTCCTGCAGGGAAATGGCGCGATGGTTAGTTAGTTAGTAGAGGAGTGCCCCTGTAAGGTTAAGGTCCTAGATTCAATTCCTATATGCAACTGTATCTTTTTCTAATTTTTCTGTTTCAAATTTTCGATTCGAGGGACGCTTATATTGTCTTCAGTGATTGTTTATTATAATTTGAGGTTAAAAATCAATGACAATATTATTCACCGACAATAATGTTTCTTAATAGCGCCTGGTAATAATTATTCTATAGTAGCAATGGATTCCAAGGGGTTTTCGAAATCCCCTGACTTAGCATTCACGTAAAACAATAACGCTCGTGCACACTCAGCGATTCTGAACTAAGTGATGTAACCGTCGTTACCACCCAGAGACAATGCAAAATACATTTACTCTCAAAAACGTGATAAATTCTCAAACGTAATGTTAAAAGTGATAATAATATAAAACAAGCTGAAAAGAAAATGGGTTATTTCCTCGTGCAAGCTTTCGTTCTTGAGATTTATTCCGTAATTCGAGTCTTAAGATGAAGCCATACTAAATCATGCAAAATCATGCAAAATCATATGTTTTTGTTTTGAAAATTTGATGGCTTAGAAGTATTATAGATGCTTCAATTAAATACTGCATATAGAACATACCTTGGCCCTTCAAAATATCGGTCATTTAATAAGCCTATAAAAAAATAAAGTATAAGGTCTATAAAAAACACTTTCAAGTCTAAACTCTCCTATTTATAAACCCCTTTTTGGATTTGGTTTTATTGTATAATGTAACAAATTTAGTTTCTTTTATAATAATCGCAAAAAAATGATATTTACGCCCGAACTTCACAAAATAAAATAAAATATGCATTTTCTCGTTGTTATTTTTGACATCAATCAATACGGCCCGCACTCTACGAATTTGGATTCTTGAAGTGCCCTTATGGCATGGGCACAAGAACCATGCACTGGGCACACCTATTTCGTATCAGTCACGCCCCGGCCGGAGCGGGAGTCAGTCGCGTGACTCCGCGTCGCTTAGTTTAGTGAAATCAATTTTAAATTTCCGTCTTCTTACAATAAACAATGCGTAAAAAAGGAATTAATATTTTTTACAGGCCTTTACGAAATCAACTTGTAAAAAAAAATTCTCAAATACCTTTTCCAACCTTTTCAAAAGCTTTTTCTCAAGTATTTTTAAACTCCTCCCACAAAGGGCGTGAATTCCGATTTCGATTTTTTCCTGAACTATTGGATCGCCTTAATAAGATGTTACTTTTACTTAAACGAAGTAACTGCATGCAAAGATTTCACAGCACTTGAAACAGTTGTTTTTTCAAGACGCCTGAAGCAGCTACCGAGACAGCTTTGAAGTTAATCCTGTTGCATGCATACATAAATGTAGGCGAAATCTTACAAAACGTGTATTGTTTGTACCACAAAATGGTACAGTATAACTGTATCATTTTTATAATGCCAGTTTTCTACCAGCCTATGATTTCTTCGCCCATATTCATTGTGAATATCATTTTTGATAAAATACATGTAATAGATACACAAAATAATGAAAAATATATAAAAAAAAAGCTTAATACAATAAACGTATGAACAAAAAAATCCCACTAAGGTAATGCCTGTGCGTGGATATCGCATTGATTTTTTAATTTTATTTCTATGGTTAAAGTGGAGATTTTAAGTACATATATGTATAATTTAAATTTGGGATTTAAAAAGAGTATCTGATTAAATGCAATTAAAAACTACAACACGGTAACACTGCACTGTTATTATCGCATTTGTGAAAGTTTTATAAGAATTAACGTTACAAGTGCAATTTAAAGGCAAAAAAACATAGCAAACAATATAATATATTTACTCTTAAAGCTGGCTAATCTTATATATAAAAATCTCGTGTCACGGTGTTTGTGGTCGCACTCCTCTGAAACGGCTTGACCGATTTTTATGAAATTTTTTATGTGTATTTGGAAGATATTAAAATATGTTTTAAAGTATATTTCATACCGCTAGGTGATTAGGGTATCCCAATCCAGCAAAAAATTGGCTATTTTATTGAAATTTTTTTTTGTATTTTTTTTTATTTGGCATTAAAAATACCTTTAACCCCAAATTTCAACCATCCTACCCCCACCCTCCCTTTTTTTAATCGCGATTTTTGTATTTTTGTATAAACAAATTTAACCGTCTTTCGTATTTCAAATATAACAACATTATTTATGTTGTTGAATGACAGATGGTGCTACGTCCGCCTTATTGAACTTTCATCCACACACGCGCAAGACATTCACGAGAACCGTCGCTTATATTTTAATATTTCATTCGGCATCATGTTCTCGCGTGGGAAACCATCGAGCTTATTTGTGTTGGCTAAAGACGGACTGACAAAAAAATCGTACACTCAATTGCTCTTCGAAATTAATATTGATTTTATTTATTTCATTTTCCTACTTTAGTTGACGTTTTTTGTTTTTATCGGCCGTCATCGTCTACGCTATCCATTCCTCTTTCTGTCATAGATCCCAATCATACACTTACAATACATTCGTTATTATTTATTAATCAACCAAAATATTCACTAGAAATAATTTATATGACAGAACAGCATTTGTCGGGTCAACTACTGATAGATATCATTAATGGCTTTGGTTAAACTTATAAGAAAACAATGTGCGTTTCAGTGTTTTTTAACCAAGTTTTGGTATATTTTTTATAAGATTGGTGATTTTCACGCGTGGTCTCTTTAAAGGTTGTACATAGTAAATCATACATTTTTGGAGCCATAAAACTAATATGCCTCTGGGACAACCTAGTTTGGCAGTGGGGTACAGCATACTCACAGGCGCCACGTCTTTGGCTGGAACGATATGAATTTTTATAAAAGTTGTTTGGAAACATGTAAATAAGATAAGTTTTAAGATTTTCACGGCCAAAAGCATTTTCGTTATATGTTTTTGGGGTGTTGTGCCGTGTTGCGCTACCTCCTTCTTTAGCCAACGTTTCGGACATCGTTGCAGTGTCCATCATCAAAGCAGATCCGGCAGATCCGTTAGATGTCCGTCCACACATCTAACGGATCTGCCGGATCTGCCCTGATGATGGACACTGCAACGATGTCCGAAACGTTGGCTAAAGAAGGAGGTAGCGCAACACGGCACAACACCCCAAAAACATATAACGAAAACATGTAAATAAATTTAAGATTTTGGAAACTATAGATAAAATAAATTTGAAAAACAATAATTATTTTTTTCCGGATTGTGGGGAGGTTTATGCAATTTAATATATTCCCATAGACAGAGAAAATTCTCGAATTAATCAATCTGAATATCAATAAGACAAAATACATGCTCATAAGCAAAAATAACGCATTGGATGAAAATCTTCATATTGCTGGAACAAAACTAGAGAAGGTACAGAGTATTGTATAATTGGGCTGCAATGTAAATGATAGATGGGATCCTTCAGTTGAAATCAAATTCCGTAATGAGCAAGCTCGTGCAACCATTATCCGCATGAAAAAGTTTCTGCGGTCATGTTCTCAACCTTGGATTACGAATGCGAATGGTCAGATGCTACGTGTTTTAGATATTATTTTATGGAATGGAAGCATGGACGCTTACTGAAGAACTAATTAGGCGACTTGAGGCATTCGAGTTAAGGATCTACAGAAGAAAACTAAAATAAGCTGGATATATAGAATACTTAAAATGGACAGGGTTTCAAATGAAGATCTTATTGTTCGGATGAATAAAGAAAAGGAAGTAATTAAAACCATACAAATCCGAAAACTTCAATATCTTGGAAAAGTGATGAGACATCCAGAGAAGTATGAGATCCTGCATTTCATAATGCAGGGAAAGATTGCCGGAAGACGGGGCCCTGGAAGAAGGAGAACCTCATGGCTGAAAAACCTGAGACAGTAATTTGGCCATTCTACCGTGGCGCTGTTCCGGGCCGCAGTAAACAAAGTCCGCATAGCCAACATGATAGCCAACGTCCGTTGAACGGACAGGGCACAAGAAGAAGAAGAAGAATATATATAATTGTATCGATCGTCCAGATGATTACCTAGACCTCTTCAAATATTAACTGAGATGCTGTGTGGATGGTCTTTTTGAGAGAATGAACATTGGTCTTGAAGCGACCCATGTTGTAGGAAGGAGGAAACACAAAGTCGTTCGAAATCGTTCCACAGCCGAGCTGTTGAACACAAGAACGAGTCGAAGAAGCGACCCGTTCTGATGTGACCAATGTCACATATGTTGGGCACGTGTTTGGCGTGTTTCCCGACTATGCACCGGTGCCGAAGGGATCAATGACGCTAGTTCCTCGGAGCATCTTCCATTGAAATACCGGTAGAACAAGGATAGCTTTCCAACCCGACGCCTGTGCTCTAAAGATTGCAATCCGTCTGTTAAATTAGGAGAATCTATCAGACGGACCGCACGTTTCTGCACAGAGTCGAGGGTTTTTTTCAGGTATTTTGGGGCTCCAGACCAGAGGTGGCTGCCGAATTCAACCGTGGGGCGTACTTGTGATTTTTACAGTTTTATATTTTTAGCAGTTGTGTACTATTAAAGTATCTGCGGGCTTTGTAGAGTACGCCCAGTTTTTGAGAGTCTAACTTAACTCTGGCTTCGATGGAGCCCCCATATCCGAGCTGGTCACTTAGAATTACACCAAGCATATCAACGGAGGGCCTCTTCGGAAGATTGCTTTCGTTAAAGGAGACTAGATTTTCATTTCGATCCCTTTTAGACGTAATCAGTCATGATTGGGTCTTTGAAACATTAAATTCAATGAGATTATTTTTGCCCCAAAAGAAAAACCTGTCGAGATCCATTCTTTGCTTCAAAGCCCTCCGAGCCGTTGATATTTGTGAGCCCTTTGGGGGCTTGTCGAACAAAAAGCTATCATGGACTATACTGTCATCCGCGTAACAATGAATTGGTGCATATGTCAAAAGGTCATCGATGTGCAACAAAAACAAAGTCGGACACACTGTGGAACGCCAGCATTGCATCATTTATTATCCTTCCACTCCTTTCCTCGTTCCTTCACTCTACATGCCCAAACCATCTGAGCGTCCCTTTCTTAATTTTACTCATTACGCTTACATCAGCCTAGCATTCTTTGCGTATCTTCACGTTTCTCACACGATCGTACATGGTTTTACCACAAATTCGCCTCAGGGTTCTCATTTCTACAGCATTAAGTCTACTTTCATCCTTCCTCTGCCAGTTTCATGCCTTACTGCCATATATCAGGGTAGGTACCAGTTCTCCATTATGGACGGATAGCTTCACTTCATTGGACAGTTTTTTGTTGGCGCCAACGGCGTTCAACCCTCCATTAATGGAGTTACCTGTATTTACCCTTCTTTCAATATCTCTATCAGTCTTCCCATCTCTCGTGAACATACTTCCCAAATATACAAATATCCACCTGCTCCAAGTATTCATCATTCACAATTATGTTGCATATTCATTTCGTACTCTCTCTTTCAAATACCATGACTTTAGACTTACTTGCATTCATCATTAACTCATTCTTCATATATACTTCGTTCATCCTAGACACGAGAGACTGTTGATCTTCCACACTGTTAGAAAATCAGCACTGCATCATCAGCATACAATAGGCAACATACTTTCAAATTACTCAATTTTGCACCCAATCCCATCACTTTAAATTCTTGCGTGCAATTATCCATGTATAGATTGAATAACCACGGTGACATTACATGGCCTTGCTTAACACCTTTTGTGATGTCAAACCACCCCGTAAAATCTCCGTTCACCCTAATACATGCAACCGAGTGAGTACGAATCTCATACAGAGACGTAATTGCCTGTATGAGATTCGTACTCACTCCATACTCGGACAACACCTTCCATGGCATTTTCCTGTCATGTCGGTCGTATATTTTTTGTGGATCTACAAAGGCAGAAGAGTTTCTAGTTTTTTGCAAGAAACTTCTCAGTGAGCATAAGCAATGAGAAAATTTGGTCCATACACCCCCTTCCACTCATAAAAGCATCTTGCATATCCCAAATTTTGTCCTTTGTTTCCATTCCTACTCTTTCAATATTCTACCAAAAAGCTTGCCGACTGAAGAGGCTAATGGCCCTATGATTACCACATTCCATACGTGATCCTTTATCTATGTATAATGGCATGATTACAGCCGTTCTCCAATCTAATAGCGTGTAACCCTCCTCTAAACAATTGTTAGAAAGCTTGCACAACCATGTGAGAATAATACGGCTATCCCCTTTAAAGAATTCGGCCGCAATATTGTCGAAACCGACAGCCATACCATTCTTTATACATTTAATTGATCTATTTACTTCATCCATGCTGATTTTGGTAACATTCATATCTGGCCAAGCGGCAGCTTGGATGGCGTTTGTTATAAAGGTTGAGTAATGGCGTGGCGTTGTGTTTCGTTAGCCACAGCAGCGTGTGGCCGGGTCTACTAGTTAATAATAAAGGAAATTGAAGCTAATAATTACCTAAAACAAAAAAAAATATATGAAAGGAAAAATTACACAAAACTAAAAATTATCAATTCATTGTTTACCATAAGAAGACAATATGAATTAACAAGATGATGAAATGCAAATATGGAAACTTTATCCATTTAACTTTTCTTCGTCGCTATTGATCCATCGGTTTCAAGATTGTTGGGACAATTTTCTTTCTCCAATTTGCTTTAATACCGGAACCTCAAAATCTGAAGGGATTCCGTAATGAGAACATTTGTGAGGTTATTGACCCTTTCCCTCATTCCTGCCACCCCTGTTCTCATTAAGGCTGCAATTCCGGGAACTGGTCTTTCCGCAAACACAGAGAAGGCATTTCTATTCCTGGGAAGTCCAAACAGCATGCCGTATGCATTATTATATAACGCCCGAAGCCTTTCTATGGTTCTCTTTCTATAGTTAGCTCAGAGCTTAATTATTTTTTTTTCGTTTCTAGCCCCGAGCTTTCATTATCCATAATAATGATTTTTTTTGTTCTATGGGTACCTAATGTCTTCATAACTAAAACCAATATTTGCTTCAAAATAATGTGGTGCAAAAAGAAAAAAAAAATCAGAGTTTGTAATTCACACGCGGCGGTGGACGTGAAACCAGAAAGTCGCTGGATGTCGCTTTCTTTTCTTTTGCCTGTTTCTTTTAAAGTGGTTTGAAGATTGTTTTTTTATTTTGGATTTCGTAGGATTCGCTTGATGTCTGTCTCTCTGGCAGCTGAGACTTGTCAGGCGCCTTGCCCACTGCGCTGTGGGAGGCGCGCGCTGCGGTGCTAATTTACAGCATTATATTAAAACCGAGTACTCGTGTAGAAGATTACAGCTGACAATACGGCAAATTATTTTGTGTTTTGTTTGGGAATAAATACCTACTTATTCAATTGCAATGAATTGTTTCTTTTTCCTCTCCCTACTTATCCACCTTGCACTACAGTATTCGCAACCAACCGCCCGCCCGCGCGTGGTAGCGGTCTCACCGTGAATTTATAAATCATACTAAATTTATAAATTAACTCCACCATTTGAAATCCATTATTACAGTACACGTGAATATTACCTTGTGCGTCTCCAACATAAATTCTTATGTCACATTAATTTTAAATAGGGAATATCTATTGAAAACATTAATAACTTCTCCCTGTTACATCCACTGGGTCTTGATATATTAAGTCCTGCAACCCGGATTTGTACCGATTTATTACATATCTCCCTTAAACACGGTAAGTTTTAAAGCTCTTAAAAAATATATGTTATTCTTAAAGATAATATCTAGACTTTGCCCGCGCCGAAACGCAAATTATGTAAAATTCCCTCGATAGAAAAAAATCGCAAAATATGCTCCAAAAATTATTATTAGCACGTTTGTTTCAGTTATTTTACAAGTTATATGTATGAAAAAATTCACAGTGTTTCTTCAAATGCTGTTTTAAGATAATGCCCGAGAGATTTTTGCTCTATTTTAAACCAGTCGTGTTTTATTAAACATTTTCGCAATTTTTGCATCGATTTTGTCGTTGTAAATGTTAGCGCTCTCCTCTAACATTCGTAATTTCGCATCTCTAACACCGCCACCGAAAAGGCTAACTTACTAGGTAAAATGTTTGCGGATAACTCAACCCTCGATGACCAAGGTGCTGTCCCGACGTCGGTTCCTCACTGCGGTTTTCGTATGAAAAAGCTGAGGATCCGGCATCGGGAAGAACTCCACGTTTTACGAGGGCTTGATGTTAATAAAGCTAGTGGGCCTGACGGAATACCTGCCCTGGTACTGCAAAGGTGCGCTGCAGAAATAGCTCCAATTTTGACGAAGCTTTTTAAACTGTCCCTGAAGACTGGCTCTGTGCCCTCTGGTTGGAAAAAAGTGGTTATCCATCCTATTCCAAAGAAGGGTGATCGCTCCAATCCGGCCAACTACCGCCCCATAGCGATCACATCAGTTCTGTCTAAGGTGATGGAACGTGTGATCAACGACAAACTGCTCACATACCTCGAGAAGAACAAAATTATTAATGACCGTCAATACGGATTCCGGCGGAACCGCTCGTGCGGTGATCTTCTCGCGTATGTGACGCATGTTTGGGGGCGATGCCTGGAACGTTTCGGTGAGACCCAAACGGTTACACTGGACATCTCCAACGCCTTTGACCGGGTTTGGCACCGAGGACTTGTCAACAAACTGCATTCTTACGGACTTCCCGCATCCTTGTGTACGTGGATTGCCAACTTCTTGAGGGAGAGGTCGATTCAGACGGTAGTCGATGGTTTCACCTCTTCCTCACACTCGATAAATGCTGGCGTCCCGCAGGGTTCGGTTCTGTCTCCGACTTTGTTTTTGTTGCACATCAACGACCTTTTTTCATGGGCACCAATTCATTGTTACGCGGATGACAGTACAGTTCATGATATCTTTTTGTTTGACAAGCCCCCAAAGGACTCACAAACTCCAACAGCTCGTAAGGCTTTGAAGCAAAGAATGGACGGTTACCTCGAGAGTGTTTTCTCTTGGGTTAAAAATAATCTCGTTGAATTTAATGTTTCAAAGACCCAATCTTGTCTGATTACGTCTAAAAGGGATCGAAATGAAAATCTAGTCTCTTTCAACGGAAGCAATCTTCCGAACAGGCCCTCCATTGATATGCTTGGTGTAACCCTAAGTGACCAGCTCAGGTATGGGGGCTCCATCGAAGCCAGAGTAAAGTTAGCCTCCCAAAAACTGGGCGTACTGTACAGGGCCCGCAGATACTTTAATAGTACACAACTGCTAACCCTGTATAAATCGCAAGTGCGCCCCACGGTTGAATTTGGCAGCCACCTCTGGTCTGGAGCTCCAAAATACCTGAAAAATACCCTCGACTCTGTGCAGAAACGGGCGGTCCGTTTGATAGATTATCCCATCTTAACAGACGGATTGCAATCTTTAGAGCACAGGCGTCGGGTGGGAATGCTATCCTTGTTCTACCGGTATTACAATGGATGATGCTCCGAGGAACTAGCATCATTGATCCCTTCGGCACCGGTGCATAGTCGGGAAACACGCCAAACGCGTGCCCAACATTTGTACACAGTTGACATATGTCACATGAGAACGGGTCGTTTCTTCGACTCGTTCTTGTGTTCAACAGCTCAGCTGTGGAATGATTTGCCGGCCTCTGTGTTTCCTCCTTCCTACAACATGGGTCTCTTCAAGACCAATGTTCATTCCTTCCTCTCCTCAAAAAGACCCTCCACACAGCATCCCAGATGACATAGACCCTGAGGGAAATTATTTTCCTCAGGGCCTCCTGTGTGGAGTTAATGTAAAAAAAAAAAAAAAAATCTCTCCGTCTTCTCCTTTCGGGCCCGGTTGCAGAGCCTTAAAAGAGAGAAGAATTTGTTCTGACTTATTTAAAATTGTTAATAATTTGTTCAACTCTTCTGAACTTCTTTCGTTAATATGTTTTCATGTACCGAGTGGATCAGTTCGTCACAAATTACCTTACCATTGTAACAAAACAGGATCTAATTCTGAATTATATACTTGGGAATAAATATATTGTTGATGATGTGATAAATATGGAAATCAACGTACAAACATTATTTAATTAAAGCTGTTTGTCAGCGCCTCACAGTTGGATTAAAATCTGAATGTTTATATTCATCATCAATGTTTTCTCATGAAAATTTTTTAAATTTTTCGGTATAACGCACTTTACGTAGTAATTTTTTAGTTCATAATATCTTGTATACAATCGTGTATATGAGGTTTTCTTTTTCTTTATATTTGTATTTATAATAGCTTACTATTTTTACTTTATGCTGTCACTTCAATATGTGCTTTTTAATTTTTTATCAAATGAAATTTTTTTTCTTCTTAACTATGTATAAAATGTATATTCTTTATCAATTTCAAATTATTGTAATTCCTATGTTAAAGCCGTTAATCGGCGTTAATTCATAATAATAAATAAATAAACGCGAAAGTTTTTGTGGATGCATGTGTGTTTGTTACTCTTTCGTGTAAAAACTGCTGAATGGATTTTGGTTACGCCCATACACATACCTACTCATACACATACCTACATAGCACGCATAAATACTGTCACTGCTTGGGATTGGTATTAATTATTGTTGCAAGTTCCTTGTCCTACCTATTCCCAATTGCCTACCCGTCAATCGTACCCACAATCTTAATCAGTCTGCAATAAACTCCCGCCGCATAAAGCCATTTTGTGCTTCCGCTCTCGGTCAATCGACATTAAACCAACTCCGCCGTGTATTATAAAATAAACGAACCTCACGACTATTACTGTTTTGTTCCTGTTGGATGGGAAAGGAGCATACAATTGTATTGCCAGCCTACAAGTTATTGTCCTTTTCCGGTGAGTCATCTCCTTTCTATGCAACATGTATTTTTTATCATTTTTAAGCAGTGATAGTAACACAAAATGAAGGTCCTTCGCCAATCATATTTTTACACAAACATACTAATCCACTCTACACAATCACAACATAAATTTCATTCAGATTTTAATGAAACTTTACAATAATATGGCTGATGCATCAGAATAACATATAGGCTATGTATAATCGTAAGCTCTGGCTTTATGAAATTCGTATAAATGAAAATGTGTGTATTTCATTTATTTTAGCGGCAGGGAGTAAAGGCAGGGGAAGGGGAACGGGGGTGGTGGGGTTAGCGGAGATGTAAGAGACGAGGGAGGGGAAGGAGAGGAAGGTGTAAGGGAACGGGGACGCACGAGAAAGAATATGCACGGAGAATTCTTTTATTCCTTTGAATGGCATTCAACGCATGCCGGGGACCAGCTAGTCACATATAAACATGCATCGCAAGATTCCTTTCAAAACTATTTATATTCATTATTATTTTTAATTGATAAACTAACGTTTAAGACAAGATTTTTACGCACAGCACAAAGGGTAACAATTATTAGCCTGAAACACTCATCTACATTGACAAAAACTGGACTTGAAAATTCGGAGTTGTCATGGAACCGTTTTCTAAATATCGAATTTTTTCAAAATTGTGGTCGTTCCGAGTCAAACTGTTTTCTGTTTTTTTTTTTGTTAACATTTTCATATTAGATATTAAAACAATAAATTATTTATGACTTTTATTTCAAATTCAAATATCTCAATATAATTTTATCTAGTCTCTAAAATAGTTTTTTTCTAACCACAACTTCAAAAATAATAAATATAATAATCATATAGGATGTTCTGTGTTAGCGCCATCCGAGTATACTCCGAGTATGAGCACAATCAGGTTTTAAAAATAATTCACCAAAGTTTGGCAATTAAACATAACTTGATTGACTGCCGTAATATAGTACCATATTATGAATATGAACCAAATTCATTTTTAGAAAATGAACTTTATAAAATATATTATGATAAAACTATAATAACAAACTGAACAGTTAGTCATAATAGACCTGATGTAGTTTTACATGACAAAATTTAAAAAAAAATAACTTATATCATTGATGTTGCTATTCCAAATACCTGTAATATTAAAAAATCTGTTTCTGAAAAAATAAGAAAATATACAGATTTAGGAAATGAGATCAAAAGAATTTGGCATTCCCAGACTATAAAAATATCACCATTTGTTATTTCGGCTACTGCGATTATACCTAGCTCTCTCATTCAAAATTTAGGCATATTAGAATTATTGTCCCATTTTGTCTCTTTGACATGTTGTTCTTGTATTATTTTATATTTTTTATACTTATATAGTGCAAGTGCATAACGTGGATTTACTAGGTGATCATTTGTGGAAAAGTGCGTGAAAGGGTAAAGTATTTCCTGCGGGAACGATTTAAACCGGATATAAAATTTGTATTCCTCAATGAATTTTTACAATTTTACACATTTTGTTTATTTATCGTTGATTCTATTGACAATAAGGTCACTATTCAGGATTTCTCCTATAATGTAGCCTACAATTCGCAGTGCCTCCAATATAGCACACAAAATAAATAATTAAATAAAAATAAAAATAAAGCTATACAATTTATTTTTTTTTATTTTTTTTTTTTTATTTCATACAATTTTTGAAAGTACACTTTTTGTTTTTTTCTTGATTACCATACTAGGCTAATGCCCGTGTTAAGGTAATCATACATGATATAAGTTATACAGTGTGAGAACTAGAACAAAATATAGGTTTGAAATAGAAATTATAAGATATTAGAAACAAGAGAAAGAAAAAAGATATAAATATTTAAGGTAAAATATAACAAGATATGTGTATACGTAAACACATACACATACATATGCATATACATATACAAATACATATAAATATATATATATACATATAAATACATATAAAAACACACATATAATATATACATACATAATAAAAAAGAAAATGTTTTAAAGAAGTTAAAAATAAAATACTATAAAATACTAAGAAGTAAGATTTAATAGTGTTAATCTATAAAAAAAAATTTATGAAAGCTAAAATTTTTATTGGAAGTTTATCAAGGTAGGTAAATAATCGCCTAGAAGAGTATATATTTAGGTTAGATTAGATTTCAGTGAAGTCGGGTTGGAAAAAGATGTGAAGTATGATATTTTATTTAGTTAATTTAATTATTTTCTTTTCTTTTATAATGGTTAGAAAGTCATATATTCTTTAAAGAAATCTCGTCCCCTTTCGAATATCCAATTTTGAACACGAATAGTAAAAAGAGGTATGGTAATATTTGATTTTATATCGGTGCTCAATGCATTGTATATTTTGGGGGCAATGAACCAAAATTGTCGGTGAGCAAATGTGGTTCTAGTTTTTGGAACCACGCATCCCAGGTTTGATGAAAAGCGGGTTTGGGCTTGATGTTGTGGAGCCACCAGTAGGTTATTTTTCCGTATGTAGGATAGGCTTGTCTTAGTGAATAGTTGGCGAATATCTAAGACCCTAAATTTAGTAAATAGCACATTAGAGGGGTGGGTAGGTTGGCATTTAAATATGATTCTCAGTATTAGTTTTTGAACTGTAATTATTGGATAAATGACGGATTCTGTGCAACCACCCCATCCCAAAATACCATACGATGCAATGGATTGAAAAAGGGCAAAATATACGCTTCGAAGGGTTTTTAGGTCTAAGATGGATCTAAGAGAGCAGAATATATGGCAGAGCTTACGGAGTCTTTTTACTGTGTCACTTATGTGTGCTTCCCAACGTAGTTGATCATCTATTATTATGCCCAGATATTTAACTTCCTTAGATGATTTAAGGGTAGGACATGTGCAATTTGTAATAGGTGGGGTTCCGGGTGGGTGTGGGTGCATGTTTAGTGAACACGAGTGAATTATTGGTTTAGGGCAGTTGTTGGGAAAATTATGTTTGCGTATGGAAAACGTCATATATTGTGTTTTGTCAATATTGAGTGTAAGGAGATTTGTGTCAAGCCAATGCCTCACTTTTATTAGGCCATTATTAGTTTTGTTGATAACTGCTTGCCATGTTTCATCTTCGAATATTAAGACTGTATCGTCGGCAAATGATAAAATCTTACCTCCAATATCCATGGTACATAGTGTGTTGATGTATAAAAGAAATAGGAGAGGTCCTAGTACACTGCCTTGCGGTACACCGTAAGACATGGATAATTTTTTGCTTTTATTTATTTTATCAGAGTGGATAAGAGTTTGTTGAGTTCGGTTTGTTAGGTAGATTTCGAACCATGTGTAGGGTATCCCAGTTATTCCGATCTGTTGAAGTTTTTTAAGCAGTAAGGGATGGGAGACCGTATCAAATGCTTTTGAGAGATCGAGGAAAACAGCAAGCGGTTTTCGACCAAGGTCGAGATTAAAGGAAACTATTTTTGTGAGGGCGGCTATTGCATCTGCGGTACTCCTACCTTTGCGGAAACCATATTGGTTGTCCGATAATATTTTGTTATCTTCAAGGAACTTGTAGAGTCTATTCTTCACCGCTTTTTCTATGATTTTAGATATTGTGCTAAGTAAAGATATCGGTCGATAGTTATTTACAGATAGTTTGTCTCCTGATTTGAATATTGGGATTATTGTGGCCTGTTTTAAGGAGTTGGGGAATACACCAGTTTTAAAGCTTAGATTGATTATATGTTTCAGAGGTGAGGCTATATATTTTTGGATATGTTTGATGATTTTTGTTGAAATATGATCTATACCTACAGAGTTAGTGTTTTTAAGGGATGAGATTAGTTCTAAAATTTCTGTGTCAGTAGTGGGAGTGAAGTGGAAAGGGTTATAACTAAGATTAGTGAGGGGTATATTGTTTGCAAGATCTTTGTCCGAGACGTTGTGTCTGTCTAAAATATTTTTTGCTAAGTTAGATCCAATATTGGAGAAAAATTGATTGAAATGGTCAGAAATTTTTTCGGGGTCAGAATTGACATGTAATATTTGGTCTTCGATGTTAATCTTAACAATGGGTGTATTGGTTTTATTAATATTGGCTATATCTTTAACAATATTCCAAATTTTTTTACTATCACCGGTGGCTTCACTGATTTGTTTATGGTAGTAATCTCTTTTAACACTGTCAATTATTTTTTTGCAGTTATTTCTATAACGTTTGTAGAATAAGAGAGATGCATAATCGTGGGGATTTTTTCTACAGAAGTTATGAATCTTATCGCGCTTTCTGATACAGTAGAGAATTCCTGCAGTGATCCATGGTTTGAGTTTTGTGTCAGATCGTTTTTTTTTACTTTTTGTGTATGATGTAGCATCGGTTAAGTGGTTACGTACGGTATTTATAAATAATTCACATGCAGAGGTGACATCGGTACAAGAATAGACAAGTTCCCAGTTTTCTTTAGAGACACTGTTTAGGAGAGTTTCATATGATATCTTTTCTTGAGGGGAAGTATTTTGTGGCGATTTATGATTTTTATGCGAGAGAGAAGTGATGATTGAATAGTGATCTGTAACAGTTGATTGATAGACAATGGATTTGGTGTCTAGTTCACTCTTAACAAATACATGATCTATACAACTGCTAGTGTTTGAGTTTGATTCTCTAGTTGGTGCTGTAACGGCTGGAAAATATCCTAATAAAGTTAGTGCGTTTAGGTATTCATTTGCTTGAGGATGCATTTTATTAATAATATTTATGTTAAAATCACCAATTATAAAGGTATTTTGGCGGTGTTCAATGTTTGATAAAATTTCTTGCAGTGAATGTATGAATGGGGTTATATTATGTGTATTCGGAGATCTGTACATTGTAAGAAGTGTTATATGATTATCAATTTGAATTTGTAGACAGTTTGCATATTTTATTTTGATTTCTTTTACTGAGTGTGAGATGTGATTTTTAATGTATACAATGACTCCGTCGTTCTGAGTTTGGTTGTGTAGAGTATTATAGTGATTGTAGTTTCTTATCGTTTTAGGGATGAAATTTTCTTGAATCCAGCATTCACTCAAGACAATTATATCAAAATCTGAAGCAAGGTCAGTGAGGAGAATTAGGAGTTCATCAAAATTTTTGTTTATACTTCTTATGTTCATAGAGAATATCGTAAGGGTTGAATTAGTTAATAAAAATTGACGTACTACTTCGGAATCATTGGTAGATATACATGGGATTGGTGTTGTGTTATCTATTAAATCTGCTATGTCTTCCATTTTCTGGTTTTTTGTTTTGCATAAATTAATAACAGCCAAGTTGTAGTGGCATTGGTATGTTTATGAGATAAAGATTTAGTTGATATAAATATATAATATATGCACAAATATATAAAGTGTAAATATAGTTGTTGTGAATATAAAATATAAGTACATAATGAATATATGACATAAGCATAAGCATATAGTGTTAGCTTTGTTAAATAAGGATTTCGTTGTTGTGAGTTTATAATATAAGCATATATAGTATATATAACACAAACATAGGTATATAAGGTATACAAATAGTTGTTGCGAAAATATAGTATAAGCGTATAGATAATATATAATACGAGCGTATATAGAATATAAAATATAAGCATGTAAATAATAAACTGTAAATAAAACATAAGCTTATAAACAGTAAAAAACATCAGCATTAGCATAAAAAGTATATAAGTGGTATAAGGATTTAGTTTTTGCGAATATTTATCATAAGCGTATAAAGTATTTATAATATAAGCACAGGTGTATAAAATGTACTTATAGTTGCTGCGGATGTATAACATAAGCATATAAATTATAAACATAAGCACATAAAGAATATAGAATGTAAGTATGAAAAGAAAATAAAACATAAGCTTAAAAAGATTATAAAACATAAGCATATAAAGAAAATAAAACATAAGCATAAGCATATAAAATATACAAGTGATATAAGGATTAAGCTGTTGTGGATATTTAACATACGCACATAAAGTATTTATAATATAAGCATAGGTGTATAAAATGTACTTATAGTGGCTGCGGATGTATAACATAAGCATATAAATTATAAACATAAACACATAAAGAATATAAAATGTAAGTATGAAAAGAAAATAAAACATTAGCTTAAAAAGATTATAAAACATAAGCAAATAAAGAAAATAAAACATAAGCATATATAATATACCAGTGATATAAGGATTAAGTTGTTTTGGATATTTAACATAAGCATATAAAGTATTTATAATATAAGCATAGGTGTATAAAATGTACTTATAGTTGCTGCGAATGTATAACATAAGCATATAAATTATAAACATAAGCATATAAAGAATATAAAATATAAGCTTGAAAAGAAAATAAATAAGAAGCTTAAAAAGATTATAAGACATAAGCATATAAATAAAATAAAACATAAAGTATTGTGGTATACAGAGAATTAAAAATGAGAGACATACATCCAGTAGCTTGCGAAAAAGATGAAGAATTAAATTTAAAGAATTTCGTTTCAAAGAGGTAGTCATTGGAGTGATATTGATTCTATAAATGATCGTGTAAAGGGGGTAAATATTATGTAGAAAGAAATAATAGTTAAGGATATTAATATTTACAAACAGATGTACATTATATTTAGTTTGTCGATGGCATTTCGGGTAATGATAACAGCAATCGATCTTTGTTTGTTTCACTGATGAGTATTGCAGGCGTACCGAACTCCTTACGCACGTATATGGGCATTTCTCCACTAATTGGAAAATCGCTGTCCCAGGTAAATTTTATATAGTAGATCTTAATATTACCGAGTTCTTTGTATTGATAACGACAATATGTTAGCTATTCTTGGCATGCTATAGCTCATACAGTAAAATAATATTGTAATATTAATTTAAATGCACTTCAAACACCTCAATTCACAGTCCCCTGTCGTATCCCATTTCCGAAATTACAAGTCTTATGACAAATATTCATTTTCAGTATCATTACTGCGTCAGTTAAAAGCGTATAAATAGTACTAGAATATAGTAAGCATCTTTGCAATACACAATCATATTTTTAAAATAACAATTTATTTAAGAAAACAGTTATCAAATGTTGTCCTCAATTTTTTTGAACAGTCCCCTGTTACAATTTGAAAATTGCACCGAAATCGCACTATGCATTGGCGCGGTAGTTTATATCGTGAAACAGAACGAAATCGGTGTGATATTCGTTCGGTTGTAGAGCTATGTGGGCTGACGCCATCGTATGCATTTTCACAGCCACGCTTGTAAGTGAACTACGTGTCTAGACCGCTAGTTGAACAGTCCCCTGGTAAGCATTTTACTTATAGTTTTAAGTAATAAAATTACGATTTTTTTTTTAAATAATTACTTATCGAGAATGCAATGACGCTTGCTTCTTGATTTTGAATTGATTTAAAATGGTTTTATGCTAGAAAAGTTTCTATGCAAAAATAACAGTCCCCTGGGCACAGTCCCCTGTCATTTTTATGTCACAGGGGACTGTTCTATACCACAGGGGACTGTTTCTTTTAGGTATCTTCAAGTTTTACCTGCCATATTGCACAATATAAACATTTCGTTTAATATTATTTTTATAGCAGGTAATACTCCATAATACCACATAAAAAGAATTCAGCGAAAACAAGGGAAGAAATATTAGATCGAAAATGCATAGCTGCATGTTTGAGATACTAACGACTTAAAAATGACACACAGAAAAGAGAAGAAATGAAAGAAAAAGGCACAAGAAAATTAGTTAAGGACATGAGTAGTCGTGAGCAGAAGGCTCCAAGAAAAACTTGGAGAGAGCATTGTTCTACCTATCGCGCAAAGAAAAAAGTTTTGAAAGCAGTTACAAATACTTTTGTTAAGGAAAATATGCCTGATTCAGTGTATTCCGCATCAGCTTTTCCGGTGCCTTTGAGATTGCCAGATAATGCATTAACTATAACTATAGCTAAAATCAATAAACGTGGAATATCGTTATGGTCAAATAGATTATGAGGAAGGTAAACTAACAGTAACTTGTATGAAAATTTGTGACGATAAGTCACACTTTTAGAGTTAACGAAAATGATGTTTCTGATGTTTCTTTTGGACAAATACTGGAAAAGTGACCAAATCCAGATCTAATCTTAAAAGGGAAAAGATATTATTATTACTTTCCATCAGCTGTACCGGTTTTAGAGAAATAATTTAATTTTAATATTTTCTGGAACTGCAATATGATGACTGATTTTGTATATAATTACAACTGGTTACTATTAAAGGTTAAATATTTCAAAGTATTATTGTCAAGTCATAATGTTGATTGTGATATTAGAAAGCAAGTTAATATTTTTTAGTATTAATTTTACAAGTCAATAAAGAGTGAAGCAAAGATTGTTTACTTAAGAAGTTTTAATAAATTTAATACAAGTGTTCTGTAGAATTAAGAAAGTTCATAACATGTTTTATTTGTTTAGAAATTGTTGTTTTATCAGTCCATAATACAGATGGTAATAGTTATAATAAATAGAAACAAAGACTGATTGCTTATATTCAATGAAAATATGTTTTTTATTTCATATAAATACTCCTCTGAATTATATAACAGTCCCCTGTCAATATTTTTCGTAAAATTTACCATAAACCAAAAATTAAGAGGAAAATGTGTGAGATTTATGTAAATATATATTTCATTTATTAATGCCTTTCCATGTATGTACATATTTTCTTAATTATTAACAAAAATATGCTTGGGACAGTGTTGTATGGGCCAGTTTCCAATTAGTAGAGAAATACCCATATACGTCCCTGTTTAATCCACGCGTATTTAAATTTGTCGTCTCTTGTTGCCTTACGGGCCAGGTACCATAGATGTTTGGCTCGAAAAGTCAGGTGTTCGGAAACGTAGACTTTCGAGCTAGTGCCAGCAATCCCCAGTTGTTGTGTATTTAATTTTTCGGCTGGACTGGATGCTTGCTTGTTGTAGGTTTTGACATCGGAAAGAAATTGGTCACGGTCCATGTTAGTTTTGAATTTGAAGATGATGGGTTTATGTTCCTTGTTAGTTATTTGAGAAATTCGGTAAGCTGCTTCAACTTCGTTTATATTTACATTAGACTTTGTAGTTTGATGAATGTTATAGAACACATTTTTTAAGTTCTCACCCTTTAGTTCAGGGATTCCCCGAACTTCAATGTTTTTAGACCTATTTGCACGGTCTATACTATCCATTTGCCCTTCCAAAAATTCAATTCGGGTTTCAAGTTTAGTGTTTTTGTTTTTCAGCTCTTCATTTTGTTCTTCTAAATTATGAACTCTTATGAGTATATCTTCATATTGCTTACTCATAGTCGATATCGTTTCTAGAATTTTATTATTTTGTTTAATAATAGCATTTTGAGATTGAAGGAGCTCGTTTGAGTTATATACACTCAAATCGGTTGAGTTTTTGGTGATATCCTTGTTTTGTTTATTGGATAGTACTTCCAATGGTTTGCTATCACTGCCCGTCATCGAGTTGATGCACTGCTTGCATTTTTGCTGAGCGCGTCTTTCTTTGGTGAGGCGGCGATGTGTGTTCTCTGTCACGCCACCACAGTGGAGGTGATATGTCCCTTTGCACTTTGAGCAAACGAACATAGAATCGTCGGAGATAATGTTTTCTGGGCAGGCACGGCACTCACTCATGTTGAATTTAGTGGTATGACTCTTGGTGACTTATTAAATTTTTATAAGAATTATTTTCAGTGTTTTGCGCCTGTCTGCTGTAAAGTCCGCAATAGGGCTAACTTTCTTGACTTGTTTGTTTGTTTTTAATTGAATAGCAGTGATCCGTATCGAACTTTGTAACGTTTATATTTTTATTAATTGGGCAATTTAGGCACTGTTTTTTGTGTTGAGTATTCCACCGAAGTGGTATATACACTACTTCACTGATATTAGTTAAAGTTTCACTTGAGTTTCAGAGATTCTTATGAATGTTTATATTTTTCGTTTAGTCACTGTGAATGAGATTTTTAACGGCTGATAAATCCGAAAAAATACACTAATTTGAGTTTAAAATAGGCACAGTCGATGCGCGATATCGAATATAGTAACTTCAGCAATTAACGGTTCGATCACTTTAGCTTTTTCTGTTATTATCTTTAATAAACTAGGAGATGACAGTGGCACGACACTTTTCACTTAATTAAATATATATAGCACATTTAAAATATTACGGAAAATTTTCAAGAAATTTCACCGTGTCATTGACGTTGTCATGGACGTTGGTAAAAATATTTCATAAAATAAAGCGTTGATTAAAAAATAAATTTATTTATAAATTTCAGGATTTCAGAGCCCACTGTTTGATATTTTTTCCTCGTTAAAGAGATTTTTTTCGTTTTGTTTTTAAGTACAGGGTATCGCAATAGAACGTGCATATTTCAAACATAGGTTAAAAAAATACTATAATGGTAGTTGAAATAAAAGATGGGAATTATAAGGAAATTAAATGAAGTTTATTTTTTTAAACAACGTCGCCTAAATGACGGCCCTCTCTGAAACGGCACTCCTCTTATCACGAGCGGAGATTAGTGAAAACTGTCTTCAGTAATGCTGGTGTGATTGCTGACATTTCACTACGGATACTCTCCTTCAGCTGACTTTAGGACAGTCACTTTAGGACTATGCAGCGATTTTTCGTACTTGAGTTTCGAATTTGCTCTGCTCCAATAACGAAAATTATGATGGTTTTTGAACCCATTTAAAATAAAATGAGCCTCGTCACAAAAAAGGATATTATCAAAATTGGAAAATGAGTGAAGCATTTCTTCAGCAAACGCCAACCTTGCTCCGAAGTCTTGCTCTTTCAATGTGTGATATATGCAATTATATCGCATTTGTATCTATGTAGTAATTCGGGAATGCTCGGGTCGCCGAACATTGCCGATCGGGCATACGAGCCAGGACAGCGGTCCGGTGTACGGCCGCGGCCAGAACCATTCTAACTTCCAGTATAATCAGTCGCTACCGAGACAAATAATATTACTTATTGAATCCATTGTACTCTTACAATAAAGACGAGAACTTACGTTTAACATATTTATTATTATTGTGTGGCTAGTGTGGCCACAATAAAAGTACATTACAATTGGCGCAGCCGTATTAAAGTACAATATTGGATTACCAAATTGGATCACAAAAAAAAATTACCAAAGCGGGGAGAGCTAAGTCACCCCGAAAAATTTTTCAAGGCTACCTACAGCCGAGGCGGAACATTGGAGTATTTTTTGGGTTTGTCTGACCGAGTGAAAGGACCGGCAGAACAAACCGAGGATATCTCTGGCTATTCCTGGAGCCACAGTCAGAGTTCTGGAGTACCATCCAAGGGTACTCAGAAGCAAGAGGCGGTGGTCGTTTTTGGGGCTCAACAGAGCCTTTCCACGAAGGTGAAGTTCCGAGGGAGTGCCGAGGGAAGGCATCATTCTTACAAGGCAAACAGTGCTAGTGTCGAGGAAGGTCACTCACTCATCAAGAGGAAACAATCTGGAGACGTTGCAACCGCAATTTCTAAGATAGGTTTTTCTTTTCTTTCTTGTGGAGGATTTGTCTGGGTTTTTTGTAATTTTTTCCGGGGTAGTATTGTTGTCGTAGCTTCGCGTGATTATTTTTTTTTCCCTTTGTGAAGATGGAATCGGCGAGAATTCCACCGTTCTCTCACATAAACGGAGATTGGGATGTGTTTCAACTCAGATTAGAGCAGTTTCTCGTGTTACATGATGACATTACCGAGATTAAGAAAAAGGCTTATCTGATAAACTCGCTTGAAACGGAGACCTTGACTCTTCTGTCCAACTTATGTTTCCCGGGTAAAATCACAGATGTTACGTTCGAGAAATTAATTGAGTTGCTAAAAAAACATTGTGGTAAATGTAGATCTCTTTTTCAAGAGCGGGAATCATTTTTCCAAGCTAAACAGAATCATAACGAATCGATAAGGGATTTCGCCGCAAGAATTCGAGGGCTCAGCTCATTCTGTCAGTTCGGAAACAGGCTGGAGGATAATCTTGTAGACGTGTTTGCAATCGGTCTACTTCCGGGCCCTGTACGGGTAAAATTGTTTGTTGAAGGGCCTAAACAAAACTTTAATCAACTAGTTGAACTTGCAGTGACCGCGAAAGGTCCTGAGGTCGATTCAATCAAGATGAAGTTGGAAGTAAATTCGGTAAAGGAATTTGGAAGATCGGCTTCTCCGGCGCGAGAAATAAATTCGGTAAAGAGATTTGGAAAATCGGCTTCTCCGGCGCGAAAACTTTATTATCGGTCGAATAGTTCCGATTCATGTAGGTCGGATAAACAAGTTAAAACCGGTTCATCACTAAAAAAGTGTAAGATCTGTGGGAAATCAAATCATGACACTCATAACTGTAAGTTTAAGCAAGCTAAATGTTATTCTTGCGGTAAATTGGGTCATTTACAGAGATTTTGTAAAAACGGGTCAGTAAAATCAGTTATGAATTGTAATAATGAAAATATTGAAAATGTAGCTTTTGTTAAGGCAATCAAGGCACAATTGAAATTAAATGGGAAATCCTTCGAAGCGATGATTGATTCAGGATCATCAGTTTGTGTCATTCCGGAGACATTGTTTTGTAAACATTTCAGTAATATAGAGTTGTCACCCGAAACACGAAAAATTTCAGGTTACGACGGGAATATGTTGACTGTTGTGGGTAATGCAAATTTCAAGGTCGAATACAATAATCTAGTTAGGTTAATAACCTTTGTCGTTGTAACAAGCGGTTCGGAAATGATTGTGGGAAGAGATTTCATGGAAATCTTTAACCTCAACATTGTTTCAAAACAAAATTCTATCAATTCAGTTTCATCGGAAAAAGAGAAAATTGATAAAATTAAAAATAAATTTCCAGAAGTTTTCGACAAGAAACTAGGTCGATTTAATAAATTCAAAGTGAATTTTAAAGTAAAGAAAGATGCGGATCCTTTTTTCTGTAATGCTAGACCGGTACCGTTCGCTATTAGAGATAAGATCGAATGTGAACTTAAATCAATGGTGAGGGATGGTATTATTTCGCCAGTGAAAAGCAGTGAGTATGCATCTCCCATCGTTCCGGTAGTAAAGAAAAACGGCGAGATTCGTATTTGTGTAGATTATAAACGAAGTTTAAATCTTATTACAGAGTTAGAGAAATACCCGCTACCTAGGATCGAAGAGGTTATCCACAAGGTTAGTTCGGGGAAAATTTTTGCAAAACTGGATTTAAAACAAGCTTATTCACAGTTAGAACTGCAGGATAGCTGTAAGAAATTTACAACGATTAATACACATTTAGGATTGTTTGTTTACAATAGACTTGTGTTTGGATTTAAATCTGCTCCGGCAATTTTTGCTAGAACAATTGCAAGTTGTTTGCAAGGGTTAAAAGGCGTGGCATTTTACTTAGATGACATTATTATCTCAGGGATCAACGAAAAGGATCTAATGGATAATATCATGGCAGTCTGTAAACGACTACAAGATTGCGGTTTATGTGTAAATACGGAAAAATGTCAATTTTTTGTAAAAGAGTTAGAATTTTTGGGGTACATCATTTCCGAAAAGGGAATCCAACCTCAAACGGATAAATTAGAAGCCATTAAGAATGCACCTTATCCGACGGACGTTCATCAACTTAAAAGTTTACTAGGATTTTTCAGTTTTTACCGGAATTTTATACCTAACATGTCATCAATTCTAGAACCACTTCACAATCTTTTAAAGAAAGATGTCAAATGGGTTTTTTCTAGAGAATGCGCTAACGCAGTAGATACAATAAAGAATTTGATGAGTAAAAATACGATTTTGACAAATTACATTCCGCACCTTCCGGTTAAACTTTTTACGGACGCGAGTACATCCGGTCTGGGGGCGTGTCTATGTCACTCATTCGCAAACGGTACGTTGCGACCTATAGCGTTTGCATCTAGAAGTTTAAATAGCGCGGAAAAGAAATATAGCATCTTAGATTTAGAGGCTTTAGCTATAGTGTTCGGTTTGAATAAATTTTTTCAATACTTATATGGCAGAGAATTCACGTTGTGTGTTGATAATCTGCCTCTGATGAGAATTCTCGGTGAGCACAAGAATATTCCTGTTCTAGCCGCAAACAGATTGCAAAGGTATGGAATTATTTTAGCAGGGTTTTCTTATAAAACGGAATTCGTAAGATCGTGCAAAAATCAAGCGGATTTCCTATCTCGACTACCTTTAGAATCGTCAGTTGAGGAATTCAAAGAAGACTACGGGTCTGAGTTCGTAAGTTTTGTTAGCAATTGTGAACATCTTGACGTTAATTCGATTAGGGAAGCCACTAAAGTAGATTCGGTCATTCAAGGCGTAATGACGTGTTTAAGGCAAGGGTGGCCCAAACGTGTTAAACGCGAGGAGGAATTATGGAAATTCTGGATAAAAAGGAACGAACTTTCGATTGTTAAGGATTGTTTATTTTGGCAACATAGAATTATTGTTCCAAGTTCGTTGCATAAAAAAGTGTTAGAGCTCGTGCATCGTTCACACTTAGGTATTGTTAAGATGAAAGGGTTAGCAAAGGGTTATTTCTGGTGGTCATCGCTGAGCAAAGATTTAGAGAAAATTGTTCAGGAATGTCCAGAATGCGCGTCGACGAAACAATCTCCGCCAAAGAGTCAATTATCGGTATGGCCTAATTCTGGGAAGGTCTGGAGTAGGTTACACCTGGATTATAGTGGACCGCTGGCAGGGAAAATGTTTCTGGTCATCTGCGACTCATTCACTAAATGGGTTGACTGTATTGAAGTTCAAAGGGCAGATTCAGCTAATACTATATTTGAATTGAGGAAATTATTTTCAAATTTTGGCTACCCTGAACTCATAGTGTCAGATAACGGAACTTGTTTTACGAGTGAAATTTTCCAACAGTTTCTTCGGGAAAACAATATTAAATTCATGTCATCTCCAGTTATGCACCCAAAAAGTAATGGGATCGCTGAAAATTCAGTGAAAACTACTAAGAGTTTTCTTAAAAAACTTATGGTAGGAAATAAATTTCAGGTTGATTACAAGGATAAATTGTTACATTTTTTGTCCGATTATAGAAATACTCCACATTGTACGACGGGAGTCGAGCCAGCAGTTTTATTGTTTGGTAGGAAACTTAGATCTACTTTTGACAGTCTCATTCCGAAAGAGAATGAACGGGTTGTGTCAAAACAACATGATTTGGCGAATAAGAATATTGAGGCAAATCAACGTAAACAATCTAAGTATTATGGTGGTGTAAAAACAAGAAATTTTATTGTGGGACAAAAATGTTTAGTTAAAGATTTCAGGAAGAATAATAAATTTACATGGGTAAAGGGAATTGTTACAGATAAAATTGGAAAAAAATTATATTTGGTAAAAACTTGTGATTCTCAATTAATTTGGAAACGTCATGTGGATCAGATGAGGAACTTATCAGTGTCTTGGAGTGATGTTGAGTCAGATTTGCCAGATTCCGCGTCTGATGACACGAGGACTGAGCACTCTGAGAAAGAGTTATCCAATCTGTGGAGTGAGTTAACGGTGTTTTCTCCTGATTTCAGATTTGCGGAGGGAGGAGAGAGGTCACCGGAGGTCACAGACACGGCAATCGCTGGTCCAAGTCAAAGTTCAAATCCCTGGTTGGGGAGACTCCGCCCAAGATAGTCCACAAGGAAGGAACGGAAAGCCTTCTAACTTAATATAATTTTGTGTGAAATATTAATAATGATGTGTTTATGAAAAAACATTATAAGAACTTGAGTGAAATATCAGTATAATATTTACAGTGTTTGAATTATATAGAATCATGAAATACTTGAAATACTTAAATATGTAGTGACTGATTTACAGGGGGAAGGGTGTGATATATGCAATTATATCGCATTTGTATCTATGTAGTAATTCGGGAATGCTCGGGTCGCCGAACATTGCCGATCGGGCATACGAGCCGGGACAGCGGTCCGGTGTACGGCCGCGGCCAGAACCATTCTAACTTCCAGTATAATCAGTCGCTACCGAGACAAATAATATTACTTATTGAATCCATTGTACTCTTACAATAAAGACGAGAACTTACGTTTAACATATTTATTATTATTGTGTGGCTAGTGTGGCCACAATAAAAGTACATTACACAATGCTTGTGTTAATTGGATTTTATGTGGATGCAGTTTGAGATCTAGGTTTAAAATTAGTTGTAAACTTGGTCGCGCCAAACTGTAAAGCCGTCGATCTCTTCCGAGTTGACATATTGTGGACTTTCTCGTACTGACCGTTTCACTCTCTCAATATTGTCTCCCGTCCTAGATGTTCTTGCACGACATTTAGCTTATGGCTTAAACGTTGAACAGGTCTCTTCAAAACGCTTTATCCATATTTTAATTAAACTTACACCCAGGGCTTCATAAATTTGTTGTAATCCATAATCAGTACAAAATAGTCGCTTTGCAGAGAGTACGAACGACCGTTCTAGTAAAACGCGCGAACACAAAATGCGCGACGCTTCCCGTCAAACTGACTCATGGCTACTAAAACTGCATGCGTATCTCTATCCAATCCTGCTAGGCCCCCCCGCCCGCGCGCTATATACCCCGCAAAAAAAGATAACGCAATATGCACATTATATTGCGCCACCTTGTATATTCATATAATTAATCGGGCTTGCAATTTTACTATCTCTTAAAATAATTATTCTTGTTAAACCAGTGGAAGTTTAACAAAATGTTTTCATAGCTGGCAATGTTTTGTTTCAATTTCGGGGAAGTTTGCTAGGCAGGATGATGTTTCCCGTAAATCTTTTGAACGTTATATTTATTATGACTCAATAGCGGGGGGTGAATTTTTAAAATTAATTTTTCGAAAATTGTTCGTAACTCCTTTGAAATCCGATCACTCACGAAACAATTTACACGGAAATACTTTGATCCCTGATTAACCCTTGGAAGAATACTACAACAAGGGCGAATGAACTAGTCTTAGCGTTTAATTTAACTCTATTTTATAAAATATTACCTAACCCAACAAACGTTGTTCTGTCATAAAAATTATTTTTAGTAATATTTTTGTTGTTAAATAAAAAATAACCAATGCAGATATTGTGTGGGATGGGATCTTATGGGAGTTATTATTGGGATGGGATCTATGACAGAAAGAGGAATAGAGAGCTGTAGACGATGACCGTCCATAAAAACAAAAAAACACTAACTAAAGTAGGAAAAAAAAAAAAGAAAATCAACATTAATTTCGAAAAGCAATTGAGTGTATGATATTTTATGTCAGTCCGTCTTTAGCCAACATAAATAAGCTCGATGGTTTGCACAAGCGAGAACATGATGCCGAATGAAATATCAAAGCTGACGCGACGCTTCTCGTGAATGTCTTGCGAATGTGTAGATGAAAGTTTGATGAGGCATGCGTAGCGCCATCTGTCATTCAACTACATAAATAATTTTGTTTTGTTTGAAATACGAAAGATGGTTCATTTTGTTCATAAATCGCGATTAAAAAATAGGAGAGTGGGGGTAGGAGGGTTAAATTTGGGGTTATAGGCATTTTGTGATGCTAAAAAAAATTGCATATAAAATTTTGTCAAAAAATAGTTTTTTTTTTCTGGATAGGGACACCCTAATCACCTAACAGTATGAAATATACTTTAAAACCTATTCTCATACCTACCAAATATACATAAAAAATTTCATAAAAATCGGTTAGCCGTTTCGGAGGAGTGCGACCACAAACACCGTGACACGAGATTTTTTATCGAGATCGAGTTCCCGGCATGCGCTGCAACGCTACTTAATAAAGAAATGTCGTTGTGAGGTTTAACAGTTGGAACCGTAATTTGGAACATTTCAAATATTCGAAAGATTAGTTCGGTTTGGTTGATTAATGACAATACGGGTCCCAATGGCCGAGTGATAAGGGCACTGTGTCCGGGAAGACAAGAGATCCTCGGTTCGTTTCCCAGTTAAGATCATTACCTTAACAATGTGCAACATAATTGTGAATCATGAGTATTTGGAGCAGGTGGATGGGTTTGTGTACTTGGGAAGTATGTTTACGAGAGATGGGAGGGCTGACAGAGATATCGAAAGAAGGGTAAATGCAGGCACCTCTATTAATGGAGGACTGAACGCCGCGTCGTTGGCGCCAACAAAAAACTGTCCAAAGAAGCGAAGTTAGCCGTCCATAATGGAGTGCTGGCACCTACCTTGATGTATGGCAGTGAGGCATGGAACTGGCAGAGGAAGGATGAAAGTAGACTGAATGCTGTAGAAATGAGATCCCTGAGGCGTATGTGTGGTAAAACCATGTACGATCGTATGAGAAATGTGGAGATCCGCGAAGAATGCAAGGCTGATGTAAGCGTAATGAGTAAGATTAAGAAAGGGACGCTCAGATGGTTTGGGAATATAGAGCGAATGAACGAGGAAAGGAGTGTAAGGAGAATATATGACGCAAAAATGTGAATGGTAGAAGAAGTCGGGGACGCCCGAGGAAGACATGCCAAGTGAATCAGATACTTGAGTCGGGCCATGTGAAGAGTCGGAATAATAGGAGAGCATGTATGAGATGATATATGAATGTGAACGAGGCAAGGAGTGTGAACCAAGATCGAGTTGTTTGGCGGTCTGTTCTCTCTGCCTACCCCTGCGGGAAACGGCGTGATGGTTAGTTAGTTAGTTAGTTTACCTTTTTAATTTTTCTGTGTCATTTTCTGTTTCAAGTTTTGTTTAAATTTATTAGTTTTAACTTCTTCAATGATATACCTACCTACATGAAGATATAAGTGTATGAATGAAAAACGACTGATCTACGTTCAAACAACAATTCGTCATGTAAAATTTAAGTTTCGAGCCAAAGAACGCTTTCATTTTTTACATTATAATTTATCATATTACTAGCTGACCCGGCGATCTTCGTACCGCTTCAGAATCAATATCTGTCGTGTTAACTTATTAGCTGAATTAAATTCAGTTTTTTTATTACGTTAAAAATTACACATTGAAGCAATTATCGATGCTCAATGGTCTGTGTTTTGTTTTTGTCAGTACCAGAGATGGCGTTGTGTACGGATTTATAATTTTTTTTTTGATTTTATTACTTTTCCACTTACGGGAATTTGCGTTTCATTTTGTTTAAAACTTCGTGATATCTCCAGTGGAAATGAACAATTTTACATAACCTTTGGATGTATGGAATGTGCTACGTGGGCGAATAATTTTTAGCTATTACTTACGCCTTTTGGTGACTGAAGAGTAGAGAAGAGGTACCCGTACCCGGGGGCCTTCAAGTACCTTCATTGAATTATTTACAAGACGAAATACAAATTTGAATCTTTCTAAGAATATTTTTGTTTTGTTTGGCAAAAATGACAATGATAATAACAATGAACGTCTGAAAATGTTATTAGGAAGTTTTTTCGCATTGAATGTTTATTTGATGTATAAACAGCACAAGCTTTTCGTGTTTGCACGGTTCATGTTTTAGGATTTTGCAAATTTACGTCCTGTAGAATCAGTCCTTTCTTGATCAGAAAGGTCTAGAACTCGTGAGGGTGGTGGTATAATTTCAAGGCCAACGACCTCTTCTATTGTGGTATGATAGAAAGTTTTCAAAGAATTGGTTTAGCTCATAGACATCCAAATTCAATAGACGAGAACTTACAGGTAAGGGGAAAAATCAACTATGGCGGTACAAAGAGGGAAAAGATCACTGTGATTGGTTTAAAAATTAATCTGACGGTATATAGGCATCTCGCATTATAATATCACCATTTAGTTCTTAAAAATAACATCTGCTTTTTAATGAATAGACCTTTCTACGTGGGAGCGCGAATTGTTCGCTACGTTATTAACATATTTGCGAAGTCTGAATAAGCAAAGTAAAGTTCGCATCTTTTCACAGACAACTATTTTGTTGCCGTTTTTAGTTAAGACACTTTTACAAATGTTTCATAATTTACTTACCCCTGTAACCAGCGACGAGCACATTCGAGAACCGCCCACATTCGTGATGATCGACATATTTTAGGGTTATCACAACCGCTCTGTTGCTATATAATTACATAGTATAAAATGAAGTCACTCAAAATGTATGTGCGCATTGATCTTTTAAAATACGCAACGGATTTTCATGCGGTTTTCACCAATAGATAGAGTGATTCAAGAGAAAGGTTTAAATGTATATTATATGCTTATTATAGTAGAGAAAAGCCGAGAAATTCAAATATTCAATTCAGGCAGCGGGCAGCAGGCAAGCGGGTGGTGAGGATTTTATAAAGGTTGGGTAATGGCGTTGTGTTTCGTTAGCCACAGCAACGTGTGGCCGGGTCTAGGGATTAATAAAAATAATGTAATTATCTCTTTTAATTAAAATTATTTTACCTAAATTATTTCACACGTTATTTAATTACAATAATACGTAGCACGTAGCAGTTACATTATTATTTGCTCCTTTTTGTAGATACTCTTAGTATCGCCCCAAGTGCTTGAAATGGCTTTAGGCGTGTTTAGTGACCAGATTTACATAGATAGGTACTTCTCACCACCACATCGACGCATTTGTGTATAGGCAACAACTTCCCCCCTCCCCCCTAAACCTCCCGACTTATCTGCGTTCTGCAAATCGGATCGTGTGTAGCCAGGAGTGGGATATTAATTGGAATATTTGATGACGAAGGTGCTTTTTATTTATTTTTTGGGTATAATATTTTTTGTATAGGTACATTTAAGCATACATATATCAGCAGAAACTTAGCAAAACAGTATTATATACCTACACCGACACAGTAACAGTATTCTCAGACTATGCATAATATTGTTTAAAGAAATAATATTTATATAATATATATAACGTCCATTAAATTATTTCTTACATTGTCTATGGACAATGGAAGAAGTGAAAAGAAAAAGACAAAAAGGGTTAAGGATAACATTATATTTGTGAGAACAGCATTCAATAAACAAGGTTTAAATAACGTACAAAAATAACAGCACAGCTTAAGAGGGCATTACCAGAGAAAGCCGGAAATACGTCATTTTCAAAAAAGTTTTTAGACGTATTGACTCTTTTCCACAAAAAATAATAAATGGATTTCGAAAGATTGTTCTTTTATCTAGCATAGTTATGTAATAAATTTTTATATTTTTTTTTAATTTTTAGTATAATAAGGTTATTCCATAGGTCGTTGGCAGATTTGTTAAATTTTCAAAAAAGTTTTTGTATTATACCACACCCATTTCAAATAATGTAATCATGCAGTAAAATAAATCAATACATTATCTAGCAAAGTTATGTATTAGAATTTTAATTTTAGTTTAAATAAAATCATTAAAAAATATGTACGTACATGTGTTTCTTGACGAAAATTGGTCCATTTGTGTATTTATTTGTGCACTTACAAACTAATATATTTCAGATTTTTTTAACATTCTTATTAAATTTAGACATTATTGAAAAATGATAAATACTTATAATCAAAAAATAACTACAAAAAGTACATTATTTTAATAGTTTTATCATCACGCCTTTCAGCATTTTTGGATGAAGGTATAAATTAAAGCTAATTTGGATTGAAATAAATTCGATATTGAGTTATAATTTAAAAAAGCTGGTACGGAGAATAATCAATTTTTCTCATTGTAACCGCCCTGCACGATCGGAAGAACAACTTTCGACGAAATGTGGATTTTCGTCCGCTGGCTGGTTAAACGCTCTTAAGAGAAAACAACATACCATGTACAGGAGTTATATTATCGATGCTAAAAACAGTACAATAATAACAGCTGAATGTATTAAAAAAGATGAGCCAACATAGTAAGAAGGTATTAATCTGTTGACTGTGATGACGGCCGTGAGCACTCGTTCTCGTTCCAGCAGTACCGTACATACGAAACAACGCGCTTACCTAACACGTGGCCCACTGAGACGTGACAGTGTGATCCATAGATAATATAATCAGTGGCGACGTGCGATAGAAAAATATTTTATTTTAAATTTTGATTGATAAAAAATATCATCGGACAGCAAAATGACACATACATTTTTCATTCCAAACATGCTCACTGTATCTACATTTTACTTCTAAACATACCACGAAGGAGTACATAATTAAGAAAGCAAAATATACAATAACGCTTAATAAATAAAACCATACTTTATTCCACTTTTAACCCCTTACTAATAACGTGTTTTAAATTTTATACAACTGATAACTAACTATTTATCTTATATTAACGGTTGTTTATGAGTTGCGTAAAATTCAAAACTCGTTTAGTAATAAGGCCCTTAAAGTGTGATAAATTTAAAAATTATTGGTTTATTATCCTTTATTAATACGACGGATTTCCAGCAAGAAATAACACATGACGTTCCAAATGATACGATTAGATATTTTAGCAGAGCGCAAAAGGCGAAGGCACATCCCTGATTCATTTGCAAACGGCTGTGTGTTTTACGTCGGCATGCATATTATAGCTGTGTGTGAACACGCTCTCTGAGCGTTAACACGTGTTCACACACACAACTATAATATGCGTGGGATGGCGTATTTCGGCATATCGCTCGCCGTACATTCCCAATCGGAATATATGGCGAAATACGCCATCCCACGTATATTACGGATGTGTGTAAACACGTTCATGATAGTATATGTTACAAAACTGATAATATAATATAATTCGAATAAGCTTAAAATAAAGTAAAATAATGCTTACCTATGGAATGTAATACGACAATTTGGTTTATTCTCCTTTTCACTTCTATTTTTACACGTTTTCATAGCACAAGCTACCATTTTTGCCTTGTTATTTCGTAAAATGTACTATGTGACTTCGGCGCTGGTCAGAACAAGAATGATGACGTCACGTTTTTTAGATTCAAGTGAGGCGCGGCTCTCGTAAGCCCAGCCGGTTCCATGGAACCGTTATGGGGAGTGGGAAATAATACGCTTTTATCACTTAGGGCAGGTCCATATATTCCTACGTCCGTGGTTTAGCTGGAATACAGAGTCCAGTTGCAATTTCTTTAAGAATTTCTTAACATCTGTTGTTATTAACCTTGGGTTATTTTACATTTATTACATAATACAATATGCTATTAACAACGGAATAATGTAAAAAAGAACAATACGTCAACCAAAAATTCTGCACTGGTCAGTACATTCGGATTTGTCCATAAAATCCACAACTCCTTTTATCTTATTGTAAATACGTAATTATTTCTGGTCATTTTATATTAAAGATTTTTAATTTTTCATGCACGTTTGTCACTTCAAATTTTAAATTTTTTTAACCGGTTTCGAAACATCTGTTTCTTCACTAACGAACTTAAAACTGAATAAAAAATTCTAATATAGATTTAATTAGGTGGTAGAGGGAGGTGTGATTTTGGGGGAAGGGAAGAACGGTGGGAGGAGTCAACATTAAATGGAAACATTATTAATAAGGGTGATATACAGGGTGCTATTATTTATTTTTATTTCTAAGGTTTCTAAAGCGCACAAATTAAAATGTATATTAATTTTAACACACTCAACTCCTGTATTTTTTCTCTTTTCCTCTCAATTATTTTCATGTCTTCCTTTCATCTTTTTTCTATTTTTCTCATCTCAATTCTTTTTCATTTCTTTATATTTTTCTTTTATTCTATTTATCTATTTAAATTAACATAAAATTTTTTATCTTCAAAGATTAAGATATCAAAATTAGATTAAATTCTTGCCACCTCGGAAGAGGCTCAGCCTAGTTAGGTGGTATTTACCGTTTATGTATATTGTATATATTGTAATATGATATTTGTTAATAAAAAAATAAAAAATTGGAATGTTTGAACATGGCTTTTTCTTTGTTGAAGCTATGGCCTGTCTCTATTAAATGGTTACCAAACTCAGAATAGTTATTATTTCGTAAACAAAGTTTTTGTTCACTAATTCTAGTTTTAAAATTTCCAGTTGTCGTACCTACATACTGTGCCCAAGTAGTTAAAGCCCCAGAAATACAACAAAAGTCATTATTTCTGCTTTGGCAGCTTCTGTGTGCACTCAAAGAGCCCCGTGCCTATTGCCTTATACTGCCTTTTTTACTTAAGCATAAAGTTGCTCCCCTTCTGAATGCAGAATCTTAATATATAAAACAAAGTCGGGTTAGTTACACTATTTATAACTCGAGATCGGCTGAACCGATTTTGATGGTCGTTGATTTGTTGGATTTGTCTCCGCCCCGGATAACAGAATAACTATTAAAACATGACAAAAATTCATGAAAAAGGAAGTTATGAAGAAAATTATTTTTTTCATACATTTTATATGGAACGAATTCTCATATTTTGAAAGAACTGCAGCAATATTGTGATATGTATAATATTTAACTGAGCGTAAATTCCAAAAATTCAAAAACGTCAAATGTCAATGCGCTGATTGTTTTGCTTTTGTTTTTAATCATATAATGGGGCCCCTCTTTCCTACACACTAAATGTCGATAGTCGAAAATGAGACAAATGGTGAACGTATGTCTCTGCACCCCTCCAAAGAAAAAATACAATAATAATAAATCTCTGAAATGAAACGCATTTTTTTTTACGGGACCAAGACCTATGTCATCTTAGGGGATGATGTGTGGAGGGTCTTTTTAAGGAAGGGTAGGATAGGATGTTCTGGGAAAGAAAAAGGCATGAGGGGCTGGGCAGGAATCTGGAGGTCAGTGTATCCGGGAGTGAATCCATCCCTCCAACTGCGGTGCAAGGCCATTGCCTTGACCGGAATTGACCTTTTACCTTGACCTTTCCAACCGGACTCTTTCTACCCATTGGTAGAGAGAATCCGGCTGGAAAGGTCAAAGGGTCTCCCTCAAACAATTTCTCTCGATCCGGTCCGCCACGCAGCAGGTGGGCAGACGCATTCGCCGCCAAGACCCGCACAAAAGTCACCCCATGAACTCGGGCACCCCTGCTAAATCACCAAACGTAGCGAACCACTTGGGATGACCTATGGCAGAGGTGTTGGTTATCCAATAAATGGTTCTCGGGGCGGCGGCACCCGTACCCTCTTCCTTTCAAAAATTCCGGTGAGTGGAAAAGTAAGAAAATCACAAAAAATATAAATCCGTATACAACGCCATCTCTGATTCTGACAAAACAAAACACGGACAGTTGGGCATCGATAATTGCTTCATTGTGTAATTTTTAACTTAATAAAAAAAAATTATTTAATTCAACAGTTATTGATTCTGAGGTGGTACGAAGTTCGTCGGGTCAGCTAGTTGGTTGATAAAACAACCCTTCCTTTGTATGGTTGCATGATACTGGCGGAAATCTTTTGTTTCACAAGCGTCATTCTCCATGAATTCAAAACGTGCCAGTAGCAAACTTGTGAAAAAATGTCTGTTGCGCATAGCGTTTCTCTAGCAGTGTTTTTTATGTACTGTCAAAACCCAGGACCGTACGTCCTCCCACATTATATACATTTGCTGATGACACGGTCTTAATATTCGAAGATGAAACATGGCAATCAGTTATTAACAAAACTAATAATGCTCTAATAAAAGTAAAGCATTGGCTTGACACAAACCTCCTCACACTTAACATCGACAAAACACAATATATGACATTTTCCATACGCAAATACGATATACCCAACAACTGCCCTAAACCAATCATCCACTCGTGTCCACTCAATTTAGACAATCCGGAAACCACATATAATATTAATTGTACGTGTTCGACCCTCAAATCATCAAAAATAGTTAAATATTTGGGAATAATCATAGACAAACAACTACGTTGGGAAGCTCACATTGGTGACACAGTAAAAAAACTTCGTAAACTCTGCCATATATTCTACTCCCTTAGGTCTATCTTAGATTTACAGACTCTAAGAAGCGTATACTTTGCCCTTTTCCAATCCATAGCAATATACGGTATAGTGGGATGGGGTGGTTGTGCTGAATCCATTATTAGACCAATTATTTTAGTTCAAAAACTAATTCTGAGAATTATATTTAAATGTCAACCTACCCATCCGTCAAATGAACTCTTTGCAAAAATCAGGGTCTTAGATATTCGACAGCTATTTACTAAAACAAGCATTTGTTATATACGAAAAAATAATCTACTAATTGCTCCACAACATCAAGCACACACCCGCTTTTCATCAAACCTGGGTTGCGTGGTCCCAAAAACTAACACCTCATTCGCTCAACGACAATTCTGGTTCATCGCTCCTAAAATATATAATGCTCTGAGTACTGACATAAAGTCAAGTAATTCTAATTCTCTTTTTATAACACATGTACAACATTGGATTTTTGAAAGGGGACGAACTCACTTTAAAGAATTCATGAGTTCTAACACTACATTTTAATTATTAATTTTTGCATTTCAAAATTTTAATTTCCATTTGTATTTCTATTTTACTTTAAAATGTTGTTATTTTTTTCTCTTAGTTTTTCACTAAATTTATATATGTTTTTAATTTTGATTTATATAATTATATGTTTTAATTTATACAGAACACTTGAGTTCTTAACATTTAATTTTTATTATTAATTTTTGTATTTCAAAATTTGAATACGAATTTTCATTTTTACTTTTCTTTAAAATATGGTCTTTTTTTTCTCTTTAGTTTTAAGTATTTCTTAATATTTTTTGAAATGTTAAAATATTAAATGTACGACTACCACAACACGGGCTTAGCCTAGTGTGGTAGCCAAAAAAAAACCAAATATCTGTTACTAATAAAAAATATATGAAATAAAAAAAAATAAAAAAAAAATAAAATTATTAGTTTGAAATCGTACGCAGGTTTTCCTGTATAAATTTGCCTAGCAAAATATAAGAATTTGAGGCAAGGTTAATCTCAATTATTCCGGCAGTTCGCAGGTGGTTAGATTTATAGAAGCCCGCACTTCACCTGTTTCTTCATATACAAACGGGGTTCTTTGTTTAAACTGTTACAAGGTGATAAATAAGTTCAAAAATGCACTTGTTTCATATAATGATGTTCAAATTGATAGTATTTATATTTTCACAGAGTTCCCATTGTAATAAAATATCCCTCCTTTCACAATGGAGATGTAAAATTGAAAGAAATTAATATTGATCTTTTCTGTCTTTCCCAGGTGATCGTCTACCCTACTCGTGAAAATCTTCAAGTGATGGGGGCCGTATTCATCCTGACTGTCATCTGGACCCTTGCAATAATTCTCGCATCTCCCATGTTCATCTACAGAACTTTGAAGACACATACAATCAACCTATTTGGCATTGACACCATCAGTTTTTGCATGGAAGAATGGCCTATAAAACATGGAAGAGCTTACTACTCTGCATTCAGCCTGGTAGTACAATACCTTTTGCCAATTATAGTGGTATCAGCTGCGTATCTGAGGATATACTTCAAGTTGAAATACAGATATGTATCCACGCAGCTAACGGGAGAGGTGAAAAAGGTTGGCGAACGTGGACGAAGAATGCAAAGGACAAATTCTTTGTTGATCTCAATCGCGGTCATTTATTGCATCAGCTGGTTACCGTTGAATCTCTTCAATCTGTTCGCAGATTTAAGTGATGAACCTGTAATGGACCATCAGTGGCTGTTGATATTCTACGCAGTTTGTCACATGATGGGGATGTCGAGTGCTTGTTCGAACCCGTTGCTGTACGGCTGGCTAAACGACAACTTCAAGAAAGAATTCCGAGAGATTTTGGCGTGTGGCAGAATCGTCAGGGTCGGTAGATCCATGAGATCACCAGGAAGGAAACAACAGACCGAGAATACACCTGGAGGAGTGAGGCTTAACGCGATGAGCAGGAAAGGAAGTGACATGCAAGATATGACGGACAACGGGATGCACATGACCGTCGCTGATACGGAAATGACCATCCTTGCCAGATAGAGGTATTTTTGCCGGCGCTTGAAGCGAGAACGCGCCGATTTAGATTTCAAATCCTTAAAAAGAGCGAACATCTATTAACAGTCATGAAAATGTACTCTCGATCTACAAGCTGTCGGTAAACCTTAGTGAGATTGAAATTCAATCGGATAATAAACTATCGATTGATTGGTAATTCTTTAGCTAGGTACAAGGCTACAAGAGAAGAATCATTTTAAAGGGATTCTTGCTTGGTGATGTACTGCATCAAAGCATTACTGCGGGGAAGAGGGGAGTCCCCTCTTTTCAAACTATGTATTTTAAACAATTTCGCACCACGGTGTGCACAAATATAATAAAACGTTTAAAATGATTTGCCTCTACATTTAAGATTTGTGTTATACCTAATATATATTTTATCATTATGTATATTCTTAACTGTCTAAGGTCCTATAAATGATTGCATGCGTTGGTTAGTACTTATTACACTGATAACGTTAAGGGTACAGGCAGACCCCGGATTTACCGTCCGGCTTTCTTCGGCCGGTGCTGATTTGCAAGGCAACCCAAGGTGACACACTTAAATTGGTACCGGCTTGGGACCGTCCCTGCAATACGCAAATTGAGACCACCGCGCCGGGCCGCGTATTTACAAAACCTATACTGGTTCAGTCCCTGTAGCGATAATTTTCATTTTAAATACACCTCTATATTAGTTATTTTTTATCACTTTACAAAAACAAAAAATTGTTCTAAAATGTAGATAAGATGGTCTTTTCAATATGTATAAAATAAAGTAATAATTTTATTTCTAAATATTTAAATTTTGATATTGAAAAATTAAATTGTACTGCGACTGAACCGGTTTAGGATTTGGAAATACGCCGCCGGGCCGGGGAAGATAAGTCGCTTTCAAAAATCAACAGTCACGTGATGGCAAAATGTCAAATAATTTGAAACAATAACAAAACTTAAACAGATGAATTCTTAACCAAAATTCAAAAAAAGGGTCACGGTGAAATCGATAACTTAACAATGTCGGATTGATAAGCTTAACTTCCGAGGATTTTAAATCAATATCCCGAGAACAGTTATGCTGTCGATAGCCAAACCGATATTGACATGAAATAAATAAAAAAAAATCGTTAATAGAGACACTGGCGAATCCGATGGTGGATTGACGTTACTAAACATCAAAACAATGTTAAATTAATAATGTAATTTTTGATAATTGAACTACTTTCGTTTATCCAATCTCAAAATGATTCAGTTTACCGCGATTATGGCTTTTTTTCAATTCTTAGAGCTTCGTTAGTTAAACTCCGTTCATTAATAAGCTAGTAATTTTGCATAACGAACGACATTATTTAAAAAATTGCCTATATGACTAGGGTTGCCATCTTCTAAAATAAAAAAGCCTAACTCAGCGCTCTGAAAGGCCGGACATTTTGCCCTAAAAGCCGGACGTACGTACATGATTTTGGACATAACTTTTATCCATAATAATAAAAAATCTGTTACAAGTTACAGTTGTTTATTAATCACCATTAACCAATTTAATAACAACAATCATTAATCCGTCTTATCCTTGTCATCAGTTGACATTTGTATAGAATATAATGTCAATAACAAAATAAAAAATATTGAGTCTTCTGTCTGTACGTCTGTAGACATACTAAACTTATAAAACAAACAAACAAACATAACTTTTTTTCTGGTTAAACAGATGACTAAAATTTTTCGTTAAATAGATATAAAATGAAACATATTTATCTTTGTGGACAAAAAACGAAAAACATAAATTAAAATGAAATCTCGACTTCTCCAAATTATTCAAAAATTACAAATATCTACCATTTTGTACATTTGGCGATTTCACCTACTTTATCCAAAAGTCGTTTTCTTTAGAAATCATTTAATAAAATCCTTGACATGTCATTTTAAAATTATACAATGTGTACACCATCTTAGCAATTGTTTGCAATTTATTGCGGTTTATTAAAGAGAAAACTCTTTGAAAGTAATATTCCGCCAATTTCAGAAGTTCGGAAGACAAAACCCGCGCAAACCAAAAAAGCCTAACAAAAGCCGGACATATAAATATTTAGCCGGACACGACCTAAAAAAGCCAAACATGTCCGGCTAAAGCCGGACAGATGGCAACCCTATATATGACAGCTTATCTGACGCCCGAGAGGCTATGCTAAAAGCGGCGCCTTTTGACTACTGACTGTCGGATTGTTCTGACCGTGCTCGCAAATACCGCCAACTGATCATAGATGAAAGATTAAGTCAATACAGCATTTATATTGGATTTTATCAATCGACCGTGCTAGTGACTCAAGTGGTATTATTTTTGTCGTTAAACTATAATATCTATGGCGAAAACCGCCCGGCAGCCGATGAATGTCACCTCGTTGAAATGACAAGTCGGTTTCCGCCCGGCGAAATTGGCAAGTCTGCCTGCACCTTAAGAAAAAGAAATTTTTACATGCGGTAATTACCAGGAGTGTTCAAAATACGTGCGTTCTAAAAAAACGCTTGATGAAGAATAAATTATCAGCAATGGAATCATCCATTTTGTTCCTTAGCCTTTTAATACACATGCCTCCCAGCACGGTCGATCGACAATGATTAATAGGATACTTTCGATAACTTCTCTTCGTTCCCTAGCATGACTGCAGATTTCCAACGAATAAGCAACGGTTCTTAATGACTTCCGTATTCTTAATATATTCGACGTCAACAGTTGTTCGTATGTAAGCTGTCTGCAGTTGTCCTAGGGAACGATGAGAAGTCATCAAAAGAAATCCTATCAATCCTTATCGATCGACCGTGCTGGAGGGGGCTGATGTGGTCGAAGTGTATGTTACTTGCCATTGTAAACAAGCTATATGAAAAAAATAGAGAAATAACATTATTTTCATCCATATTTATAATCAATGTTCAAACGAATTGATTAAAATTGTTGTAACTGTAATCTAATTTTGTAATTTAAAATCCTTGATAATATAAATGTGTTATATATTTTTATTATTAATTACAACTATACTAGGGATACAAGGAATAGGTTTATCTAACGTCCGATGCATGATTAGTTTTAGTGTTGTATTATGAATTTTTGAAGTAATTGTAACACAGGCTTAACGGCGAGGGTTTTTATTACCTTTGTGTGAATTATGTAATGATTCTGTAGTATGACAAAATGCACTCTCTTGTGAGTAAAAAAAATTCACGGTAGATTATAAAATCTTTTGTAGCACGCTGTCTAGAGATATTAAAAAGAATACATTTATGAAAATTGTAAATGAACCAATTATAAATAGTTGAAAATATTATGCAAGCGTAGACTTGAAATTATGTTATGCATATAATATAAAATAATTAATGTTGATATTTACAGGGATATAAAATTGAATGGAATATAGTAGGAGAGTTATTATGAAAAAGTGTTTTGAAAACATTTATCATCAAGGTTTATAATAATTATATTTTTGTACGTAGTCACTATGATGTAGGCACTTCTGATAAAAATAAACATGTAAAATCTTGTTAAAAATAATTATTAACACTAATGGAATTTTATCAAAGTTGTATTTATAAAATTATTTCAATGTTTTTAACGGAAAACTCAGTATTGAAAAGAATACATTGTTTATCACCATAGACCATTACCACCTTAGAAAGATCTTTCGCAATTCAAATTTTAACTATTAAATTTTACTGTACTTTTTATCGTCATCATCGAAGTTTAATTAAATTTTAAAATTTTTAGATAAGTGTTTAAAACGCAATGCATAAATGTATATTAATGTTAGTGTAGGAAGAAAAATTAAATAAATGGACTTTTATACAAAATAATCTGCGTTGTGTTTTTGTTTGGAATTTTAATATTTAAACTAGCTGGTCCCGGCATGCGTTGCTATGCCATTTAATAAAGAAATTGTTTCTCCCTGAGTGTCCTTTCCCATTCGTCCCGTTCCCCTTCCGCCTCCCGTTCTTCTCCTGCGTCCTCTTCCCACTCCGTCACCTCCACCTTCCCTCTCCCCATTCCAATTCCCCCCTTTCCCTCGTCCCGCGAACCCCCCTCCCGAGTTCCCCTCCCCCCTCCCAGGTATCCCCCTCCCTCCCAGGTTCCCCTCCCCCTTCCTCCCTCCCGCTTTCCATACATTCGGTTTTCAAACCTCGCGTGCCACCAATAGCAATTTTTTTATACAAATTTCGTAATGCCAGAGCTCACCTGAAGTTTCATTAAAACCTTGTCCTGATAATAATGAACACACAAAAAAAAAGAATTATCCAATTTGGTGCAGTCGTTCGAAAGTTATGTGCTTAGCAACACATTGAGCGATTCATTTTTATATTATAGATAGTCCTGGCTCACGCTTATTGCTTTTTTTATTTCCTCAGGACGAATGTCATCTTTGGGGGTGCTGTGGAAGGATATTTTTCGAAAAAGGAAGGAGAAGAGGGTCTGGGAATAAAAAGATATGAGGGGTGGATAGGAATCTAAAAAACAATGTGTCCAGGAGTGACGGAAGTATGAATCCATCCCTCCGACAGCAGTGCAAGGCAAATGGGTCGAGGGAGTCTGGCTGGGGTGGTCAAAAGACCTCCCTCAACAATTCCTCTCGATCCGGCCCACTACGCAGCAGGTGATCAGAGGCATTGGCCGCCAAGACCTGAACAAACATATCAAATGTAGCGAACAACTCTGGATGATCCATGGCAGAGGTGTTGGTTATACAATAAATATTTCCTAGGGCGGCGGTACCCGTACCCGCCTCCCAAAATAGCAAAGAATATATATCAAAATAAAACTGAATTATTAAAAATTGTATTGAATATATAAAAAGTAATTATATTGTTTATTCCGGTAAGTTAGAATAGAAAAACACAATCATTTGTAAAATTACGAAAAAATTCCAGAAATAACCGAAATAAATTATAGAAACACTTTTAAAGATAAAGCTGACAAGAAAGTAACTCGATACTTATTACACCTACATTTAAAAAAAAACAGATTCAGTCAAACAAAACAATTACGGAATAATTACGGGATCGAACCGCCTGATTACGAACTTAGGTAAATTAATAATAAATTACACCACAATGTTCGGGACACAATAACAACAATTGTTCAATTTAAATACTTACCAAAACCAAATTATATAGACTCACACACCCCCCAAGCTAGCTCTTCAGGGAAATCGTGTTCACAGTTCGTTCAGATTTGATTCAAAACGACTATCGCTTCATTGATGGAATAAATATAGGTAGGGATTTAATAAACTAGAAGATCTCTTGGTCGTTTTTAACCCTGCAGTGGTCGCGTGGACTACATATGTAGTCCACCAATACTAAATCAAAAATTTCTCCAAAATGGTAAGCATTAGTTTCACGTGCCGCTAGGTACTTTTAAACGAACTATCGAGAGACGCAATCGGTGCAGCGGAGCTACTGTTACACGTGCGGACGTGTAACAATAGCTCCGCAAAGATCCAGGACTACATATGTAGTCCGCGCGACCAATCACGTAAGTATTTTTCAAGTATGTAAAAATGTATGTTAATGCAAAAAGTTCATTTTTGGGGATCATTCGAACATAGTGTGTCTTTCCTCTACAGAAAATATTGTAAGTTAATAATTTTTATTGCGTAGTTTTATTGTGATCTCAATTAGAGCCAAACCTGAGATTTTTGTGCCAATTTTGGAGGATTTTTTTTTATATTTTATTAATTATGAAACATAGGTTGTGATTAAGTTTTGTTTATTGTATATAGTTAAGAAAACTGAACTGATTATATTTTCATAAGTAAAATAAAGATATTATGTTTAATTTTTATTTTATTTAAATTTAAAAATGGACTACGTCTGTAGTCCACGCGACTTCTGCTGTCTGATTTAGATGCGCGACCACTGCAGGGTTAAATAATTTGTGAATTTATTTACGACTCAAAGTTAATGATTCTAAAATATAATAAAAGGCGTGATTGGATAATGTATAATAATATGAGGTTTACGTACATTGTCCCCGTCACGGGTTACATCTGGGCAGACGACCTCGTCAGGAAACACCACTGAGTTGATTTAGATATATAAAACAAAATTATATTTTAAAATACGTGTTCCAAAAATCATTGGAATATCAAAAACTAGCCGACCCGCCAAGACGCGAGGTCTGACCGCCTTCTCCCTCCCCCACGGAATTCTTGACCAATCAAAAGCGTCTAGCCAATGTTGCCAACTTCTGACCACTAATATTAAATATTAAAATCTAGTCTCCTTCAACGGAAGCAACCTTCCGAACAGGACCTCCATTGATATGCTTGGTGTAACTCTAAGTGACCAGCTCAGGTACGGGGGCTCCATCGAAACCAGAGTTAAGTTAGCCTCTCAGAAACTGGGCGTACTGTACAGGGCCCGCAGATACTTTAATAGTACCCAACTGCTAACCCTGTACAAATCGCAAGTGCGCCCCACGGTTGAATTTGGCAGCCACCTCTGGTCTGGAGCTCCAAAATACCTAAAAAAAACCCCTTGACTCTGTGCAGAAACGGGCGGTCCGTTTGATAGATTCTCCCATCCTAACAGACGGACTGCAATCTTTAGAGCATAGGCGTCAGGTGGGAATGCTGTCCTTGTTCTACCGGTATTAAGATGCTCCGAGGAACTAGCATCATTGATCCCCTCGGCTCCGGTGCATAGTCGGGAAACACGCCAAACACGCGCCCAACATTTGTACACGGTTGACATTACTCACATGAGAACGGGTCGTTTCTATGACTCGTTCTTGAGTTCAACGGCTCGGCTGTGGAACGATTTGCCGGCCTGTGTGTTTCCTCCCTCCTACAACATGGGTCTCTTCAAGACCCATGTTCACTCCTTCCTTTCCTCAAAGAGACCCTCCACACAGCATCTACAAAGATGACATAGGCCCTGAGGGAAATTATTTTCCTCAGGGCCTCCTGTGTGGTGTTAATGTAAAAAAAAAAAAAAGTTTAGTTAAAATTCAAGAAAGTATTTCACGACAGTATGTAAACCGCTCCCGGAGGGTAATTAACCTAAAATACTGGTAGTTACGTTAAAATGTAATATTAAAGCCACAATAACACCACATAAATTAAATGTGTTATTCAATTCAATTCAATTTAATTCAATTCAATTCAATTTATTTTATTCTTTCAAAAACATTACAAAATTTAAAATTTTAATGCGTTTTTAAAATACATTTGTAACAGTATTACATTAAACATAAATATAAATGGTAAGCAAAAAAAAAACTATAAGAGCATCAATTGAGCTTGCCTTTTAAAGGCGGCTTCACTGACGCTAAATATGTCGATATCCGAATTAATTCGGTTCAACAGCAAAATTGCTCTCCCGATCGGCATGACCATTGGCAAGTTAGTCCTGCAGGCCGGAAGATAGAACAGCCTATGCTGTCGATGGCGAAGATAACCATCGGGAATATAAAAATGAATATTCTCCAAGATAGCTGAGTTCTCAAGCCATCCACGAATCAATCTGAAGAAATGCGTAGCAATGTGTACATCCCTTCTGACACGTAGATGGTTCATTCCGAGCATACCCAAAAGAAAGTCGGTAGGATAAAGCCACGGGTAATAGCCGTACTCCCTCATGTACAGAAATCTCAGAAATTTTTTCTGAACTCTCTCCAACATGAGGGAATATTTTGCTTGGTGCGGACTCCAAATTATCGACCCACTTTCAAGTCTACTCCTTACTAAGGAATTGAATAGAATTATGAGAACCCGGGTGTCTTTAAAATTCCTTGCAGTACGCAGAACAAATTTATTATTTTATACAGCCAATAACGCCCATACTTGATATACCCAGAAGATATAATAAAGATAGACTAAATTGTTCCAGCTTAAAGACGTCTATTATAAGATATAACGGCCCACGAGACGATCAATATTATAATAAATATTTTGTCCAGACCGTCCAAACAACGCAAAACAAATATTTCCAACCGGCTAATAAATAATAAGGCATCACTGAATCATTTATGACCATGATAAAGTTTTTGAACGTTTTCATTTGTGTATAAAACTATGATTCTATCGGAATATTGCCTTGCATCGCAAAGGAAAGGATGGATTCATTCGTCCTTCACTCCTGGATAAACCGCTTTCTACTCACACCTCATACCCTGTTCATCTCTTTCCTTCATTTCCCAAAAAGACCCTCCATGCAGCATCCCCAAAGATAATATAGGCCCTGAGGTCAATTATTTTCCTCAGGGCCACCTTTTTTATATGAATACCGCACAAGAATCCCAACTGCTCCCGTCTGAAGCCAGTGAGACTATGGCATCCCTAATAGAGGGGAGGAGAAGGAGATAGGGAAGAGGATGGTGGGGAAGTACCTGGATATTCAGATCTGGTCACCAAACACGGCTAATGCCATTTCAAGCAACGTTTCAATTCTGAATGGTGGTCTTACACCAGGGCGATACTGAGAGTATCTTCCACTCTGGAACGTGCCGCAAATACACTTTTTATTATTTTAAATGATTAATTTGTGAAATTACACAAATTAATCAAATAAAATTTATTTGACACGCCGGGATTCAATCCCACGACCTTCGGTGTGCGAGTCAAGAGCCTTACCGCTGGACTACGCCTGCCACCTAGAGCTAATGTAAAAAACAATCTTTAGGTATACTATAAGGATTTTTGCAGGTATTTTTTATTTTTATTTTATTAATTTTCAACGCCCTGATGGGCTTTTACATTATAAGTTTATAATAAAGAGACATTTTTTTTTTTAAATAAAAAAGATAAACTATAAAAATATAACTAGTAAACATCATATGAACGGTAGGTATACAGATAAATTTAGGAAAGATAGTGCATTATAATAAAACAGAATGTTTCTAAGTTGTAAATGGCATAGAAATAAACAAGTAGGTATGTTAGTAATTTAAATAAATTACAGGTGATTGATTAAATGTCATGAATAATACATGACAAAATGCAAGATACATAAAAAGAAAACGTTAACAAGTTTGTACATTGTGGATTAATATAGAAATACACAAATATATGCAATAGACCCTAGGTGATGCTCCTTAGATATCAAAATATTCTACATAAAAATATTGTTCAGATATTTCTTGAATAACGGTAAACTTGTATTGAATACATCGATATTTGAGGTGTATTTGTTCGCTAGTGTGTGTAGTCGAGAAATTGATGCATGTGTGTGATAGTTAGTTAGAGAATTATTGTTGCAGAATAATATGTTTTGCCTTGTCGCTCGAGTTGGTACCTTAAAGTCAATGAGATGCAGAAGTTCGCAACAATCTAATTCGGAGTGAATAATTTTAAACAAAAAAGTTAGGTCGTTTATTTTTCTTCTGTTTTCTAAGGAATGCAATTTAAGTGTATTTAGTAAAGATGTGTAGTTAATGTGTTGACTAGGTATGTGTAACTTGAAGTTAATAAATCTTAAAAATTTGTGCTGCACTCTTTCGATATTTCTTATATGAACTTGATTTATAAAATTTAATTGCGAATCAAACACAACTCCAAGATCCCTAATTTCTTTGACTTTTTCTAAAATTTTATTATCTGTTGTGTATTTGAAAGATAGTGGGGTCTTTGTTCGACAAAATGTTAGTGTCTTACATTTATCGATATTGAGGAATAAGTTGTTTGCGACACACCAATTTTGTAATTTGACGATGTTTGACTGTAGGATTTGGCAGTCACCTATATTAGATATTTCTTTGTATAATTTGATGTCATCGGCAAAAAGCAGAACTTCTACATCGTCGAAACAACTTATGATATCATTTATGAATATTAAGAAAAGGATGGGGCCGAGATGACTCCCTTGCGGTAGACCACTGGTTGCATATTATAACTTAGATTTAGAATTTTTAATTTTAACAAATAAGATTCTGTTAGACAAATAACTTGAGAACCAATCCAACAACTTGCCTCTCAGTCCTAAGGCATACAGTTTACTAAGTAATAATTTTTGTGATACTTTGTCAAAAGCTTTTGAAAAATCTGTGTAGATACTGTCAACTTGTTTTTTTTTGTAAAAGATTCTGTAATATAGTTATGGTAAAGTAACAGGTTAGTAGCAGTTGACCTACCGGAAACGAATTTTATCAATTACTTTTAATATTGATGGATAAATTAAATCGAGAACAAGGGATTCAAAGATTTTCGGGAGTGCTGATTGTATGCATATAGGACGGTAGTTTTTAATGTCTGTGTCGTCACCTTTTTTGAGAATCGGGGTAATATAACTAGATTTCCAACGGGTTGGAAATTGTCCAGAAGAAAGTAGGTGGTTAAATAGTGCGGTGAGTGGACCTGATATTGCAGATGCGCATTGTTTGAAAAATATTGGTGGGATATTATCTGGGCCTGCAGATTTATTAGGGTCAAGTGAAATGATTTTATTTAAGCATGATTCCTGCGTTATGAGGCAATTATGTAGATGTATTGTGTTTTGATATGTGTATGATGGTAGGTTGTTATCTGATATTTCGCCTTCGTATACACTTTGGAAATGATCCGCAAACAAATTAACAATATCAAAGGTGCTATTGGCTATTTTGCCATCATAATGCATTGTGGGGGGGTAGTCTTTACTTTCATTGCTTAATTTTTTAACAAAATTCCAAAGATTCTTTGTTCCTAGCGCAGTTTTCTCAACGGAGGTGATGTGTGCTTTATAGCACAGTTTCGATATTGTTTTACATTTCTTTCTTGTTTCTGAGAAGTTTGAGTAGTCGTTGATTTGGTGAGTCAGTTTAAAAATTTTGTGTAGCTGTTTTTTTTTTGTTTCAGTAAGAGTATAAGATCTGTGGAGAACCAAATTGGATATGTTCTGTGTTTTGGTGTATACGAGGGGACATAAGATTTTATATTTTCAGAAAATGATTCATAGAGTTTCTCTAGTATTTGTTCTATATCACTGTTAGTGGTCAATAAAGTCCAATCTGTATTAGTGAGTTGGTAGTTAATAGAATCGTAATCAGCGTTTTTGAAGTTGAGTGTTGTTTGTTTCAGTGGTGGATTGTTCGTGTACATATTTACTGTAATGTGTAAGGGGGGGTGATAATTATCCGCCGGAACGAGCTGATCGTCTGACATTTCAACACACAATTTAGAGCTGTTTGAAAGGGCAAGATCTAGAAGGCGATCACATATATTAGGTACAAAATTAATTAATTTTGGGGCTCAAGACCAGAGATGGCTGCCAAATTCAATAATGGGCGCACTAAAAATGCACGATGATGTTCATAACCTATTCACTGGTGCATTGAATAGTAATTTCCACTTTGGGTTTCTATCCATAATTACGCTAAGGTAGTTTCAGTGGCGTAGCTAGGGGGGTGGTGACACCCGAAGTGGAAAAAAAACCAAGCAATAACAATCATCGCGGTGAGGCAAACCATATACTAGTCCATGATGTTATCCCATTTCGCTCCACCCCATCCCATCACTTGAAGGGTCAGGTGAAATGGGATACCATGTATACATAGATGTTAGAACCTGTCCCATTACGCCCCCCCGTTGTGGTATCCGCCCCGGGTGCCACCCATGCTAGCTACGCCACTGGGTAGTTTATAATCATTTTAATGGTAAGTACAAAGCAGTCCGGTTTACATGGATTTGAATTTATAACAAAATACATAGGGACCTTCCTTTGATTATTTGAGTTTACCTAGGCATAGATTAACTTGCGTAATATCAGTGCAGGCTTTAGAAAGAGACAAAAAGAAATTCCCGAAAAAATGAACTAGTTATTTTAAAAATCCAAAATATTTTTATCTACAGCAGTGATGTCTCTGACTTCGCAAATTAGTAATGAGGTAAACAATTTCCCTTGAGGCCTATGTCGTCTGGGAGCCCATGGACGCTCTGTGGAAGGTGTTTTTAGGGAAAGGAAGGAGAGGAAGTTTCTGGAAGGAAAAGGGTATGAGGAGTCTGGGAATCCAGGGTCAATGTGTCCAGGAGTGACTGACATATGAATCCATCCCTCCTACTGGGGTGTAAGACGATGGGTCTAGACTCTAGAGAGTCCGGCTGGAGAGATAAAATATCTCCAACAATCAGTTTCTTTCGATCAGGCCCGCCGCGCAGTAGATGGGCAAACGCATGTGCCGCCAACACCTCGTGTCAAACCTCACCCCATAAACTCTAGCATCCCTGCTAATTCACCAAACATAGCCAACCACTTGGCAGGGGCGTTTGGTATCCAATAAATTGTTCTCGGGGCGACGGTATCCATATCCGCCTCCCAAATTGATACTATTCCGTCAATCTGTAACTACATCTGCTCTGAGAAAAACATTAGTATTAAAGTTTCATTACTTAATTTTTACATAAGAATACATTTAAAATTAAATATGTGTAAAGAAAGAAAAAAATAAAAAATAATGCTTTAGTCGAGCAAGTCAAACTCATCCCCTTAATCAAAAAAGAGTAATTAGAGCATGACAAATTATTAAATGCACCCAAAAATAATCAAACATTATTATAATCCTTGCATCTGCGTACACACGCCATTCACAAATAGACACAAACGGAAATGCTGCCATCTATCATCAAACAGTATGAATTATCTAATCTCTGTAGGTATGCGTAATACAATATGTTCCCGCGAGTTTTTTTTTCCGACGTTATGTTAGAACGGATAAATTACAAAACTCGCGTATAGATAGCGCCACTTTCATCTGCGTCTCGCACACGAATAATTCAAACAACCTGATTTAGATAAAAAATTTGCTTGGGTCCGGTACTATAGTTTCCCTTTAAAGAGTGAAGGTAGTACTTAGTTGCATCACGCGGGTATACATTACATATGACGTCATTGTCCATCCTGGTTACTTTGTTCCGGTGACTAGCTATCAGTGGATGACAGTGGATCCGAAGAATGGGCTACTTTTGAAACCAGTTCCTTTTGGATTAATAAAATGGTCACCAACACTAACTGGGTTACTGGGTGAAGGCGAACCAAAAGCCGCCCGCAGGCCGCGCATATAATTTTTAACCATTTATGTAATGTAATTACTATCAGTTAAACATTTACGCTATACTTAGTAACAGTATCGTATTATATTTATTTATTATCAGTAGGTACTACAATTTCTCGAAAACAAAATCAAAATAAAGGTACCCCAAATGTGGAACACTACAAAAATCCACCTTTTGTGAAATTCTTTAGGAACTTTGGTCAAATGCAAAAAGGAACTTAAACTACTTGCAATAATCACAAATCAGTCCATATCCGTATATGAGGCATTTGATTCAGGTTTCTCCTCGAGGATCTTCAGAAAACAAAACCGTATTACCGCGGACACAGCACTTGCTTGACTGACAAGTTCAAAACTGTACGCGCCTATAGTGTTTGAAAGAATAAAGATTAGCGATGTGTAGGTTCAGCTGGAGTGGGCTCTTGAACTCGGGTACTTCGCGCAAAGCGGCTCCTACTCCTACTCCCTTTTTAAATCGACTACTCCCAAAGAACCCGGTACAGTACTTGTAGCCGGAACTCGGCGGGCCGACCAACATTACGGCGCGGCACGGCACGGTGGCAGTTCGCACTCGTCAAACCCGAACGTCACGGTCGGAGCCACATGTGCGAGTCGGAGTAGGTCGCGCATTCGAGTTCTTTTGGGTGCGGGTTCCGGCTCCGAGGTCCGGCTATGGTGGAACCCGAGCGTCTCGATTCGAGCCATTCGGGAGTAGGTCGTGCGTTCGAGTTCTTTTGCGAGCTCCGGCTAGGGTGGAACCCGAGCGTCTCGGTTCGACCCATTTGCGAGTAGGAAGCAGGTTGCGCGCTCGGTCCATTCGCGAGTCGGGAGTGGCTCCCGGGACCTGCTCCAAGAACTCAAGTACTTTTAAAAGGAAGCACGTCTCGGAGGCTTCCGGAAAAATGCAGAACTTATCCATCTCTAATAGAGATCAATGTATATTGCGTCTAAGAGTATTTATTTATTTATTTTATTTAAGTTTTTATTCCAACAAGGCTGGGAGGGTAGTGCAATCCCAGTCTGCTATATTTACATAAACAAATATAAACTATAAAAGAAAAGAAAAAAAATTACATATTAGGTAGATACCTTATTAAAACATAAAATGAAAATAAAATTCATCACATGAATAACAAAAAAATTAAGCATAAAATTAAGCCGTTTAATCACAGGAGACCATATTTGTCCCAACGTCCCAACGCACACAGGTCTCATATAAAACGCTGTAACTCCATTACTATCATAGTTAGAAATATGTTCTAATCGGTGTTAGAAAGAAAAAACACCATACTTTATATTCCGACCTAAAAAATAGCCACCAAAATAGTAAAATGTAAACTTTTATGTACACAAAGTTTTGAATCGCAAATTGAAAAAAAAATTGAAACTTCGGGAGTTTTTTATAAATTATTTTTACATAGAGCGACAAAAAAGCGAAGTTACAATTTGTGTTTGTTGTACATATGTGTAATAAAAAATGTTTGTGTTTTTGTTATTTTTTTATTATCAGTAACTTTAGTTAGAAAAAACGTAAGGTGAGCCATCTTTAAAACTTTTTTTATGTTTGTATGCAAAAATTTTCTAATAAAAAAAATGTTTATTTCGAATTGTATAACTTGAAGGTGAATTTCTAAAACAGTTTTTGGTTTTTGAATGTGCTCAGAAATATTCCAAATATTTGCATTTTATTGCAAAGCGAAAATATTTTGGCCATCTGAAAAAAATGCCAAATTTTTTAATTAAATTAAACAAAAATTAAACAGAATTAAAATAAAAAAAATATTTGTTTACGAGAAATGCCGGTATTCCATATTATGGATACTATTCTATATTTGGTTACTTTCCTTAACTTTTAGGTGGGTAGGAACGGTAGGTTGGTACGCCAAACGAAACTGTAGTTTGGTTCATAAAATGATAAAAAAAAATTCGTTTGTTGAGAATTTAACATAGTAATTTAATATTTTAACTTAGATTCTGTACAGGTTCATATTTGCAAAAGCTTGTCATTAAATATAACTTAATTATTCCTTAGGAACTCTTCTACATTATTCGTTCGTGAAATTAATATTAAAGATAGGATCATCATAATCATTGGCTCCACAACCCCTGGTGAGTCTTGGCCTCCTTAAGAGTCTTCCTCCACTCAGCTCGGTTTTGTGCCAGCTCTCTCCAGTTTAGAAGCTCCAAGGTAGATATATCTTTGAGGACGTTGTGGCTCCATCTTAATCTTGGTCTTCCCAGGCTCCTTCGCCCTATCGGTCTTGAGTTCTGCAGGGACTTTGGTGCTTGTTGCTCGATCATTCTGTCCACATGACCCAGCCACCGAAGTCTTCCCAGTTTTATAAATTTTGTGACATTTAACCACTTATACAGAGTATACAGCTCATTGTTGTAACGTCCGCGCCAAGATCCATTTTCTAGAACCGGTCCGAAGATGCGCCTCAGAGTTTTTCTTTCAAAAACGTCCATTCCTCTTAGTTAATACCATCGTCTCTGCTGCGAACGTGAGTACTGGTCTGATAAGTGTTTGGTACACTAATATCTTCGTATTTCAGGATAGCAGTCTGGATTTTATTTGATTTAATAACAGCAATTTGCGATCACTAATGCGATAAGTTTTTAGATAAGTCTGTTAATTTGACTGAGTCAATATTATGAGCACTATCCGTGCCTACAATAAATAGTAATTTTTTAGCAAAACGTGCTTAAGTAAGTGAAAATTACCAAATTTATCCGACAGAATAGTAAAATTTTCTCAATGTTTTTGTTATAATTACATAATTCCAATTTTAATAACACGCGCGCAGGCGTGGGTTCCTTTAATGACTTCGACTTTGCAGAAGTAAAGCAGCCCACGCTATAAAATGAACTAACATTTTAGTCAGTACAAATTACATTGTTTGGAAGTATTGTTCTAAAGCACACAAACAGAAATTTAATAACCTTCCTAATTACGGAAAAAATGTTAACATGAAGAGAATAAATTTAAAAAAAATGGGTTTCGAAAATATTAAAATAATGTTTTTCTGGAAGTTATGAAACTAAGTGCCAATTGTCTTAGAGAAGGGTTATTATTAATATCGTGATTGGCTTGTTGTTTTACGTAACTGAAAAGATAACAGAACTATCACAGAAGGAAATTTCATTGAAATTTGATGAAGTTCAATTTCCGTGAAATAATCAGTTCTTAGTTTACCATCCTTACTGCGCGAGATTTCAGAGGCACTATTTTTTCTCCTAATTAAGACTATTAAATTAGTAATAATGACTAGCAGTTAAAAACCCGCTCCGCAGGCTTTTGCTTCGCCTCACCCAATTTAAGTGTTGGTGACGACTTTGTAAATCCGAAAGGAACCGCTTCCAAAAGCAGCCGGTTCCTCGGGAAAATAATCTCAGGCGATTCGGTAACAGCTAGTCACCGGGACAAAGTAACCGCAACAGGCAATGAGGTCATATATATTATAATACTAGCTGACTCGACAAACGTTGTTCCGCCATGTAAATTATTTCTAGTGAATATTTTGGTTGTTAAATAAAAAATAACGAATGTATTGTAAGTGTGTGGGGATGGGATCTATGACAGAAAGAAGCATGGAGCGCTGTAGGCGATGACCGCCGATAAAAACCAAAAAAACACCAACTAATGTAGGAAAATGATATAAAGAAAATCAATATGAATTTCGAAGAGCAATTGAGTTTACGATATTTTTTGTCAGTCTGTCTTTAGCCAACACAAATATGCTCGATGGTTTGCCCACGCGAGAACATGATGCCGAATGAAATATCAAAATGACGCGACGCTTCTCGTGAATTTCTTGCGCATGTTTGGATGAAAATTCGATGATGCGGATGTAGCGCCATCTGTCATTCAGCAAAATAAATAAGTTCTGTTTGAAATACGAAAGACGGTTAAATTTGTTCATATAAAAATACTAAAATCGCGATTAAAAATGGGAGGGTGGGGGTAGGAGGCTTAAAATTTGGGGTTATAGGTATTTTTTGATGCCAAAAAAAAATTGTCAAAAAATTTAATTTTTTTTCTGGATAGGGACACCCTAATCACCTAGCGGTATGAAATATACTATAAAACCTATTCTCATACCTACTAAATATACATAAAATATTTCATAAAAATCGGTCAAGCAGTTTCGGAGGAGTGCGACCACAAACACCGTGACACGAAATTTTTATATATAAAGATATAAACGCGAGGTAGAAATCTAAATATATCCGGAGAGAGTCACGAAAATACAAATCCACTTACTTACGCCTGCCAGCCGACGTTCCTTAGGCTAGCTGTTAACGTAAGTGCGGCTATCTTTTGGTATTATTTGCTACTTGCTTGAATTTGGTTCTACTACGAAAGAAGCTTATTAACAAACTTAATGTTCGAATATGGTTTTGAATAAGGCACGGCGTCAGAGATGCATTTAATGTCGGGTTAATAACGTCAAATGACGATTAAGTAAGTAGTCAATATTTGACCATCATTTCCGTCATTTCCGTTTCCAAAATCTGAAATCCAAATCACAGCGGTGCTATAGAAGTTTCACTTAAAAAAATAGATGAAACGAATGGAACGTGTGCTAGGAAAAAAATTTGCAAGAAGAAATCCTTCTATCAGAAATTCCTTCGTAGAAGTGGAATGATATAAACAAAAAGTAACCATTCTATCATTAGCTATTCTTGTCCATGTACCACCTGCTATGGCTTTGATGTCGTCAACCCACCGTCTAAATGGTCTAGCTCGTTTTCTCTTCTTGTCACTTGTCAACCAATTCACGACTATTTTTGACCATTTTTCACTTCCTCTAATTGTGTGCCCTGACCACTTCCACTTTGGCTTTTTTATTGTTCTTATGACATATTTTGTTCTTGTTTGTTTCTTGATGGCGAAATGAGAAATGGCAGTTGGGGGAAGCCTTTGTCAACTAGTGACATACAGACAGGGAGTCAATGCACGATGAGTGTTATAAATGCGAAACGTTTATTAAAAATAATGTGATATAATTTACTGTCTAAATAAAAGTTATTATTATTAACCCATTCTAAAGATGTGTAGCGGCTACTTAACCCGCTCTGCGAAATTTACCGTAGCGCCACTGACCTCCACAGAATTCGCTGGAAGATAAGGCATACCTACCTTAGCGTAGTAGTAACTGGCGCATCGTAAATAATCCGCCACCTACGCGAAAGAGCTAGAACGTCTGGCTGTACCAAACAAGTGCCCGCAGAAAGTTCGAGCGATTTCTCACCTTTGCGTGAATTCACCGCATTACCTACTGCGAGACTAATTACTTGCCACGGGTATATAAGCCGCGCTCGCTTGCTCGGAGCCAGTCAGTCAGTACAGTACTTTCCATTCATCGGCCGAACAAACACATCGAGCAGTGCAGTAACTCTTATCGTGCCAGCGCCCGGCACGGGCCTGTGTGCTCCGACCCACTGGACACACAGCCGCCATATCTCGTCAACGCGACGACGGCCATCGCCTGGACCAAGGTCACGTCTACACCGCCATGGTGTAGGGCAACACGCCGGCTTCCTGAAGACCTGCAATCTTCACCGCCGTAGTGTCCTGACCTTTCATCTTCACATCATCGCGCAGCAGCATCACTACTGTCACTCCGCTCCCGCTCCGCATCGACCTCCGCTACGTAGCCACAATAAAGACTGACTCACACATCGACTGACGACTTTCATTTCTCTCTACCGATACGGACCGCTCCCTCAGATGTGTGGACAGAGGATACTGGTATTAGAAAAAAATGAAACAAATATTGTTGGTAGTAGTACCGTACGGGAAATGCATACACCGGAGTACATTACTTCTCTAAAGAGAATATGATTATATATTTAATTTATTTATTAATTTATATATTTATACATGGTTTAGTTATATTAAGTATACCTTTGAACTATTTCAACCAACAACAAAAGAAGAAATCGAACAAATCATTACAAGTATGAAAGGTGGTTCTTCCCCAGGTTTTGATGGGATCACAATACAAACACTGAAATGTATAAAATCACAAGTATCAAAACCATTAACTCATATAATCAATACAAGTTTTCAAACCGGAATATTTCCGTCCATGTACAAACAATCCGTAATCGTACCAATATTTAAAACCGGCAATCCGGAAGAACCAACCAATTACCGTCCTATTTCATTACTATCAAACATTGCAAAAATATTTGAAAAAATTGCTAAAAAAAGAATAACTCATTTCATTAAGATCAATAACATAATTCACAAAAACCAGTTTGGATTCATGGAAAACAAAAGCACAAAAGACGCCATTGCTAAATTATCTAGTACTATACAAGACGCTTTAGACAAATCATTAAAATGTGTTGGTATTTTTGTAGATCTCCAAAAAGCTTTCGACAGTATATCACATGTCAAATTAATACAAAAATTAAAGGTTGTGGGTTTTAATGACAGAGCACTACATTGGCTAAAAAGTTATCTTCACAAAAGAACACAAATTGTAAAAATTAATCACACACCAAGTCTACCACTCACAAGTGATTTTGGGATACCGCAAGGCACTGTTTTGGGACCATTACTTTTTATCATGTACGTAAACGATATTTTTAAACAAAACCTCAGTGGAACCATTATATCTTATGCGGACGACACGATTATCATAATTAAGGGTAGTGACTGGAAAATTGTAAACGAAAATGCAAATAATGACATCCATATCCTAAAAACCTGGTTCGATACAAACCTTCTTACAATCAATGCAAAAAAAACAGTTTATATCCCTTTCTCGATAAATAAATCCAAAACTTATCCCAACATTAATATAACTATACACAACACAAAATGTAACAAAGATGTCTGTAATAATTCATGTACCATATTTATTAAACCATGCAACTGAAATAAAGTACCTGGGTGTAATTGTAGACCAACATATGAAATGGAACAGACACATATGTGAACTGGTTAAACGCATTAGGAAATGTATCTATATATTCATTAGATTAAGAAATATTCTCAAATTAAACAATCTAAAAAAAGTCTATTATGCACTAGTCCAATCACTAATTCAGTATGGAATCATTGGATGGGGAGGTGCATATGAAAAAATTATAAGTCCTGTAAAAGTGGTACAAAAACTAATTATTAAAGTAATTTTAAAAAAACCACTAACATTCCCTTCAGCATCATTGTTCAAAATTTTCGAAGTACCAAAAATTGAAGACCTCTACAAAAAAGATTCAATACTACAAATATTCAAAGAAAATGTAACTAAAAAATTTAAACTCAACTCATCATTAAGGCATAAATTTAACTTCCAAATTCCCCTATTTTCAACACAACAATTATATTTACAAAGGCATAAAATATTTTAATAATCTTCCCGAAGAAATTAAAAAAATAACAGATTTCGTAACATTCAAGAAAAAGGTCAAATTAATCTTTAAAAAAAATCAACAACCATAACAACACCAATCAAAATGTTATAACTTCAATTCCTAGCATATCAAAAATTAACATCACAACATAGTTTATATTTATTGTATATACTAAGTAAAATGTATGTTATAAAAGTGAAAAATAGTAGTTTATATATTATATTTATATATAGTTTATATTTATTGGAAAATGTAAGTAAAATGTGTGTTATAAAAATGAGCTAGCTGTAAAATAACTCCTACGCCAAGCTCAAGAGCTAGTACTCTTCATTGGCGTAGAATTTCAAAAATCATGTATCTTTTCATTAAATAAAAAAAAACAAAAAAGTTCTGAAGGGTTCCATATATAGGTACTCGTAACGGAACTGTAATTCAAGGTACTGCGCATGAGGGCTTTGCATCTATCGTATTGCAGTTTAATGGAAAAAACGGTGCAACAGGAAATGACAGTGACAGAAAATACTCTCATTAAATAGCTGAAGCTCACAACTTCACACATTGCCGTTAGTCTATATACATAATAATATGTCCCACCGACTTACGTAATTAACTTTTATATGTTTGCATCTTCACTATGGATATGGGTTTTGTTACAAAATAAACATTTTTGAACCGCATTCGTCTTTAATTATTGGATTGGTAGTAGTATGACCGAGTAGTATATCCGAGTAGTATTACCGTGTTTTTAATTCGCTGATGGTCGGCTTGGGCAACCACCGCTCCACAGGTTAAAGGGCGACGAAGTGATATGCATATAAAATACATGAACATTTATAAATATATAGATCTCTTTTGCTCTACAAAATGCCTATTGAAGACCTAGGTACGTCGGTTGTTAAAAAAGTATCGGGAATTTTTAATGATTTGTAAATGTATGTATATAGGTTAGTACCTAGTAGTTTGCTGAGGTGTTACCATGTTTGGGAATAAATGCTATTCTGTCAACATAAGTAGAAACACCGTATCCTCCTTGATATTTATAAGGTTATCTCTCTCTCTCTCAGGTTATGTGGGTCCTAGCGATCCGTAATGTAGGAAGGTTCTGCTTTTTTTTTTCCAGAATAAAAAAAGAACAAGAATGTTTGGGAATAAACGAAAACAGGTTTCTACTTGTGAGGTTAAATTGGTTTCAGCAATAAAAGAGTTCATTTCCAAAACAGCCAAAGCCCAGTATAATTTTATAAAGAACATAACAATGTTGCCCTTTTGAGGGGCCGGGTTTCACATCCCCAAAAACATAACAGATTCTGAAACATAACAGATTCATAACAGATTTGACAGGAATATAATTAAGCAGAAAGAAATATCGTACCTGCGGACCATGGATCTTTATCTAATTCTACACTGACACGAACTCCCAATTCACTTGAATATAGCGCGTCGATGAACCGCGGGCCACATTCTCTCGCAATCTCCAGGATGGGAACCAGGAAAGACCCCCAGGAAGGCCAGAGAATGAGGACTCCCCGCCAGGGAGCAGCATCCAAGATCAGCACCAGCGCTCCGGTTGAGCCCACCGGATGAAACACGATTTCCGTCAGCACACCTCATCAGGAAATGAACGCCGAGTGACCATCCGTCACAAATATGAGCAGCAATAACCGTACCAGGTCATAAGGACTCTCCCTCGCAAAGCTTTTCAATATGCCAGTCGCGATTATGTAGGTAATTTACAATACCGTTATTTCGCGGATAAATATCGGTCCCAATGGCGGCGACCAATCACATTAGAAACAGCGTTCCGATCACATCAGAAAGAAGCGTTTGCAAAATGTACATCGCCCGGCTCGCGATTAAAATCGTTTAAAACAATTTGTAACGAAGAGATTATCCCATTTTTTAAATCCAAAACTATCACTAAAGTGACAAGTCGAATCAACACCGGCTTCCCGTACGGTGCGAATTCAAAAAGTAAAAACCAGAGAGAAAAAAAAAGTGTTGCCAATCCATTCCGTGCTGTTCAAATTATCAGGTTAGTGGTCAGGTAAATAATTATATCACAAATTGATAATTATTTACGTGACAATTCCCCCCTTCTCACGAAAATGTTTGGCCCCAAACATGAAATCCACGGTTCCGATGTAAAAAAAAAATAAACAAATAAAAAAATAAAGGTACACTAACTAACTAACTAACTAGAAGATAGGTCCATCAGGTATCTAGAAATTTTACAACAAGTAACCATTAGCAATCATAAACAATAAATCATATAAATCTAGATAGATTGAAAGAACAATGAGAATAGGATGGTACGAGAATAAGGAGTCTACAACACCTTCAGCAACGATGGAGCTGGGTGCTGGCATTACTGGCTGAAGTCCAGACCTGTTATTCTCATGACATCCTAACATCGGGAACATCTTAAAAATAAAGAACACAATCAATGAAAAGAAAAAAAATTATGCACAAAGCATCACTTTTCCTTCAGCAGGAAATTTTGCCATTAAAAAAGAGGCTTCACTTTAGGGTGGTCAACCATCCCTCACTTCACTGAATTTAGGCTATTTATTAATAGCGAAAAGGTAACTATTCTATCTACCTAGGTCCAACAGGTCTAATAGGTTAACATAGAATTTTATTCAACAAAATACAGAACAGACATTAAACCTAGAATGAGGAATATCTTTCACAGATATTTAACTTAGTTTAATTAAGTTTAAAAAAAAGATTTATAACAATGTAGAACCATAAGTATATGAGTAGTACTTGTGTATTAATGAATTAGTTAGACCAAGATTGCAAAACTTGTCTACTAAAAGTGGTTAGATTAGGGTTTACATTTTTTAGAAATACCTATCCGTACAGGTGGTTACAATAGGGTTTACATAATAAGAAATACCTATGTTTCAAAATTAAAAAATTAGATCAGGTTTTACAATACCAAAGATATACCTGTCTACAAGTGGTAACAATGAGTATCAGTAGGAACACAAAGACAAGCGAAACAGAATCTAGAATGTTTAGCTGAATGCATAGGGATTACAATTTAACAAAAAAAACCTAGCTAATAGTAGTGAACCACTATGAAAAAATATATAGAGTACAAGCCATTTTAATAACTAAAACAGTGTACATAGTTTGCACAAGAAAAAGACTGAGATCACACCGTAGACGGAGATCCTTCAAAATATTACTTCGAAAGTAAGCAAAAGGCAAAATTTCTTGAACAGACAATATGTATTGGTGATCGAATATATTGTGATAATCGACACTATCTAAATTGGTGATCAATCAAAACATTTGAATGACACTAGGTACAAAATTGTGTAGAGAAACACTGGTGTTTCAGCAGTAAGACTAATATAAATATTTTACTTATGACTATAAGCTATACAAAAATACGCTCTCCTGTGCTAGAGGTAGAGTATTATATATTCCATGCTGGAATTACTTAATAGGAAAGTATGCCGAAGCAGTACTACCTTTGTTAGAAAGACATAATAATGTTGTTAATAAACTATGACTTAATATTATTCACTTTAAGGAAAGCTAAACCAAACTTAATTGTAACAAATACTAGCTAAATATAATCTATTTATTATATAATAAAATCTATTTATGAAAATATACACATTTTGTATACCAGAAAGTTGCTCAAATCTCTGCTACACAAAGAACTACACTTAAGAATATATTTTGTTCTCTAGTTCCTTGGAGGATCTTTGGTTATAAGGCATGTCGGAGGGACGACAAAATGGAAAGAAAGCTCCACTGAACTAGAGAAAAAAAATGGATTTAGATTTAAAAGTAGGGAACAATACAAAATATCCGTTAACTGACGGAGTAGAGATGCGATACCAATGTGTGCGTGTGTGCATTGCAGTGATAATACTGACAGAAATAATATAGACAGGGTGTCTACTAAAAAAAACGAGAAATACTCATATCCAATCTAATTATATATATCACTTGAGAGAAAAAAAAAGAATAAGTCATGTGAAGGAGAGAGAAAAAAAAATAATGACTTAAGGTTTGGGCGCCACTGATCATCAGATCAGATTCTAGTTGAACGAGGGTAAATAACCGTTTATCATCAATAAACTAGAATATTGCGTTTACTCCGACCACATGCTTTGGAGGTACCAAACTCCAAGACACATAACCTGAACAAACACATAAAGAAACAAATGAAATGGAGTGGAAGGTTGGTAGTCTTACACACCACGACATTGGCTTCCTATAATGTACTTAAAGTAATAATTAGTCTAAACGAACGATATCCTTGACGTGAAAATTTCCTACTATTTTTCCTTTCATATCTGCCAAAGTATAAATTAAATCAGAGACTTTACCCTTTATGACATTGCGAACAAATCTAGGTGCCAATTTATGAGAGAAATAATCTGGTCCACTGGATTGAACAAAATTTTTCCTCCAAATGACGTCTCCAACATCATAAATAACCGACTTACGACGCAAGTTGTAGTGTTGGGCATTCTTTTTAAAAGCTTGTAGTAATGCATTAGAAACTTGCTCATAAATTGGAGCTAACTCTTCCAATTTTTTAGCAAATTCACTTCTAGATTGTTTTAGGGTAGTGTCTGCGACACCAGAAGAAATATTTATTTCATGAAATTTTCCGTCAATGATTTGTTCTCTTCCGTGCATGAGGAAAAAAGGCGTGAAACCTGTTGCGAAATTAACCGTATTATTCAAGGCTGACTGAATCTGAGGCAGAAATCTGGACCAATTACGATGGTCAGACTCGGTCAAGATAGACAAGGCAGTCCCGATAGTTTGGTTATACCGCTCAACTACATTGTTTTGCGGGGTGTAATAAGCGTTATAAAAAGGCATGGGAACATTATAATCTGATAACAATTGTTTAAATTCTTTTGAGACAAATTGTTTCCCGTTATCACATATAAAAGTTTACGGAACACCGTGTACCAAGAAAATATATTGTTCTACATTTTTAACAATGCTTTTAGCAGTAGCATTTCTGAGCGGAAAAATCCAAGTATATTTCGAAAAAACGTCAACAACCGATAAAATGTACATAAATCCCGCGTAACTACGTGGAAGAGGACCAACAAGGTCGATAGACAACATTTGCATCGGTCTGTTGACTAATTTTGGATTCGTAGAAATGCCAGCCGGCGCAGATGTATTTATTTTATGTGCCTTGCACGTTTTACATTTATTAACAAACTTTTTGACATCATTATACATACCCGGCCAAAAATAACGGAGTTGAACTTTCTTATATGTTCTGAATACACCTGGGTGGCAAGAGCTAATAGACTCGTGTTCTTTACTTAAAATAGCGTTACGGTCCTTAAAAGGAACTACCAGCTTCCAAGCTGTATCCTCCTGTAGAGCGAAACGGGACTTAGAGTGACGAAATAAACAATTATCCTTAATTTGAAAATTATTAAAACGTTGAGGATTATTTTTACAATTAGTAAATAAGTTATTGTACCAATTATCCGTGCTAGTAGGAAGGTTGTCAATGGCTCCAATAGTTAAATCGTCTTTACGCGAAAGAGCGTCGGGTACAGTATTAAATTTACCCTTCCTGTGGACTACGTCAAAAGAAAATTGAGAAAGGCGGGTAGACCAACGTGCAAGTCTGCCTGTCGGATTTGATAAAGACACTAGCCATTGCAAACTGGAGTGGTCAGTTACTACTGTGAAGTGAACTCCCTCTATGTAGGGCCTGAAGTGATTCACCGAATCTAACACCGCTAAGAGTTCGCGCTCCGTCACGCCGTAGTTTCGCTCGTGAATGTTCAAACACCTAGAAAAAAAAGAAACCGGGTGTTCTTCTCCTTCAAAGACCTGTGTGAGCACTCCGCCTATCCCAACGTTGCTCGCGTCACAGTGTATGGTAAAAGGAAGTGAAAAATCAGGACAATTGATAACTGGCGCAGAAGTTAATGCCTTTTTTAATTTTTTAAAAGAGTCTTCAGCCTCTGAAGACCAAGAGAAATTACTCACCCCCTTTCTTGAGCCAGTGAGTCTTGTTAAAGGGGCCGCTATTGTGGAAAAATTCTTGATGAAACGTCTATAATATCCACAAAGTCCAATAAATGCTTTTAACTGTTTAGAATTCCTAGGAGTGGGGTAAGTTCGAATAGACTCTAGCTTGACTGGATCTGTGCGAAGACCCTTTGCATCAACAATATAACCCAGATACTTCAACTCGTCCTTACAAAACTCACATTTTTTGAGATTAATTGTTAAACCTGCTTCTTTAATACGTGTGAAAACTTTATTTAACAATTCTAAATGTGACTCAAAATCTTCTGAAATAATAATTAAATCATCCAGGTAGCAGAAAACGTTTTCATCGAACTCTGGACCAAAAAGAGCATCAACAAGACGCTGTAATTCACTAGGTGCATTTTTCAGACCAAATGGCATCCTAACAAATTCAAAAAGTCCATGACCTGGTACAACAAAAGCCGTTTTAGAACAAGAGTCCTTATGTAAAGGTATCTGCCAAAAACTTTTCGATAAATCAATAGAGGTTATAAAGCGTGCACCACGTAGCTTGTCTAAAATGCGCGAAATATACGGCAAGGGGTACGAATCCCTTGTCGTGACGCTGTTAAGTTTCCTAGAGTCCAAGCAGAACCTTGCAGAACCATCCTTCTTAGGCACGATCAAAACCGGATTCGACCAAGCCGAACGCGAACGGCGAACAACACCTAAATCTAACATTTCCTTAAGTTGTGATTCAAGTTGTTGCTGACGAGTTTGAGACAAAGGGTAATACCGTTGCTTAATGGGATCTCCTGTTGTATTAATTTTATGCTGCACTAAATGAGTACGACCCAGTCCACATTTTTCAAACGAAATTGACTTAAATTTATCAATTACATTATTTAGCCTATGATTGTCTTGAGGGGACAGTAGGGAAGCTGATGTGATCTTGCGAATTTCACTTAAAGTATTCTCAACATCACGTCCACTGTTGGCCTTTGAAAACAATTGAGGAGCGATGTCAAATTGTTTCCAAAAGTCGACTCCCAAAACAATCACGGGAGAAAGAGACGGAATTACAAAAAAAATTATATATTTCTTAATACTATTAAAAGTAACTAGTACCCGCATAGTACCAATTACATCTTGATGTTTACCATCCGCGGTGGTAACGTAAGAATCAAGCTTATCTAACTTAAAACCTAAACTTAAGAAAAACCTATACAGTGAACCACCAAAACAACTCACACTAGCTCCGCTATCCAAAAGAGCTGAAAAAACTAAATTGTTAATTGCAATATTAACATGAGGTCTAATATCTTGACCGCTGGTCATCATCGGCATGAATGCGTCCATGTCATGGTCGATGGGACTGGTACTCGAGTTTGAAACTATCGGTGGTCTCCTAGCATCCTCGCTAGCAGAATGTGGGGGACCCCCGTCTAGTTTTTTGAATTATGTCGTTCAGGATTAGCTTGTCGCTTGGTATGATTCTTCTGAGAATCAAACTTCCATTTTCTACAAAACGGCTTGGAATGACCTTTTATATTACAATAAGCGCAAAGTAATTTATTTCTATAAAATTGTGCAGAAGGTGAAGAAGAAGAAGAAGAGGAAGAAGGTGCAGCATTATTATTCAACGGAACGGATGACGGTTTATTCTTGTCTTTGACCGAATTTGCTTCATCGTCGGAAATAGCTAAACTTTTTTCAAATCGCTTACAAACACTAATTAAGGAATTTAAATTTTTATCCTCAAAATAAGCAATAACAAGAGCATATTTCGGCAATAGGCTATTGCACACTAAATCCACAATTTGTTCTTCCGGAAGTTGAACGTTTAATCTTAAATTAGCTAATTGCACGTCTTCAACATAATCAACTACGCTTTGATTATACTTCTGTTTCATAGAGAAGAGAGCTTTTAAAGCTTCGGTTTGGTTAGCGATTGGATCAAAACGAGATAAAATTAGTTTTTTCAGTTCTAGCCAAGTTAAATTATCTTTATAAATGGTACGATACCATAGCAATGCTCTTCCCTCCAAAAGGTCAGCAAACGAAGTGACAACAAGCGGCAACTCAATATGACGACACCTAGATAACTCCTCCACACGTTGTATAAAGTCACGGATGTCTGAAGATCCGTTAAACTTAACACCCCAGCTATGTACGGAAGGATTTGTAGTTATATTCTGATAATAATTATTAGTTATGATGGTATTTGTATTAGGACTTTCATCACTGCTTGTTTCTTGTTGAGAAGAAGTACCACTAGATTGTTTAAGGTTCCTGTTGTAAATTCGCGCTTGCTCTCTCATGGCGGACAAAGTGGGTTCTGGAGTAATATTAACGTCAGAAAGCATCTGAATCATTTCCTCTTTTGAGGCCCCGTTGATGTTAGACAACGACATTTTGTCAAATGGAATTTATTTATGTAAAAAAAACGAAGAAAAAATTCCAAATGATTCCATATAAAATAGTTAATATTTATGAAATAAACCGAATAACACTATATTAAGTCCGGAAAATTGTTTATAAAGTTATTACGATAACACAATCGAAGTATAATAATGACATCCGACACATGTCAACAAAAATCGCTCTCAGCTGATCTGTAATAACAACTGACATAACCATAGACAAACTTGCCAGCCTACAAAAATGTCCCGAAAATATTATCCGAAAAAAAAGAACGAAGTTGTTTTAGAAGGTATATTTATGTTTACGTTACACAAAATTTGAGAGCGAACGAAGCTCAACCGGAAACCAATACAAATTAAAGCAAAGCAAAAAAATGACATAATAATATGCACAAAATTTCAAACTACCGCGAAATATTTCATATAATCCATTATAACATTTATAACGCATCTACACACACACACTGGTACCATTATAACAGTATGAAGATATTAATGAATAATACATATCCAACCTTGAAAATTCGGAAAAAGAAGCAGAAACTTAAAACATAACAGACCGTTAGAATATACGGGCACCAAAAGCAGAATATTCAACTTAAAACGTTGGGAGCGCCAAATATAAGGTTATCTCTCTCTCTCTCAGGTTATGTGGGTCCTAGCGATCCGTAATGTAGGAAGGTTCTGCTTTTTTTTTTCCAGAATAAAAAAAGAACAAGAATGTTTGGGAATAAACGAAAACAGGTTTCTACTTGTGAGGTTAAATTGGTTTCAGCAATAAAAGAGTTCATTTCCAAAACAGCCAAAGCCCAGTATAATTTTATAAAGAACATAACAATGTTGCCCTTTTGAGGGGCCGGGTTTCACATCCCCAAAAACATAACAGATTCTGAAACATAACAGATTCATAACAGATTTGACAGGAATATAATTAAGCAGAAAGAAATATCGTACCTGCGGACCATGGATCTTTATCTAATTCTACACTGACACGAACTCCCAATTCACTTGAATATAGCGCGTCGATGAACCGCGGGCCACATTCTCTCGCAATCTCCAGGATGGGAACCAGGAAAGACCCCCAGGAAGGCCAGAGAATGAGGACTCCCCGCCAGGGAGCAGCATCCAAGATCAGCACCAGCGCTCCGGTTGAGCCCACCGGATGAAACACGATTTCCGTCAGCACACCTCATCAGGAAATGAACGCCGAGTGACCATCCGTCACAAATATGAGCAGCAATAACCGTACCAGGTCATAAGGACTCTCCCTCGCAAAGCTTTTCAATATGCCAGTCGCGATTATGTAGGTAATTTACAATACCGTTATTTCGCGGATAAATATCGGTCCCAATGGCGGCGACCAATCACATTAGAAACAGCGTTCCGATCACATCAGAAAGAAGCGTTTGCAAAATGTACATCGCCCGGCTCGCGATTAAAATCGTTTAAAACAATTTGTAACGAAGAGATTATCCCATTTTTTAAATCCAAAACTATCACTAAAGTGACAAGTCGAATCAACACCGGCTTCCCGTACGGTGCGAATTCAAAAAGTAAAAACCAGAGAGAAAAAAAAAGTGTTGCCAATCCATTCCGTGCTGTTCAAATTATCAGGTTAGTGGTCAGGTAAATAATTATATCACAAATTGATAATTATTTACGTGACATATTGTCAAGAAAGACACTGTGGGTCGACCCATGGCGGCAGTATCGAAAAGATAAATTAAAGAGTCATATAGAATACAATTCCACTGTCTGGTCCCCAAATTATGAGGTTCATTCACATGCGATTGAAAGAATCTAAAATAAATTTTTAAGATATGTAAATTTTAAAATGGACATTCCTAGTGAATGCCTAAATTACGACAACCTAATTCGTTCATTAAATTTAATAAAATTATCTGATCGTAGAATCATTTCCGATTTAACCTGTTTGTATAAAATCATTAATTCAATGTTTGACACCCTTGATTTATTATATGTAATCTCTTTTCACACTCCAGGCAGGTCAGTCACAAGACAGTACCTAGCATATTATTGTAGCAATTCTAAGTCAACATGCCAATATTACACTCCTATGCGACGGATCAGCTTGGAAACAAATACTCCGATGTTGTTGATATATTTAATACATCAATTGTAATATATAAGCATACCTTATTGAAGTTTTTTTCATCAAGTAGGGAAATGTGTTGATGAAACTGTTTGAATTGACTAGCGTATTGGTGGTGTTTTGTCGGCTGAAGGAGAGAAGCTATTTTTGTATTTTTTTTTTATTTTTTTTTAATTTTTTTTTTATATTTTGTGCCTGCATACTGTGTGGATCAAATTCAATAGTATTTTTGCTTTATATTTGTTTATGTGCAAGTGTTGTAAACAGTCATTTCCTGCACTATTTACTAGTATAATTTCGTAAATATTGTTAAGTGTATATATGTATGTAAAAGCCTAAATGGGCGTGAATAAAAAAAAAAAAGATTAGTTGCAGTTAGGATCTACATATACAGTTATTCATAGCATTTTTTTTTTTACATTAGCTCCACACAGGAGGCACCGAGGAAAACAATTTCCCTAGGGGCCTATGTCATCTTTGAGGATGCTGTGTGGAGGGTTTTTTAAGGGAAAGGAAGAAGAAGAAGTATGGGAAGGAAAAAGGTATGAGGGGTGGGTAGGAATCTGGGGTCTGTGTGGCCAGGAGTGACGGACGTATGAATCTATTCCTCACACTGCGGTGCAAGGGTCGGGAGAATCCGGCTGGAGGGGTCAAAAGGTCTCCCTCAATCAGTATCCTCCGATCCAGCCCGCCACGCAGTGGTTGGGCAAACGTATCCGCCACCAAGACCTAGACAAACCTCATCCTCATCTCAAGTCACCAAACGTAGCGAACCACTTGGGGTGACCTGTGGCAGGGGTATTGGTTATCCAATAAATGGTTCCCGGGGCGGCGGTACCCATACCCGACTCCCAAATTGAGAATCTAGCATCTAGTTTATGGATAAATAATAGTTGTGATAAATAGAAAGGTATATTTTTCTATGGACCACTCGCCACTCGTATGAATAATATTATCGTATTATTTTTTGTCTCAAAACAAAGTTTGTGAAATAATTTTTTTTTAATATTTCTGTTATTTTAAATTTCGAGGGTTTGGATAGTCTGATTATCAATATGTTATATTAATACACATGCCCCTGAAGTATGATAAAATTGTCAGCTGTATTCATTGTTTAGTTTGTCTGTGGCAGTAGCTAAGGTTAGACGTATTTTTTATGAGCTCGGCGTTTTTGTTTTTTTTTTAAATGGATCAAAAAATTTGTGTCAAATTTTGCGTAAAAAATTAAATAAAATGTAACAAAGTGTGTGAAATGTTAACAAAGACCTATGGTGAGTCTGCTATGAGTAAAATAACGGTTTACTAATGGTATAAGCGTTTCCAAGATGGCCGTGAAGACGTTGAAGGTGACGAACGCCCCGGATGCCCCAGCACAACGACAACCGATGAAAATGTGGAAAAAGTGAAAGAAATGGTTGAACGATCACCGAATCACAATCAAATGCTGATTGAACCTTAGTTTTAACGTCATATCCGTAAACCCATGTTTGGTCACCCATACATGGGTTTATGGAACACGTTTCAGTAATTCTGCATAGTCGTTAACTTGATTTAGTGACCCCTGAGCAACTTGCATTCGCCTCTGTTTTTGTTCAAAATTCAACAATTTTGGAACAAATTTTGCTGCCACGCATTTCATACCCAAAACATTCGCAAAAATTTCATGTCATGAGCCAATCGATATGCCAACATCATCGGTGACTTCTCTGATTATGATTCAGCGATCGTTCATAACCATTTATTTGACTTTTACCACGTTTTCATCGATTTTTGATGTGCTGGGGCGTCCGGGCATTATCCCAACAACGACGTATATCGTATCAAATGAATTGACGCTCCTAGGAAAAAAAACAGTGAATTTCTTCGTGGTAAGTGCATTTAGAAGTTAATATAAACATTTAAATATATTTCAGCTGAAGTAGATCTGGGGATAAATCCAAACTTATAACACAAAATAAATCAACGTTACCCGGCCACAAGTAGGCCATTCGAAGAAATACGCAGCCGGTGCATCGAAGCCAGGACAACTAGTATTGCTGCGTGGGAAAAACACAACCTGTTGGTTATATCATGTCACAGTAAAGAAGACATGGTTGCATAACATTTCTAAAGTCGCTCATAAAAAAATGTCTCACTCTAAAATCACTTGTTTAGACTTAACTTCTATGATAAATAGTAATGGGCCCAATACCGTGCCTTGTGGTACACGAAATAATATGCACCTGGTTTCCAATTGGTTCATTGCTTTCTTCAATCATAAAATCGGTTGAAATGGCATATCTTTAGTGACCGGAGTAGAAACCTTCCAATTCCTTACCTCCTTCCCCTTCTGACTTTCTTCAGCCGCCCAGTGAATAAAATATATATTCGTAACAACAGTAACTTCAAATTATGCATATCATATGTAATAGTAGGTACCATAGGATTGCAACCACAAAAACGCTCCATTGCGAAAATAACTTTTTTTATAAACTGATTAAAAAGTTTGGGTTTTCCACTAAATCCTTTTGCTAAACAACAGAAACCGTTGAATATTCTTTACCACATTTTTTTTGGTAAGGAATAGAGACTTAGATAAAGACAGGGTTGCTCATCACTGCACTAAAGGTTGTCGCATACAAATCACTAGGTCTTACATTAACCCCACACAGGAGGCCCTGGCGAAAATAATTTCCCTCAGGGCCTATCTTATCTTTAGGGATGCTGCTTGGAGTTTTTAAAGAAAGGAAAGAAAGGAAGGAGATGAAGGGAATGAAAAAAGTATAAGGGTTGGGTAAGAATCAGGGGTCAAAGTGTCCAAGAGAGACGGACGTATGAATCCATGACATGATGTTGCGCGCCACGCAGCTGGTGAGCAGGAGCATCCGCCGCCAGGACCTGAGCACACCTCACCTGATGAACCCGGGCACCCGTGATAAGTCACATAATGTAGGCATATACCAGAGGTGTTGGTTATCCAGTAAACGATTCCCGAGGCGGCGCTACCCATACCTTCCTCTTCAAATAAAAAGTTCCTCAATATAGTCCCAGAAAGAGTTTGTACGAACGTCATCGACGATCGTCATCTGCTTTCTCATATGTCTTTCATGAAAACGAAAAAAAAAACAAAAAATGGTAGAACGATGACGTCATAATATGACATATAGCTGGTCCACGGCATGCGTTGCAATGCCAAATACATTATTTCTCCCTGAATCACCTTTCCCGTGCGTCCCCGTTCCACTCCCGAATACCCCTTTCTAGCTAGCTTTATAAATTATAGCCTATGTCACCCGGAGATAGTGCAGTTTCCCAACAGTGAAAGAATTTTTCAAATCGGTTCAGTAGTTTCAGAGCCTATTCAATGCAAACGTACAATTAATCAAATATTTCCTCTTTATAATATTGGCATATATTATTATATCGATAATGGATAGCGATCGCTACGCGACTACCTCAATCTCTCTAGTTTGTACCAAGACTGAAATGAGGGGATGTGTATATTAAGTATATTAGACGGCCGGCGAAGTCCAGCGGTAAGGCTCTTGACTCGCACTGCGAAGGTCGCGGGATCAAATCCCGGCGTGGCAAATAAATTTTATTTGATAAATTTGTGTTATTTCACAAATTATTCATTTAAAAAAATAAATAGTATATTTGCGGCACGTTCCGGGGTGGAAGATACTCTCAGTATCGTCCTAGTGTAAGACCACCATTCAGAAATTAAATGTTGCTTGAAATGGCTTTAGCCGTGTGTGGTGACCAGATATGAATAGCCAGGTACTTCCCCACCTTCCTCTTTCCTATCTCCTTCACCTCCCCACTACCTTCAGCCTCACAACATACCCCAATTGGGGATGCCATTGTCCCACTGGCTCCAGACGGGAGCAGTTGGAACTCTTGTGCGGTATAGCCACTGGTTGTTTTCCAAGAATAATAATTATAATAATTACGCATGAAAAAACGTAATTTTAGTGAATCACAATGATGTTAAGATTTAAGTACACGTGGCGTGAATTCCAGTGTAATAAAGTACTGTATTATTATAAAACCGAAGTGTCTGCTTGAGAACACTCAGCGATCCTTGCTACGGTTATATTTTCGGCTTTTCCCGCATAAAGTATCATCGAGGGGGAAGAGAATAAGGCTTTTAAGCTGTCAATATTTGGGAGCTCTGGGCGAAGTATACTGTAACGTTTTACATTTTACACAGTAAAAAAATTCACAAGAGCCCTTGGTATTTGACAGACGAATCGGTGCCATTCTTACGTCTGAAACCTGATGAATTGATTGCTGAAATGTAGATTTTAAATGAAAATTGTGTGGGGTGTTTACAAAAATGCGTCTTTCTCTGAAAACTAAAAATGAAAGTATTGTAACCTTCCATGCAAGTAAGAAAAAAATATAATAAATGTTTTCACCATAACGACCCAATTAGTAGATAAAACAAAGTTGTTTTTGTTGTTTATTTTTGGAGTGTTATGCCGTGTTGCGCTACCTCCTTCTTTAGGCAACGTTTTGGACATCGTTACAGTGTCCATCATCAGGGCAGATATTATGTTAATGTTAGTGGTGAAATGTGTGCTTATGTACTTGGAAGCGATACCGTGTCGCCAGCTCCATTCCACTACAAGCTGGTATTACCGTATACTTCACAATGTTTTTTTGCATTTAGCTTTGGTGTAGCCGTCAATTACCGGATACCAAGCACTATTGAGCTTAGCTCCGTCGTCTCTATTTATATTAATGGGGTTTATGTAGATTTCAATTGCCTCCGTAATCAGGTGTGCTCTACGGGTTTTGGGTCTTCCCAGGACTTCAGGAACAAATCCAAAATAATGGCCGGTTTCGATAAAGTGCTCGGCAATTGCCGATTTGTCAGGGTGGCCGAGTTTACAAGCACGAAAGTGTTCCGATATCCTTTTGGAGATTGTCCGCTCTGTCAATCCGGAAGAGCTGAGTTTATACGCTCCATCTGTTTCCAGAGGAAACTTGGTCTTTGCGGACCTCATTAGGTCTTGTATTTTGGTTGCAGTTCTGAAGACAGTCTTGATGCTTTCTTTCCTCAACAGTCTGGCAATTCTGTCTGTCACATTGTGGACATAAGGTAAGAAAGTCTACAATAACTAAGGTCTAACCCTTGTCAGATGCCAACTTGAATATAACTCTACGTTATGGACTCCCTTTTACAACATTCATTCAGACAACATTGAAAGATTCAACGGAAGTTTCTAAGGTTTATAAACTATAAATTGCATATTCCTATACTAAACATTGATTACAATTACCTCCTGGATAAAACGTCTCTATTGAAACTTTCAGAAAGAAGAATAAGCAGAGATTTAATACTATTACATAAAATACTGCATTACAAAATTGACTGTCTTGAATTACTTCAATTTATCAATAACCATGTTCCCCAAAAATCATGTAAACATTTATTACCCTTCTACTTCAATAACACCAGGACACTAGCTTACCAAAATTCTCCATTTCCGAGACTTCACAGTCTCGGAAATAAATATTCTAATCTAGGTGATATATTTCATCTTAAAACTAATCAGTATAAATGTTGTATTTTCCATCACTTTTATTATTCTAGGCACAAATAGATTTACATAATTTCTTCAATTTTTGTTTATATTGAATATTTTTATTTTTTATAGATAACACATATTAAAATCAACAAACAAGTCCTGCTAAGCCAATTGAATTGGCTTGTCGACAGGTGCTATATACATATTTTAGTTAAATATAGATTTTTTACATTTAAAATGAGACTTCTTAACATTTTTACATAACATGTATTATTATTTGTTTTGTTGTTTCATTGAATTGTGTATTTTGTTTTCACATTGTATTATATTTTTTTCATAGTTTGTTACTCAACTTATAAAATATAATGTAAAAGCCCATCAGGGCGTGTAATAAATAAATAAATATGCTTATTAAAAGATATACATAAGTTCTTTTTTCTCAATGACTGTTTATTGACATATCGTTATTTATTAAGAAGCTAGGTTTCGTCTGCGGAGCTCTAGCATTACGATGACTGCACACCTGCCTTCGGCAAATCTCGTAAATGAGAGCATGTAACCCGAGGAGCCCATAGACAACTAAAGCAATGTGAGAACTAATCATAAAGTAATTATGATACATACAATAACAGAGAAGGCACAGCATTTTTCTTTCCATGATAGGCGTTGGAAATGCGCAAGGTTGCACTAATGAATGAATTTAATAAATTATTCACAATAAAACGAAAATAATATTTTTTTAACATTAGCTCCACACAGTGGGCCTTTAGGAAAATAATTCCCCTCAGGGACTTTGTCGTTTTTAGCGATGCTGTGTGGAGGGTATTTTTAGGAAAGGAAGAGGAGGAAGTTCTGAGAAGGAAAAAGGTATAAGGGGTGGGTAGAAATCTGGGGGTCCGTGTGTCCAGGAGTAACGGACGTATTTTCTCACCCGGCATGCCGCTTAAAGTCTCGAAAACCCTTCTGGACGGAAGGAGAAAGACTCCTTCGAACACCTCTCACCCCAGAAGATAGGTGGAAGCTTGAGTGGCAATCAGCCAACGTCAAAAATGCCGATCTCATGCAAGACCCCACTGAGAGACAGCCTGGGTTCTCATTGCCTCGCAAACTCTGGACTGCCATCAATAGAATAAGGTGCTCCCATAGCCGTTGTGCTCACATGATGCATAGATGGGGCCTTAAAGAGTCGGCGACGTGTGAATGCGGTGCGGTGCAGACCACCGAACATGTGGTCAACGAATGCCCGCTCCATTCATTCCCCGGCAGGATTTATGAGGTCCACAGGGCAACGCCTGAGGCCCTAGACTGGCTCGCAGTCCTAGATGTCCCCCTCTGACCCCCCACCATACGAAAGAAAAAACGGACGTATTTTGATGAAGGTGAAGGTAATTCCGAGAGAGTACGGCTGGAGAAGTCCAAGGGACTCCCTCAACCATTCTCTCTCGATCCGGCCTGCCAAGCAGCTGGTGGGCAGAAGCATCTGCCGTCAAGACCCGGATAACCCTCACCCCATGAACCTGAGCACCCCTGCTTAGTCACCAAACGTTGCAAATCACTTGGAGTGACAATGGCAGAGGTGTTGGCTGTCCAATTAATGGTTCCCGGGGCGTCAGTACCCATACCCGCCTCCCAAATTGAGATGGAGATACAATGATCAATTTCCGGTGAAACCGGATGGTTAGGGACCCCGAAAACTGTATTGAAAACTATACGTTTTAAGATATTCACGGCAGTATTTTCGTTATTTGTTTGTTGGGGTGTTATGCCGTGTTGCGCTACCTCCTTCTTTAGCCAACGTTTCGGGCAGCGTTGCAGTGTCCATCATCAGGGCAGATGACCGGATCACATCACATCTACCGGATACACTAGATACTACGGATACCGGACACACTAGACGGACAGTGCAACGCTGTCCGAAACGTTGGCTAAAGGAAGAGGTAGCGCAACACGGCATAACACCCCAAAAACAAAAAACGAAAATGTATTGAAAACTTTCATAAATTTAAAAAATTCATAAGTAGAACATAATCTAGGCACCACATCGAAATTTCCGAAACTTTTCACGTAAGAAACACTCGTCAGTTTCTTATACTTTTTAATTTTGGAGGTGGGCGTGGTTACCCGCCCCGGGAACCATTTATTGGATACCCAACACCACAGCCTAGGTCATCTCAAGTAGTTCGCTTCTTTTGGTAACTTAGCAGAAGTGCCCGGGTTCATGGGATGAGGTTTGTCTAGGTCTTGGCGGCCAATGCGTTCCCCACCTACTGCGCGCGGGTCGGATCGGAAGAGATTCCTACCCACCCCTCACATATTTTCCTCCCAATAGCTTCTTCTTCTTCCTTCCCTAAAAGCACACTCCACACAGCATCCCCAAAGATGACGTAGGCCCTCAGGGCCTCCAATGTTAAAAAAAATGCACAAATCCAATTGTTAAGCTTTTTCATATAAGCTTCATCTGAATTTAAACTCCTTCATCTTAATATTAATGTTCGCGCGTTTTTATATGGGATTGATTGGGTATTGCATTCGCAGACTTGGTGGATAGATATGTCAAAATCCTGAATTTATCCCACCTACCTAATCTTTCCTCCCCAAATGTCACCATAAAAATTGTTGCAAGAAATACTCAACTTTGGAGAGGTGACAGTGTGCTTTGCTGCTCAGAACAAAATTACATCTCAGACAGGGCGCATGTATCGTAACCTCTTGTTATAAGAATATTGCGAATTTTAAACAGTGAAAAGTGTACACCAAAACTGGAGATCAGTGAGGCCCCATCTGCAACGGTGACTCCTATTTTCCTTATTCCGATCTGTGCTTATCTAATTTTCCAAAAGCACAGATTTGAACTATCGACTGACTATCCATCAGGTTTTGCGAGTGTATGCTATTTAATCATCCCATATAACTTAGCGATTTCACGTAGTTTCGGGACTGGTCCTTCGAGGGCTGCGTGGGCTTTGCTCTGCAGCATTTATCGCCAACTAACAGTGGAACCAATTAGGTCCTTACATATGAAATTGGCGTTTTGTATGGGAGGAACATGAAGTAGATTTTTTTTTAATATAATATATTTATTTAATCAAAGTATGTACCATTGCTATCTATGCACTTTTGCCATTTCATAGGTAGTTCATCGATCCCTTTACTAAAAAAACCATTCGGACGGGAATCAATAAAATCTTTGAAGGCGGTTTGGACTGCCCCATCGGAGTTGAATTTTTTCCCTTGCAAGAAGTTATCCAAATTTCGAAAAAAACGGTAATCCGTTGGTGCAAGGTTCGGAGAGTACGGTGGATGTCTTAGACATTCCAATTGAAGCTCCTCTAATTTGGTAGCCGTCTGTTGTGCAGTGTGTGGTCTAGAGTTCTAACGCGCGTTTGTTGATTTGCTTCATTCAATTCGTGAGGTACCCACCTTTCAAGCTTTTTCACCTTCCCAATTTGCTTCAAGTGGATTAAAATAGTTTTATCACTAACACCGCAGCCTGCAGCTAACTCGGACGTGGTTTGCGATGGATCCGCTTCCACAATAGCCTTCAATTCTTCATTATCAACTTTGGTCTCCGGCCGTCCACGGGACTTGTTCTGCAGGTCGAAATTTCCAGAACGAAAACGTTGGAACCAAAAACGCACTGTGTTTTCTTTTGCGGCACCTTCGCCATATACATCATTAATCCTTCGAGCCATTTCTGCAGCACTGGTGCAACGGTGGAACTCGACTCGTAAATAACGCGATATTTCAAGTTTTCCACTTTGTAAACTACGTGGGGCAAAGAAAAAAAAAACAATTAAGGAAAAAACATATGAATTATAATTTTCAAAACACAAATACATGAGTAAATAGCTGTATAAATTTGAATTTGGAATTCCTAACCAAAGAGAAGATATTTGAGATTAAAGTTGCCAGTACGGCAAAACGCCAATTTCATACATAAGGACCTAATATATAAAACGAGAACGGCTGGACCGATTTTAATGATCAATGATTTGTTGGATTTGTCTTCGCCTCATATAGTAGAATAGCTATTAAAACATGGGAAAAATTAACGAAAAAAAAAGTGATGAAGAAAATTCTTTTCCTCATACATTTTGTATTGAACGATTTCTCATCTTTTGAAAGAGCTGCAGGCATATTATAAGTATAATATTAAAAACTGAGTGAATTCCAAAAATTCAAAAATGGCAAATGTCAATGCGCTGATTGTTTTGTTTTTGTTCTTAAACATACTCGTATAATGCTGCCCCTCTTTCTTACACACTAAATGTCAACACTTGAAAATGAGACAAACGGTGGATGTATGTCTGCACCAAAGATTGAAGAATATTGAAGAATATCTTTGGTCTGCACACAGAGATAAGAGAAGAAAAATAAAATAATTATACTAAATCTCCCTCACATGTGTAAAGAAAATTATACGCAATTCCCGTAAGTAAGTTAAATGGTAAGAAAATCACATAAAATATAAATCCGTACACAACGCCATCTCTTTTACTAACAAAAACAAATCACGGACAGTTTCGGACAGCGAAAGGTTTCGGACAGCGATAAAGCAGGAGGTAGGTAGCGCAACACGGCATAACACCCCAAAAAAAAAAAACAAAAATATTTTAAAAATCGAATCGACGACGTCCACATTCTCGTTTTGTTTAGGTACTATATATTTGTTTTGGTCCATTGTTCTAAATTCGACAAAATATGTATCTTCTTTACACGAACAGACAGCTCTGGAAAATAATCGAATTCCCAGAGCAGAATTCCTTCGAACAGGACCTCTTAAAATATCTGGGTCACCTTGTTATCGAAGGTTTCGAGGGTTCTGGCTATGCGATATATCAAGTCAGGGATCGTTTCCGTTGAGATAGTAGGACTGTTCTCTTAGAAATTGATATTTTATGAAGTCGTGTATTACGGGAATCGCCTTCGTAGGCTAAGGGCCGGTTTTATAAATGAAGTACCAAATTTCAGTTATGTAACGAACCGTTTTTCGTTCGTTATCTTATTTAACGTATTATAAAGAAATGTGCATTACTAGCGGTCATCGGTTACATTTAGTCCGAAATTTTTATTACTTAGATCACTCTCCGTATGCAAGTAGTGCATTGATATACGGATGCGTCGACTTGGAGATTCCTGTAAAATCGCCAGCTGCTTGCAGCATTGATCCCAGAATTTAGAAATATAGTTTTTATAATAACTTATTTATTTATATTAAGTTTAATTTGTAGAACCCCATTTTCATTTTAATTTCTAATATTATTATCCAATTTGTAAATAATAATCTTATTATTCAATTTAATTTTTTTTTATTTATAAACAAGCTCTTCTACGTAATTATTAATTATTATTACGCGTGACAGCTATTTCGCCTTCTGAAGGCATTATCAAACTAGGCGAAACAGCTGTCACGCGTAATAATAATTACATAGCAGAAATTGTTAAAAAATAAACTGTTTTTATAAATTGAATAATAATATTATTGAATTTATAAAAGCAATAAAGCTGGGCCGGCGTTACTGACTGATTTCGATAATAAATAAATAACCGAGCTCCGAGAATGACTTCCCTCTTAAAATTATCAAAAAACGTCAGCAAAGGAATCGTCATCCATTTAACTGGCGAAAATCGGTCCGTAAAGCATTAACCGCTACATAACTACTTCTACTATCCCAAATAAATTTTAACATCCCATCTAAAAGAACTCGCCACACCAACCTTTTTTACACAACCAGTAATAATACGAACGCTGCAGCCAACTCCCCCATTTCCCGCATCCTTCAAAGTTTCAACTCTATTCAAAAAACCACAAATACCGATATATTTTTCGATTCCCTCCCTCTATTTAAGAAAAACATTTTTAGCACACTGAATTCGCACACATAACACACACATCCACACACATACAAACACTCTCACACACCCCTCTCCTTCAATAAGTTAGTAACTTAATTTAGGTATAATGTATTATTTATCACACAAAAATATAAGTATATAACAGCGACATGTCATTGGTACCAATTATTGTATTAATTCTATAACTTTGTAAATATTTCCCATTATGTAATAATGTACTGTTTTTTTCTGCAAAAATAAAAAATAAAATAAAATAAATAACCGACCGGTAGCCTTGCAAATGTACATAAAATGGTAAAATCAAGCGGTAGACCAAATATTAGTTAAAAATGGTATCAAGCGTGACGAACGGATGGTTATAAAACCGGCCCTAAGCGGGTTAAAAAATCACATTTCAATTAGGGGGTCCAAGATGTAAGATGGATATTGTGAATGATAAAATTAAGATTTAAATTAAGAATAATCTGCGTAATGGGGCAATCATTATTTGACCATCGAATTAACAATTGAACAACGAAAAAACAATTTTGTTCTCTGAAAACACATGTATGTAGGACTATAAAATGCAATGCATACAGAATTTACCTAAATGTTTTAATCCTATTAAGTTAACTGTATTTTATTAATTAAGTACCTATTTACCTTTTCTTTTTTTAAATTAATATTATTTTAATAACTATGCTAACAAATAACAGCTGCTACGTTTTAAACTTTTGTAATGTGAATTATTATTTAAGGTAATAGCATTTAGTGTAGGTACCTATACCTTTTGTCATCCGACCGCTGTCTTCCCAGAGCAAGAAGATCTCCTTCGCAGGATAGTGGAGAAAAGGATTTTGAGGTCATGCATATAAAAAACGCTGGTTTTACTAGTGAAAATTAATGTTAAGTTTATTGCATTTTGCAAGAGAAATAAGGAACCAAGGAAAAGTAAACAATACATAAATACCTTGAGCAACTATTAACTGTGGTAGAAAGAGAGAGTCAGCTAATTACGTTTAATTATTAATTCCGCACACGTCCCGTCGCCGTGATAGTCGTGACACTCCTGCAAACGACGACAGCCAACCCCTAGACACCGTCCAGCACGTCATGGGGCCACCAGTTTCAAGGAAATCCACAGCTGATCTACACCCATCAAGCGGCGTGTAAAAATCCCACCGGCCAAGGAACAGTAACGTCGGCGCACTCTTCAAGAGTCGCAAAGCTGCTTCATTTAAAGGGATTCCACCCCACAATCAGGCACACGGCGGATCTACACCCATCAAGCGGCGTGTAAAAATCCCACCGGCCAAGGAACAGCAACGTCGGCGCAGTCTTCAAGAGTCGCAAAGCTGCTTCATTTAAAGGGATTCCACCCAACAATCAGGCACACGGCGGATCTACACCCATCAAGCGGCGTGTAAAAATCCCACCGGCCAAGGAACAGCCAAGTAATCAATACATCCCCGTTGATTACCGTTTAAATTTTCTTCCGCATGTGGATACAGCAATCTCCCGGCATCCGGCGAGGAATTCAACAAAAAAATAAGGCTTCTATGCCATTTAAGTCGTCCCACACTCACAGAACGAAAAAAAAATAACTTTCTTGGCTACATTGCACTAGAATCTTTTACAACCAAACTTCTCCTCAAAAATCTCCTCCCGCCTCAAAAAATTACGTGATGTCCGCCGCCATCTTTCCTCGAATGACGTTTCCGGTCTCGTTGCAGTTTCGCCAACCAACAAAGTTAAAAAAAAGAAAAATAAATAAAGCATAGACAATAAACGGTACCTATTTTGAGCAGTACCTGCTCATGAAATAGATATGTTACACTTTTTTATTTTATTTTGTATTCTTTCTCTTCTCAACGTTCTTCTTTTTTGAACAAATCATGTTCCATATGTTCATACACATAATAATTTGACTGTCCTTAAACGGAAATCCTCCTACTTGGGCAGTCAAAACATTTCATAAATTATGTATGTAAATGTATGATCTTGTGCTAAATAAATAAATAAAATATTTACCAAAACCGCCAACCAATCTTAGAAAACTCACCAAGTAAATTTACATACCCACCTACTCAAGTCGTAAAAACTTTTTTCGTATTTGCATTTTTACTGATATAATAATATTCAAACGCACGGTTGTAAATTTCTCTACCCGCTAATCACTAAAAATAGCAAGTTAAGAGCGTTTAACCAGCCAGCGGACGAAAATCCACATTTCGTCGAAAGTTGTTCTTACGATCGTGCAGGGCGGTTACAATGAGAAAGATTAATTATTCTCCGTACCAGCTTTTTTAAATTATAACTCAATATCGAATTCATTTCAATCCAAATTAGCTTTAATTTATACCTTCATCCAAAAATGCTGAAAGGCGTGGTGATAAAACTATTAAAATAGTGTACTTTTTGTAGTTATTTTTTAAATATAAGTATTTATCATTTTTCAATAATGTCTAAATTTAATATGAATGTTAAAAAAATCTGAAAAATATTAGTTTGTAAGTGCGCAAATAAATACACAAATGGACCAATTTTCAAGAAACACAGGTACGTACATATTTTTTAATGATTTTATTGAAACTAAAATTAAAATTCTAATACATAACTTTGCTAGATAATGTATTGATTTATTTTACTGCATGATTATATTATTTGAAATGGGTGTGGTATAATACAAAAACTTTTTTGAAAATTTAACAAATCTGCCAACGACCTATGGAATAACCTTATTATACTAAAAATTTAAAAAAATTCTAAAAATTTATTACATAACTATGCTAGATAAAAGAACAATCTTTCGAAATCCATTCATAATTTTTTGTGGAAAATAGTCAATACGTCTAAAAACTTTTTTGAAAATGACGTATTTCCGGCTTTCTCTGGTAATGCCCTCTTCAGTTGAGCTGTTTGTATCTCTGGTTCAATGAACTCTGGAACTTGGATTTTCTTTGAATTTTTAGTGTCATTTTTAATACTGGAACTAATTGTGAGAAAAATATTTGAGACATGCAATAAAGCAGGTACCTAAATATAATATAATATTTTAACCATAACTGTTTTAGATATGATTTTAGATATTATTTATTTTTGGGGTGTTATGCCGCGTTGCGCTACCTCCTCCTTTAGCCAACGTTTCGGACAGCGTTACAGCGTAACAGCGCCCATCATCAGGGCAGATGTGTAATTGTTAGTGGTAAAATGTGTGCTTAAGTACTTAGAACCGATACCGTGTTGCCAGCTCCATTACGAGCTGGATTACACTACACATCAATACGGTTTTATGCATTTAGTTTTGGTGTAGCCTTCAATTACCGGATACCAAGAACTATTGAGCTTAGCTCCGTCGTCTCTATTAATGTTAATGAGATTTTTATGAATTTCAATTGCCACTGTAATTAGCCGTGAATATATAAAATATATTTACTAAAAAATGGATTACAAGTACTGGACGCCTCACTATTACAAACGTCTGTAAAATAAATCACACACAGACAGAAAGAAATAACTATTCACATACGAGCTAACCCATATAAAATAAATTAAAATAATAGAATCCTGTCAAATTTAACTCCATAAATAATAGATTAGACAGAATTTACTTTTTTACTTCATCTCCTCCAACAATTATAAGATAACCCTCTTTACAAAGATTTTCCCACCCTTCCAAACACCTTTCTGTTACAATTTCGATTCAAATTATTATGTATTCTCGAATACGGATCCACTATTTGGTCTCCCAATTATGAGATTCATAATTATAGAATCGAATCCATACAAAGAAAATTAACCCGTGTTATTGCTTATCGCGAAGGTATATCTGATCAATTTGGAACGTATAAAGACCGAATTCTACGCTATAAACTACACTCTCTGACAGGAAGACGGAAACTTTCTGATTTATTGCTTCTGCACAAAATTATACATGCATCAGTTGATACACCAAACATTTTATCCCAAATTAACATTAACACACCGTCAAGAAATTCAACAAGGAGGGTGCAAGATATTTTCTATCTACCTACCACACAAATATAGGATATTTCTCTTCTTTACCACGAACATTAAGACATTATAACACTATACACTGCTCTAATAATGAAATTGACATTTTTGTACCTACTAACAATGACGTTATATAAAATAAATAGACTCGTTATAGTCTCACATACTCACAATATAATGTGGAAAGTAAGGAACACTCTTTTGTTTTCAGCGATTTTCAATAATTTCTCAATTCAAAAGTTTATTCCTGTGTGATAAAGATAGACAATCAAATAATGCGTATGTATGAATGGCACGTATACATTAGCGGGCGGCGTATTAATTTCTTTGCCGAATACTGCTTTCACATCACGGGTGTGACTGAGATAACAAGATACTCTCACTCGGTTACACTACGCACAGGGGAGGGTAAAGACGGGTAAAACAAGACACACGGGCAAATATTTTTTATTATAATTATATGAGTTATCATTAGTAATACAATATTGGTACTATTATAGTAGTATTGTTAAAAACATATTTTATTATACAGTACAGGTCATAGGTTCAAATGAGTATACAAATCTATTTACAATTTTCATCAACGACATTATAAAACGCTTTCCTTTGACCGTGGTATGTAAATCGTCTTTATTGAAATGAACTGAACATATAGTGCTGTAAAGCGAAGGTGTCCAATCATGTTCGCATCTTTGAATGCGAACAACAGTGGTCCATTTCTGTCGTCGTAGTTGATCACGGGGAAACCTAAAATTCATATTTGATAAGTCATAATAAATTTATATTGAATTAATTGTCATTTTACGTTTATAAAGTTACAGCGTAAATTATAATTATTAATAGAGCTTAACTACAACTAGCGTGTTTACGTATATTAAATTATAGTGTCTTGTCATTGTCAGCTAGGAAGCTCGGTTCGAGCGTTATGAGTTATGACAATTCAAACATAATTAAATTAATTAACGATTTACCCTGTGTACGTTTTACCCCATCTTTCCCAATAGAAGAAAACTTGTGCGGGACGCTGTGTGAACCGACCTACTGTTAGCAGGTTGTCTTTGTTATGCTCGTTACTTTTTGATGCAACGTTCTCTGTCTCGTAATGACGTGTAAAACCGCGAGCGGGAAACATGAAAATTTATTGTAATATTTATAATAATCGATAATATTAAGTAATTTGCGTGTACTTACAAATGAAGTGTTATTCCTTCGCCTTTACTATTATTTGCAGTGTAATTGAAACATTTTCTCATCACACAGGAGGGCATTTTGACACTTTTTAAAATGCAATCTACTTACTGGTAAGTACTGGTAAGACGCAACCTTACTCGACGCGTAGCAGTTTAGTACTAAAGTACTAGATATCGAGACCGGTACAATTGTCTTGCGATTGTCTTCCCACTTTGAGATTTCTACCCCTCGTCTAATATAGTATGTAACGTCATTGCCTACTAAAAGAAATATTGTACCTACTAAATCATTGTCCCATCAGCACAGGTGCCAATAATAAATTGTTGGTGATTCTTTTGTACTCTACCTTTTACTCATTCTTGTTCGTCATTCACTTTTGCATATTTACGAGTAGCTAATTATTACTATATTATTTTTGTTATAATTTTTGTAATTTAAATCATCCATGTATATAAATTTTTGGGCATAATGCCTGTTTTATGTACTTAAATAAAAATAAATAAATAAAATGTATTTTACCTTAACTACTACTACCTTGTAACTACTATAATCATTTATATACTTGTACGCCTGTCTCGACACAGGTATATCCTAGTAACTCAGGCATGAAAAAACCCAATGTACATATACTTTTTTGTGGATAATTAAATATATATATATATGTATCTCGAAGAGAAAATAAATTTAAATTAAAGACCTGCCGGTTGCTAGATTTTATTTCTTCCTTGTACGTTCACTGAAGTGTGTCATTTCTAATTGAATCTTAATGTCAATGATTTACATTTAATTTAGAAGTAAATAATATTCATTTAGGTTAATATCCATAATAGTCACAAATACATTTTAAAATAACGCATATTATGACCTAGATGTCAACGAACGCTTTTTACAACATTCCTTGCATTTATCCCGTTGCAACCAATGCAAAATGTTATATTTTTAAATTGTAAATATTATCTTATAGAATCCCACCCAGCAGATAAATATGCAAAAGAATGGTCGTGAATTTCTTGAGACAAGTGATTTTTAGTGAAATTTTATTAATTTATTTCTTTGATATACGAGTACCTGCAGTCTGCGTACTTAACCCTTTGAGAAGTATTGCCGCACGTATGCGGCGGAACTCGGACGATCCAGATAGAGTATTGTCGCATACGTGCGGCAATATGATTTTATTTAGTTTTTTCTATGTCGTGTTTGTAATTTCGATTAAATTATGATTTACAGATAATACAAATATATTTGTCAAACATTTTTATATGTTCTTACCAAAATTGTTACGTATTTCACGTTACGTATTACGTAATTCAGTGGCTCTCAACATTTTACAAATAAAAAGTTTTCAAAAATTATGCATCATAAATATGAGTCTGAGGTGTATTATTAGGTGTAACCCTAGACCCTCAGAGCCTAATACTCACAGATATAAATGTGAAAACTCTACTTGCGCGAACAAATATATCACAAAGAAATGGCACGAAGAAAAAACTCCAGGGAAAATATCAGATCCACCAACCTTGTTTTGTAGTTTTTGTAGCTTGGAGGCCTCCGTAATATCATCCAATCAATAGTTAAATTCCATCAATGCAATCCTTAGGTGACATGAACATTTGCACAAGAGATAAAATTTGTCAATCAATGCACAAACTCATAAGTTTTCACAAAGCCAAGAAAATTTTCAATGAAACAGACAGTGTCAGTTATTTTTTTTTTGAAAACACTATTTGTAAAATATTGAGAACCACTGAATACGTCCACTTTTTTATTTTTAGTATTATCCCTTTAATACATTGTATATTTATTTTCATACAAGTAAATAAAAAAAATTAAAAATTATAAAACTTTTTATTTGTTAAATGTTGAGAACCATTGAATTTATACTTTATTTTTATTTTTAGTATTATGTTTTATGTACATATTATGTACATTTATTTTTTTATAATTTTTTTTTTCGAAACACTTTTTGTAAAATGTTGAGAACCACTGAATTTGTCCAACTAAATTTACAATGCAATAAGAAAAGGTTATATATAGTAATAAAAAAACCTCCGAATTTAACTTGTGTAGTAAAACAAGGTAAGAAGATAATTAATTATATCGATTAAGAAATTAAGAAAAACTTGAAAAATAACTCACTCCCACGGTGTAGATGACAAAAAAATAACTCACTAATCAAAGGGAAAACCCGGTCACCGAGAAATTTGAACGATAGGTATTTTACAAAACTGTTGCTGTCACTGTCGCTCTTACTCCCCTGAATACTGAGCGAAAGGGACAAATGCACATTTGGCAGATAATACCCAAAGAAAATCATAAAAATCGAAATTTAGTATTTCCCATTTTTCTCTTCCAAAACTGGACCAATTTTCATGATTTTTGTGTGAATACATCACAAGAGTCCCAGCTGCTTCCGTCTGGACCCAGTGAGACTATGGCATCCCCGATTAAGGTATGTTGTGAGGTTAGAGGTAATGAGGAGGGAAAAGAAATGGGAGGAGGAAGGTGGGGAAGTACCTGGCTATTCAAATCTGGTCACCAAACCCGGCGAAAGCCATTTCAAGCAAGGTTTCAAATCTAAATGGTGGTCTTACACGAGGGCGATACCGAGAGTATCTTCCACCCTGGAACATGCCGCAAATATAGGTACTAATATTATTTGTAATTAACAGATCACCCCAAGTGGTACGCTACGTTTGGTGATTTAGCAGGGGTGCCCGGGTTCATGGGGTGAGGTTTGTCTAGGTCTTGGAGGCGGATGACTAGGACACACTGAACCCCAGATTCCTACCCACCCCTTAAACCCTTTTCCTTCCCAGAACTCTCCTCTCCTCCCTTTCCTTAAAAAACTCTCCACACAGCATCCCCAAAGATGACATAGACCCTGAGGGAAATTATTTTCCTCATGGCCTCCTGTGTGGAGCTCATGTAAAAAAAAAAAAATTAATTGTGAAATAAAGCAAATTATTCAAATAATATTTTTTTGCAAAAGGCCGGGATTCGATCCCGCGTCCTTTGGATTAGAGCCTTTCCCTAGACCACGGAGCCCGTCACTAACTGTATTAAGCACGTTTGGCTTTTTTTTTAAATACATTGTCTAGTTTGAATACTGAACGTCTGTTGATGGCGTTCTAACCAGGCAATTTTAACGATTCTTGGATATCCATATTATACTAGCTGGTCCCGGCATGCGTTGCTATGCCATTTAATAAAGAAATTGTTTCTCCTTGAGTGTCCTTTCCCATTCGTCCCGTTCCCCTTCCGTCTTCCCTTTTTTCTCCCGTTCCCACTCCGTTACCTCCACCTTCCCTCTCCCCACTCCACTCCCCCTCCTTCCCCGATCCCGCGAACCCACCTCCCGAAATCCCCTGCCCCCTCCTAGATCCCCCTCCCCCCTCCCAGGTTCCCCTCCCCCTCCCTGGTTCCCCTCCTCCATCTCTCCCTCCCTCCCGCTTTCCATAGCAATAGCCGCTTCATCGCGGGCCCCCAATTGCAATTTTTTCATATAAATTTCATAATGCCAGAGCTCACCGAAAGTTTTATCAAAACCTTGTCCTGACAATAACTAAAACACAAAAAAAAGAATTATCCAATTTGGTGCAGTCGTTCGAAAGTTATGCGCTTAGCAACACATTCAGCGATTCATTTTTATATATAAGATTAAAATATATTTGCAGTAGTGTCAAAATGAGAGAAATTGGGGGAATACGTTTTTTATGGACAAAACGCCGCCCGGTTTCCTTTTAAAGGTTCCTCTTGAAATTTCTAAACTCTGTATTGCTGTAATAAAATGTTTTAACTACGTAAAAATCAACAAAGTTCACGTGAACCATTTGACTGCTTTGTAAATTATTTTATTTCTTTGTTCGAGTGTTTCTGCGGACCCATTTACATAATTGACCCATTTACCCATTTACATTTACTAACCATTTAAAAAGGTTAGATTTTGCGTGTAATCATTGGTAAGGAGAAAAAAATAAAGTAAAATGAAAGATAAACTCGAAAACTGTAAGCGGTTTTGCAAAGCAAAGAAAAAGGAATGCTAGAAAAATAAAGTGAAAAAAGGAGAAAGGTTAAAAGGTAGAGGTAGAAAACAGATAAAATAAAATAAATTAACAATTGTGTTTTTACGACCTCGCCGAGCGGAAGGTGAGTTTGTATTTTATTTGTGTTTTGTTTTAATATGGCCGTATTTACAGGGGGGAGAACAGTTCACAAGTGAACCAAGTTCAACGACATTGATTTTCAGAAAATAAGATCTAAAGGTCTTAAATATCTTCTTTACAATTCTCCGATAGCATCTAAGTGCAAATAGATATTACGCTAAAACGGTGAAAACTGTGATGGCTTTGCAGGCTTTAAACTAGTTTTCACCAAGTATAACCAAAATTTTTGAACTTGGACCACTTTAGAATCGACTCTCCGTATGTCTAGCGTCTAATCATATTTCTCGTAACCATTTTTTAGAAGCCTGTTTATCAAATAGGCAATTAAAATATTTCTCTGGAATTGTGGGATACTTGACGGGGTGGTATCTATAATATTTCGAAAGAGTAAATAAAATATTAACGAAAACCTTAAAGACTGTAAAGACAAAGACCGGCAGTTTCTTCCCCTTGTACGTCTTATATTGTATAAGTCTTTAAAATAATGAAATATGTTATTTTTTTTATTTTCACTTCCTAAAGCATTTTTGTTATTTGTTTTAGGGGTGTTATGCCGTAATGAGCTACCTCCTTCTTTAGCCAACCTTTTGGACAGCGTTGCAGTGTCCATCATCCTGGCAGATCCAGCAGATGTGCCTGAGGATCTGCCCTGATGATGGACACTGAAACGTTATTCGAAACGTTGGCTAAAGAAGGAGGCAGCGAAACAAAAACATTTTTAAGGAAACAACCAATCTGCATTTTGCACAAGTTTTCGATTTAGAGAATTGTCATTAGATTTCATCAGAAGAACGTCGCAAATACTATGGGCCTTTCATTAAGAGCTTCCTATCTTTAAAATTAAATAAAACAGAGTGTGTGTAAGATATCATCGAAACTTTTTTTTTCATTTGAAAGGACAATCGATGCCATTATGTATGGAATATAATATTGGTCAAATGTCCGCCGCGACTTCTCTGGGTAGCGCGCATCTGAAATGTCCAATTTTCCATGACTCTGGTGCATTAACTTTTTACCCGCGTTGATCTACTCCGTTTTTTCAATACCCATACGCGGTATGTATATGTCATATTTTAAGTAAAACGAGGCACGAGGACACATTCACTTGATTATAGATGTTTTTTACGAAAAAAAAATTTACTTTCAAAATATGCCTGAATATGTCAGCATCGTGATAGTTACACGAATATTCTAGCGAGCGGGAAAAAATACTGTGATATAGTAGCGCTGTTATATCGTCAGTCGAAGTTAGCGTAACAAGGTCTGATACGGGCGCGTGTGAGTCATGGCTTTTGCAGTATCAACTGTTGTTACGATCGCGTGGAAAAGGTTAATCATGCTGAATTTGACCGACGGCATGGCAAGATATTTCGTATGCACGCCACCCAGAGAAGCCACGGGGGACATTTGAAGGGTGTTATATTACATACACAATGGCATTGATAGACCTTTCAGTCAGCATCGTGATAGTTACACGAATATTCTAGCGAGCGGGAAAAAATACTGTGATATAGTAGCGCTGTTATATCGTCAGTCGAAGTTAGCGTAACAAGGTCTGATACGGGCGCGTGTGAGTCATGGCTTTTGCAGTATCAACTGTTGTTACGATCGCGTGGAAAAGGTTAATCATGCTGAATTTGACCGACGGCATGGCAAGATATTTCGTATGCACGCCACCCAGAGAAGCCACGGGGGACATTTGAAGGGTGTTATATTACATACACAATGGCATTGATAGACCTTTCAAACGAAAAAAAAATTCGATGATATCTCACACACACTCTGTTTTATTTAAATTTAAACTTAGGAAGCTCTCAATGAAAGACCCTGAACAAGGCAAAACTCCAGAGAAGTGTTTCGAGTGTGTGACAACGACTGGAGCTATTAAAGGCCTGGTCCAAGAGTAAGAGAAAGATATATAAGTATAATACTCGAACAAACATTTTTTGGCACGTCATTATTTGGTTTTGTAAGTGAATATTTGTGCTCGCTGTGCCTTAATTGTCTCTAATCGGTCTCATTTTACGATAGAGCTCTATAATCAACATCACGAATTTGTTTCTAGCGCAAAAAATTAAAAATCACGGGATTTTATAATTAGATTTTTTGAAAAGACGATAAGAATAATAAGGAACTCCACTGAAACATATTCTGGCTTTAAAAAAAAAGTTCATATAGACCAGGGGTGGGGAACCTTTTTAACGTCGCGGGCCATTTGGATGCTCATACTGAGACCCGCGGGCCGCACTCTGATTTCAACCTCGGGGGGGGGGGGGGGTGGGGGGGGGTGAGCCACATTCGAATCAAAGAACTGGTTTTACTGTAACTACTTAAAAAAATAGTTACGTAGCTGCCAACACTCTTTAATTATAGCTACACTCAAAACATGCGGATGGTTTTCCTGAACTTCTGTCTGCATAAAGTTTGCAACCAAAATTTAAAAACTGCACTTTCAACACGAGAATGGTTTCCGTCAAAATGCATCAGCAGATGAAATCACAACGGAAATTTTTCGTTGCATTCTGAACACGGAACTAGTTTCAATTTAGATTAAATTTGCATGCGGGAAATTAAAACTACACTCAGAACATGAAAATGGCTTTTCTCTAATTCTGGCAGCATAAAGTAAGAAACTAGAATTTTATTAATGCACTTCCAACTAAATATAACGAAATAAAACCTGATGCGTTTTCGTTGCATTCTTAACACAGAACTGGTTTTAATTACAGATTGAATCTGTACGCTGGGAATTAAAACTATGCTCAGAACGTGAAATTGCTATCCTTCAATACTGGCAGCACATATGCAACTACAAATTTATAACTGTATGTTTATGCACTTCACACATTTATATTTATGCACTTCACACACGAGAATGGTTTCTTACGAAACGCGTCAGCGAGATAAAACCCCACCTGAAAATTTTTCGTTGCATTCTTAACACAGAACTGGTTTTTAATCATAAAGTTAGTTTGTATGCGGGGAATTAAAACTCCACTCAGAACATGAAAATGGCTTTCCTCCAATTCTGGCAGCACGAAGAACGCAACTAGAATTTTATAAATGCACTTCTAACACGAGAAATGCGTCAAAAAATGAAACCCCACCTGCAATTTATTTCGTTGCATTCTAAACACAGAACTGGTTTCAGTTATAGGGTGAATCTATACGCGGAGACTTAAAATTACTGAGTGTAGCCATTTTACTGATTTTATAAAAATGGTTTTTTTCTAATACTGGAAGCAAAAAAAGCAACTAGAATTTTAAAAGTACACTTCAAAAACGAGAACGGGTTTCTAAAAAATGCGTAAGTAGACGAAACCACACATGGAATTTTTTCATTGAATTTTTTCACGGAATTTTTTAATTGCATTTGCACACAGAACTGTTTTTTCCGTCAGAGGGAATTGGATTGTGAGTCGCCAGTTTTAATTAATAATGCACCTAGAACAACAAAATGGTTTTACCTTCGAAATACGTTATGGTTAGCAGATGAATCCGCAACAGGAATTTGCATTGTGAACATAAGATTGGTTTTATCTTTAGAAAGATTCTGCATAGAATTCCACTAGTCAACCAGCTTAAATTAAGTTTTACTCTGATTACGTGAATGGGTGTTCTACGTTTTGTAGAATTATTATTGTCCGCATATTTATATTTATTTAACTAATTACAATAAATTACATGTAGTGATTTTTTTTATGCCAGAAGCGTGGCAATTATTATGGCATTAATATTTGTATTATATACAAAATGTTAACGGGCGTGCTTGACTTAATATAACCAGTGATTCCTGACTTTATTTGGGAAGATTGTTAAATCTAGCTTTTAGTTCATGATCGCTTAGTAATTGAATAATTTCGTGCTGCAGATTATCAGGCACATTCAATGGTTCGACGTTGAACAGTGTAGCAAATATGTTCAAATCCGTTTCTTCTCTTTTCACGTCCTTAATTCGTTCATTAAATGCCTCACTTAATTTCGCGCAATTACCAGCGTATTTAAATGATGTAGAAGGCTTTCGTCCTTACATTGTTGGAAAATGCGTTGTGTTATTCATTTCGAGTTACTTTCCACAGTCTTAATTTAGTTTCAAATGATTTCACGTTTCACTCAGCTTCAACTTTTCTTTTCTTTGTAGTTGTCATTATTATGATTTTATGTATTTATTATCCACTTTACTTCCGCAACGTCGACTAGAAAATAATTTTTTTTACAGACTGCCTTAGATTCACCTCCGAATAGAGTTGCTATAAATCCTGATATATCGGGACTGTCCCGTTCAAGAAAATTAAAAGTTCCGATGGAATTTCACTATCGTTTCACAATAACAAATTAAAATAAAAGGAAAATAGGAGGTTTTATCACGTTTTCATTGGTATCGAAATAACTTGCTAGTAACAATTTTGTAATAACCTCTTAAAAATGCATCTGAAACACCGAAAAAAACCCATCCCGTTCTGTGTAATTTTTTGTGGTTCTTTCAGCAGGCCGCACCAAAAGTGCCCGCGGGCCGCAGGTTCCCCACCCCTGATATAGACCAATAAACGCTGATTCTGAATATATAAGTTTATTTAAAAAAAGTCCATTTTTAATCGGGTCGTAAAAACACGCCGCCAAAGTGACATCACTGTTCGACGTGTCGTGACGTCACCGTAAAGTCATTGCTTGGGAATGTATGGTATGACAAAAGCCATCGTGTTAATTTATTCGTTTATTTACACACTGTTTATAGAGATTTAGTTGTTGTGTTTATTGAAACATTATTTAGACCTAAATAATGTTTCAAAAATAAAGGTATTTCTTTTTAATTTATCTCTATTATTGAAAATATTCAAAAACCACTGCACAAAAAAAATAGTAATGCTATTTCTTGGGAGAATACTTTTTTTTTTTTTTTTTTTTTTTTTTTTTTTTTTTTTTTATTAAATTTCAGAATACATTTTGTACAAAAATTTGAGTAGACCCACAAAGCTGTCATATGGCAGCTTGTCTGCAGGTTCTAACAATTTAAACATTCTTAATATAATATCTAAGAAAATATTTGTAAATACATTTATATTTTTAAGGAAACATTAGAATAGATCACATAGTAATATTAGATAGTTTAACTTACAGCTATAAATATATAAGATATTTCAATATACCTGCCTAATAACAAGATATGTAGGCAGCTATATTAAGATATTCAAAGATACATGGAGTTTTCGTTCATTAACCATAGTTTTATCATTTTAGGACATAGTCTCTCATTTTTTTCAAATTTTATGTTTTTATTAATTTTATTGAAAATCACTGGTATTAGATATTCAAGAGTACGGCTTCCATATTTATTTAATATTCGGGGAGTTTTTAGGCCCTTTCCTTCTCTGAATCTTGTGGTATGTTTGTGTACAAGTAGGTGTTTGTAAGGGCTTTCCCCCATATTGTCCATAATAGTAGTGAACCAGTGAATACCTTTTATTGTAAGTAGGCTCTCTGAGCCATACAATAATTTTAAGTTATGTCTCTGTTTGTAAATATTTGTTGTGACAATTTTTTTAATTACGGCAGTTTGTAAATTTTCAATATATTTAATGTAAGTAGTGCTTACATGTCCCCAAGTTCGAATACCATATCTAAGGATAGATTCGACCATAGAAAAATATATGAGTTTAAGAGTACAATGAGGCAAAATAAATTTTAATTTGTAAAAAATACTAGCTAAGGATCTGAGCTGGTTACAAATTTTAGCCACTTGTTTATCCCACTTAAAATTGTTATCAACAATTATTCCCAGATAAGTATATTCATTTGTAAAATCGATTTTTTCACAGTCACAAACATTAACAATTCCTCTATGTATACAGTCAAAGCTATGAGCGGTTATTTTAGGAACATTCCACATTTTCAAACTTGGTGATTTTATGTACATGCATTTGGTTTTTTTAACATTAATAATTAATCCTACATCATGAGCCCATTTGAGAAGCTCGTTAAAATCTCTTTGTAATTCTTGTATAGCTATTTCAGGATTTTCATTTGATACAACAAGAGCAGTATCATCAGCAAAAATGAATCGACGAGCTTTTTTGAAAATCTTACACATAGCAATTACATATATAATATATAATTTTGGACCTAGAATTGACCCTTGCGGTACTCCCGATTTGATGTATCTTGATTTACTAATTATATTTAGAATCTTCACACTCATTTTTCTATTTGACAAATAGTTTTTAAAGAATAAGAGGAGTTTACCTCGGATACCTATAGATTCAAGTACTTTAATTATTTGTATATGGCTAAGTGTGTCGAAAGCTTTTGAGAAATCAATAAATAGAACCAATACATGTTGTTTACAGTTTAGTTGTGAATTTATATGATTAGAAAATTTTTCGAGCAATTTATCGCAACTTTTATTTTTTTGAAAGCCATACTGGCATTCATCAATGATACTCAGATTATTTAAGTATTTATCTAAATTTATTGATATATATTTTTCTAAGATTTTTTCTAATGCAGGAAGTAAGGAAATCGGCCTGTAATTGTTTATTAAAGAGTGATTTCCATTTTTAAAGATAGGCCTTACAATGCTATATTTTAGTTCATCGGGAATATGGCCCGTATCAATTATTCTGTTAATTAAGTGTGCGATTATAGGACTAAGTAATTTAACATGTTTTTTCAAATCATACATACGAATTAAATCTATGCCTGGTGTCTTGGAATTATTCATACCTCCGATAATTAATTCGATTTGCTTTTTATTTGCTCGTGGTAGATACATTGTGTGATTTAAATATTCCGGCGTGTATTCTGACGCTCGGACATCACATACATGTAATAACTTATTTACCCCCTCATCAAAGAAGTCTGCAAAATTTTCTGCCAATGCATCTTTCGATTTGGATTTTAAGAAATATTTTGATATGACTTCATCACAACCGGATTTATCTTTCCTTCCTAAAGTTTTATTAATTTCATTCCAAGTTTTTTTAATGTCTTTAAAACAGTGATTAAATTTATAGTTATAGTATAATTTTTTTGTGTTTATTATTTGTTTATTTAATTTATTTCTGTATTTTTTGAAATCCATTTCATATGTTTTGTTGTTAGGTGAGTTTTTCATTTCCTCCAAAGAGTATCTCGTGTTTGTATATTTTCAATGAGGCAATCATTCATCCAAGTTTTTTGATAATTGCGATATTTTTTATTAATTTTTGTGATGTTACTTAGTTCATAAATATTTTTAAATTTCGATTTCATTTCTTCGTACAATACATTTGGTTCAGATAATTTTAGCATTTCATTCCAATCAGTGATTGAGATAAATAGATTAACTTTTTTTTCAGAGAGTGCAGTATAGTACTCAGCGTGCGATTTGTTTGAAGTGAGTTTGTCGTAGGTAGAGAAATAAATCGTCGTTGCAATTAGGTAGTGGTCAGCTATTATTGTTTCACATACGCACGAACTGATTTCTATGGTCTCCCTCTCTCTTATATAGATATGGTCTAGACAAGTAGCCGTTATATGGTTTGACAATACTGCTTCTCGTGTCACATCGTTAATAGTTTTGACCAATCCGAAGTTGGCCATTAGGTTTTCGTATTGGATTACAATCGGTTCGAGTTCACTTAAAATGTTAACGTTCGAATCGCCAAGTAATAAAATGGATTCTTTAATGTCAATATTACCCAATATAGTTTCCAGTTCATGGAGAAATAATTTTTTATTTGTGTTTGGAGGTCTATACATTGCCAATAGATGTATACGTTTATGTTTGTAAATAGAAATAGTACCGTAAACGCATTCAAAATTTCTTGTTACTATATTTATTTTTTCGAATGTAAGATGATCCTTCACGTATACAATAATTCCGCCACCCGATCTTTTTGTACGACAAAAATAGTAAGAGTTGAAACCCGATATTTTGTATAGATTTATATTATTTTTAAACAACGGAATTCAAAATGGCGGCAGTAGATCAGCTGATTGCCCGATCCCATACTAATTTTTCAGGAGTTTTGAACAACGGAATTCAAAATGGCGGCAGTAGATCAGCTGATTGCCCGATCCCATACTAATTTTTCAGGAGTGATGACGTCACACGAATCACCATACATACGGTGGTTTTCGGGGGGGTCTTGAAAAATTAAAACTTTGACAATTATTTCAACTAACTCTAAAAGTAATATTTTAAAACTAACTCTAAAAATACAGTTTTTTAAGTAAGAAGGTCATTATTCATCATTATTTTTTTTTTAAATTGGACTGGAGTTCTCTATTGCCCGTTAAAATATTACAAAGGTAGTTTGATATCTATTTAATCGTTTGTCCAAAATATTATATCTGCAGTGGAAATCAACCCATTTCCTACCATCCGAACATACTGAAACTCGGTAGGAAGAATCGTTATCAATAAAAATGTATTCTATGAACTTCTTGTGGAACTCACGCACATACACAAAATGACACTCAACTACCACTCACAAATGTTTCGCAAATATACTTTTTTAAGTGTTTTTTTTGTGAAAACTTTTTTAGTACCATTGTGATACAAAAAACCGACACACATATACATCTATAGGATTTAGCCTGCAAGAGAATCAGATGTACTAATCGGTATCCTCTTTGTGCGGTGCTTCGTAGCCCATCGGCCTCCTCTTTGTGCGGTGCTTCATAGAATAAATAGTAAAATATTTTTTAAACATGGTCACAATATTATAATTAATAAACCTTACAAATTATCCTACTCCTGCTACTCATTCGTCTCATTCTCTCGAATTTTAGTTTTCTGACGGTTTCACTTCTACCGCGTGCGAACTGCACACGTGTTTTTTATTATTAAAATTCTCTGTGAAATAATACATAGTATTACTGCGATAAATGTTATTGGCGCAAAAGAGACAATCATAATATGCAATTCACACGCGATAGAATTGAAATCTTTAGAAAACTAAAGTAGACAAGAATGGGGAGACTACGAAGCACCGCATAAAGAGGAGACCGATGGGCTACGAAGCATCGCACATAGAAAAGACCGATTACCATATCTAATTCTCACGCAGGCTAAATTCTACAGATGTTTGTGTTTGTTTCTTTCTAGTGTCGCAATTTTTCGTTTCATCGAGTTTCAAATCACAGCGGTGTTGAAGAAATTTTCTATTCATAATTTAATGTACATGTTTCGTGTCAGCAACCTCAAGTTTCGTAGCCGAAGATCTTAAATGTTCGGCTACTAAGTTCTTTGAAATGTGACCGATTATTATAATTAACTCGTATCGTCAGCATATTAGGTGAAGTATATTACTTTACTTGCAATTTATGTAGGAACTACCCATTATTTTCGTTATTTGTTTTTGGGGTGTTATGCCGTGTTGCGCTACCTCCTTCTTTAGCCAACGTTTCGGACATCGTTGCAGATGAACTTTCTATTCCATTCCGCGGCGATGACGCCACTGCTTGTCACGATTATTTTGTACTGGTGAAAGTTAGTGGTGCTGGCGACACGGTATCGCTTCGAAGTAAATAAACACACACTTCACGACTAAAAATTACACATCTACCGGATCTGCCGGATCTGCCCTGATGATGGACACTGCAACGATGTCCGAAACGTTGGCTAAAGAAGGAGGTAGCGCAACATGGCATAACACCCCAAAAAAAATAACGAAAATGCTTTTGGCCGTGAAAATCTTAAAACTTATCTCACTACCCATTATGTTTGAAGTTAATGATGTTGATTTATAGAGAGTATATGATGCTTTATGCTACTCTCGATTGGAAAATGGAGTAATTGGATGGGGCTCAGTAGCATTTAAACACATAAAACAACTGAATGTAACTCAGAATAGCATCATAAAGACCATACTAAAGGTCCCCATAAGGACGTCAACAACAGAAATATTTAAACAGTTTGATATGCCAAGCATTCAGAAAATCTATGCCAAAAAAAATCTAGTACATCACCTCAAAAATGATTCAGAGGTAGACACTTCATATGCTCATAAAACCAGAGCCAAAAAAACAGGCATACTTAATGTACCAAAGTGTAATTCTTCGTTTGGACAAAGAAATTCTGAATTTTTAGCACTAAAGTTATATAACAAACTTCCACTTAGTATCAAACAAATTAAAACAAAAAATAGCTACATTAAGGATATTAAATGTTGGCTGAAGGAACTATCGGTAAATGAATTTACTAGTATTTTTAAAACATTGTAGTAGAAGTTTCTGGAAAACCTTATTTATTTATTTATTGTTGTTATACGCCCTAGGGGCTTTTACATAGATTATAAAATAATATTTAAGTTGTCGAGGATTACACATACATAGAATTTATATCAAAAGTTATAAAAGTGAAATTTTTTTAAGAATATACAAGTAGTTATTGAAGAAAAAAACCACTTGTATATTCTTGCGTAAAACCGTGACATATTTTAAACAATGTAATATTTGACAATAACATAGAACAAAATATAATATTAAACATTACAATAACACATCAAATCGTAAAATATATTATACCCACGTTAAAATAATTTGTAGGATTCCACAATGTGTTGGTTTAAATTGCATTTTAGAATATAAAGGGAATTAGCGAATATATCTACAATACCACCAAATTTGTTGCCTAAATCATGCATCCTATTGGTAAGTGAGTGTGATTGATAGTTGGTTGTGTATGTGTTGCAAAAGAATGTTGTATTTTGTCTTGTATTCCTTGTCGGTACATGGAGTGGTCGGTACATGGAGTGGACATTGGAGCTTATCCAAAACATAAACCACAGAAGTCGCTGAAAACTTATCCAAAGCATAGTACCCCTCAGCACAGGATCTCCTAGTGAGGAGGACTACGAATATAATTTCTATTTTATATATATTCCTAACATGTTTCATCTAAAAATATAAAATATAATAAATATATACATAATTATTAAATAAATAAAAAAAATAAAAAAATGTACTAAGTTACTAAGTTACTAAACAATATAATTACAACATTTTCCTAAACTTTGTAATTCCCAACTCATTTAATAATTTGTCAAGGAAAGTATGTTCATCTCTGGGGTCGTTGAACCGTAAGTGCTGAAAGAAAGCAAATATTACAATAAGTTAGTCTTGAAAGTAAGTTATCTTTATGGTTGTTGCTAACAAGTTTTCTCCAGAAAAGGAGTAATTCTCTGGAAAAAAAAAGAAATTGCTTAGTTACTGTTATTACCTAATTTACTTTGTTGTAAAACATTTGAAATTCCCTCTTTGGATTATGTTTCTACTACCGTGGTACGAGAACACCAATGGAGAGCACTTTATCTTCTTAACATAAATTCGATTATTATATCTGTCCATATTGCTCGAATAATATTCCGTCAAATTTACCAAATTTGTTAATGTTAATCTTTTTCACAGACACCTATATCCATGATTTTCATGTTGCGAACAATTGTTGCATAAATTTAATAACAGAAATTTCTCTTAGAGAGTTTATCAAACACCATACGATTGATATTGAAACTAGTAAGGAAAACATTAGCGTTCCGAGAAACACCGGTAGAGAACTACTACTAACTTGTGACACGTGTATCGTACGTGCAATTGCTGGCAAATATTGTAAACAATAATTAATCTGTAACAACGTACACGTAAACTGAGTTCCAGCAAGCAATTTTAAACTTTGTATTGAATCAGCAACGAACCGTGAAAATCATAAATGAGCTACTGCATACACACGTGTGGCGACACATCATTATAAATTTCGCCACCAAAAGAGGAATCGAGAAACATCTCCTAATATCCGCGCCCATCGGCAAACCTACTTGCCTAGGTACCTTCGTACCTATACTGGCCGCGATGTACTTTCTCGCCTCCCGTGCCAGCCCGACGATAATAATATCGCCCCGCCTAGAAAGGTCTCGAGACAGCACCGTACAATATCTGTACGGCGCCGAATATTCTCGTCAACTGGCGAAGTGGCTCGTATTATCTACCGCGAGGTAGTTACTCTACCGCGGCTATATAAGCAGCCGATCGCTCGCCCGCTGCAGTTCAGTCCAGTTCAGTCACACACTTACAGTCGGCCAACATCTCAACATGTAATAAGTGCTCCTGCATGGCATCGCTACGCATCCAGGGCAGCTTCCTCGAGGTCCATCACCACGTCTCAGCTACAAGGCCCATCGCGTCTTCAGCTCCAGAGATCAGATTCATCCCGCGACTTACAAGGCTTGCGTCACCTTCAGTCCGGGGATCAGCTCACCACTTCATGGCACCCCGAAGCCCACCGTGCTTCGCTGCCATGGAACGCGCTCCGCCTCGCCAGGACTACCTGCTGGTGGCTCAGCTCACCGAGCCACACACCGTTTACCTCCGCGACTTAAAGCGTCGAGCAACGGCCTGGAATATAGGTCATCTCCACCGCCATGGTGTCGAGCAACTCGCTGACCTTCACCGCACCATCTCCATCACTCCGTACACTGGGAAGGGGGTGTGTGGCGACACATCATTATAAATTTCGCCACCAAAAGAGGAATCGAGAAACATCTCCTAATATCCGCGCCCATCGGCAAACCTACTTGCCTAGGTACCTTCGTACCTATACTGGCCGCGATGTACTTTCTCGCCTCCCGTACACTGGGAAGGGGGTGTGTGGCGACACATCATTATAAATTTCGCCACCAAAAGAGGAATCGAGAAACATCTCCTAATATCCACGCCCATCGGCAAACCTACTTGCCTAGGTACCTTCGTACCTATACTGGCCGCGATGTACATTCTCGCCTGCCGTGCCAGCCCGACGTTAATATCGCCCTCGCCTAGAAAGGTCTCGAGACAGCACCGTACAATATCTGTACGGCGCCGAATATTCTCGAAGTGGCTCGTATTACCTACCGCGAGGTAGTTACTCTACCGCGGCTATATAAGCAGCCGATCGCTCGCCCGCTGCAGTTCAGTCCAGTTCAGTCTCACACTTACAGTCGGCCAACATCTCAGCATGTAACGATCTCTGCATGGCATCGCTACGCATCCAGGGCAGCTTCCTCGAGGTCCATCACCACGTCTCAGCTACAAGGCCCATCGCGTCTTCAGCTCCAGAGATCAGATTCATCCCGCGACTTACAAGGCTTGCGTCACCTTCAGTCCGGGGATCAGCTCACCACTTCATGGCACCCCGAAGCCCACCGTGCTTCGCTGCCATGAAACACGCTCCGCCTCGCCAGGACTACCTGCTGCTGGCTCAGCTCACCGAGCCACACACCGTTTACCTCCGCGACTTAAAGCGCCGAGCAACGGCCTGGAATATAGGTCATCTCCACCGCCATGGTATCGAGCAACTCGCTGACCTTCACCACACCATCTCCACCTCCGTACGCCTGCAGCATCATCTACGGCACTCCGCATTACATCATGTTACCGACCACCGACCATCCGCTACGTAGCCCAATAAACGACTGACTCACCACTTCGACATGACGCCTTTCATTTCTCTCGTCCCGTCTCTACCGATCCGGCCCGCTCCCTCAACTCTCTCGTCGGGGCCTCCAGTTGAGGGAGCGGGCCGGATCGGTAGAGACCAATGGTTCCTTGTCTCCCGAAGCGATTGTTAGTACCAGTGGCGGCTCGAGCACTCCTTTGATGGTGGGGATTGATATTTTTTATGTACTCTAGTGTAATCTCACCATCCGTAGAATATAATACATAATTTCTCTAACAAAAATGTTGATGGTCAAATCATGCTGATCAGATATCTAAACACAAATTATTTGAAATGTCTGTAGATGCATACCAATTAATAACAATAATATAAACAACGCTTTATCTTGCAACATTATTATCGAACTCAATTTGAACACAAGCGATTTCCGCCCGAATCCACCCAAACAAACGGTTCAGAATTTTATCATGCGGGGTTATTGGATTTTCCCCACGGTATTTAAATTCACACACGAGTGCGCATGCGCAGTTTACGGATTGCCGCGATCGAGAAAGAAACGCAAAGAATTAACCAAAGGACAGCTCGGGTTGTCTCCCAAGTACACAGTAGGTTCTGCGCACTGAGAATTTGTTTGTGCGCTGGTCTACAGTCCGCTGGTCAGATTAGGTGGTCGGGTTGGGGTGTAACTGGTGGGGACTGTCCCCACTGTCCCCCTGTGAAGAACTGCATACTCTCGCATTCATTAATATTCGATCTCCAATCAAAGTGATTCTTATGTGGTCAGTAAATAAATCCTTGGGCAAACATCTTCTGTGGTCGGCTACCTTCCAGTCTTGCTACAAGCAGAACAATTCGTGAATGTTGTTACGAGTATTATTCTTCAGTTAATAACTGTTACAGATCATAGCCGTATGGCAGTTATTTGTTTTGCTTCAAAGATGTTTCCTTTAATCTTTCTCGCAATATATGCGGTACCCCTTTGCGATTATCTTTGAACACTCTGATTATTAATGATCGTTAGATTCGCTAATCTGACGAGTGTTTTAAAGACATTGGTGCTTTTTGAGACGTCTTTGGCAACCGTAGCGACGTCTTTTCCAATGTGTGTTTTTTGTTACTTTCTTGTTGTATGTAATCTGCACATAAATAAAGTCCATTGCTACTTCCAAGAAATCATCTCCAAGGATTCTGGTTAAGTACGTTCTCCAAAAAATCGACCAAATTTTAGATGAAAGACTGGATCTAAAAACCTATTTTACCAACCTGCTGTAAATTCGAATATAATCATACACATTGCATTTCAAATTGACAAGTAATAAAGAAAAATATAGATCGTCCGAGCCACGCCAAGCAAATACCCTTCTTTTAACACTGTAATCTAGTACGGTCGAATTGACACGATAATGCTAAGTTGATATGAAATGATTGCATATACGGATGACAGGTCAATAAACACATTAGGATAGGAAATGAAAATATAAATGCATGCCAATGACCTCAATATGATTCAGTTCAATTCTGTGTCAATCGTCTACAGTCGTTTACGCATAAACATTTACGAAACGGTGAAAAATTCAAGTTAATAAAAATTCGTCGCGTTTTCTCGCCATTTTTTGTGAAGGCTTATTAGACAAGTAGGAAAGTTTTGTAATAAAAAAATAACACTTATGATTTAGATTTTAATAAAATTAACCGTTCAGAAAATAATAATGTATCGCTTGGCTATGTTAAACGTTGTTCGCGGCTTTATGTAAATATTTTTGATTGTTTGTTTCTGCTTTTGAACAAATTGTGACTAGCTGAAGAGCATAATGGCCGTGTTGTTTTACGCTTGTCAGTAGGTTGCTCACAATTTTTTCAAAGCTGAAAGGGCCTGGAATTGGCGTTTGGGGACAGTTATAAAAAAAACAAAATGTGTTGATTGGCGTTTTCGTGAAAGTGTTACATTTGAATATGAGCGAAACAATTGACATTGTGATCATAGCGAATGATAACGAAATAATATAACAACGCGAATATCATATTATAGTTCCTACATCTACAGTCAAATCATTTTAAAGAGACAAGACAAGTCGAATGACATTATTGTTAGTGATTAAGTGGCTGTCTGCAGAGAGTGAAATTATGGCATCCCCAACGGGGATATATTGTAAAACAAAAGGTAGTTGATAGGGAAAGGAGATGGGTAGAGGAAAGTGAGGATCCTCAATATCTGGCTATTCAGATCTGGTAGACCGCCAAACCATTGGGTTGGAATGGTGGTCTTTCATCGAGCGATATTGAACGTATCTATCTCCCTGGACGGTGCCGCAATTGTCTGTATGTCGTTTTTATTGATTCAATTGTGAAATCACACAAATTAATTGCGCTGCTTTGAACCCGAATATTTCCACTCCAATAAAACGTGAATATCACACAAGAGTCTCAACTGCTCTGGAGCCAGTGAGACCAAGACATCCCCAATTGGAACATGTTGTGAGACTGAATGTAGTGGGGAGGGGAAGGAGTTCTACCTGACTATTCAAATCGGATCACCAAACTTGGCTAAAGCCAATTCAAGCAACGTTTGAATTCTGAATTAATGTCTGTCTTACGCCAGAGCGATACTGAGAGTACCTCCCACTCTAGAACTTGCAGCAAATACACTATGCACTATTTTTAATTAATGAATTGTTAAATAATTTTTAATCAAACAATATTTATTTGCGCACGCCGGGATTTGAACCAGCGACCTTCGGATTGCTAATCTAGAGCCTTACCCCCCGACCATGGAGGCTGTGTTTTTAAGCCGCTCAAGCGTGACAAACATTTTCCGACAGCATCGAAAGTTTAAAAAAAACTTGTTTGAAACACCCGTCCGCAATCCATTCTTTCTCCACAAAAGCCCTAAGATAATGGGTGCGCAGCAACTTCACCAATTCAATTTAAATTTAGATTTGCGATTTAATTCCAAAATGACGCTCGTTTCACTCTTCGGCTTTACACCAAAACAATTTAATATTAAATTAGCTGAACCGTCGAACTTCGTAACTTTTCAGAATCAAAAACTGTTGTGTTAACTTATTAGTTGAAATAAATTTAGTTTTTTTTAAGTTATAAATTACACAATGAAGCAATTATCGATGCGCAACTGTCAGTGTTTTATTTTTTTCAGTATCAGAGATGGCGCTGTGAAATGATATATATTTTTTGTGATTTTCTTACTTTTCAACTTACATGGGAATGGCATTTCATTTTATTTACACGTTTGAGAGAAATTTATTATAATTATTTTTTTCCTGTGGAGGGGTGCAGACATATGTTAACCATTTGTGTCATTTTCGACTGTTGACATTTAGTGTGTAAGAAAGAGGGTCAGCATAAATTTTTTTTTTTACATAAATACCGCACAAGAGTCCCAACTGCTCCCGTCTGGAGCCAGTGGGACTATGGCATCCCCAATTGGGGTATGTTGTGAGGCTGAAGGTAGTGGGGGGGGGGGAGGAGATAGGGCAGAGGAAGGTGGGGAAGTACCTGGCTATGCAGATCTGGTCACCCAACACGGCAGAAGCCATTTCAAGCAACGTTTCAATTCTGAATGATGGTCTTACACCAGGGCGACACTGAGAGTATCTTCCACTCTGGAACGTGCCGCAAATATACTATATATTATTTTAAATGAATAAATTGTGAAATACACAAATTAATCAAATAAAATTTATTTGCCACGCCGGGATTCGATCCCGCGACCTTCGGAATGCTAGTCAAGCGCCTTACCGCTGCACTACGCCGGCCGTCAATATTTAACAACAAAGGAAAAACAATCAGCGCATTGACATTTAACGTTTTTGAATTTGTAGAATTCACTTACTATTCAATATTATACTTATCACAATATTGTTGAAACTCTATGAAAAAATGAAAATTCGTTCCATACAAAATGTTTGAGGAAAATAATTTTATTCATAACTTTTTTTTCGTGAATTTTTCTGATATTTTAATAGCTATTCTGCTATTCGGGGCGGAGACAAATCCAAAAAATTAAAAATCATAAAAATCGGTCCAGCCGTTCTTGAGTAATACATGATGTAACTAACCCGAGTTTGTTTTATATATTACTAGCAGACCCAGCCACACGTTGCTGTGGCTAACGAAACACAATGCCATTACCCAACATTTATAAAATCCACACCACCCGCTTGCCAGCTGCCCGCTGCCCGAATTGAATATTTTAATTTCTCGGCTTTTCTCTACTATAATAAGCATGTATTTTACATTTAAACCTTCCCCTTGAATCACTCTATCTATTGGTGAAAACCGCAAATCCGTTGCGTAGTTTAAAAGATTGCGCACATACATTTTGAGCGACTTCATTTTATACTATGATATATACCAGTAATGATACCTTCTTACTCTAGGACATCTATTTTCCAATTTCTTCCGTAGGTAGAACGAATTTCAAAAGTGACTATAAGTACGGCCCGCCAGCCGTTTTAAATCGCACAAAAATATGTTTTCTTTAAATTACTCGGCTTTTCTCTAATATAATTTACATATATTATTCATATAAACATTCCTCTTCAATCACTCTATCTATTGGTGAAAACTGCATTAAAATCCGTTGCTTAGTTTAAAAAATTAACGCGCACATACATTTTGAGCGACTTCATTTTATACTATTTAATGATGATTAATGATAATGATTAATGATGATGAAGATTTTCTCCGAAATCCTAAGATTTATAAATAGGTACCAAAACACTTACGTATTTTTAAAACTTTAATATTTTAAGTAACATTTTTTTGTATTTTAAATAAGGAACTCTTACATTTTGTCCGAAGAAGTTTCACCATCTCAATGAAAAATCTTCCTTTCAAGTTTTCTTCTAGCTGTTAGGTAGCATACTACTGATTACAACACATATAATTAAAACGGTATTATCCACCATCTTTAACTGGAACCGGAATGTAACAAAAAAAAAATACAGAAAAATGTTAAACGGTCGGTTTAAAACAGGATTTCGCAACACTTAATCAAATAAATTAAATAATTTATTAACCCATCCAGTAGGTTCACCACTACACAAGCAACGATCTCTTTAAAATGATTTAACTGTAGGTACCTACATCTATTGTCTTTGACAATGCTTTGGAATAATCTCAGACCATTCTACGATCCATGGGTATAATGAAACAAAAAATAAAGTAATCAAAATAAAATGTCTAAAATGTCCCAATAAAATATATTTTTTGCAGCCTTTATAATCCATTGTGATATTATAAATACGATCGAAAAATTGTATACGTTTGAAAGAAATAATTTCTTTTTGTTTTGACTTGGTGAACCTTTTTTAAACCCAGTGTTTCGAGTGAACAAAACTTTTCGACCAAATGATAAAGGATTCACTGAATAACAGATTAGTTTGCGAATAAAATTCCACTGTGACCAGTTCTGCAAGAAATTACTGCGGATTATTAACGCGTTTTTGGGTAAGTTTTTTCATTATTTTATTGTAAATTAGTTTAATTTTCATTTCAGGCTACTTTCGTGGATAACCACTGCTTGTATAAAAACAACAAGAATTTTGTATCATGTCGCAAATGGATGGTTGCTCCATCCAAATTTAAAGCTAATAACCAATTTCAGAGAATTGAAAAAATGCATTGTCATCAACAACGAGTCCATCTGCCGAGTTTCAGATCGATCGGACATCGGGAAGTAGGGTTAATTTCTACTTCAAAGATTTGGATTTATTCATTCACAAAACAAAATCAAAATAAAAAAGTTAATAATAATTAGAATAAAATACCTTATATTGTAATTTATAACTTTAATATAATAAGTATGTACGAGTGCATTTGAACACAGAATAATCTGAAAAAGTCATATGACAGTAGTATCATCAATAAATTGAAAACCAATTTAAGTAAACTTAAGATTTTATATAACCAAAAACCCAATCACATATATACAATCACTTAATGTTTCTCACCTCATTTCAGTCGATAAAATGAATTATTTAGATAAATTTTTTAAAATACATAAAATTTTTGTAACATATAAATATTATTACGTACAAAATAATGAAAATGCTTGGATTTGAAATAAGAATTGTCAAAGACTTTTCTAATATTTATCTAGAGGAAGAGTGCCTATGACGGCATAGCGGCTGAGATGGCATAGTGGTCATATTTTTAAAACTAGCCACAATATGGCTCCACCGATAACGTTGTCAGATTGGTCTGAGTTTGGAGGGTTAGGTTTTAGGTGCAAGCTAGTCAGTCTGCAATGTTTTGCCGAGCGTCACGTGTCATTGAAGTTTTGAATCGACCTGGTGCCGAGGCCCCGCACGGAGTGATGGTTCCGCTTTTGTGTCGTGTTGTGTTGTGATGCGACAGAACGGTATCGGTTTCATACATTTAGTGATTTTCATCACGACTTGACACGACAGACTAATATAAATGTCTCAATACTAAATGCTTGAAACCGATACCTCTCTGATGCGTCACGACATAACACGACAGACAAGTATAGCGGAACCATAAGGTTAGTTTTAATGTACCAAATACTTACGAATAGTTTTTGATTGTATTAGAGAAAATGGTTTGCGTTTTTTCGCAGTAAAAATGTTCAAACATATTCATTATGGTACATTTTGTTGAGATGGCATACTCCTTGAGGCGGTGGGTGGTCTGGATCTTACATGAGAAATATTTTGTAATTTTTTTGTTGAATGTAAAACGTCATCGTTTTGGATTAATGTGTTAATATTATATCGAATAAAAAGGTATTACTTGAACATATATTAATTTAACAATTTTTTTCAAATACGGCTCCATATTTTTCCATATATTTCACGAGCTAGAGAATGGTGGCTTCAATGCTAAATTTGAGAAATAGTGCCATTTAAATGCATTGGTCTTCCCAGAACAGCAAAACATGTTATTTGTGGCGTATATTGCAACTCTCTTAAAATTTAGTAAGCATTTTTGAAATTTTTGTAACCTAGGTTTAGTCTATGCCATCTCATCGATGGGTATTGGTGAGATGGAGGAGTGTTTTTGAGTGTTTTGTTTGAATATTTTTTCAAGTGAATACCAAGAATTTTTTTATTAACATTTATGATAGCTGATTGGTCATAGAAAAGTGTTATATTACTAATAATCACATATTCACAGTTCTTTTTTTAAATAAATATTTTTCGAAAAGTATGCCGTCGTAGAAATTTTTCCCCTACTTTAAAGTATTTTTAATCCTCATTAGTCCGAAGTCTAACAGAATATAACCCACCTATTTGATCACCGCATAATAAGGTTCTCTCAGATTCTATTGAAAAAAATACAGCTTAAATGTTTGAGATGTGTAAATTATAAACTTAAACTTAAAATATAAATAATAACGGTCTAAAAAAACCTAAAAAGGTTATATAAACATTTCAGCACATGGTTACCACTCAAAAAAGGACATGCATTACCAAGCTACTTGAAATACCATCCTAATCGAATTTTCATTCTCAATTTACATATACACGAGGGACAGACAATAAGTAAGGCCTCCTATTTTTTTCTGTCCAGATAAAGTTAGTTAAGTGAAAATTTTGAATTTGGTGTTATTCCTCAAACCTTCTTCTACAATCTGCTGCAGTAATAACTTTTTGCATCAAAAGGTGGCAGCACTGCAGTCGCTTGCAAAATGGCCGACATCGATGTTCGTAATAGACAGCGTTCTATGATTGATTCTTGACTGTATAAGGTTAAACGCGAAAATTCCGTACCATGATGTAACAGTGGACGTCAGCACTGCTAGACGATGGGTTCGTTACTTTAACCAAGCTGAAGGACAAACACCGCGGGCGGATGAAAAGCGGAGCAGCGCAGACCGGTGATTGCAGCGACTGCACTCATTCGTGGTGACCCCAGATAACTACAGATGTTGCATTCTCTGCCCCAGTAAAGGCAGTAGGATGAAGATTATTTGACAACTGATTTTTCAACAAAAGTTTTGCAAGGTGGGCACCAAGAAACTTAACCGGCCAGAAAAAAAAAGAAAAACAATGGCCTCACAATGCTTGCAGCTATTAGTTTCTGGACAAAATTGTGACCGAAGACGAAAAATGGGTAAATTTTTTAATCTGAATCAAAGAGGCAGTAAATCAAAACTGTGAGATCGGCGGGGAAAGTTGTGGCGATGGTGTTTTGGATATGACCGTGCTTTTCAAAACACTGTGATACATGCTCTTGTTAAAAGTTGAACCAAAGCTGTGGAAATGGGCGGAGATAATGTTGAAAAATTACAAATTGATTACATAATTTAATTAAAAAAAACATTCACATTTAAAAAAAAGCCCTCCTTTAAGCAGAAATCTGTCGTATGCAGTTATTTAATATCTCTTGTGATGAGCTTTAACGTAATGCAATTATTAATCTAGCTTTCCGGACTTTCCACGTAAATGCAATTTTTCGTTTGCGTGCTCGTTTCCGTCTAGAACTATGGCGATTCCTAAACCGTAGTGAAAAAATTATTCGAATGATTTTTAATCTAATCTATTAGGTATTGCTAAACTTTTTTTTAAATTTGCCTCTAGAAAGAGGGGGATGACGTCAAATAGTATATTAATTGTTCCTGAGGGTTTTTGCTTTACTTAGTAATGAGATCTAAAAGGACAAATTATTCCCAACGTTTTCCATCTCTCATTTATACCCAACTCTATTTTCAACGATATGTGCTCTCCATCGGCACATCAGGGATATCACCAAAATTTCCAATTTAAGTGGGGGTACACCAAGGATCTGTCCTCAGCCCACTGCTAATCATAATGGTCATGAATTATCTAACAAGTCAAGAAATGAACAACAAATCTTGTGCTATTTCACAAGAGACAAAAAAATCATAGAGTGTAATTCACACGCGGTAGAAGCGGAACTAGAAAGCGGAACTAGATGTCACTAGATAAAATTTTTGGATTTCAGGATTCGAACCTACGTTTGCTTGATGTCTGTCCCTCTGGCCGCTGATCGCTTGTCAGGTACCTTGCCCACTGCGCTACCGAAACTCGTGCCGAAGCGCGAATTTACCGCATTATATTTGTGTAGAAGTAGAAAGAAGTATTTGTGTTGAACTGAGTTGAGACGCATTTCCGTTTCGTCCGAATTTCAAATAGCTAACGGCTTTAACGACGTTTCACTTTTATATACCTGCCTACCGACTTTTTTTCAAATCCGTCAAAGAGCAATTAAGACATTCTTTATTAAAATACTCTTTGATTTTCCTACAAAAATTAAGAAGGACAGACAAATTATGAAACAAACCCGATGAAGAAGATGTGACAAAGGAAATTAAAAGAATGGGCAGGTGATGAGAGAAGAGTAACAAAGCAGAAATCATTTTTTTACTTGTTAATTAATTCAATTTTTTATATCTGTCGCCAGCTTGGTACACCTTAATTTGATGTGATCATTAAAAAAAAGATGAATTTAAAATATTTCTTGAAAAATCAGTTGATTATAACACAATAATTATTATTAATTATTTTTCGTCGGAGTCATTAAAATTTAAGGATCAGCGATTTCGAGAAATTGGTTGAAAGTTGATTTAATTATTTGTTAATTTAAGATTTTCAATTTCAAATTGGGAGGCGGCAATGGGTACAGCCCCAGGAACCATTTATTGAATAATCCACACCCCTGCCACAGGTCACCCCAAGTGGTTCGCTACATTTGGTGACTTAGCAGGGGTGACTCGTCAGTGGACGAGTTGACATCGCCTTTTGGTCCCACCCAGGCGTCGTGTATTCTATTACTCGGTTGGTTAAGTTCTCCATCATGATACAAGTAACTTTTTCCACTTACCGTGGTGGTATTATATATAATAATGCATATGTTTTTAATTTCTTTTTTACAGTAATACCTACCTCACAAGAGTCTCAGCTGCTCCCGTCTGGAGCCAGTGGCATCCCCAATTAGGGTATATTGTGAGGCTGAAGGTAGTGGGGAGGGGAAAGAGATGTGGAAGAGAACGGTGGGGAAGTACCTGGCTATTCAGATCTGGTCACCAAACACGACTAAAGCCATTTAAAGCAACGTTTCAATTCTGAATGGTGGTCTTACACCAGAGTGATACTGAGAGGACCTTCCACTCTGAAACGTGCCGCAAATATGCAATTCATTATTTTGAACGAATTAATTGTAAAATAACACAAATTATTCACATACGTGTTTACAATATTGTTGGAAAAAGTAAAATATATAAAAATTTACAAATAATTTAAAGGAAGAGTATTTCAGTCTAAATCATTCAGCAAAAATGATTATAATTTTTACGTGATGTTTTATAAGCAGAGGTTTAAATGTACGAGGACCAATGAAGTTACTAATTTGATGTCATGAATAAATACCCTACCGATTACTTGGTTTAAAAAATGAGTAATACTTGGCAAAGGTTACGACAAGAAAAAGTGCCCTACGTGTTTGAATTTAGAAGAAGTTTAAAATTAGTAAGTTGTGTGGAATAATTTAATATTTTACTGCTCACGATTACTTATCACAACACAAACCAATAAAATATGGTTCCTAAATCAGAAAGCAAAATATTTAACTCCCATTAAGCCAACAAGAATTATTGTTATCGATGCACACTTTATCTAACTCTTTACCAAATGGGTTTTTTTACGGTTGAACACATCGTTCATTAATTGGGTCAACGTAAAGGCTTTTTTACTCGCTTCACGAAAGGCAATAAAAAAATCATTGGTGCACATTCGTAACCATCTGGATTCGACATGGCATTTATTGAAGTATATTTCTGGGAAAAAGCATCGTTTAAAATAGATTCAGAGATGTGTTATTTCTATGGGCGATGTGTTTACTTTCAAAGTATAGGAAAAAATTGCGTAATTCATTATTTTTTTTTTGCAAAAGAAAACCCTTTAACTTCACATTATTACTTTTTAATAGAATGTTTTGAAAGCTTTTTAATCTCTAACAATAAATGACAGTTTGATATTGCTTTTCTGTAAAAGTGAGAATGTTTTCTGCTTTAGTTCATAGATTTCTGCTACACAGGAAAGATTTTTAAACCATTTTGGTGGATTTGATAGACAAATGACTACTCATTAAAATATATTAAATCCTCGCGCAAAAATGTTGATTTAGTAAAAACGGGATCTACAAGAGGACTCGAAATATCTCGTCAAAATAGTCTATGATATTATTGTTATTTTGTCTCAGATATTCAAATATCCTGTTTTAGAAATGGGTCCATTTGGGAGTTTCGATATAATTCACAGATGGGTATGTAAAAACCTTGAAAATTGGGAAATTAAATCTGATATGGTAAATAAATACGCCTAAGCAATTAAGCAACCATTGCATCTCTACATCTGTGGAGGTTTTTGCTGATGCAAACCATCTGATTTGCACTAACTTTTTATGTGGATAATTTTGAAGTGTCCCAGTTGCACGGAGCAAATGGGACTATGGTTATCCAAACTGGGGTGTGAGTTATGGGGAAGTTGAGAGTTGGGGAGGGTGGAAGGGGGGGGGGTTTGATGTGAATGGAGAATATGGTAAAGTACCTGGCTATTTACTCATACATCTGCAGATCTAGTCACTGAACGGTATTAAAATAAATCAAATATAGGTGAATATTTCATTAGGGATATCCCGGAAGTGCACCAGTATAAATGTATATTTCAATAATGAAATTATAATAATATGTATGTATGTGTGCATGTAGGTATGCATGTAAGTATGTATGTGTATTTATGTACGTACATAACAGCTACCTTATTTATTTGTGTTTATTTTCGAGGCAACTTTGGTAATTTGTGAGTTATTGGAAACATTTCTACCAATTTTATAATTTTTTTATAATTTTACTTAAATAATATGTTAACACTTACTAGACTTCATTTCAAAATAACTATCCTCCGTTGGTCACCATGATACAGGCAGCTGCCTAGTATGGTGACCTAATGTATCTTCTCAAGTAAATGTATTAATTATGTAACATGTACTTATAAATAAATAAATAAATAATAATTTAAGCAACCTTTCCGTGAAAGTTTGATCGTAATGTAAATAAATTATGTTTTTTTTTTTTGGGAAATAAGACATAATAATTCATTAAAGTTTATGTAGAGCCTGCTACCTCCCGGCCTGGAGCCAATGAGCTTATCGCTGACATTTTTTTATTTTTAACTCCACTCAGGAGGCCCTGAAGAAAATAATTCCCCTCAGGGCTACAGCATCTTTGGGGATACTGTGTGGAGAGTCTTTGTAGGAAAAGAAGGAGATGAAGTTCTGGAAAGGAAAAGGCTATTAGGGGTGGGAAATAATCTGGATCAGTGTATCCAGGAGTGACGGACGTATGAATCCGTCCCTCAAATTGCGCTGTTCCGAGAGAGTAAGGCAAGAGAAGTCAAAGGGACTCCTTCAACCATTTTCTTCCGATCCGGCCTGCCAGGCAAGCTGGTGGGCAGATGCATTCGCCGCCAAGACTTGGCCAAACTTCAAACCGGGCACCCCTGCTAAGTCACCAGACGTTGCGAACCACTTGGGGTGACCTATGATAAGAGTGTGTACCCGTGCCCATCTCTCAAATTGTTAAACTCCGATATTAAAATAATCCACGATGTGCGCGTGCGAAAGCTACAACGAAATTGACCAAATGAGCTAAAATTGTTGAATTATCGAGACCTTGTTATTTTCCAATCCTGTGATCTCGATTTTAAAAGTAGGTGATCTGCTTTTTTAAAACCATTATTTTACCTGCGTCGGAAGTGCAATCTTCACGTGCCGCCGTACTTAAGTGCGTATAAATTCGACCAGAAAACGGTAAACCCAAGATGAGGTTGTTCCTGATATATAAGCCTTCTTTTCGCACGTAGGCTCGACATAGTTCATAACCGACTGCTAGGAACAAGTTTTATAAAGGTTTCTATTTGGCCACTTTTTTGCTTCTCACCTTTACGAGAAATAATTTTTTTGATAAAAACTAATCGAACTTTTAATTTATTTACAGCTAAAAACGAGCTATAATTAGGTACCTACCTAATTATAGTACTTATGAATTATAAGTACTGTAATCTGAAGACGTAATCAGGTGAAAAACGACCCTTATGGCCATTTACCAGTCAGCGACCGAGAATTCATGTTTCGTCGAAAGATGTTCTTACGATCGTACAGGGCGATTCCAATGAGAAAGATTAATTATTCTCCGTACCAGCTTTTTAAAATAATAACTATCAATATCGATTTTATTTCATTCAAAATTAGCTATTTATACCTACATTCAAAATGCTGAAAGTCGTGATGATAAAACTATTAAAATTATGTACTTTTCGTAATTATTTTTTGATCACAAGTATTTATATTTTTTCAATAATGTTTAAGCAAAATAAGAATGTAAAAAAAAGCTTAAATATATTAGTTTGTAAGACCATAAATAATTAGATAAACTGAAGTATTTTTGTAACAAATAAATCGTAATTTCGTAACAGATAAAGTACATATAAAGTATATAGATTTTTATGCGTTCGATACGGTTGATCATAAGATTCTATTAAAAAAGCTTGAATTTCTGGGCATCGTGGGCAACAATCTAAAATTTTTATCTAGTTAACTTACGGGTAGGTGCTGTTCGGTTGTTATTGGAAAAGAATCAAGTGATACTGAAACAAAGAATTGATAAGTACGCAGAAAACCTACTGGGAGAGTATCAGGCAGGCTTCCGCACCGGTAGATCCACAACAGACCAACTGTTCACCGTCAGGCAGATCTTGGCAAAGTGCTGGGAGTTTGATATAGACATACACCAACTATTCATAGATTTCAAGCAAGCATATGATAGCATAGATCGGGAGTGTCTATATGACATACTACTTCAATTCCAGATTCCACCTAAATTGGTTAGGCTCATCAAAGCCACAATGTCAGTCTCAAGATGTCAGGTCAAAATAGATGGGGAACTGTCGGAAGAATTCACAGTATCGCAGGAACTAAAACAGGGGGACGGTCTGGCTCCCACTCTCTTCAACATTGTGCTCGAACATGTAATAAGAAAAACGCTAATAGACACTGGCTCCAATATTTGTTTCAAGAGCAGTCAAGTTGTCGGATATGCGGATGACATTAACATTGTCGGAAGATCAATTTCAGCCATTAAGGAGGTCTTCGATCCTTTAGAAACAGCAGCACGGAAAGTAGGACTGCAGGTTAATGTCAACAAAACGAAAATGATGATACAGAGCAGGAACCCTTCACACAGAAGAAGAAGTAGTGCACAATTCAAAGACAACTACTTATACGAAGTGGTCGACCAATTCGCCTACCTGGGCTCCAGTCTGACAGAGAATAATGAGGATCCAGCAGAAATCAGAAGGAGAATCACAGCAGCCAACAAAACATACTTCTAATAATGAATAACTGATTACTTTGTATAAAACCACTATTTTTAAAACAATATCAACATGTTTCGACAACAATGTTGTCTTCATCAGGATATGTTACTATAATAAATGACAAACAAGTATAGACAAATTAGAATAAATTATAACATAGACAAAATATTAAAAAGTAGATACTACTGGGGTTTTGCTACCAAAAAAATGATATCGGAGGTGCAAATAATCCAAAATAGAGCCCTCCATAACATTTTTGGCTTGCCTTGGGATATACCTGTTAAAGATATTTACCGTTACGCACTTGTATTGCCATTTAAGATTGTTCCTAGCTTTGAGATAACAAACACCATCTTAAATATTATTCAGTGCAACACCCACACTAATATAAAACTGAACTATAACAACGACGTTCACCAATATAATACACGACAACACAACCAACTACACTCAACAAAATTCGGACTGAAATCATTAGAATACATTGCATACACTAACTATAACAAATTGCCTGAAGAATTAAGACAGGCCTCTAACAAATCTCGAAACGATATATTGAAATCCTATTGTTTCAAATGTTATTTGGAAAACGAGTCATAAGTAGGTACAAACTTTGTTTTGATAGCTGTCCTGGTTATCTGCAAGTACCAAACTTTGTACATCCAGATATGATTGGCGCAGTTTATATCTTTTTTAAATCTTGTCATGTATTTTGTATACAAACATCTTGTATTAGGTCTGTATATTTTTGAGCCCATACTTTTTATTGTATTTTTCTAATTTTGCTTTTCTATGCATTTCTATAGACCATCATGGAGGATACATTATTTTAACTTTTTGACACCAACAGTACACAAATCAAATGAGTGGTTATAATAATTCATAAAATCTTATAAGACATGTTTCTGTGAAATATTCGTAAAGTGATTCTTCATATGTCGTGTCTGTATGTTGCTTCTGTTTGAAATGTTTTGTAAAATTTTTCTTCTTATATTGTGCCTGCATATTGGGTTGGGTTGGGTTTAACTTTTCAAAAGTACCAATTGGCGATCTCTTAATGAGTTTTGATAACTCATGGGAACGCAACTTCGTTGTATGTTTTATTTAAATAAATTTTAAAAAAATATGTTAAGCCCCTTAAATAATTATATTACAGAACTTTGATGATAACTCATATGAAAGTTTAATTGTCATTTTTGTCACGATCAAATAAAACATAATATAATTCTGGACTTGTTTAGTTCGCTTGTGTTTTATAGTCGTGTAAATTTCACTTCAAGCAAATAAAAAACTTTATGGCTTAATGTATGTATGTTGTCGGCAAGATTTCAAGTTTTTATTTCGCTGTAGAGTGATTTAATTTTCGAGTTTCGATTCGCTCCAGAAATGAGAGCGTGACCTCTTAAGTCTGATTCTGATGTAATGACGCAAACCCGTGAAAAATCACGGAAAAATTAAAAAAAATTCTAATTGTGATATTTAACCCCCGCAGAAAATTTCAAAATTTCAAAATATTTTCTACTTTGCACATACAATTCAAATAAATGGAATATATCTAAACGTTTCCAAAATCTTAAAACTGTTGTGGTGTAGTACGAATAAAACCTTGAATTTTATATGTGTATAAGAAATTTTTTAATGCAAATATTAAAAAGTTTAAAAAATGGCTCACCTCACAATTAAAAAATAAAACTCGCAGGCAATATCAGGCAATAGAAAAGTTTCATACTATTTTTTTTACCAAGGTACTAGGGCTGTTCGTAAAATAAGGTCTCCAAGGTGCTGCTGTCGCGAAAAACGATTTTACGCGCAATCTTTTAACACTGGCGTATAGCCTGGTTTCCCCTTGCCAAATCCCCACCACGATGCACTCTCTGTAACGCTTAGTCTCGGTGTGGTAGCCGTTCGCTAAGCTTCCACTTGTCGCACCCGCCAGGTGTGAGTTACGCTCCACAATTCTTTTTTAAACTTTGCTTCGGCGAATCTGAATAATGCCACTGGGATTGTTGTCATGTAGTGTATCCAGTCCTAAGTCACAATTGAGTCCAAGAATTCTGCGCCATCGTTGTCGTAGTACCAAAGTAATTCGCGGGCTGCTTCAACTCGTTATTTTTGTGATCTTTGGTGAGCATTTTGGGCAGACTTTGTGGTCTCCCAAATGTTCTGTCAAAATCTTGTCAATAGTGGTCTTAATGACATCAGGGATCACATCACAGAGCTCCCGAACTGTCACCCGTCGATCTGCAATCATTGTTTTTTCTACTTTGGCAATTTTTTAGTCTGAAACCGATAGCCGTACGCCACGCTTTTAAATTCTCTGCACCATTTGTGCACGTTTTCGCACTCATACACTGTTTTCCGTACACTTCAAGTAGCTGAGAATGAATTTCTACCAGGGTTTTTTTCCAAAAAAACTAATTACAGAGCGTAATTCAGACCTGGCGCGGGGTGCGGCGAGTGGAAGCTCCATTGCGAACGGCTACCACACCGAGACTAAGCATCACAGAGGGTGCTTCTTAGTGGCGATTTGGCAAGGGGAAACCGGGCTACATACCAGTGTTAAAAGATTGCGCGTTAAATTGTTTTTCGCGACTGCAACACCTTGGAGACCTTATTTTACGGACAGCCCTAGTACTTTATCTAATGTCTTTTCTCCAAATAAACACTTTTAATTTTGAAAATGTTAAAACTTAAATTCAAAGCAGCAGTCCGTTGAACTGGAGTTACAGACAGATGGAATATCAACAGAAATTAGTTGGTTTAATTAATAAAATGCGCATACTTACATAATAAAGGGAATATTATGTACTTGCGGTTATTTTATGTTGACTGCTAGATAAAATTGATATCACTTTTATTGATGCCTTCCGTTTTATGCATCCCAGAGCCAAATATCGTCGTATCAAAATATAAAAAAAGTACCCAATAAAAAGTGTAATGTATCTAATGTTACTCAATGTTGCTGCATCTCCTCAAGACATTTTACCGCATATTATGTGGGCACTTAATTAAATAAATGTTTTAATTTTTATTTTCATACTTTTATTTTTTACAGTTGCTCCACACAGAAGGCCCTGGGGAAAACAATTTCCCTCGGCGCGTGTGTCGTCTTTGGGAATACGGAGGGTTATTTTAAGCAAAGGAAGTTCTGGGAAGGAAATAGGTATGAGGAGTGGCTACGAATCTGGGGGTCAGAGTGTCGAAGAGTGACGAACGTATGAATCCATTCCTCCCAGTGAGGTACAAGGCGATAGGTTGAGAGAATCCGGATAGAGAAATCAAAAGGTCTCCCTTAACCAGTCTCAACTGATCGCAAAACGCATCCGCTGCAAAGACCTAGATAAAACTCACCTTAAGAATGGACACTTTTTGAGATTTCTTGTATCTTGTCGATTGCCTTATAAAAAAACAACTTATTTTGTTACGAAACCCTTCTAAGTTTTTTCGTGTTCCTTGTGCTAAAGTTGATTAATAAACATACCATACGATATGCCATACGGTGATTCAAAATTCTTATCACTCTTTATGAGAAATGGGAGCAAACAACCAATTTTGAAAATAATGTTTTCGAGTTTTGTAAACCCTACAATGTCTCGTGTTCTGACTAAACCAACCACAAAGTGCAAAGGATCATCGTGTACTTCAATCAGGATACTTTAAGATGCAACACGATTAAGTTTTTCACCCGTGTTAGTCAGTCATCCATTAAAGAAAAGTGATATTATTTAAAGTATTATTAAAATGGCTCCCAAAGAGCCAAAATGTGCCTTTTGGTCGCCCAAAGAGAAGCAAAGCTATTGCAATTCATGAAGAAGGTTACACATACGAAGAAATTGCAAAAAAATGGGTGGAGGAGCTACCAAGTCTGGAGTAAGAAAGGTTTGCCAATGCTGCACGGAGACTAAAACTACAAAAACACTCCGAAAATCGTCCAAAAGCCAAAGGTTACGCCATAAAATGAAAGGAGCATGTGTTGCCTTACCCTGCCGAACCACCGTCAAATATCCAAAGATATTAACAAGGTCATTAAAGCTGCTGGACTCGATATTACTGACATAACATTTAGGAAAAAATTAGGCAAGAATAATAAAAGTCTAATCATATCACGAAACAGAGGCATAAACAGCTGAAATGGGCTGTAAAAGATAGGGAATGGACCTCAGAAGACTGGGCAAAGGTGACATGGTGTGATGAGACCAAAATTTTCTCTGAGTGTAATGGTGTGGGCTTGCGTGATAAGGAATAGTTTTAGACGCCTGGGAGTGGTAGAAGGCACAATTAAGGCTAACAGGCATCAATATGTGATTAAGGAGCCAAGAATATTGCCCAGCACAATGATTTGTTCGAGGGTAACCGTGGTAAATGCAATTTCCAGCAGCATGGACTCCCATGCCACATAGCAAAACGAGCATGAAATGGTTACAGAACTACAATATTGTTGTTCTACCTTGGCCAGGGAACCATCTGAACTTGAATCCTATTGAAAATCTCTGGTCTAGATTGAAAATACTGGTTTCTCGTCGCAAACCCAGCAATAAAAGAGAAATAATTGAAGCGACTATTCAAGCATGGTTTCATGTCATCAAACTTGAAAATAAGTGACGTTTGGTGGACTCCATGCCTAGAAGAATCGAGGGAGTTATTAAACTTCTAGATTTCCAACGAAATACCAACGTTAAATGTTAATTTGAAATATTATGCAAAATCTTCGTTATTAATATAATAATAATAATTTGTATTTAGCCATGTCGTTGTTTTGTTCAGCATTTTTGATATTTTTCTAAAAAAACCTTTTAAATCTATTCAAAATATAACAGTATAATATGTTGTTGAATTAATTAGTTAACAAAATTACAGTTAAACACAAACGTGATTTAAAAAAGAGCGAATGATCATCAAATTCAAGAAATTTATAATAAGTATAAATACTTACGTCCACTAGTGTATAGACATGATGCTAAGGTGCGGTGTACACGCTCAAGAAGAAGAAGATGAAGAGATATGTATGTAAGAATGTTAATAAAACACGACTCGTAAAATTTTGTTTGTCTAAAATAGTATTTAAAGAAACACTGTGAATTTTTTCGTACATGTAACTTGTAAAATAACTGAAAAAACGTTTTAATTATAATTTTCAGTGCATACTTTTCTATCGAGGAACATTTATCTTCAAGAATAACATTTATTTTTTTAAGAGCTTGAATTTCGTAATCACGGAGACACACAGTTTAGTATGCAATTATAGGCCGAAATTAGGCCTACATTTGGATCACGAAACACACCCACAAGGCACTTCTTGCATTGCTCTTTATTTTATGTCACAGACACTGGTCTTTATATAAATAGACGTAAGATAAGATAATTTAATCGAGGATTCGTCTACCCCAGGGTTTCCTGTAGCCGCTTAAATTCAAATTATTCGTATATAAATTCATTGAACCGAATAATATGTAGGAGGAACAAAGAAAATTTATAACAGTATGCTAATAATTGTTATTAGTAGTGCTGTCTTCTAGCATTTTTTAAGACTTTCTGGAATCCGCTTTGTATCTTCAAATATTAATATTCTCGGAAACCTGTTTTAAGTATCTTCATAAATTAACTTTTCGCTCGTCAGCAACTTGTTCAGGATTCGTTGGTAATCGATTATCTATGAGAAAAGAATACTGGTAGAAACGATTGCTTTATCGTGGAACTGAATTGATGGGGGCAAATTAAATATTGAATCTAAATTATTGGTCTTACACTACACGTATTAATGACAAATTGTACTTCTCTCTCTCTGGTTTCAATCCTGGGATTGGTTTGCAGCAATTTCCTCTATTCTTCTCTTAAATTCTTCCCTGTCCTGTGCAGCTCTTTTGAAGTCTGCATATTATGAGCATCGCACGTCCACCAGCAGGTCCTCCAGGTACTCTCGGCGTGGGCGTCCCCTAGAGTTTGTCCCCTCAGTCATACCCTCCATTATGGCATGCAAGAGGCCTTCTTGTCGTATTACATGGCCGATCCATCTTGCACGCCTTTCGGACAAGGTCCTGAAAATTGTACCTACTCAACGTAAAACCAGAAAAATCTTATTAATTAAAACCACTCGAGCGACAGACCAATTTAAAACTTTTTCCTTGGATTGCTCGTGATTTTTTGGTGATTATATTGAATATTTTTAGCTCACATTAAAAAAATCACACCTTGTCTTAATAATTCAAATTAAGTACATGCATCTAGAAAAATTTTGCCTAAAACTGCCAACAAAGCAATCTGAGGTATTTTAAATAGTGCTGTAACAAGTATAGTTATTTCGAGCGCATTTTGAGAAGTGTTCACGCTCGAATACTTTCTCTGTCTTGCATTGGTTGTCCCTTACTACCGCTGCTGTTAGGGCAGCGGGCCATAGGTATATAAAGACAAGCGAAACCTTAGAGTTTGGTGTTTTAGCCTGCCGGGGAGTCCCGCGCTAAGCTCCAGTAAAATAGTAAATGTCGAAGACCGCCTTCCGAGATCAGCTCGCGCGGCTTCAAGGCACTCGTGAATCTTTTGTATAAAGTGACTTTGGGGGTTATTATAGTGATAATAACCATAAAGTTACTGTTGTAGTTGGTACGTTAAAGTTACCACTGTTTTTACGATTATTGAACTGGCTACTTGTGTAATTAATTGTACCCACCCAATACTAATTGTGTTTATAGAAGAAAAGTGTGGATTTTATTTAAATACCCCGCTATAGTGCCATATTGTTGCAAAAAGCGTTCCAGTGGTTATAACAATATTATCACGAAATTAAAATTGTGTAAATGGCGGTTTTTTAAAAGGACCATGGTATATAAAAAATAAAATCCCCAATGTTATTACTTTGAACGATAACGATTTATATATTTTTTTACGGAAACTCGTTTTTACGGAAATTGATTGGGAATTAACACCAATAAAAATATCCATCATGCAACTTTCAAAGTGGAAACTTAAACTGGAATTCTGTAAAAAATATAATAATTAATTATCACAAAAATAATGAAGCTGAGCGTATAGTAGTGAAATCTTGTTTGACTCGGTCGTTTTGCAGTTCATCTGTCTGTAAATTTGTTTGTATCGTTACGTTTCTGGCTCAAGCTGATAGCCGTGTTGGATCATACGTTTTTATACCGCCGTAATTTGCAATAGCGTTATAAGCAAACAATATTATAGAAGGTACGTATGAAGAAAGTTTGAAAAAGGAATTGTCATGTGGTATAATTCCATTTTTGAATTAAATAAAAATATAATGGTTGATAATTAAGTAGGTACCCGCCTCACAACCCAACCGGGTGGCGACACTGTTCTTCTCTCTTTACACTGTACAGGAGGGTTCTTGTGAGTTTATACATAAAAAAGAAGGAATTTAGTGGTCTGTTTACAAATTTCATGATTTCAGAGTAAATTTTGGTTTGGATTTCAAGTAAGAGAAAATTAGAAACATACTTTATTGAATTCGAGATTTATTATACACGGAACTATTGGTAATACATTAACATAATTATTTTTCTATTAACTTTCAAGTCTACAAATTTTAAGCAATTGCCGTAAGTTTCATTTCAGAACTCATCTTATAAAAAATCCCTGACAACTTCAACGGTAATCTGAGCGAAAATGCTCTTCTCACGATATTAGCACCAGGGTTTAAAGTTTATGCCCATCTGTATAAAAGTAAAAAAAAAACTTCACCAGTCACTGTGACAGCACCTGTTTCTCTTATGATTTTAGCACCAGATTGCAGAGTGTTACGCCTATTAGCAAAATTTAAAAAAAAATGTTTCTGGCAACTGTATTTGTAAATTTATCTATCTCCCATCCATGAAGAAGGTTCCTCTTTTTTCCTGAAGGGCGTGCTTTTGAAAATATAAGAGCTGGAAGTTTCGCCCTCTATAAATTTCTAGAACAGTCCAGAACATTCGAGAGTATTCGAGAGCATTCCACAACATTTCAGAACATCCTGGAACATTCTAAAATAGGTGTGTCAATTATTTCAACTTTTGAATTCAGAAACGCCCGGGGTCTCAAAAGTTGCGTCTTACAAATGAGAACTGCATTTAAATTTATTTAAAAAAAATGGTTATTAGCCCGCTAAAATGCATTGAAAATCAGAAAACAAACCTAAAACGTTAAAAAATGTATTAAAATTAATTTTTATTTTCAATAATTTAACCTTTCAACGTTTGTTTGTTATTAAAATAGCTGACAAAAATGAAAAAAAAAATCAAGTTTATGAATACAAGTAAGTCAACAAGAATACTGATTTTATCCAGAAAAAGTGTTATTTTCCCCTTCTCCCTTGACAAACACATCACATATGTTTAAAAAAAAATTTTTTTTTGCGTTCTTTGTACTGCCGTTATGGAATAAAAATTAAGTTTGGTACAAAATATAAAATATGGACCCTTTGTTTTATTTTTTTTCCAAATCACGAATCCATTTTATTTTCAAAACTTCCGGCCATTTTAGAGGGCTAATATTGAACAATAATTTCATTTATTTTAACGTTTTCGAATAGCTACAGATGATACGAAACTTTTGAGACCCCGGACGTTTAAAAATAAGGTCATTTTTTTCTCTCTATGGAGAGCGACACAAGCTATTCTGGAATGTTATGGAACATTCCAGAACATTCACAACACATCATCGTGGAACATTCCAGAACACTCGAATTTCGTGGAATGTTCATTACGCACCAATCGAAGCCTTTTTTATACGGGTGAGGCTACCCATTGGTAGGGATATTTAAAGCAAGGGCCATCATGGGTTCTAACGTCGACAGTTCAATCTCATATCAACTCGCTGAGCGAAGCCGGGTACCCCAGCTAGTAAATAATAGAGGAAGTCTTGACAAGTTTCTTTTTCTATTGTGTTAAGCGTGCATAACTTGAAATGATATGCAAAATTATTGATATCCCTATAGGTTTGAGTTCAAATTTTTTGAGTAATTTTGAATTTGTACGAGTCGTTGAGATACTAAACCCGCTCTGGAAACTTCTGCTGTTTTCGATACGTTCACAAAAACCACTTGAAGTAATGAAGTACCAAAAAATAATTCATCATCTTCCATTTAGGCGCCATCTAGCTCACAATTAAAATCAATTTAAACTAGAATATCTGCAATCTCCGATCTGCAGTGACTGGAAAGAAATCGGGCGTTATAGACGATAAGCGAAGAATGACTTGGTAATAATTTAGCGCTGGAATGATTAAGGAAGTGATTACTCAGAAGGAGATGTAGAAAGAGGCCAGGAAGTCGGAACAATCAGGGTAAATGAGGTCATGGAGTTACTGATGTGAACCATTGCTGGAAAAAAAATTAAATAAAATTCTCAGAAGATGAAAGATCTTGTGGAAATAATGTTTTCGCAAATTCTCATTTATTTTTTCGGGTGGTTTTTTTAGGAAAGTAATATTTACTAGTAAGTACTATTCATGTTGGTTTTTAGGTTTCAGAGTAAAGAAATGTTCTAGAAATGTCTCCCATATTGATTTAAATGGAAACCAGTATTGCCATTGACTTAACCCCATTAGCACCTAACCTGTTTCTTTCTTAAAATTGCCTTTTATTGTATGGGAATAATATTGAAATTCATAATTATGGTTCAGCCAAAATTTATACTTTTGTTAGACTTTTGGATCTGAAATGGCCAACTTTGCAATTCTTGTATTCTAACAATATTACTAATAATAAAAAAAAAACACTTCCCGAAAATTAAATGAAGTTTAAGTTACGCATTGAATAAAGACTACACAATATCTATTTAGAATTTTTACAAATAAAAAAATCTCTTCAACAGTGCTGCCAAAAAACTGGCAACATTTCGTTATGGTACACTCGCGCATGCGCCATGCATGTGATATGTGGTGTGTTTTTCAAATCAAGTTGTGTTCATAATTTCTATTCTAATAACCCATCGACTGTCACGTTAGTGTATTTCAATGTATTTATGATGTATTTCGTCAGTTTTAATCCCTTTTGGGGGCCATGGGGACACCGGTGAATTTATGAAATTTTAAAAACAAAAACTTTTTATATGCGATTTTGACCCTTATGTATAAAGAAACTGTATAAAAACAAGGTCAAAATCGCTTGCGCCAATATCTCTATAGGTAGGGTAAAAGATTTCATTCATGTGGCAACTCTAGAATGTTTGTAATTAATTTATCTGTGACTTCAGACCGCTGTCAAAACCGAAAAGTCGTGGGTTTTAGCATTTTTGTTCCTTTTTCAAATTCATATAAAGGTTTTTATTTATTATCAATCACCTTTGAAATGTGTTTTATCACGTAGGATGTCTATTCAGGTTTATGTAAAAATAAGAACATCAGTTCATTTTCGTATTTATACGGATATTAAAGCAAAATTCGTGAAGCAAAATTTTCGCGCCTTTTTTTCAAATAAGGCTATGCCCTTGGCTACCCAGGGGTTAAAATAATATCATGTCGTGAATTATTTATTTAATGTTTTCAAAAAAGTGTGGATTATTTCTGACACAATACTTTTGAATTAATTTTATGGCGTGGATTTTATAATACTTTCATGAAAATTATATTTTTTAATAACATAAATGCTTTGAGCACCTAATAAAATACAAAACTCAAGAAATCATAGTTTACATTGCGCAGCAATGAATCTAAAATATTACGTTTTGTTGGTTATTCTCGGTGAATTATGATTATAAATTTTAATTCTATGAACGATAAAAAGTGAAGTGATGGTTTTCGTTGGAAAAATGTTCGTGGAAAGCCTTTTTTACAAGTTTTTTCTTGTTCGAAACTAAAATATATCATTTTTTTATGTAAAAGTATATTTCTCATTAATAAATTTGAAAGATAATTTTATATACTCTCTGAAATGGTAATTATCTTTAAAAAAATACGAAATTCGATGAGATATTATTATGAACAGTTTATACAACAAATAAACAACCCCCATGTTCCATGAACTATTTTATGCCAGATTCCATATTAGTGAGGTTTCCACAAACTCGGTACTTAATCAATTGTATAAAAGTTTCACCACGTCTATTAGTAAGGTGGCTAGTGTTTAACCTACCAGTGTATCTACTCCTATGTTAACTCCATTATTGAACTTTGGTACGACATGTATAATGTATGTAATGGTTCCATGACAGTTCATCCTGCGACAATTCATCCGGCAACAGTTCATCCTGCGACAGTTCATCCGGCCGACAGTTCATCCTGCCGACAGTTCATCCTGCCGACAGTTCATCCCGCCGACAATTCATCCGGCGACAATTCATCCTGCCTGATCATTTAGAAGATTTTTTCTTCAAGTAAGTATGCAAAGAGGATATACGGCCGTACAACCTAATCTAACCTAACCTAACCTATTTAGTAAAAAAAAATTTACAGCGGATTTCCACTCAAGATGCCTTCAGATATAAGTATATCGATTTTGGTTGTACGGCCGTATATCCTCTTTGCATACTTACTTAATAAAAAAAATCTTCTAAATGATCAGGCAGGATGAATTGTCGCCGGATGAATTGTCGGCGGGATGAACTGTCGGTAGGATGAACTGTCGGCCGGATGAACTGTCGCAGGATGAACTGTCGCCGGATGAATTGTCGCAGGACGAATTGTCGGGTCACCGTATGTAATAGCCCAACGGCCGTTTAATATGATTTATTAACAACAACAAAAATGTTATCTTTCTGAAAAATCAAGGTTAGAATGAGGTATAGGTAGAAAAATGCATTAGATTGTCAACAAAATTGTGTTTAAATGAGTGTTAAAATTCAAGCATGTAGGATAAGTATGTAGGCGAAGGTATTTTATTAATCAAAAATACTTGTACAATGCCTTTTTTCAAAATGTCCCTTCAGTCTACATAATAAATTAATTCATGTGAACCAGGCCTTATGCAACAAGGTCGATAAATTCATTAAAAAGTTATTTTTTCTCCTCCGCACAGTGTATCGTCTTGTACAAGCTAGACGGAAAAAATCTAAAATATCAATAAAGTACTTTGTAACGATGTATCTTACCTTATCAGTAAGCTTAACTTATTAATCATCGCCTCATCATCTGTAATTCTACTCAGCTTAATGTAATGTGAATATTATGTGATAGCCATGATGTCAGATTGTGTGATAATGTCAAGTAGGTAGACTGTACAAATAAAAGTCGGCATGGTAAAATAACAAAAATGCTCTTTTTATTGAATCTAGGAATCATCTTAATATTACAATAGAGATTAATAATCAACGGTGGTTGAAATTACGCTGGATATCAATTAAATGCAAGCGAAGCTATCAAAGACATGTGGTTTTGCAATGTTACGAAACAATGAAAATATGTTAGGAAACCCTGAGTGGGCACCTGTAAAGAATATCTAAACATATTTATGAACGAAATCCTAAACTACGTAATTAATTAGACATCTCTCACGCGTATTCACGTCTCGACCTTTCCAACGGCTCGCTGCATAGCTGATCGTCTCGATACTACCGGGAAGCGTATTTACAATCCCCACCGCGTTTCAGTCGCTTTAAATTTTCAATATCAAAATTTAAATATGTAGAAATAAAATTATTAATTTCTAATATACACATTGGAAAGATTATTTTATCTAGATCTTACAACAAATTATCAATTTAGAGGTGTATTTACAATATATGGGAATAATATTAAAATTTAAATATTTAGAAATAAAATTATCAATTTCTAATATACACATCAGAAAGATTATTTTATGTAGATTTTAGAACAATTTTTGTTTTTGCAATGTGATAAAAAATAACAAATATAGAGGTATAATTAAAATGTAAATTGTCGTTACCATGACTGAATCGGTATAGGTTTTGTAAATACGCTACCGGGAACCAACTGAATTCTCTGTACTATCGCAAAAGTTCTAGACCTTTCTCCCCTCCTTCCGGCGCCTGTACAATTTACCAACGGCTGTAGATTTACATTAGGGAACCGAGTGGCTGGAATCCCATTGAAGTTACGTAGGTACTGGCCGCAAACCACTATTTTTTTTTAAATAATGATAAACATTGTAATTTAATTAAAAAAATAACAAATAAAAATAAATTAATTTGTTTATTTGTTTATTTGTTTATTAGGACATAAACAGTACATAAGTTTACAAGTTATAAGGAATGTTAAATAAAGTAATTACATGATTTAGTACCTATTACGTAAGTCCGTATAATATATGGGATAATATGCCTGGGATTTGAACAGTTCTTAAAACTTAACTAATGAATGAAAGAGAAGAATAATATAAAGGAAAATTGTATACAAAGATAAAAAAGATTTTTTTTTTTTTTAGAACAAGAATTACATGCTAACAAATTGTAATAAGTTTAGTAAAAAGATGAGTATTTTTATAGCAATAAATACATGCTCATGAGTAGTAATTAAAGTCTAATGAAAATATAAGTGAAAATAAGAAGTTTTAAAATTAATTATAATATCACGCCAACAAATTTAGTAAATTAGTTTTGTATGTTTGCAAGGAGTTGTGGAAAATGTCTAAGTGTAATAATTTTTCATAGTGTGTATAAGATGTGATTGCGCGAGAGATTGGTGAGTTTTGTGCAGCATTAGTATTATTGGATCCTATGTGAAAAAGTGAAGTGTGCCTGGTACGCCTCATTGGAACATTTAAACCAATGACAGATAGCAATTCGGGACTATCTATTTTATTATTAAGCAGGTTATGTAGAAACATCAGATCTGACAGTGTGCGTCTTTTTTGTAAAGATAACATATTATTTGAAGTTTTGTTATATTTCTTGAGTAAATATTTCGAAAATTTATTCTGTATACTCTCTATTAAATTTATGTATACCTTATATTGAGGATTCCATATGGTGGAAGCATACTCCAGTGGACTTCTGACCAATGAACAGAATAATATTTCCAGAGTCTTAGCACTTTTAAAAACTTTACATACTCTTAAAAGAAAACCTAGCATCTTATAAGATTTTGATATAATGTATTCGATGTGCTTATCAAATATTAGTTTGCTATCTAAGTGAACACCTAGATCTTTACATGTAGACAAATATTTTAAAGGTTTGTTATTCAAGTTGTAAGGATAGGTTATTTTATTTTTATTTCTAGTAAACGTAATCGAGTGACACTTGGATATAATTAAGGACAATAAGTTTGATTCACAGTATGTGCACAAATGATCAAGATCTCTTTGTAATTCGATGCAATCGGATAACGACTGTATAGGTTTAAAAATTTTCATGTCGTCCGCATACAATATAAAGTAACTATTTGGGAAGCATACAAGAATGTCATTTATATAAATATTGAATAGGAGTGGTCCGAGATGCGACCCCTGGGGCACACCTGAGACGATTTCTATTAAGCAAGATGCGAAACCATTGACAACCGTAATTTGGTGTCGATTACTAACATAAGATGCGATCCATCTATAGAGATCACCGTGAATTCCTAGACCCAAAAGCTTCTGTAAAAGAATATAATGATTAACACGGTCGAATGCTTTAGAGTAATCAGTGTAGATGGCATCCACCTGGCATCTCATGTCCATTTGAGCATGAAGAAAATTTGTAAAAGCCGCAAGATTTGAGGTTGTGGAGCGATTTTTCATGAAGCCATGTTGGTTAGTTGAGAGTATGTTGGTTAGTTGAGAGTATTTAAATATAATTTAAATATAATTATTAATAATTATAGAGAATTTAAATATAATTAAGTTTAAGATAAAAATCGTACTACATACATCCTTCCAAAGTAGCCTCAATTTTTTTTTTCGAAACAAACCTTTTAAACTCATAAAAACCTTGAAAGTTTTCGCGGTCAGAATCGAATAAAAGCAACTGATCAATTAATTAACTAATGTATCTGACTTTGGGGATCTGTTACTAGCAACCGACGACCTCCGTAGTCCAGTGGGTAAGACTCTTGACTCACAGTCCGGAGGTCGCGGGTTCAAACCCGGCATGCGCAAATAAATTTTATTTGATTAATTTGTGTTATTTCACAATTAATTCATTTAAAATATTATATAGCATATTTGCGGCATGTTCCAGAGTGGAAGATACTATCAGTATCGCCCTGGTGTAAGACCACCATTCAGAATTGAAACGTTGCTTGAAAATGGCTTTAGCCGTGTTTGGTGACCAGATCTGAATAGCCAGGTACTTCCCAACCTTCCTCTTCCCTACCTCCTTCCCCTCCCCACTACCTTCAGCCTCACAGCATACCCCAATTGGGGATGCCATAGTCTCACTGGATCCAGACGGGAGCAGTTGAGATTCTTGTGCGGTTATTCACTGTAAAAAAAAAAAAAAACTTGTTCATTAATTATTAACCTAATTAAAAATACATTTGCCACACTGAATACCTCCATGACGTCAACGTTCAAGAAATTAATAATTTTTTCCATCTAGCTTGTATGGGACGGTACACAGTGCTCCGTCAGTTGACAAATCATAACATTTTCTCTCAGTCGATTATTTTTGTTCGAAATTCGAAACATGCGTGCATATTCAATAATATGGCTGATTATTACACGATATAATTTCGGTTGCGATGTAAGCACGCAACGTACTAAATAAATTGTGACTTAGGTACATAAGTAACATTCATACATTTATATTTCAAGTACGTAACATATTAAAGCGTATTGATTATTCAGCTTCTTCCAATAGACGTCGACAGCTTAATTTGTAATACGAAGTTCTGCTATGTATATCCCATCCGATGCTAGTTGAGTAGGATATCCAAAGAGTACCATGTATCACCGTTCGTGTTCTAGGTATGAACGGTTACGATGATGGCCGAATACAACAGTGAGATTAGGCGGATTCCCGCAGTTTGGAGCAACATAAATATTTAGAGGCAAGCCTAGTAAGGAGTAGGGACGTCTATCCAGTTTAATATTCGTTGTAAATATTAAAGATTACTAAATGAAGCAACTAGTCATCACTCGAACCTAAAACTCATTTGGAAGATACCCAGATATTTCTTCATACTAGATTTTAAGAGATATTTATTTAAAATGAATAACATTTCACATTGTTTAAACCACTATAATATAAACAATATCTACATACATGTTTCGAAGTTTGAAGAAGATATTTATTTATTTATTTGTTTGTTTACGCCTTGATGGCTTTTACATATAAAATAAATTGTACAGGAGCATTATAACAATAATGCAGTATCATAAGTATATAGTACATAAAATGATAAACAGAGCTAGAAAGATATAAGTAGGCTTAACATAAGTAGGTATCAATATTCGAGTAATTGTTTACAAAGGAGTTCAACCAGCGGATTCGTATTTGGGCTCACGCTACATTGTATTCAATAATTATTGTCACAATATCACACAAAATGTGATTCCAAATATACTCGAAGCATACCGGTATTGCAGTGGGGTAAAACATTTTTAACGATTAATATAAAAGTAGGTAATTTTCTTGTAATTAATTATTTATTTTTTTAATTATAATTTTTTTTGCTATCACAAATGTACGTATGTTTGTTATTATTATGAAAAAGAAAAAAAAAAGAAAAGGTACACAGTAATTACATATGTAAATAAGTAAGTAGGTACTATGAATGTAGTTATCATGAATGTAGTTACAGAGCAGTGGGATGGCAGTGGGTATTAAGTTTGTTACTGTTAACAATGTGAAACATTAAGGATTTTTACATTAGTTTGTTATTATCAGGAAAAAAATAAAATAAAAGGTACACAGCAATTACATATATGTATAAAGAAGTAAGTAGATACTATGAAAGTAGTTACAGAGCAATGGGTATTAAATTATAACGAATATTATAATGACGTTGTGCAACCGTTCTTACAGCTGATGGTGTAATGATCAGAATTTGATTTTCGATTGTCGGCCGTGGCATTTTTATTTTATACTAGCTGACCCGACAGACGTTGTTTGTCTTAGGTATGAATATTGAATTCGAACTGGAATAAGTATCTAATAATAATAAAAAAATATTTCAAAAACATATCGTTTATTGTAATGCATTTTGATACAATAATTGCTTATCTCCGCGTATTCTATCCCATTCGTCCCGTTCCCCTTCCGCCTCCCATTCCTCTCCTGCGTCCCCTTCTCCTCTTGCGTTCCCACTCCGCCTTTTCCGTCTTCCCTCTCCCCACCCCCTCGCCCCCTTCCCCCGTCCAGTGAATCCCCCTCCCGAGTTCTCCTCCCCCTCCCCCATCCGCGAACCCAATGTTTGAATGAAATAAGTAAAGTCGTTCTGAAGTAATGGCGTGAAGCGATAAAGGGATTCATTTATATATATATATATCAAATTAATCAAATTTGGTACCTATTTAAAATACTAATAATTAAAAAATCCATAGACAATTCTTTTGTACAAAAAAAAAACGGATGCCTGCTAAAATTTCATCAAACTTGCGAACTGTCAAACGCACGAAGTTAAAATAGTCGTTAAGTTTTCTGAAATTATTCAATTCAATTTTTCTTTACATAAGAACCTTCTACAAAGTATTTGAAAACTTAAAAAAAAGAGGAATGAAATAGGTAAAGTAGTTCTGAATTTATGGCGTGACCAAGGGAAATAGAGACTCATTTATATATGTATAAATATAAAGATAATATTTTTATTTCATTTTTACTTTTATTTTTAAAACATGTTTTATTTTTACTTTATACCCCGTGATATTTTTATTTTGGTAGCCCTAGATTGTGACCAGTAATTTATTGTCTCTAAACTTAATTTCAATAAAAAATATAATAATTTAATCAGATTTCCATATTATCTCTTTGTAAGTAGTTCACAAAATGCTTACATGATATTGTCAGAGTATAATATTTTACGTACAACCAAGTACGTAAAATATTTCCATCGAAGCAAGCGTCGAGTTTTCCTATAGCTGGGTGTACTGTTCTACATAGCCGATAGATATTTTAGTAGTTATACATAGTTACTCGTACCAACCCTTTGCATATTGCAATCACAATCAAGAACGTACGGTCTGTATGTATTTTACCATAGCGACTACGGGCCCTTCGGGTCACGTGGTCTTGTTGCTAAATTGTGCCAAAGATGACCGAAGGTAGGTTTATCAAGTCATTAGATGTGAAGAACTCTCTAGATCAGATCTAGCCTACAGCCTGAAAGTAGGTTTGTCCTCAGAAGTATTTTTTTATTTATTTAGTAGAAAATACGGATACATATGTCAATTGGCAAGAATATACAAAACAAAATAGAGAACTCACCTGCATCCAAAACATTTGTCACGAATTGACAAACAGCAGATAAAAAAATATATGTGCAAATATTTTTACTTATATGTAGGGAAAACATATTTGCATTAGAATATTATTTTGCAAACAGAGAGATGAGAGGAAAGCGCAATATCCTTACAAAAGTTTACAAATTATTATTGGAAAAATTTAGGATAAGAAATGAGGATAAAACGAAAAAAAAGAATATAGATAAAAACAATATTAAACAGAAATTTAAAAAAAGTAAAGTATGTCAAGTTATTATACTAAACAGCCTTCAATTTTCTAATAAAATTACTGCACGTTTGAAAAAAATAATTCGGAACCCTTCTTTTTTTAAATTTTAATTAAACCATTCGCACATACTTCTGATTGGTTCCCTGACACCAGCATTTGTAAGCGTCCAGCTAATGTGGAAAAAGTCGTTAAGCCTTGTTACTCTGGGTGGTATTTTGAAGTTTATTACTTTCAGTAGGTCAGGACAGTCAAATAACGTTGTTGCAGATTTTGTACAGAGTCATGAGGACAAGTTATGTTCGCCGGTTAGATAGAGTGAAGACGTTATAATTCGAGAGCATATTTATATATCCCAGTTTAGATGCGCTCATTCTGTAATCGAGGAATTTTTTTGGAATACTTTCATTATTGTAATTATAATAGGTACGTCACAGTTACTCATTTATATAACCTAGTTCTTTCAATACACATCCATATAAAAGTACTGGAGAATACAGGTCCCAGTACGTACCACAGTACGATATTCTCTGGAGAGAATGTTAAAAGATATTACAAACTGGATGGCGCAGTCGAGATAAATTTCAAAAGTTTTGATACACATTTTTAAAACTCTCCTCTGTTAAAAAGTTGTCAATCCCGCTGAGAATATCCGCTATCTTCGAATGAATTTAAGGAACATTTAAGGCTCCTTATAAGCGTTCAAAAAGAAGTAGAAGATTAATGCAAAATATTTGAAAAGAAGATAATATATGTAAATACGAGATGAAAGAAGGAACGTGCTATTATTAAAAACTATTATAATTCAAGACAAGAAAAAAACGCCAACGCTTTTTTTTAATTCCATTAAAAAGAAAATTACATTTTCACTCATCTAGAAATGATTAAACACAATAAACTAAATAAAATTTTACAATCACCGCTATTCTATTTCATGGCTTTGTTTATCAAGAATAAAAATTAATACATTTTTTTAATTTATTCAGCTTTTTAATGTCGTTTGGGAGGCAATTATATAAGTTGCCCCCCTGTAACCAATGGATTATTTACCATAGTTGGTGTGGATGGTTTTAAAATGTATGTTATCGTGTTCTCCTGTAAAGTGTTTGTGAACTTGGGACTCTTTAATGAATTCTGTGTTAAAGGATTCATGTACTGTATTCATATAGTTTTCTTAATGTTAATAATTTAGTTTCCTTGTATAATTTTTTTGTGGATGTTCTGGGCTTGTAGCATACTTTGTTTTCGATAATTACTGTCCGCGCATTATAAATGGGATTGGTTAGGTATGCATTCGCAGACTTGGTGGGTAGCAAATGTCAAAATCCTCAAATTATCCCACCTACCTAATCTACCCATCCTAAATGTCACCATGAAAAAAGGCAATCGTTGCAAGAAAAAGTACACAACTTTGGAGAGGTGACATTGTGCTTATTGCAGCTGAGTGTAAATTAATATCTCACACAGAGCGCATATATCATAACATCTTTCTATAAAAAATATTACGATTTCAAAATTTTAATTTAATTTTTGAAGTTTACACCTCAACCTGGTGACCAGTGAGGCCTCATCTGCGATGGTGAGACATATTTTCCTTTATCCAATCTGGGCTTATCTTGTTTTCCAGAAGCCCAGATCTGAACCATCAACAAACAGACACTATCCATGCGAGTTTGTGCATATCGTCCCATATAACTTAGCGAGCAAGGTAGTTTCGGGACTGGTCTTACAGGGATTGCATAGGGCTTTTCTAGGGAATGCAATCTCGGCATCGACTAGAGATCGTAAATTCGAGATCTCGCGACATAAGAAATTACAATCTCGCGAGATCTAGGAATTTTCGGGATCTCGTTAATAAAAAGAAAATATTATTTGAAAAAAAAAACAAAAACCTTTATTCTTTGATATTAGTTACTAAATAATTAACATTTTTTTTTTTAAATTAAAATAATCAAAAGAAAAAATATAGCTTGCTGAGATTAGAAAGTAATTACGGGTGATTTTGAAAGTAACTTCTTAAAAAACAAAGTGTATTAAGAGTGCTATCTGCTAAACGGCATCTAATGTCCGTTGCAATGTACCTAGCTGCTCCCCATGCCCTCTCCGACTCAACACTGGTTGGCAGCAGCATGATTAAGCAATTATTTATTTATTTTTTAATTTTCGGGAAATCGATGGAATTATATGCAAACTGCAAAAATCTCAGTGGTAGGTATTTGATGTTCTTCCGACTCCCCCCATTCAATGATTTTGTGTCAATTTTGTGGATTGACATCATATGGACGTGTAAACCTTTTGTAGACCGGATGTGGTTTTGAGAACAACTTGCATTGAGCAGTCAAATTATTAACTGCTTTCTTGATGTATCTCCATAAACGACTGCTAAACTCAACATACACTTGATCTGGATTATTTTTCGACATTTTAAGGTATAAACAATGTAAGAATCCAAAAATTATGTTTATTTAACTCACATAAACAATAAAAAATGCATAATTTAAGAAAAAAGTGATGACGATAACTGCACAACTAAAACAAAGAAATGGCTGCCTACACGCAAGTATCTCTTTCTCACTCACTCGACACAGTTTTATATTATCTGTCCCGCTCGTCATCCGTCGCTAATATTCGTAAATAGTCGGGATAGTTTTCTTTCTTCGATCGACAGTCCCGCCCGACCGTCAGTCAGTCAGCGCACCACTCGCGCCTTGAGTGGACGTGTGTAGCGTCGCTGACTACTGCCACCCTATCCCGTCGATCTTGAAAGGGATCTCGTCATATTATGCTTCGGGATTGATCCCGAAAAATGTCACGAGGTCTCGCGAGATCGAGATCCCGCGAGATCGGGATTGCATTCTCCAGGCTTTTCTCTGTAGTACTTAACCACCAAAGGTACAGTGGAGTCGCATTTTCGCGACGAACAACTCGGCGTCTGAATAGAGATTATCTTAAAAAAATCATATTGTAAAGTCTCAATAAAAATATTGTAAAGTCTCAAAAAATCATATTGTAAAGTAGGGGACTACAGAGATATTGTAGTTTATTAGTACTGGTCAGTACCTCGGTACTATTTTGTATTGATTGAAAGACTTATTTGTTCTTTACAACTATTATTTATTTATTATTATTTATTTATTTATTTTTTCAGGTTTTCCATAAAACAGTTTAACACCAAATTATTACGGAGAAGATTACAAAATATAAGAGGAAAAAAAGACTAAGGGGGCAGTTTCACTATGTTGAGACATATGTCAAAAGATAGTTACTGAACTCTCTATAGGTAACATTGAAGATGTCAATGCTCAATGCAGAATCGTTAAGCAGTTGAATTGCTCTATTTAATGGGGCATTCTGAAAGGAAGAAGTTCTCGCTTTCGGAGCATAAAAAAGTGTGTGGGATCTCCCACGAGTATACGCGTTAGGGACATATAGGTTAATCTCTTTCAACATAGGTGGATTCAGTACAGTACAAGAGATCAGCTTAAAAAATGTTTCCCCAAAAATATTTTACGGCGGGCTTCTAAGGTATTAAGATCGAGCATTCCTGTTAAGAACAATGATGGATACAGGAATGGGTAGTATGTATATTCCCTCATATACAGGTAACGCATAAACCTTTTTTGTACTTTTTCTATTTCTAGAATATGGTTTTGTTCAGAAGGTGCCCAAATAATGGAGTTGTATTCCAAGATGCTGCGGACAAGTGTTTCATATGTTCTTCGTATTGCAATTCCATTAGTATATGATCTCGCATTACGAAGAAAAAATCCGAGCATTTTGTTCGCGCGGGAGACAATGTCTGATATGTGAGATTTGAAAGAGAAATTTGCTTCAAAATCACGCCAAGGTCTCGAATCTCGTTTTTGTTAGTATAATTTATATTTACGTTATTTCATTCTATATAAGCGTGATTTACGAGAACCCACATCCTTTTAACTCGGAAGCCAAATTTTGCCTGGAGAGCTCTCGCAAAATAATGACTTCGAATGTATGTTCAAAACCGACACCCCTCGTTACGTCGTAACAGACCATGTGACCCGAATATACTATCATGGACAACGGGAAACAAAGTTAGAACTGATAGAATGTTATTTTGATACATTACACATTTATTTATTTAATATTTGTACATTTATTTATTTAATATTTGTATGTTTTTTTAAACAATAAGTATACATTTTTTATATGTTGTACAGTGTTATAAAGGAATATAAAAATAGCCTTTCCTCACCATAAAGAGACAAGGTTCTTGTGTTTGGCGAGAGAATTCATGCTCAATTATATGAAATTATGTAAGTAAGTAAATAAAAAAATATTGCAATTAATAACAAAAAGATAAGAAAGAACAACTCAAGATTTATCAATAATGATTTCAAGATTAAGAAATAATAATTATTAATCTGAACTCTTATAGTAGTTTCAGGTAATTTTTCAATTTAAGCTGGAATTCATGATTATTTTCAACAATTTTTAGATTGAAAAGGATGTTGTTGAAATAAATACGAATGTGCTAGGAATCAAATTTTGGGATATTAATATTATTCGGATGTCTTACTGATATATTTAATTGTAAGTTATTTAGCTGTATTTATTTGAAAGTTTGTAGTATTGAATATTATTAATATTTTTGGTCCAGTGTAGGTATATTGAATATTGAAAAGATTTTATCAATATTCAATAAACCTACCTTAATTGATATCTTCTTTAATATATATATTACATTTATGGGAACAACCTTCAAAAGACATAAAAAGAGAGTTTTTCTTTAAAAGAAAATGAATATTCATTTAGACTTTAATAAAAAGTCAATAGTTTCATATGAAAAAATTCGGATATATTTATCCGCTATCCAGGTTACAAACCAATTCTTAGAATGATAGTTTTCAATAAAAATGGTAGTTGCCCGTAATATGGAAAAAAAAATTAGTTGAAGATAATATTGTTTATTCCAAAATTTGAAATATGAGATTGAAAAATTTGATTTTTTTCACAGAAGGTGGCAAAAGCGACATTGGTTAACGCGCACGTCCCGGTTAGATGATAGGTCTGGGTTCGAATCCCAGTTGCGACCATTGTCTTTTTTTGTTTTTCAGTTTCATTGTCTTCTTTTTTGTCTTGTTCTTTTTTAATTTTTTTCATATGATTATTGTTATATTCTTCTTCAATTATAAAATATATTTTCATATTTTTATAGACTTCATAGCTTAAAGCGTTCAAATGATCAATTTTAGGGTAAAAAGGCAGATGGGAACGGTGTGTTTGTTCTAGTGGTACTTCCCTGAAAGGTTTTCCAAATAACTAGCATCGTTGATTTCATCTGTAGAGCCAGAGACAACGGAAAAATGAATGTCAAAACTGTCGTACTTAGTTGACTTATTTGTATTCCTCATCTCAGCTTAAAATGACTTGCCGAGCCAATGCGGCATCCGTGCCTTTCCACTGATTATAATACATTCATTCCATGATCTGAGGTTTTCTTCAAGAAGTTTCTCCAACCAGTACCGCTAAGCATGATGTGAGCTAAAAAAATTTTAGTCCAGTAATTTTGATTAAATGGTGGTGTTTTATGAAGTTATTTGTTTTCATTTTACCAATGATTATTATTGTTTTCATAGTTATTTTAATTCATTTCGAAGTTTTAACTACTGTTCTTAATGGGCATCAAATAAAAAAAGCATGTCCAAAATTTATTATGGATCGTGTTGCGTGTTAGTTCTGCACGTAAATCTGGTTCAATGAAATGGTCTAATTTTTCGGATTGAAATTTTCAAAAAATCCCCAGGGTTTCAAAAATACGATTAACAAAAAAAAATACAGAATGTCTTAGAATATTTGCCTGAACCGGAAAAAATTTAAAAAAATGTGATGCAAGTGGCCTATTCTCGGAGCGGCGGTAACCATACCTGCCTATCAAAATTAAGAAAATTATTAAAGGTGCTCGATCGGAAGGTTAATTTTCATTTAAAGGTAAATACATAATACTTAAGACATTCTATACTCAAGACCAACAGGACGAAGGAGCCTGGGAAGACCAAGATTAAGATGGAGCGATGACGTCTTCAAAGACATATCTATCTTGGAGCTTCTAAACTGGAGAGAGCTGGCACAAAACCGAGATGAGTGGAGGAAGACTCTTGAGGAGGCCAAGATCCACCAGGGGTTGTTGAGCAATAGTGATGATGATGAAATACATAAGAGTTGTTTTTGAAAGACAAACATTTTAAACATTCTTTCAGTTTCTGAAATTCCACAATGAATATAATATCCGATCATGATTTTTCACGGGTTTGCGCTAGTCTTCTTATAAAAATTAATAAAAAATTTATGAAATAATAAAATATATATATCTAGTCTTTATATAAATATGAATCGCTAAATGTGTTGCTAAGCGCAAATCTCGAGAGCAGCTGATCCGATTTCGCTAATTCTTTTTTTAGAATATTCCTTGAAGTACGAGGATGGTTCTTACGGAGAGAAAATTTAAGAAAATTGCGCAAAAAATTGGATAATTTCAGAAAACATCCCACGTTTGACAGATCGCGTGTTTAAGAATGACATTTTGCAAAACGATGATTGTTCAATCAGGATTCTATTTTTGAAAATCTTTGAGATGATAAATTTATTTAAAGTAGGTACTTCCCTAATAGTTATGAATCAAGAATTTTAGATATTTTAAATAGGTACCTATGTTAGGTACCAAATTTAATACACATGAAAAATGGAAATTTGAATGAAAATTGTAAAAGGTGGCACGCGGGCTGTTTAAAAACTGAATGTACTGCGATAGAATATATGGAACGCGGGAGGAGGGTTGGCGGGACGAGGGAGCGGGAAAGGGAAGAGGGAAGGCGGGAAAGATGGAAGTGGAACGCGGGAGGGGAAGGGGGCGTGGGAGGGGGGAGGGGAACTCGGGAGGGGGTTTGCGGGATGGGGGGAAGGGGGGGGGGAGTGGAATCAAGAGAGGGAAGGTGGAGGTGACGGAGTGGGAACGCGAGAGGGGAAGAGGACGCAGGAGAAGAAGGGGAGGCGGAAGGGGAACGGGACGAATGAGAAAGGACACTCAGGGAGAAACAATTTCTTTATTAAATGGCATAGCAACGCACGCCGGGACCAGCTAGTTTAAAATAAAATTGTGAAATTCCACTAAAAACATACAGGTACTAAAAAATATTAACCTAATCTAAAAACAAATCTAGCTTAGCAAACCGGTACAAGCTTTAACCTCAAACATTTATTGAAAGCATTATATTTAATTTGTTAACATTATTGCTATTTATGCACCTACTTACTACGAATGCGATAAAATACCGTCTCATTATTTTTGGAACCTTGGCATATCAGAAATAGTAACGCCTTAATGATATGCCAATACGCCACATTTACCTACTTACCAACTTGCCTATGAAAAAACATGTAATGATCATTTATCTGGTACGGATATATCGTGTCACATAAGTTTATGTTAGAAATGAACGAGTAGGTATCATAGAAAATTCAATGGAATGTTATTATTTTCTGTTAATTTTATATAATTGATTTCTCCGGTGTTGTCTGGGCTTTGCGCAGAGTTTTTAGACTGTAATTCTGTACCCAAGAAGCATATTGATGTCCAAGTCCAAAATTTACTAAAAACTATATTTATATAAAACTTTAGTAAAGTTAAGTTTTAAGATTTTCACGGCCAAAAGCTTTTTCGTTATTTGTTTTTGGGGTGTTATGCCGTGTTGTGCTACCTCCTTCTTTAGCCAACGTTTCGGACATCGTTGCAGTGTCCATCATCAGGGCAGATCCGGCAGATCACATCTAACGATCTGCCGGATCTGCCCTGATGATGGACACTGCAACGATGTCCGAAACGTTGGCTAAAGAAGGAGGAAGCGCAACACGGCATAACACCCCAAAAACAAATAACGAAAATTTAGTAAAGTTGTTTATGTTTACTTTTATACAGTAAAAATCAACTTTAAAAAAGTCACGTAAGTACTTACGATGGGTCAGAGGGCCCGCAAAAAAAATTTAAATGTATTTACTTACATACATTGATCTATAAAATTTAAAACTTACGTTCGTTGACGGCTCTGGCGTCACTAAATTCAAAGCTACTGGAAGCGGCGTATGGGTCGCGTGAGGGGGGGGGGGGTATTTCGGTATTATTATTGTTGCTAGGAGGGAATGGCCTCCACGACGGCAGTTAAAGGTTAAAAATGAAAAAGGCAGAAGACACCAGAACGATGACGTCACGTACGATCTCTCGCTGGGAATAATTAAACCAATGAATTCTGAAATATACGGTTGTCCTCAATCTACCATTTTCAAAAAATTACAGGAAAAAATAGTATCATCCCGAAAATCATACCAAAAATATCAATATTCTGATTTTGGATAAAACAGATGCAAAAGTACCGCATTTTAAAATTTCAGGAATTTAAAATTTAATTTTCCAAGATCAACAACTGCTCAGTTGTTTATCATTCACTCTTCTGGGAAACCTGTTTAGAAAAACAACCCAGAAGCGTTAATTACTCGTTTTATGTAATATTTTTTATGAAAATCGTAGAATTTTAAAGTTTATTTTTCAGAGTTTGTTTACACTGAAACGTGCTAGTTTTTCTGCCTTTGTGTACCGCAGGTTTTCCGTTTCCGCGTACAAAGGCTTTGATAGTCACACATTATTTTTTCACGTATTTTTTTGACAGTTAATAGTGAAATGCAAAAACTTCAGAAAGGGTTTTGCCGTAGTCTGGGTAAAATTTTAAACTATTTTTATGTTAAACCATTATCTCGTGCTCGATGCAGATTTATTTGTGAAAATATGTACATAGCTAAGCACTAGGAAGCCATTGCAAGAAAACTAATTTAATGAAAACTCACTAATTTCAGTTAGTTGTTGGTGAATTTTTTTTACATTAACTCCACACAGGAGGCCCCGAGGAAAATCATTTCCCTCAGGGCCTATGTCATCTGAAATGTTTTGTGGAGCGTTTTTTTGAGAAGAGGAAGGAATGGACATTGGTCTAGAAGAGAGCCATGTTGTAGGAAGGAGGAAACACAGAAACCGAGCTGTTGAACTCAAGATCGAGTCGAAGCGTTCCCATTTGACAAATGTCAACCATTGGGTGCGCGTTTGGCGGGTTTCCCGACAACGCACCGGTGCCAAAGGGATCAATGAGGTTACTTCCTCGGAGCATCTTCCACTGAAATACCAGTAGAATAAGAATTATAGAATTAATGAAGGAATGCATGTTCCAAAATATAATAATAACTACGGACGGCGAACCCTGGAATATAATGTGCCAAAAATATTTAACATGTTACCAATTAATATAAAAAATTGCGTTTCTACAAATAGATTCAGATATATGCTGAAACAATGGCTGCTAAATAGAGATGGTTTATATTAATTCATATGTGTTAATTGTGATAATCTGTATAGTTATAGTAATAATATTATGTACGTATGTTTAAATTGTAACTGAACATTAACACCCTGTTGACAAACTGCTTTATTGCAGTTTAAAAACGGGATTGTACCTTGAAAACCAATAATAAAAAAGAATCATTACTTATACAACTCGTGTGATTTCACTGAGCTAGGCCCAGTGGGCCTATTATATTCTTAAAACGGCTATCCTTTTCATAAGTCGTGATTATTTATTCTTTTTGTATGAATATAACGTGTATTGTATATTTTTATTATCGAACAGTATTAATACAGTTACGTCTGCGTCGTTGAATTTCAGAACCTAGCTTCGAATACATGTCTGACACCACGCTAAACGCGCCGCGCTACAAATAACATTTGTGTACATGGAATTTCACACAATGTTACTGTTATAATTCTGTTTCGAATTCAAGAATTCATCACAATGATGTCGCTACTTCCATCAGCAGGTCGGATGGGGACGTCTCCCCCTAGGTAAAACTGCTGCGAATTTGTGAATATATTATATTATATATGAATATAGAATCTCTCCGGATATGGAAAGATTGACGGTAATACATATTGTATCAAGCGGCTACATATTACATTCGACGTCAGTGCTCCGTCTCGGTGACTTTGTCACAGTGACCAGCTACACCGGATGACGGTGGATCCGAGGAACGAGCTTTTTTGGAACAAGTTCCTATTGGATTTATAAAATGGTCATGAACCCTAACTGAGCGAAGCCGAAACAAAAGCCGCAGTAGAAGGGCCTAGCAGCTTAATAATTTTAGATCGAAAATAAGGTGTGAAATTTAAACTTTTTCATTTTCGCAATCAAAATTTTAAGATTTTGATAATTTTATGTTTATTTCTAACAATAATATTTGAAAACGTATTTCACCACCCTAATTTTGTTAAAATCAGCACCATAATCATTATACCTCTAAAACACGTACCGACATCATCTTCACGTTCTGAAGAGAACCCCGTACCCATTAATTGTACGGGGATCTCTTCAGAACATCTGTCAAAAAATCAAACCAAATGATAAGTTCGCAGAGAACAAACAATAAATCTAGTGAACGAATTCAAAAATTCGCCTGAAATCAAAGTGATGCCATATAAAAAAATAAATCAGTGTGGAATTTTATAAAATTAATAGGAACATTTTCGGTGACGGGACATTTTCATGCAGTGACGTCACGAGCCCAAATAATGGATTTATTTATTTAAAAATAAAATAAACATTTAAAATAAAATAAACATTTCTAAAAATTTTTACTAACATTTTCGTAATCTTAGTAAAAAACTCTATCCACACGATTTTTTCCAAGTCGTTATGACGTCCATGCAAGTGGCCTATTAAATCATTTTGGTGTCTATTTCATCGCTTGTCTGACATGAAAAGCAGTTCCAATTTTGAATTAAAAATATATTTAACTCGAATAATGTTATGCATTACGTAAGAAAATTTCACATTACTTAATAACTTACCGACGCACCAACAACCGAAATTAGTGCGTTTGATTAGATACCCAAAAGAAGACAAATGAACATTTGGCTATCGACGCGACGATGCGGCAATTTCCGCAATAGCGATGCCCCTGACCGCAATATGTAGCTCACACATCATTGTTCGTCTGAACACAGGTGTGTATTATAACAGTTAAAGGTTTAGTGACAACACTTATATATTATTATACTAGCTTTTGCTTTCGCATAGTATTAGAGGGGTTCCCACTCCACCTCCTCCCCCCCCTTTCCCCCTCCCCCCCCCTCACCTTTCCCATCCCCACTCCCTCCGGTCTCCCTCTCCCCTTCCCCCCCCCTTACCCCCCCTCTCCACTCCCTTCCCAATCCTTGCACCCCCTAACCCCTTCCCGCTTCCTCCATTTCCTTGCCTTCCCCCCTATCCCCTTTCCCCTCTCCCAAACTCCCCCTCCCCCTCACCACCCCTCACCCCCCCTCACCCGCCCCCATACCCGTTACATTCTTTTTTAAGCTTTTCGTCTGTACAATAAACGTATAATAAATAATTTCATAACGCCAGAGCTTACCAAAATATACAGCCTGTATTACTCGTAATAATGTAGCTTTCTATTAGTGAACGAATTTTTAAAGTCCATTCAGCATTTTTTGCGTGAAAGAGTAACAAACATCCATACATGCATACACTCATACAAATTCTCACCTGTATAATATTAATTTACTGTTTATTTTATAAAATACTTCCATATTAATACAAATAATGATCACAAATTAAAGTAATTGAAAAAACAGCAGAACGTCTTCTCGAATTTACCTGTTAATTGTGGGCAAAAGTGTAGGCAAAGTCCTTATAATATGAATACTGAATACGATAACAACGAGCGTCGAGGCGACGACGTTTAATGGTCTCGTTCAACATTGTGGGAATCGTGCGAGTGGAAGGGAGACTGCCGTATGGTCGTCGAGTTATATTGTATTGGAGATGTGTGAAGAAATGTAAAAGTAGTGTGACCCATTGACCCGATTCGCAAGTGCTAAGAGACTCTGAGGGGCGATCGGAAAGTTATAGAAACTTTATTAATATTATTTTTTTATTGATGTGAATGCCTCAAAAGAGTCTCAGTTGCTCCCGGTCTAAGCCAGCGAAACTATAACATCTCCAATTATGGACTGAAGGTAGTGGGACTGAAGGTAGTGGGAAAATAAAGGAGATGGGAAGAGGAAGGTGAGGAAGTACCTGACTATTTAGATCTGTTCACCAAACACGGCTAAAGCCATTTCAAGCAACCTTTTCAATTCTGAATGGTGGTCGATACTGGTCGATACTGGATACACCAGGGCGATACTGAGAGTATTTTCCTCTCTGGAACGTGCCGCAAATATACTATATATTATTTTAAATGATTTAATTGTGAAATAACACAAATTAATCAAATAAAATTTATTTGCCACGCCGGGATTCGATCCCGCGACCTTCGGTGTGCGAGTCAAGAGCCTTACCGCTGGACTACGCCGGCCGTCTAATTTTGATGTGTATGGAAATCTACACTTTTATGCCAAGGTTGATGAAATTTCTCACAGTGACTTTCAAAACAAGAGGAAAGTCACTGCCTACAATTGATTTCGAAAACTTTTTATAAAGCCCGGGTATCGCCGGGTGGTCTCATATAACTTGTTACTTTAACCGCTCTTAAATACAAATTGAGACAACCTGTAATTAATATAATATGCTACCATAATGTCTAATCTAATCACCCGGATTCATTTAAAAAAAAAACTTAACCTTTAAGAAAAGAATAAGGACACTGTCTACATCTGATTTGCCGTGAACTTTTCTGCTTGTGAGTTGTAACAAAGATATTACTATTTAAACGCTTGCCTTTTTACCCTGGCCAATAAGTTTTTCATTATATTTTCCTTTTGTTGGTGTGTGCAAATTTTCATTAATCTTAGAATTAGGCTGAAGGTCTATATAGCGACCAAATCCAAGATACCTATCTGTCCGCTGTCCGCCCGATGTCCGTCCGATGTCCGCCACTCGGCAGCTAGCCACAGATACTCTTTTTTACATATATAGATAGATAAAACTCAGCAATTTTCCATCAAGAATGTCAAGTGGAAACCAAGGTATTTTCAAAAATCAACGGAAAATTCCCTGATTTAATAGTGTTCCATATTTTAAAATGAACTACACAAAACTAATCTAAAATCAAAAGATTTAAACAAAAACATAACATAACTTTTACAAAATTAACTTTAGCCATGATTGCATACCAGATATACCCAGTTTGACTGTATTAGAGAATTGAAAAAATGAGATTTAATAGTTCCATAAGGCCCTGATTATTGGAACTATTGTGCGGTAATCACAAATAGGAGTTATCTAATAGAATAAAATACTTTTTTGTTTAAAACCACGAAATTTATTAATTTACTAGCTGATCCGGCGAACTTCGTACCGCCTCAGAATCAAAAACTGTTGTCAACTTATTAGCTGAATTGATCTAAATTGTTTCTCCGTGCGTATACCATACCTTGATCTAAATTGTTTCTCCCTGCGCATTCTTTCCCCTCTGTTTCAGGAGTTCCACTAAAGAACGCCAAGGAGTTTGTCTATCTCGGGAGCAAAATAACATGGGACGGTCGGTCTAAGAGCGATGTCGACAGCCGTATACACCAGGCTAGGCTTGCTTTCAATAAAAGGTCGAAAATAATTGAATCAAATAATATAGACCTAAAGCTGAGAATACTCCTCATCACGACCTATGTATGGAGTATCTTGATGTACGGCTGCGAAACATGGTGCCTATCCAAAAGAGATAAACGGAGACTAGAGGCTTTTGAGATGTGGTCCTATAGAAAACTATTAGGAATTTCCTGGAGAGACCACATTACAAATGAGGAGGTTCTCCAAAGAATCGAAGGAGGAAGGCACCTGCTCAGGACCTTGTCCGAAAGGCGTGCAAGATGGATCGGCCATGTAATACGACAAGAAGGCCTCTTGCATTCCATAATGGAGGGTATGACCGAGGGGACAAACTCTAGGGGACGCCCACGCCGAGAGTACCTGGAGGACCTGCTGGTGGACGTGCGCTGCTTATCATATGCAGACCTCAAAAGAGCCGCACAAGACAGGGAAGAATGGAAGAGGAAACTAAAGAAAATTGCTGCAAACCAATCCCAGGATTGAAACCAGAGAGAGAGAGTTCCCTCTCCCTCTCCCTACTCCACTTCTCCCCTTCCCCCGTCCCGCTAACCCTCCTTCCTGAGTTCCTTTCCCCCCTCCCCCCTCCCACCTCCCCCCTCCGCCCCCTCCCCCCCCCTCCCTCCCCCGGTTCACAGTTCAATATTATACCCCTTACAATATTGCTGCAGTTCTTTCAAAATAGGAGAATTCGTTCCATATAAAATGTATGGGGAAAATAATTTTCTTCGGAGTGGAACACCCTTTACTTTTAGGAGTATAAAAAATAGATGTTGGTCGATTCTCAGACCTACCAGATAAGCACACAAAATTTCATCAAAATTGGTCCAGCCGTTTCGGAGGAGTATGGTAACGAACACCGTGACACGAGAATTTTATATATTAGATAAACCGACCGGTTTCGCTTGAGTAAAGCGAAACCGGTCGGTTCTTAAATTAATAAATCTCGTGGTTTTAAACAATTTTTTTATTTTATTTTATTAAATATGTTAAACCAACTAAGTGATTGTTTTCTACAATAAGAGTTATCTAGTTAGTTTTGACGGCCTCTGTTGGTGAGCGGTTACGATCCTTGGATATGAATCCGGAGGTCGTGGATTAATTTGTATTATTCATTAAAAATATTATATCCATAGTATACTTACTTGTGGTTCGATCCATAGTGGTATATACTTCTAGTTTCGCCCCGGTGAAAGGCCACCATCAGTATCGAAACATTGCTTGAAATAGCTTAGGCCGTGTTTAGTGACAGTTCTCGATTGCCAGCTATTTCCCCATCTGATTTTCCATCTCCTCCCCTTCCCCACTTCCTTCAGACTCACAACATACCCCAATCGGGAATGCCGTTGTCTCACTGGGTCCAGATGGTTGGAAGCAGTTGGGACTGGAAACTCTTGTGCGGTCCTCGTTCCCATCTCTTTGCCACTTTTATATTCTGCTTGAAGATGTGTGCTCTTTATTTATTACGTTGATTTATTTTTTAAATCAGAAAATATTATTTTGACCATAACTTCTTTCAAGGTTGATACTGAAATGTATCGATTTATTCCGAAATTACTATAGTAAGTTGTCTATGGGCTCTACGGGTATATAATATTTCAAACTGGAGACTACAAGTCCCAGTACTTAATAAATTACGAATGTGTCCGGAGAGAACCTAAGAGACATCACAATTATTTTCTAAAACAACAAAGTAGGCAAAAATATTATTTCGATTGACTCAAAACTTTTTGAATGCTCCTCATCTTCAAAGTCACAACTTATACAATCTTCCGACGCATTCTTTCTCACTCTCACCCAAGGTCAAAATCACACCGTTACTTCCGGCCAGAGAAGGACCGCAATATTATTCTCAATGCCACCTACACGGTATTTGGTCGTTTATTGGTACGACGAAGGCACAGAATTTTGAACAAATGAGTGTGTTAATATTATTTCAAGTTTAATTTAGTTAAGATTTTGAGGGCAACAATTCGTTGTCATTATTATTTCAATGAATTTTGCCGGTAATTGAGAGTAATCACTTGCAAATTAAATTCATTACGAGATAATAACCGAATAACGTAATGAAAAACTGAAACAAACTAAATCGTCGCTTGACGTAAGAACTTTTATTTCCTATGTCAAAAAAAATGTGATCACGACATATCTATGCAATTGCTTACCATAAAAAACAACACATTAATGAAATTTTCAATTTGGGAGGAGGGAATGGGTACTGCCGCCCCGGGAACCATTTATTGGATAGCCAACACCTCCGTTATAGTCACCCCAAGTGGTTTGCTACTTTAGTATCTTAGCAGGGGTGCCCGGGTTCATGGGGAGTGGTTTGACCGAGTCTTGGGGGCGGATGCGTTTGCCCATCAACTGCATGCCAGGCCGGATCGGAGAGACTGGTTGAGGGAGATCTTTGGATCTCTTCAGATCTAGCAGTGGGAGGGTTGGATTCATATATTCTTCATTCCTGGACACACTGACCCCCGATTCCTGCCCACCCCACATACCTTTTTAATTTCCATAATTTGTTCTCATTCCTTTCCTAAAAATATTCACCACACAACATCCCCAAAGATGACAAAGGAACTGAGGAGAATTATTGAGAAGTAGATTTTTTAAAATGTGAACTCCGCAGAAGAGTCCCAAATACTACCAACCGTTTGTTTAAGACTATGGCATCCCCAATTGGGGCATGCTGTGAAACTGAAGGTAGTGGGTACGGAAGGAGAAGGAAGAGATGAAGGTGGGGAAGTACCTACATATTTTGATCTGTTCATCAAATACAGCTAAAGCCATTTTAGGCAACGTTTCGATTCACCCAGGTATAAGACCACCATTCAGAATTAAAACTAGATCTGAATAACAAGGTACTTCTTAGCCTTCCTCTTCCTCATCTCCTTCCCGTCCCCAAAACTTAAGCCTCACAACATGGCCTAATTGGGCAACTAGCTCAGGACGGTTGGTAACAGTTGGGACGATAAAAAAATTACGATTTCACTTGAACTCCGTAAGTAAACCTAAAAAATTACGACATCAGTCAAGTATTTAAATAATGAAAAAAAAATCAAATATACCATTACTAAGAAATATGCCCACTTTATCGCTCATCTGAATTATTCCCACAATAAGTTCCAATTTTGAAATTCAAAATAATTTCAAGTTCTATAGTTAATTGAAAAGAAATTACGAACTTAGTTATTAAGAGTGTTTGACCAACCAGCGACCGAAAATCCACATTTCGTCGAATGTTGCTCTTACGGTCGTACAGGGCGGTTCCAATGAGAAAGATTAATTATTCTCCGTACCAGCTTTTTAAAATTATATCTAAATATAGATTTTATTTCATTCCAAATTTGCTTTAATTTATACCTACATCCAAAAATGTTGAAAGGCGTGATGATAAAACTATTAAAATTATGTACTTTTTGTAATTATTTTTTTATTATAAGTACCGATTTATCATTTTTCAATAATGTCTAAGTTATAAAAAGAGTGCAAAAAAAAAAATCTGAAATATATTAGTTTGTAAGTGCGCAAATATATATGTGGCGACACATCATTATAAATTTCGCCACCAAAAGAGGAATCGAGAAACATCTCCTAATATCCGCGCGCATCGGCAAACCTACTTGCCTAGGTACCTTCGTACCTATATTGGCCGCGATGTACTTTCTCGCCTCCCGTGCCAGCCCGACGATAATAATATCGCCCCGCCTAGAAAGGTCTCGAGACAGCACCGTACAATATCTGTACGGCGCCGAATATTCTCGAAGTGGCTCGTATTACCTACCGCGAGGTAGTTACTCTACCGCGGCTATATAAGCAGCCGATCGCTCGCCCGCTGCAGTTCAGTCCAGTTCAGTCTCACATTAATCGCCGGTCAATATCTCAACATGTAATAAGTGCTCCTGCATGGTATAGCTACGCTCCAGGGCAGCTTCCTCGAGGTCCATCACCACGTCTCAGCTACAAGGCCCATCGTGTCTTCAGTTCCTCAGAACAGCAACATCCCGCGACTCACAAGGCTTGCGTCACCTTCAGTCCGGGGATCAGCTCACCACTTCATGGCACCCCGAAGCCTCACCGTGCTTCGCTGCCATGGAACGCGCTCCGCCTCGCCAGGACTACCTGCTGGTGGCTCAGCTCACCGAGCCACACACCGTTTACCTCCGCGACTTAAAGCGTCGAGCAACGGCCTAAAATATAGGTCATCTCCACCGCCATGGTGTCGAGCAACGCGCTGACCTTCGCCACACCTTCTCCATCACATCCGAACGCCTGCAGCATCATCTACGGCACCTCGCATTACATCATGTTACCGCTTCACCGACCTCCGCTACGTAGCTCCAATAAACGACTGACTCACACTTCGACATGACGCCTTTCATTTCTGTCTCCCGCTCCCTCATATACACAAACAGACCAATTTTCGTCAAAAAACACATGTACACATATATACATTTTTAGTGATTTTATTTAAACTAAAATTAAAATTCTGAAACATGTGTTTCCCAGATAATGTATTGATTTATTTTACTGCATGATTACATGATTTGAAATAGTTGTTGTATGAGACAAAATCTTTTTTTGAAAATTTAACAAATCTGCCAATGACCTGCTACAACCTTATAATACTAAAAATAAACATTTTTTCACAAAATTTAAAACATGCATTTCCTAGATAAAGGAACAATCTTTTGAAATCAATTTATGATTTTTTTGTGGAAAAGAGTCAATACGTCTAAAATCTGATTTTAAAATGTTTTCTCTTCTTACACCCTTATGGGCATCACTTTTATTTATTTATGTGTATGGTATCCCCACCACGCAAGGAAGCATCTCTGGATCTCTCCGGCGATGACCGAGCAATTTATTCCGTCTCCAGTACTCGATCCGAACGGCCACTCGCGTTTTGTACCTCTCTACCCGTTTCATACGTGAACACTTAATTGTGTAAATATGAAACTCAATAAATGTTAATCCCTCGAACATGAGCAAGTGTTATCAATCATCATCCGATATAATTGAGGTGATTTTTCACAAAAACGGCGCTATATAAATCATCCAAATATTATTATTATTAATTATTGAACACCGGATCGCGGCCTAAAAGTACCGTGATCCCCAGGAGCCTGCCTATCCCTTATGGTAAAGTATTGGTACTACCTCGTCTGATGTGGAAACGGAGCACTAGGTCAAACATTTTCTACAGCACCTCAACACTTCAAACAACACTTCTAAAACCCTCTTAAGAAATCAATGTTTTTATTAATTTTATTCATTAATAACTTAATTGTTATCACACTTTTGAGTGAATGGCTTGAACGGTATCAACTACCAACAACACTTTTTCTAGAGTAGTGGATAAACTAAATCATACGGTAGGAACTTTTTAATTGGTGTAATTTCACATAACGGGAGAGCATTAATCAAAAAGCGTGTACTATGGAGTGTGGAGCGGGCCGCAAACTTTGTTTGCAATTTAATCCGATGTTTTATGGTCATACGCGTACCAACAGCATATTACGTATTTTCAAATAGTGGTTATTAAACCATAAAACGTAAAATAAGCCTTTTTTATTTTATTAAATTATTACATCTGTAGTAATTTTTTGACCTAATTGCAAAATAATTAATAAAGTTTTTTGTTTTAGTTTTGAACCATTGTCCCCAGTGACCATAATCCAATATCAGAAGAATGTATGCGTGAGATCGAGAGTACCCTAAAAGTTGAAAGATTGTAATGTCATCGACAACGAGTCTATCCGTCGAGTTTAAACTCCGTACAGTCGCTAGAGTATTAACCTGTCAAGAGCCAGGGTTTTTTGGAAAACTTTTTGGAAATTACCTTAAGAACAAGAATGGAGGAAGCTATTCTGACTTTTTCCTTAGTACAGTTTCTTTATACAAAAAATTTAAAATCGCATCCAAATTATTTGAATCAATATTCTTTTTTGAAATTTGATCCGCCCGCATATACGCGTTCCTGGCCTGTCACAGGAATACTGTCAGACAATACATGTCATATAATATATTATAATAAAAAAAATATAAAACTTTGAATATAAAACTGTCATATAATCATTCAGGGTGTAAAAATAGGGGGACGAGGATAATTGGCGAGAGTTAAAATTATGTTACATAAACAAAAATTTTAACAAAATAAAAAAAACGACTTAAAAAAATGCACTAAAAAGTACAAAAATAATTTCGTATTCTACTCATCAATATGTAGGTAAGATTGTTATTTTTGGAGTCATAATTATAAGTGAGATGTGTTTGTGTCGCTCGAGCGACTTGACGAGGCGAGAGGCGAGAGCGGGGCCGCGGCGTGAGGGGAGCTGTCAAGTGAACACGCCGGGCCGGGTACCTTTGCTGACACCGACTCCAAAAATAACAAACTTACCTACATATTGATGAGTAGAAAAAGTAAGTTGATTATGAAGTTGTAGAAGAATACGAAATTATTTTTGTTAAAATTTTTGTTTATTTTTTGATTTTTAGTGAATCTGAAGTACACTAACTAATTTGTCTGAATATGGGTAGACCTACTAAACGTGCTGCTCATATGAGACAGACATAATTTGACCATAACAACGTTAGGGTCAAATTAAGAGATTCGGCCGAGTATCGTTAAATCATAAGAATTGAAGAGTTCCGTTACTTTGTCATGGATCCCATTCTAATAAAAAAAGAATCATCGAAATCGGTTGGCGTGATATTGAGTTATTCGTCCATTTGTCGCGCACATACTTAATGCAAATTTAAGACTTACATGGTTTTCTCTTGGATGCTATTGCCGAAACTGGGCCAAATTAAAATGGGACCACACAGGAAGCACCAGCTTTCAAATAAAAAAGAATCATCAATATTGGTTCACCCAGTCGAAAGTTCTGAGGTAACAAACAAAAAAAAAAATAATAAAAAAATACAGTCGAATTGAGAACCTCCTCCTTTTTGAAGTCGTTTAAAAATTGAAATGTGATGATAAGTTAATATACCTAATACCTTAACAATGATTTACTAGCAAATAACATGCTCCCTAATTATCTGCAAACTAATTACTAAGTACAATGAAAATGTTTACAATTATCCTACGTGAAGCTTCCGAGATTACAGGCTTCCCAAATAAACTTACGTTCACACAAAACAGCGTATTTTACATAACACAAAACTTTATAATAACCCACCAAAAGGAGATAATGATTTATGAAGGTCCTTTCTAAGATTCTTGTATTTTCTCGTACACCAAGGTAACTGTATTTTTTAATTCACTAGTAAACTTGGTGGCGGTGTTTTGCGTTTTCTATTTTGTATTTTGAACATTTTTTTTTAAATTTCGGGCCCAGTAAGGTCGTGTGTAGGTCGTCTAATATGTGTATTTTTAATTTAAATTCATTAAAATGTTTGAAAAAAAACCAACTCGATTAAACCGGAGATTTGTATATTGTTATACGTAGAAAACATCATATTCGGTAAATAATTTTTTTTTTTTTTTAAATATGCCTGAAACTAATATTCAGGGAGATAATAAGGGTGGCCATGATAAATTGTTTGGGGACTATGATATCGTGCCTCCAAACGCGACCATAATGTTGAAGTTTTCTAGTTTTTATGGCTTGTAGATACAATTTCACAATTGTTGGCCATTCGATGAGGAATTTCTAGTATTCAATTTTTTCTAAGAAAAACTCTCTTTTATAACTTTGAAGGTTATTCCCATCAACATAATATATCATTGAAGAAGAAGATAACAATGATAATCTAAACCTAAACGAAAATATGAAAGAGAAAAAGATACAGAAAACAAAAAAAAGACAATGGTCGCAACTGGGACTCGAACCCAGACCTCTCGTCTAACCAATTTCGCTATTGCCAACTTCTGTCAAGTCGTCATAATAGTCAATCTCATATTTCAAATTTTAGAATTAACAATATCATCTTCAACTAATTATTTTTCCATATTATGGCCAACTACCTTTTTTATTGGAAACAATCATTCTAAGAATTGGTTTGAATCCTGGATAGCGTCTCGTTACGTTGATGGGAATAACCTTCAAAAGTTTAAAAGAGAGTTTTTCTTATGAGAAATTGAATATTCATTTAAACTTTTATAAAAAGTCAATAGTTCCATTTGAATAAATTCGGATACTTTTATCTGAGACGCTATTCAGGATTCAAACCAATTCTTAGCATGATTGTTTCCAATAAAAAGGGTTTTTTTTTACATTACCTCCACACAGGAGGCATGGAGGAAAACAATTTCCCTAGCCTATGTCATCGTTGAGGATGCTGTGTGGAGGGTTTTTTAAGGGAAAGGAAGGATAAGAAGACATGGAAAGAAAAATGGTATGAGGGGTAGGTAGGAATCTGGGGGTCAGTGTAGTCAGGAGTGACGGCTTGACAGAAGGTGGCAATAGCGAAATTGGTTTACGCGCACGTCCCGGTTAGACGAAAGGTTTGGGTTCGAGTCTGAGTTGGGACTATTGTCTTTTTTCTGTTTTCTGTTTCTTGTTCTCTTTCATATTTTCGTTTAGATTATTATTGTTATCTTCTTCTTCAATGATAATTTCTAATATATTTATCGCATTTTTTCGGAGCACTTTGAGAATTTGCCAATGTATCCGCATTTCAAATGCTTCCATCTTCTTTGTTAATGTTTGGTTAAGTATCTAGGTTCCTAGGCCGCCATACAGAATAGAGTGATACATAACAACACATTCCGATTCTTAAATTTAGTCTTAGGTCACGGTGTTTTGCATGTATTCTTTCCCATGGTATTTAAATTTTAGACGCCCAGTTAATATAAGTTAAACAGCGGATAGATTTTAAAGTCGGATATGCCTTAAGGCAAACGAGTGGTAACACCATAATGATCTTGTTACGAATGAGGAGATCATAAGAATGCAAGGTCATTTTATGTAAGGTAGGGAGACTGAGATGGTTGGAAAGTGTAGAATAGGCCACTTGCATCAAATTTTTTAAAATTTTTATTCCGGTTTAGGCAAATATTCTAAGACATTCTGTATTTTTTTTTTTTTACGTATTTTTGAAACCCTGGGGATTTTTTGAAAATTTCAATCCGATAAATCAAACCATTTTTTATAAACCGGAAAGACGGGACATAATTTTATAGGTGTGAAAAAACGATAATTACATAGTCGAAAATCATTTAAAAAAAAGAACGTTTTCCACACGAATGGCACAGCAGAATAGCGAGGCATACCAAAAATATTACATCTCATAAATATTTATTTCCTTGATCCATCTTATTGATCATAAATCATTATAATGAACAGCGTCTATATTACTACATTCAATGTAATATACTTGTACTTGTAAAATTATAACAATAATATTATAAAATTTAATTTTGTTAAAATCAGCACCATAATCATTATACCTCTAAAACACGTACTGACATCATCTGCACGTTCTGAAGAGAACCCCGTAGATCATTAAAAGTACGGGGTTCTCTTCAGAGCATCTGTCAAAAAGTGAAACCAAATGATAAGTTCGCAGAGGACAAACAATAAATCTAGTGAACGAATTCAAAAATTCGCCTGAAATCAAAGTGATGCCATATAAAAAAATAAATCAGTGTGGAATTTTAAAAAAATAATAGGAACATTTTCGGAGACGAGACATTTCGTCACGAGCCCAAATAATGGATTTATTTATTTAAAAATAAAAAATCTGTACATTTCTAAACAATTTTACTAACATTTTCTTATTCTTAGTAAAAAGATCTATCCACATGATTTTTTCCAAGTCGTTATGAAATCCATGCAAGTGGCCTATTAGAAATGTTAAGAGAAAATGGAAGAGCAGTCCGTCCAAGGAGCGGCCGAGTCATCTCTGGAAGGTACGATATGATCAATTAGTTGATTAGTGAGGACTTCTGGGAAAATCAGAAGTGCGTTTATGGAATGATATATAAAAGTGAATAAGGCAAGGAATGTATCCTAAGATCCATAGACAGCCAGTTCCATAAATATGTCCATCCTGGAAGATCTAGGCATCCACAATAGGCTCTCAACTATCTGCCTACAAGTTTTTTTTTTTGGAAGGCGAGGAGAGTTCCTGAAAGGAAAAAGGTTTAAGGGGTGGGAAGGAATGCGGTGTTCAGTGTGTCCTGGTCATCCACCTTCAAGACCTAGATCAACTTCACCCCATGAACCCGGGCACCCCTGCTAAATCACCAAACGTAGCGAACCACTTGGGGTGACCTATGGCAGAGGTGTTGGTTATCCAATAAAGGTTCCCGGGGCGGCGGTACCTATTCCCGCCTCCCAAATTGAAAAACGTATACTTTGGACAATTAATTTTTGTTCCACAAACTCCAATTCCTGAGGCCTCCAACTTAGAGTCATTGTCACAATCAAAATGCAAGGCAGAAGAATGAAAGGAAAGTCACCAATGCGCTGCGGTAAACTAGTATCACTGGCGTCTTGTACCTACGTCGGTGTCCGCAGTTTTTCACGCAATGCAGGATCTCGAAGAGTTGAGGAATCTTGTCCACCATGGAAATTAGAGTAAGGGTCACGATCCTCAGCAATAAGGAACCGACTTGAGAAGAAGAATCCTAAGTTAATATTAAAATTATTCAGCGTTTCATCCTAACTGAACAATGTGTCGAATATTTTCGATGTGATTTGTGAAATTTTTTCAAAAACACTTTAAAATTTTATAAATTACTAGAAGTCCCCGGCGATGCCCTTTGGTCTTTGCACAGAGTTTTAGAAATCAAATGTAGAGAGTGACCTTCCTCTTGAAGGTCACATGTGCAAAATTTCATCATCCTCGGCATAAAACTGTACATTTCCATACTACACACTACCACTTCCATACTACCACACCGCCCGCTGCCGGTCCGCTCGACCACCACAATATATTATATATATTTCAACCAATTTTCACAAAACCTTGACAAATTATATACCAAAACCTTCCTCATGAATCACTCCATCTATTAGTGAAAACCGCATGAAAATCCTTTCGGTAGAGTTTATCGCGAACAGACAGACAGACAGACATGGCGTATGACTTTAATTTATAATATGTAGAGATTCAACCAATTTACACAAAACCTTAACAAATTATATACCCAAATCTTCCTTATGAATCACTTAATCTATTGGTGAAAACCGCATGAAAATCCGTTTAGTAGTTTTAGAGTTTATCGCGAACAGACAGACAGACAGATACGGCGGAGGACTTTAATTTATAATATGTAGAGATGGTAATAGTATTTTTGGGTTCGTTTATTTTCCTTATTGGTAAATTAATTCGGACGGCATTGCAACAATCATGCTAAGCCAAATCATTCATCTGGTCAATGCAACTGCCATGATAATGAACACTACAAAACTGTTTGAAACTTCTCTCGTGATATCAGAAGAAGCGCTACACGAAACCAACGTAATTACTAGTACCGGGTGCAAACACAAAAGACCATTACATTAAGTGAAATTTGAAAACCATGTGAAACGGAAGATGTAAAAAGAATCCCGATACAACGTTCATTGTTTCACTCGTCATTCATTGATATAAAGCAGAACAGAGCCATGAAACCACGAACACCTTTCCTCAAACAAATTACATTGTAGGTTGGTAGGTACCGAGTCTAATCGCCGTGGACGTAATAGATTCAGAGACGCTGCGCCGAAACCTTAATAAACAAATAATTAAAAAATATTCCTGGTCAATACATTATAATATAAAGCGGAATAACGTGTGACGAAGTTACGAGTCGTAACATACAACACAGCTTGGCTTTTAATATAAGCTAACCAAAGTTTAAAGCCACATTGTTGGAAGACGGAACATATACATAAATATATCTGGTCTAAAAAACTAGCAATATCTAATATGCTTTTGAAGTGGTTAGGGCAAAAATTTGTTGAATTTGTTGAGTCAATTGAATAATTTGTTGAATTAGTTAATAAGGAACTCCATTCCAATTTTTTAAAATTATTTTTTTTAATGAATAATGACCTACTAACTTAAATAACTGCATATTTATTTTTTATTTTTATAGTCAGTTTTAATAGTTAAAATAATTGTCAAAGTTTTAATTTTTCAAGATCCCCGAAATCCACCGTATGTATAATGAATCGTGTGACGTCATCACTCACCAAAAGTTTGTTTTATTTTCAACAGGTGTTTTCATTGTGTATGACAGTTATATGGAAGACGCTATGAAACTATTCAATATTTAAAAACATTATTTATGTGGAATTATTTGTTTATTATATTAAATTATTACATATTTTTTAATATTATTACGGAAGAGTGGTATAAAAATTGTTTGAAGTTATTATTTTTTTGGCTTTTAAGAATCGAAACCAATATTATGGAATTGTAGGCAACTACAGCATACAGCGCCCATCAGCTGTTCGACTCCCACCATTTTGCAGTTCAGACTTGGTGGAGAATTAGTATAGTTTAGTTTTTGAATATTTTAAATAATAGAGATAAACATATAGAGATTTTTGATACTAAATTATTTAGGCCTTAATAATGTTTCAATAAACACAACTAAATCTCTATAAACAGTATGTCAATAATCGAATAACACGAAATGTTATTAATACGATGGCTTGTGTCATACATTCCTATACAATGACTTGACAATTACGGTGAGCAGTGACGTCAACATTTTAATAATACCAACTTGACGGTGTGTTTCAATGACACCATTAAAAATGGTCTTTTTAATCATTTTTTAAAAACTCTGTTATATTATTTAATAAAACTTATTTATTCAGAATCTATAATATTTTTAACTGGAGTTCCTTATTAAGTTTTCATATTTCCACGATGATTTAGTTCTATAAAATGTTCTACGAAAAGTTTCTCGTAAAAAAATGGTACAATTGTTTAATTATTTATGTATCTAATGTAATTACGATATTGTAAAATTAATAGTTTTTGTTGTTGGAATAACTTCATTGTTTTTGATAAAATATACAATGTAATGACTTTATTCTCTTTGGCATTGTATTTTCATATGAGTTTGCCTTTTTAAATTGTTTATTTAGTTTTGGGGAAGTTAACGGCAAATCTTAAATTATTTATATATTAAATAATAGAGTACTTATTTATGCCAATTACGAACTTTCACTTTTACACTCCACTTTCTATATCTTATAAATACATATTCTCTTATCTGTTTCTGCCACCAAATTCGGAGGTTCAAATAGTTTTCTGAATTTGTTTGACGAATTTTTCGGAATCAATCAATTAATTTTATTATGAGACAACAACTTCAAAAAAAAATATAAGGCGAAGGCAACATTAAGATCTGTTTACATGTAGTTATTAGTTGACATTTACTTTACAGGAAATATTTAGACAACGTAAATTTTGAATAAAGCATTCATGAAACACAGGATACTTAATAAAATGTTTTTGAAAAAAATTCATCTACTTTCTACCCATCTTTAGTGATGCGGGTAACGCTGTACATCATCATCATTACCATCACTCTTGGCTCTGCAAACCCTGGTGGGTCTTGGCCTCCTCAAGAGTCTTCCTCCACTCACACATCATTTGTGCCAGCTGTCTCCAGCTTACAATATCCAAGGTGGATATATTTTGAGGACGTTGTCGCTCCATCTTAAACTTGGTCTTCCCAGACATCGCCCTGTCAATCTTGAGATGTCCACGAGATGAGATGTCAACGTTGTACATGGAACAAAAAATAATAATCACTAGTTTACCGACAATGAATCTCAAAACATCAATCCAATCGGCGCACAGTTCCAAAACTCTCACCTTTGTTCTTAATACGAGCCCCCACTTCTCAAAAGCAGTGCAAGACATCTGATTGTCTATTCCTCGCGAGGAAGTTAGTCTCAACCGGTCACCCGAACAGACAGCAGACCAGACTTAGCAGTGTGTACGTTAGCTGTTCACTTAACGGACTTAGCATCAGCTGCTTCGGCACTTAACCGATATTGCCATAGTATAGCATAGCAGATAGCTGGTTTGACTTGTATCCAAAGCGCGAGTGCAGTCATTTAAACGGAACGTCCCTGGTGCACGGGCCCAGTTCGATTGAGTTGGTCGATCACACATCAGTGTCGTTAATTTTTCTTATTTTTTTATTCTTTAATTTTTTTTGACAGTTCTGTGAATGTTGTTGTTCAGTGCATTTTTATTGGAGTACTTACCAATCATTACTTTAATAGGTAAGTCAAGACCACAGTGTTAATAAAATGAGTAACGAAATGTATTGACCATTTTTCAGCTATGTGTAATAATGAAGGAAGAGCCACAAAATCAACATTTTTCGTTTATATTTTTATTGTAATATTATATGAAATCGAGTTATAATCTGCGTTTAGATGCCTACGGTTAATTGTCAGGTTTAATATTGTCATATTTAAATTATTTACAACACGGTTTAATCTAAGTTTTTAAGTTTTTTTTTAAAATGAGTGAATAATGACAAACAAACAAAATTATTCCTTGTTTTACTTTCAAAAGTTTTCGTTTTCAAAACTGTTTTAAAGGTACATCGAAATCAATCGACACTAGTTGACAACACACGTGACGTCGTGCATGCAAACTCAACTCAAATTCTAATGTGTATGTAGGTCATTACACTCATTACTCTATGGAGGTCATCCGATTGGTATTACGATGTTTAAGTTACCGTCCCACACAACATCCTAGAGCATCACACAACATCCCGCAACATCTTATAACATTCAGTAACAACCGACAATATCAAATAGCAAACATTCCAGAACATCTTAAATCATCTCACAACGTTCAACAACATCACAAAATATCCTATTAAAGCCCACAACATCGTAAAACATCCCAGTACATTCCACAATATTCCATAATATTCACAAAATAACCTACAACATATTCCAGCATCTCACAAAATTCCGAAAAACTCACAATATCCAACAGTATCTTACAATGATACGTTTTATGATTTTCACGGCCAAAAGTATTTTCGTTATTTGTTTTTGGGGTGTTATGCCGTGTTGCGCTACCTCCTTCTTTAACCAACGTTTCGGACAACGTTGCAGTGTCCATCATCAGGGCAGATCCGGTAGATGTGTAATAAAGTTAGTGGAGCTGGCGACACGTTATCGCTTCGAAGTAAAAAAGCACACAATTCACCACTAAAAATTACACATCTACCGGATCTGCCGGATCTGCCCTGAAGATGGACACTGCAACAAGAACAAGAAGGAGGTAGCGCAACACGGTATAACACCCCAAAAACAAATAACGACAAAAGCATCTTTCAATATTCAACATCCAAAAACTTACCGGAACACTGAAATCCACAACAATCAATAAAGATCTACATCTATTGGTTGTAGTCGAACTACATTCTTGACCCTGGCACTAAATAAACTAGGTAGATATAATGCCAGAAAAAACATTTTAGCCATAAAAATAAATTCCATTAACACAGCATCGTATTATCATAGTATGAAAACATTTTGAAAATTCCCATCTTGGATAAATCTGCGCTGTTTTTAATCTGATCTGAGGTCTTGCGCTACTTCGGATTATTTTTGTATCACGACCATTCAAGTTGTTTTTTACAACCTGATATTTAGGTACTCGTAGCTCCCCGACCAACTGCACACCTGTTCTTCATGTACATGGTGCTGCTTACTGTTGCATCGCATCGCGAGTTTTAATTATAATGAAGCTAAGATTTTTTTGTTTACTTTCATAATTTCACCAGAATTAAAAGTAATATTTTGTCTTCATCACGATTGTTTTACACCGTGCGTCTTATTACTCATCTGAATTTTATGTTATTTTAAATAAATTTTACAGTCACAGAAAATATAAGAATCCAATACTTTTTGGGAATCATAAAATAAAAACAGTATTCTCTTTCCCATTTTCATTCATCAGTAACTCCGAAATCAACGTTTTCCTCGTCTATGAATGCTACAAACAAATAGCTCGTAACGGGTTGGAATCATCAAGTTAGTTGAATATGTTTTTTGTAGGTACGTCCAAAAAACGGTATCGTTTAAGAAACGTTTTAAGATTTTCACAGCCAAAAGCATTTTCGATATTTGTTTTTGGGGTGTTATGCCGTGTTGCGCTACCCCCTTCTTTAGCCAACGTTTCGGACATTGTGTCCATCATTAGGGCAGATCCGGTAGATTAACGTATCTACCGGATACACGTTGTGCCGTATTGCGCTACCTCCTTCTTTAGCCAACGTTTCGGACATCGTTGCAGTGTCCCTCACCAGGGCAGATCCGGTAGATGTGTGAATCTACTGGATCTGACCTGATAATGGACACTGCAACGATGTCCGAAACGTTGGCTAAAGAAGGAGGTAGCGCAACATGGCATAACACACTAAAAACAAATAACGAAAACAAAGGTATCGTTTAAGTCTATATTTAGGTAACCATAGTTACCACAATTGTTCTTCCCTATTTCACTTAGGCAAATAGATTTAACTAGTCATAGCACTAAAATTTTTAGAATCGCTTCATTTGCTTTCGTTGCATTTTTGCACGTAACAGCTAAGTAAGTAATTTTGTAAATAAATAAATCAAAAAATTATTAACCGTTTTCTTATTTCCAAAATATAAGTATTACGGTTTCCAACACATCAATCTACGTTTTAAAGATACTTATCAGTGTAAACACACAACGACCGATTTATCAGATTCACTTATAGTAATTCAATTTTCAAACAAAGCTGATTTCAGAGATACCTAGTTGTTAGAATTTCCCCACTATATATTGTTATAACTTGCTTTGCTACCGGATTTCTCCCAGGAGTAGATTTTGATTTTGGTGGATCCTTTATTCTGAATTAGTCTTTCTCGTTAAACTTTGAAATAAAGCGTGCTGTTGTATTTTTACGATGGTAAACGAATATTTCACGGCTACATATATATTTAATGGTGCAAATGGCTTGAGGTCCAAAGGAAAATAATTTCCCTCGTGGTCCGGGTCATCTGTGAAGATGCTGTGTGAAGGTTTTTTTGGGAAGAGGAAGGAGTGAACATGGGTCTTGAAGAGACCGATGTCACAAATGTGTGACAAATGTCAACCGTGTACATTTATTATGTTAAGCGCGCGTTTGGCGTGTTTCCAGACTATGCACTGGTGCCAAAATGATCAATGACGCTGGGTTCTCGGAGCGTTTTCTATTGTAATACAGGTAAAATAAGGACAGCATACATGCCTGAAGCCTGTACTCTAAAGTTTTTTTTAAATTTTATTTTTTATTTAAATTTTATTTATAAATTAACTTAGGTGTTCTATAGGTTTTTCGACTACCACACTAGGTACATGCCCATATTGCAATCCGCTTTTTAAGATAGGGCAATATTCGGCACAATAGTTTGATTTAGAAATTCAGGACAGGTATGCAAATTTCACAACACCAGGCGCCAGTAAAGATTTAATTTATCTTTCTATACATAAAGAGATTCCCCATTTATATTTACAAGATACGTATTCCAGTACAAAGATAAATGGGCGATAATAACAGATAGAAAAAGGTACGCGATATTTAAATTAAGTCGTTAAGCGAAGAGTTGTGCCAAATTTTCGATATGACGGTACCCAAAGCACCTTTCACCCAATATAGTAAAGAATTTTTTAAATATTTTAATGCATGTGTATTGCGGTGCTCTAAATATTAATATTTGCTTTTCTGTTTGATCGTCTGAAAAAAATGTGTGGAACATGTTGTAAAGTTAAGGTAACATGTTGTAAGGCAAAGGTCAAGTAAGTAATTAGAACACGATTATGTATAATGCAATATTATTTATTGACCACTTTGGTCGAAAATCATTTTACAAGTAATTGACAGGAAGATCAGCCTGTTATGGGAAGAATTCAATGATATCGATCGTCCAGGTGATTAGTCAGACATCTCCGAAAAATCAAAATTTGAGTTGAGTATGCAGTTATGTATAAAAGTGTACCCTCTATCTGTCATAATTCTCAGATTACTCGTGGAAAGCACCAAACTAATTATAATTCATAAAAACTTGTAATTAATTAAACCAAAAATTGATGTTTTCTGTAGTAATGTACCGGGCTGTTATGCCTCCCGATAATAGCATTTTTAATATGTCAAACACACGTCAATAATATTTGATTTATGGTGAGCATTCGAATATTGCTTTAAATTTAGTTTTTGGAGAAGTCTAACTAATCAACTGAATGATAGATATGTTTGCAAAGACAATACTATACGAGTTATTACTGCAATTCGATCGTATTAATATAAACAAGTACTCAAACAATATTTAAAATTATTCTGACAGAACGGTCAATTCTGTCGTCATGAAATTAGCACTTTTATGTTTCGAATTTTCCGGATTTAAAAAAAAATATTTGGTTTTGGTTGGGTATTTTGACCATAATCCAAAAGAAAGTTTTGTATAGAAAAGACCGCTTAAGACCCCTTTTGTCATTACAAAGCATTTAAAAATATTTTGTACTATTTTTTTTGTACCCGGAGGCCACGGTAGAATTTAAAAAAATAAATAAAATATGTGCGATTTTGACCCTTATGTAAAAAGAAACTGTATCAAGAACAAGGTCAGAATCGCTTGCGCCAACAGTACTCCCGATACCGCCAAAAGTTTCATTCACCTGGTAACACCAGAATATTTTAAAATAATTTATCTGTGGAAAATGAATGTCGCATTTTACCGCGAAATGAACTGTCAAAGTCAGTCGATGGTCAGTCACAAAAACTTCTATAAACCTATCAATTTATCAAATAAATTCAAATAATTTTGTTTTAATCGATAGATTATTGTTCAAAGAATGTGTTTCGGTAAATTAATTGCTATGTCACCAAAAGTAGTGAACTAGGTACTTGGAATGAATTAAGACAGAGGTGTTGGTTATTCAATAAACGGTACTCATATCTGCCTCTCAAATTGATTAAAAAGTAAAACTATGCATGTTAGCTGTAATATCTCGTGATTGAAATTTACAGCTTAATCGGTTTTGCATTAATTTGTTAAAATCATGAATTCTCATTTCGCCTTGAAAAATCACATCTACGAATGGGTCAACAACCAGTAAATAAGACTCTAAAATCGCGTTGTACGTGCGTGGGTTTGTTAACACCGTGTAACGAGAAAGTGTGCATTCCGGTGGATTATAATATGAGACATAAATAATAGAATACAGTGGCGTATCGTATTTTCCTAGCTCATTGATTGGGGGCATGATGTCATCAGCATAAAATTGATTCATAATTTCTTTGATAGGTTCTTCGTAACTTTATAATACCGTTTTGTTATTTCTTAGAAATAAAAGTGATTTAAAGCTAGTTGCACTCGCCATTAATAAAATCAGGATTTTAAACTTCCGAAAATTAGATTTGAAAACGAAAAAGGTCTTTGAGAGTCTTAGAATTTTTATTAGTTTATCAGCAGTAAAAAATACACCTTTTTTCATTTCATAGTTAAGATTTTCAACACAAAGCTAAATATTTTAAATTTATTCATGATAAGAGCTATTGAAAAGTGAAACTGAGTTTTTTTTACGTTTACTCCACACAGGAGTACACTGAGAAAATATTTTTCACTCCTGGCCTATCTTATCACTGGCTGTATATTGTTTTCCTTTCTTATCCAATTTATGTTTTGGACATTGTCAATAAAAATTAGTTTATTTTTATAATGTTTTGTGTTATTAAAAACTTTACTGTATAGCCATAATATTATTATTTTTTTATGTGCTCACAAGAGTCCTAGCTGCTCCCTTCTGGATCCAGTGAGAAAATCGGGGTATGTTGTGAGGTTGAAGGTAGTGAGAAGGAGAAGGAGATGAGAAGGAGGAAGGTGGGAGAGTACCTAGCTATTCAGATCTGGCTAGATCATTAAACACGGCTAAAGTCATTTCAAGCAACGTTTCAATTCTGAATGGTGGTCCTACAACTAGGCGATACTGACAGATCTTTCACACCTGCCGCACTTGCCGCAAATATACTAGTACTATGTATATATATTATTTTAAATCAATTAATTGTGAAATAACACAAATTTGTCCCCGATACAGGCGAACCCCATTGGGGTTAATAAACAATTACAGGCTAAATAATGAATTTTATTGGTGAAGAAACAATAAACGCATAAAATAAAATAAAGTCCAATAAAATAAAGACCTGTCTGAAGATGACTTTATCGAGCTGAAACCGGTTACGGTTAAATAAAATTAAGTGGAATAAAGTTTTATGTTCGTTTTATTATAATAATATTATAATGGAATTCCACCATTAATTATCACTCTCAAAAATAGAAATATTAAAATAAAGTCAAATAAAATTTATTTTTTCCGCATCTTTCGGATTGCCATCAAGAGCCTTATCCTTCGTCCACGGATGCCATCTGCATTGTTGATCGCCGATTTGCATTGCTTATCGACAATACAGAGCGAGAAATTTAAAAAAATATTTGTGTTTTCAGTCGATTCTTTAGACTTCTTATGAAAGTGTTTCTTTTACACCCACCACCTATACCTATAGGTTTTGAATAAGTATAAAATTTAAAAAATAAGTAATAAATCTATCTATCGTAGTAACAAATAAAATTTCTTTAATCAAAATATATTTGTATCCTATTTAATTGTGTTAATTTGACACAAAATCACGATCCCTGCTGGTTTCTCTTATTTATTTTTGAAAGCATCGAATTTCACCACGACTTCAGGACCTTACCAAAAAACGTATTTGAAAACGAATCAGAATTATTTAAATTGGCTTGTAGGTATGCTGGCTTTACCATTAATCCCATTAAAGGTGGGTCATTATTACTAATGGGTAATACGGGTGGTCCATTATTTTATTTCATCCTGGGCGGTCTTCTCCGTGCCGCGCCACTGATTATAAAATTATTCGAACTCAATTCGAGCGCATATAAATATGTTGACCAGTCATTCATTAAAACCGACCAAACTGTTTGTTGTTTTGTTGAACGAGCCTCTTCTGCCTCTCACTTTTTCTACTAAGTTGAACTACAAACCTACTAGTTAACCTTGATGTTAACACAATTCTGTCTTCTCTTTTCCACTTATAAAGTAATTATCATCACCTTTTTTCTCTTGAAAGTAAACATTAAGCTTGTAGGACTCTCTTACAAGGTAAGAAGACACATATTTGACTTGAGAAACAAGAAAAAAAAATTGTTCGCGTGTAAACCGAGCATCTTTAATGTGGCTTTTTTTACATTAGCTCTACACATAAGGCACTGAGGAAAAAAATCCTCAGGGACTTTTTCATCTTTGGGGATGCTGGTTGGAAGGTCTTTTTATGGAAAAGAAAAAGAGGAAGTTTTGGAAAGCAAAATGGTTTGAGGAAAATGGTATGAGGAATCTAGGGGTCAGTGGGCCCAGGAGAGACAGATGTATCCATCCCTTCCACAGCACTGCAAGAAGAGAGATCAGAATGTCTCAATAAAACTCTCAATCAGTCTCTCCCTATTCGGCCCGCCACACAGTAGGTAGGCAAACGCATCTGCCGCCTGGATCCAGATGAATCTCACTTCATGAACGCGGGCATCCGTGCAACGTCATCAAACGTAGCGGGTGACCTATGGCAGGGGTGTTGGGTATCGAATAAATATACCACACACCTACCTGCCTCCTAAATTAAGACTTCCAGATCATAAGGCATTTAAGTAAAAAAACAAGCCCTGAAGCGTTGATGATAAAAGAATTACTCAACTTCTCATTTTTTCCTCTTACTGGTTCTAACTTCGTCTACTTATAATGATACCACTCTCCCGACTATGTCATTAGATATATGTATGTATAGAAAAAGGAGACTGAATTTACGTACTGAGGCATTTTTTTTTTTTACTTTGCACAGCAAATGAAGGATTTTCTGCCGTAGCGAAGAGAAAGGAATGAAGCAAGGTCGCAATTTGGTGCCTTCATTAAGTGAAAGTCGGGAGACGGTGGAAACATAATATATTTAGAACATTTTCAGTATGTAGGATGAAAGAGTGAACGAAAGATGCGGTTGTAAAATGTTTGAGCAAAGATCTAAAAGTTTTAAAATACCCTACAAAAATTTTGCTATGAATTATGGTTTACTGCTATTAGATGGATATCAAATAAATTAGTAATATTAATTTCTTTGTCCAGAATTTCAGTAAAATGTTAAGATTATTATTATTTCTTCGTATCATCGTATCACTTCTATATAATGGACTGCAAAGCATTCCAGTTGACCAACTAACTGTATTCAATTAGACATTAGACCATATAATGCACGCTGAATAGCATTTTGTGTCATCCGTCACGATTCTTTGGTCAGTTTTTTACACCGAGGTAATTACAGTAGTATTGACTTTACAGTTAAACAATTACACATATTTTTATTATTGTATGGATTTTAATAATTTATATTTAACAAGCCAGAACAGAGACTCTGCAAAATAAAAAAAAATCATCACTGGATGACAGTGCATTCGAGGAACAGGCTTTTTGGAACCAGTTCCTATTGGAGCACGCCTGATTACGGAGGCAACTGAAACATACAACCATTTTGAAGAATACTGCAATACCAGCTCGTAGTGGAGCGGAGCTAGCAACACGGTATCGCTTCCAAGTACATAAGCACACATTTCACCACTAACATTTACACATCTGCCCTAATGATAGATACTGTAATGCTGTCTGAAACGTTGGCTACAGAAGGGGGTAGCGCAACACTGCATAACACCTCAATAGGTATTTTTAGTAAGCAAATTTTCATTATTTATGGTTCATTTAATAATAACTTCCTAACACAAAATATGAAAGGATCTCCGTCAAAAATGATGGATAAAACAATAAATATTATCTTCGCCGATCGCCATCAATTATTTGCCGGACGCTGTACATTTTCATTGGGAGCAGTTGAAAATAAAAGATGTAATAATATGGTCTCTTCATAGTCTGTAAATCTTTTTCATAGTCTGTAAAATATGTTCAATAGGTGGTACAGTTTAGTTTTGGTTTATTTTATTCGGCACCAGACAGATTAAATGGAGGTCAAGGTCTCGAAAAAAGCGCACGCGACATTGTCAGTGAAATTTAACGGTGACAATGAGATCTTAAGTATTTTATTGTCATTTTGCTTAACAATTTGCTGTTATTTTCTTTGAGAATTTTAAATCCCAGCTGGGCGCCTTCACAAAACATACCAAGCAATCTTTTTTGTGTTACTTGAAAATCTAGTCACAGTGCATTTTATATAAATTCTTTAAGATAATATAAATTTAGAAATAAATAGGTAGTTACAAAAATGTCTTCATTAAGAAAGACTTCCAGAAGCTCAAAACCATCGAGACCCTCGAAACAAGACATCCTTCCTCCAATGTTTGGATATTTCATTTGTTATGAGGATTACGAAAGTTGGGGTGAATAGGAAGTAACAAAATGTAAGGCTCCTTATAACCCACAAGGTCTCAGGCATATTCTGTTAGGAAGGTCAGAAAATTTCCGCTTCGCAATTAAATCCAAATAAATGGAACATTTATAAATATATCCGAAAACTAAAAACTGTTTTTGGATGGTGATAGAATATTCGAAATTTAAATATTCTGAAATATTAAAATTTTAGCAAGGCATTGAAATTTAAAAAAATTGGTCACCATACGTTTTTTTTCTATCTAAAATTACTGATAATAATAAATAAAAAAAATTAAACGTTATTATCGTTTCATAAAAAAATATTGAATGAAACATTCTCGAAAATGTATTTTTCTCAAAATGCTTTCGGAAACTTTGGTTTCGTAAAGATACAAATTAACTAAAACTAAAACTCCAAACTTTAAATAAATTTAAAGCGTGGAGTTTTCTCTTTCTAACACCACTTAAGTCATATTTCTCACCATGACAGTAATTTATATGAGACCTATGTGAGCTGGGACAAATTTGGTCCCCTCTGATTATACTGGTTAAGCCATTTCAAGGAACGTTTCGATTCTGACGGGTGGTCTTTGATCTCTGTGGATACTAACAGTTTTACAACTTGCAATATCTGAAGCCAATTTGAACTAATTTTCGTTTTCAAATTCTTGTCTTTCACCTAAGCCAGTGGTCGGCAAAGTGCGGCTCTGGAGCCACATGCGGCTCTTTGGCCCCTTAAGAAGTAATAGCACCGGTGAGAAATCTCGACGGTAGGTATTTTAAAAAATTCTCGCTATCGCACCGCGCTCAAAAAAGAACTAGCTATCGATGTGTTGGTGAGACCACGTGAGTGTTTGGCTTGTACACCCTCTCGCCCCCTTTGCGTCTCATGCCTACCGTCTTTCGCCTCATACCGCCATATCCAATATTCTGTTTAGATAAAGCATGTTTCGACTTATTTCGTCGCTAATGAAGTTTTTGAATCGGCCTTGCGGTGTGACAGAAAAAGGGCCCATTATTTTTAAACGCACGAGGTCTGCTATTGTCGGTTATTTATAAATATCGTCGATAGGTATTGTAACAATGTCTTCTGTTCACGCTTATTACCGACAAAAAATTACGAATTATTTTACTAGAACTCTATGTAGGTTAGTAGTTTTAAAGTTTTCACTGTATTTGCGTTTATAAATATGCAGTCAAACCAACTACATCGAATTATTATATACATACATATGATTATTCTCTATGATACATTAGTTATTATTGAAAATTAGTATTAACCTCTCAGGCCTCGGGCCTGTTTTTCGAAAAGTCAAAATATTTCCGCTTTCCAATAAATTCCAAATAACTTTAATATTTGTGAACGCATCCGAAAACTAAAAACTGTTTTTGAAAGATGATGAAATACGCTTTCAAATTTTATAATTCGAAATAAACATATAATTTTGTTTTTATTTTATTAATAACTAGCAGACCCGGCCACACGTTGCTGTGGCTAACGAAACACAACGCCATTTACCCAACCTTTATAAAATCCACACCATCCGCTCGCCAGCTGCCCGCTGCGCGCTGCCCTTTGCCTAAATTGAATATTTGAATTTCTTGGCTTTTCTCTACTATAATAAGCATTTATTATACACATAAACCTTCCTCTTAAATCACTCTATCTATTGGTGAAAACCGCATGAAAATCTGTTGCGTAGTTTAAAAGATTTATGCGCACATACATTTTGAGCGACTTCATTTTATACTATGTAATGATGATGATACCACAAAACTTAAATTTCTACTCATATAATTTGGCACTTACCTATCTTATTAAAAAAAAAACTCAAAAATGCATATGCAACAAAAATGTATTTTTGACCGATTATCTCTATCTTTACATATTATAAAGTCCCCCGTTTGTTTATAAAGTTTTTTGACGGCGTTTAAATTAGGCAATTTTATTCATTTTTGGAAGGTCGTAACTTCTATGAGAAGTAAATTATCAAAAAAAACAAAACGTACCGACACGCTAGTGGTCAATATCTATATTATGTAAAAAAAATTTTGCTCTAGGGTCAAAATCCAGAGAGATAAACGGGGAATACGTTTGTATAGAAAAGCGCAGCTAGTATTTCCTCTTAAGTGTGGCTCCAGCATAAATGTCCACGAACAGGCGCACAAGACGCCGAAAGGAAACATGATTTTTTCAATGTTAGAAGTCATTTCAATCGAAAACAAATTAGTCCTTTTTGCACAATATTTTGAAAGGGAAACCTTGTTCCACTTTCCGAGTCTGCTGAAGCATCGCCAAGAAAATAATTCCTCCATTGACAAACTCTATTGTGACAAACACGTGGTATATCCTTAAAGGTACAGATTTTAAAACAACCATTTTAAATACATATGAGGGAATCATTTCTCAGCTGGTTTCAGGAATTATTGTCAAATTGAGCAAAGTATTGTCAAACACCCTCTTGATGCTTCGATAACATATTTGAAATTTTCTCCTTTTGGCATTGACATTGGTAACTTTGAACGTCTTTGTGTTCATTTGGAAATGTTAGAAAAGAAAAAAAAAACTAAGCTTAGTTCACAACAAAGTGGTCTGTTTTGAAAGACCAGGAGAATGAAGACATGGGCATTTTCAGCGCCTGGAATAGTATTCCTGACTCTTATGACCAGCTAAAAAAACTCGCGTTTGCTGTACTTTCCCTTTTTCGTTCTACATATTCATGCGAAGAATCGTTTTCAACCGTGAACTTTATCAAGAGTCAACTGAGAAGTCGTCTTATTGATAAACCTGAAATCTTGCCTAAAATTAAGAATAACAACGTACAAACCTGACTTTAAAACTTTCCAAGGAGATGCAAGGACATTGTTCGCATTGTCATGATTTAAATTTATGGATTTCTTAGTTACATGTTATTTTTTATCAATGAAAAATTCATTATTGCGTATGAAATAAAGTTTTATTCGGCCTACCCGTAATTTAATGAAGTGCTAAAATTATAATAAATGCTAAATCAATACACAGATCTGGCTTTCAATTTGTTTAAATCTTTTTTAATATACGTACCTATTTGGCTCATTGGCTAATAAGTTTGCTGACCCCTGACCTAAGCAATAAAGCATATAAATATCTTCCTAACTTAAGTCGAACAAAAATACACACCCAATTTTAAATTCTTAAATACATTAGTTTAAAAAGGTAATCATAGAAGTCTAACAATACGGATAAGAATCCAGTTACTGTAAAAATCATTTAGTTAGTAGCGACTTTTGGCCTATATCTGAGATACCGTCGAGAGTTTTTCGTCTGCACGTAGACGTAGCACAGTTCTTAAGATCTTATAAGAAATCGTCTGCATTTTTCCGATTGAAAGAATAATCGCAAATAACAATGCTTTCCTAAAAAGATAAACTCAAGTGCAAAAGATCATACAAAGTAATTTTTATTCTCCTTTAAGCCTTTCGTACTGACACCAAAATATTGTACATTGACCGACTAAAAATGGTGTCAAAAGACGCTAAGAATATTTTTATTTGCTTAGGAAATTACGTCCGCCCCGAATATTTTGTTTGGAATTCATAAAGAGATAAAACATTTACTAGGTAAGGCCTCAAATGTCAGCGGGTGATATAATTATTAGGTAGATATTATGATTTTTATTGGAGTTAGATCCACAATGAAATATATTAACCCATTTTCTGATAAAAAAAAAAAAATTTTGAAATTATTGAATTATTTTGGTTATTTAGATGCTAGGTGAAATGTTTAATTATTTATTTTTAATTTGTTTAATTTCTTTTTAGTTATCAAATGGTTTGGTAGCTGCCACAGGTCTCCTTGATATAGTACAATAAAGAAATTAATGTTTTTCTTGGTAATGGTTAAAAAACGTGTTTTTGATTTATTTTGAGCTAAAGAAAATATCGGATAGTGGCCATAAAGATATTTATAAAATAAAATAACTTTCCAATGACATTAAAAAAGGATTGATACATATGAGTTTATTTTGATGAATAATTAAAAACATGTCCTCGACTAACAAGTTAGTGTTTTATATTTGAGTTCCTGCGTCACCTGTAAGACAAATTTTTGGAGTCAATAATTACCTAAGTGACATTGACCTGTGCTTTACGTTTGTTTGAAGTCTAAAGCATCTTAAAAAGTACACATAATAATGCAAATCGATACTGGTTAGGAGAGATGTAGCTCATAATTTTAAGCTTTAAGAATAATAAATTACTAGCAGTTAAAAAACCACTCCGCAGGTTTTTTCTGCTGGCCCTGCGGGCGGCTTTTGGTTCGGCTTCGCCCAGTTTGAGTTATGGTTACCATTTTATAAATCCGATAGGATCTGGTTCCAAAAATAGGCGGTTCCTTGGATCCACTGGGATCCAGTGCCAGCTACTCACCGGTACAAAGTAACCGCGACATGCAATGACTTCATATGTAATATATAGCTGCGTGTTACTATTATTCACAATCTTATCATTATTACAATATTATCGTCAACCTCTCCATATTCGGAGAGATACACAAAATTACAAATCCGTAGTACTCACGCCTGCCAAGAGATGCTAATCATGCAAACTGTTAACGTAAGTGGCGCCATCTTTTGGAATTGTTTTAATTCGGTTCCCTTTACAAAAGTACATTTGTATACAAACGCCATGTACGAAAACGGTTTTACGTAAGGCGCGGCATCAAAGTTGCATTCTTAGCCGGATTTTTCAACCGTACCGCCTTCTGTTGATGATGATGATGATTATTATTTTTAGGAATCTAACAACATCACAACACATCACATTAAAATTATACTAGGATTTTGATAATTGATATATTGTAAAATTTCAAAGTAATGGTCTTCAAGGTCTGTGCACGGGAATAATCGATTCACAATGTTTGATTATTTTGGTTGTGTTTTCAGCGGCAAGGACCATTCTTGTTAACATTATGCCAATGTACGTTAGCCATTCCTGGTTAGAAGATTATTATGCAAATTTATATTATTCTATCGGCAACATCGTTAGCCGTTTGCATACGCTTTTATTTGGGCTGGCGGAAACTTTCTTTCGCATTTAACATTTACATTATTTGATGCTAAATTATTAGTAAGTGTTAATGTCGGTTCGTCATTTTATATTTGTAGTTTTCCTTATATTGTATTTGACCAATTATGGGTCGTTAAATTATTGAGGACAGTCTTAAGGATGCGATTTTAAGAAAAACTCTGAAGAAAGTTTAAAAAATATAAATCATCGGTTTGAAATATAGGTTTTTTCAACCTTACCAGGCATTCAATTTAATACATTTTTTTTCTCATTGACAGAAGAGAATATTTATAGAATATTGTCTCCAATCACGGCAAACTTATTTTGTGGCAACATTTTATCCTCTTTGCACACTTACTTGAAGAAAACATCTTCTAAACTTTCGGCCGGACCAAAATTGTCGCCGGACCAAATGTCAGCCGGATGAACTGTCGGCCGGACAGTGTCGCCGGACCAACTGTCGACGGACCAAATGTCGCCGGACCGCTTGTCGGGTCACCTCCTCCCATGCTCCTTTATCCTAATTTCAAAGTTCCTCGAAGTATTACATTTATAAAAAATTCACAATTTTTACAACTCCATTTACAGACTCCGCTCAGAAACATGATGGTTAATACAAGAATTTTATTAATTTTGAAATATAATATACTACTTATCCGAAGCTGGAAATTACGTTTTAAGCTGAATATAAATGAATATGTAGATACTTTGACGAAAAAAATCCTGACATTTAGACGTTCGAAGTGTACGGTAAATTGTACTTCAGTGAACTTAGGCCTAGACATAATATGTAAGATGTAATAATAGGATATTAGTTTTTTCTTGATGGCGACCCCAATTTCCTTCACTATTCTAGGTCTATGTATACTTATAATTATATCATAAAATCATATGAACGGTTATAATTCCTCATCAATATGACAGTGGAAGAGTTACGAAGTATGCGAATGACTGACTTGCAATAATTTAATAATGAACTCTGAGTGGCCTTATTACTGAAACATATCTTATGTTGGCACCAATCTGACTAAAAGAAATGTGCACAGTGGAAGCATCTGCCTACAAATAATAAACAAGGTGTTAAAGGACGTACTTGACTTACTTTAACCAGTGATTCCTGACAGTATTTGGAGTAAAAAATGTTAACGAAATGTTGGTCTCCGGGACTATTTTCCGGGAAAACGTGTAAAAAATGGTAGGTGTTGGGCAGTTGGAGGTGGGATAAGAAGGGGTTGGTCGGTTACTCGGCTGAGTGACCAGTGGCGACATGCGGATTTTTTTAAAATTTGATTTTGAAGGAAAATTTTTTTTTTTCAAAAAAGTCATAAAAAAGTCACCGGAGACCAAAATTTCATTTACATATTTTACTCCAAATAATGCCAGGAATCACCGGTTAAAGTAAGTCAAGTAAGTCCCTTAACACCCTGTATTAAGCGAATTATTTTTTTTTTCAGTTCAAGTTTTTTTCAAGGGGTCATCAAGTTTAACTATCGTCATTTGATATTGGGCCAGCAACCAAATTATGCACTGGAATGAGTCTATTTCAGTGTTGCTATTTTTTTACGACCTTACTTCAGCCAAAACAGCTAATAATTTTTCTCTTTCGATAATTTTTATTTGGTATTTTTGTCAAAGTTTGAAGAAAAACAAACGCAGCAATATAGTTTTTTTTTTAATAGTAGGGCGTTTTTTTAAATCTTCGATCCCCATTTGGGTAATATTGTAAATTTGGAACTTACTTACTTCTAAAAAAAAAATAACATCTCTCAAGAGCTCCTTTCTACGTACATACGGAGTACAGACGATCTATATCGCCACCCGACTGGGCAAAAATGTGAGGTCGGTGAAGGAGAGGAAACCGAGATTTTCTATAACATTTACCTGAATTTTCATTTTATCAATAAAATGTTACTGCACATTCGAACAAAACGAGTAATTGAGATGGTATGACAAATTGATTTTTAAATACATGTATTCGATTGCCGATTTTATTTTTGTGAATGAATTAATAATATAAATCTTGGAGTAGAAAATAACGTACTTCCCGACAACCGATCGAGCTGAAACACGGCAGAAAGACTGGTTTTCGATGACAATGCATTTTTGCTGATACTCACGTATACAATAATTCTCTTTTACAATAAATCCACACGGTAGGCCCCGAGGAATATAATTATTGTTTTCTTTTAAAGGCCCTTAATCCAGCCTGGGTATGCTGTGTGGAGGGTCTTTTAAAGGAAAGGAAGGAGAAAATATTCTGGGAAGGTAAATGAAGTGCGGGTAGGAATTTGGGGGTCAGAGGGCTCAGGAGTGACGGATATACGAAACCATTCCTCCCACTGCAGTGCAAAGTGATGGGTCAAGAAAATCCTGCAGAAGAGGTCCAATGGTCTCCCTCAACCTGTCCCTTCTTAACCAGCCTGGACAAAACTTAAGCCGTGGACCCGGGCGCGTATTTCCTTTTCCGTGTTCAATACGAGGCAACCATGCCTCGCAATCAACACGGGTTTGTAACGCCATTTATCCACCAAACCCGTGTCCAGTAGAAGGCAAGCAGCATCCTACTGTGCACGGGTTTGTAACGTCAATTCCCTTCCTATTCCGTGTTCAGTACGAGGCATGTTAAGTGAATGCATTATAGACAAGTTTGTGCCTGTATTTATAACAGCAGAACATGGAAAGAAATGTATTAGAATAATTACACATACCCGCTAGACAAACCCTGCTTTGCCAAACAAACCATTCAAAACCTGGGATGTTTTTTTTTTAAATTATGATGACATGCGAGTTTATTTTAGAGAATTTATTTTATAAGATTGGTACTACAAAGTGATGCAAATTCTATATTGTAAAGTGTTTTTGTTTATTTTATTAGTAAGGCTGTGTGCGTTTTATTGCCCATCCATTATATTATGCGTGTATGCACACGCTTTCGTTTTTTATGTTATAATCACGTTTGGAGGACGTGTGCTTCAAACTGAACACGAGTTTGGGAAGGGATTGGCGTTACAAACTCGTGAACAGTAGGATGCCGCTTGCCTTCTACTGGACACTGGTCACCCCAGCTGAGTCACGAAACGTAGCGTTGACCTATAGCAGAGGTGTTGGTCATCCAATAAACCTGGTCTCGGGACAGCTGCGGCGGAACCCATACCCAACTCCTAAATTAAGGCAAAATGATGGCGCAACAAGGTCGTGCCGCTTAATGCGTCGAAACTGTTAATAAAAATAGATGTATTATAGTAGAAAAAACTCGCAACGATGCTTGGGTATTTTTTATTTGAGTTTTTTTTTACAAAACCCGGTCTGCAGAACTCCGCTCAAATGTCAGTGATTATCACAAAATACTCGCTATTTACAGAGATCGTCTGCGTGTGGCAAACAGCATTACCTAGAAGCAATACCGAACCATTTTCCAGACAAGCAGAACGTTTTGTAAATTAAACGCTCTCAAATTCGCTTCAGGGGACTTCACGCGTGGCTGGCTGCAACCATTATCTCGAACCGGCCTCGTTAGCCGTAATCGTCTATGTGGTTTGCATTATTTTCTTTAAATATTCTTTTAATACATGGTTGACGACCTCTGCGCTGGAGCGTAGCGCTGTAAGCAAAACAATAATCGGTTCCATGGAGAAACAGAACGTTAAAACAGAAGAAATGTTAGAAAAAGTGAAAAAAACATTACCTAAGCTAACCTAACCTAACCCAAATCAACCAAATATTTATCGGTTCGCCAACATACATCATGTAATTATTACATTTAAGTTTTAATTTTCAATATGGTTATAATCTTCTCTTCTTTTTCTTGTGCCTTGTCCGCTCAACGGATGTTGGCTATCATGTTGGCTATGCGGAATTTGTTTACTGCGGCCCGGAACAGCTCCACGGTAGACTGGCCAAACCACTGACTCAGGTTTTTCAGCCATGAGGTTCTCTTTCCAGGGCCCCGTCTTCCGGCAATCTTTCCCTGCATTATGAGATGTAAGATCTCATACTTCTTTGGATGTCTCATCACACGTCCAAGATAATGAAGTTTTCGGATTTTTATAGTTTTAATTACTTCCTTTTCTTTATTCATCCGAACCATAACATTTTCATTTGTAACCCTGTCCATCCAGCTTATTTTAAGTATTCTTCTCTAGATCCACATTTAGAATGCCTCAAGTCGCCTAATTAGTTCTTCAGTAAGCGTCCATGCTTCGGTTCCATAAAATAATATCGAAAACACATAGCATCTGACCATTCGCATTCGTAATCCAAGGTTGAGATCATGACTGCAAAACATTTTTTTCATGCGGATAAAGGTTGTACGAGCTTGCTCAATGCGATATTTGATTTCAACTGAAGGATCCCATATATCATTTAGTATACAATACTCTGTACCTTCTCTAGTTTTGTTCCAGCAATATGAAGATTTTCATCCAATGCGTTATTTTTGCTTATGAGCATGTACTTTCTCTTATTTATATTCATTTCTAGCCTTATGCTAGCTTATTATGGTTATAATCATGATTCTAATTATAGGTCAGCACACCCGTGATGATAAGTTAAAATAAATAATAACAACTAAAATTAAAAGTACATAGAACAAGGAAGATCCAAATCAAATATTGGTTATTAAAACCGGTGACCCGACAATTCGTCCTGCGACAATTCATCCGGCGACAGTTCATCCTGCGAAAGTTCATCCGGCCGACAGTTCATCCTGCCGACAGTTCAACCTGTCGACAGTTCATCCCGCCGACAATTCATCTGGTGAAAATTTATCCTGCCTGATCATTTAGAAGATTTTTATTAAGTAAGTATGCAAAGAGGATATACGGCCGTACAACCAAAATCGATTTACTTATATCTGAAGGCATCTTGAGTGGAAATCCGATGTAAAAATATTTTTACTAAATAGGTTAGGTTAGGTTAGGTTAGGTTAGGTTAGGTTGTATGGCCGTATATCCTCTTTGCATACTTACTTAATAAAAATCTTCTAAATGATCAGGCAGGATGAATTGTCGCCGGATGAATTGTCGGCGGGATGAACTGTCGGCAGGATGAACTGTCGCCGGGTAAATTGTCGCAGGATGAACTGTCATGGAACCATTAAAACCATAGATGTATATTTATTTACATATGTACACTGTACGCATATATATGCATATATCTATACACACACATACACATACATATAAATATATTATAGAGCTTATGCATAAGTAGGTGAATAATACAATAATTTTTTACAAAGGCTCTAAGTTCTTTCGAAATGAAATGCTTCCGGAAGGCGAAACAGCTGTCACAATTAAAAAGCAGAACTCGTTTAAAAACCAACTTTTTACTATAAATTATATAACAATATTGCTAACCAAAAAAAACTTTTAATAAGTACTTGTTAATTTCTTTTTTATTTTTGTTTTACCGGGATTCCACAATAAACAAGACGATAGAAAATTAAAGAACTCGATATATTATTTAGTTAAGGGGTTTATTCACATTAAAGATAGCATTTTTGACTGAAACTTTGGCCTTAACTCCGGTTCAATGAACTTTTGTTTTCACAATAGAGAATTCCAGACCATTTTTTTAATTTTTTTTAATGAATAATGACCTTCTAACTTAAATAACTGCATTTTAATTTTTATTTTTAGAGTTAGTTTTAATAGCTAAAATAATTGTCAATGTTTTCAAGACTCCCCGAAAACCACCGTATGTATTGTGAATCGTGTCACTCCTGAAAAATTAGTATGGGATCGGGCAATCAGCTGATCTACTGCCGCCATTTTGAATTCCGTTGTTCGAAGTATTCTCCCTAGAAATGGCATTACTATTTTTTTTGTGCAGTAGTTTTTGAATATTTTCAATAATAGAGATAAACTAACAAGAGATACCTTTATTTTTATAAACACAACAACAAAATCTCTATAAACAGCATGTAAGTAAACGAATAAATTAATACGATGGCTTGTGTCATATCATGCATTCCCATACAATGACTTTACAGTGAACGACACGTCGAACAGTGACGTGCGTCACCTTGACGGCGTATTTTTACGTTCCGATTAAAAATGGACTTTTTAATATTTTTTAAAAACTCTGCCTTTAATATTATTAAATAAAACTTATATATTCAGAATCAGGTTCCGTATTGGAAGTGTTTGTTTTGACGTAGTACGCAATAACGCACCTATCCCGATAATCTTAACGAGTCTGCGCTGGTAATACATTAATTTAAAAACAATTTAATTTTCCTCATTTTTAAGAAAAGTTCTCTCAGTGTTGTCTTGGTGAGATATATATCGTATATGATGTTGGCAGAATTAATAAAATAATAATTATGATTTTCGAAAACACAGTTATAATATTTTTACGTAGATCTCTTATATCAAAATACCATATGAAACTCAGAAGTAGATATCAGAGGCAGTTTGACGGCCTACATGGTCGAGGGGGTAAGGCTCTCGACTGGCAATCTGAAGGTTGTCGTGTCAAATCCCGGAGTGCGCAAGTAAATTTTATATGATTGAGTTGTGTTATTTGACAATTTAATTATTCAAAATAATGTAAGATATATTTCCGGCAGGTTCCAGAGTGGAAAATAATCTCATTATCGCCCTGGTGTAAGACCACAATTCACAATTGAAACTTTGCTATAACCGGGTTTGGTGACCAAATCGGAATAGTCGGGAACTTCCCATCTCTTTCCCCTCCCCACTACCTTCAGCCTCACAGTACAACCCAATTGGAGATGCCATAGTCTCACTGGATTCAGCCGGTTGGTAGCTGTTGGGACTCTTTTGCGGTATTCACATTAAAAAAATAAGTTGGGAGCCGTTTATTAGCATAAAATAAAGAATAACACAAGAAGTGCTCGTTGGCGTGATTCGTGATCCAAATATAGGCCCAAAATGGACCTATATATACGTACAAAAATGTGCTTTCGAAATTCAAATGAGATGGAGTTCTTTGATTATCAGGCGAGTGTAAGACGGAACCCTGCGTGATTAGGATAAACAGAACTTTAATTGTTTCCGTTGGAATTTGTATGTAAGGACCTTCTAATGTTATATCCTTTATTATATTTATTTAGGTATAAGTAGGTAGGCACCTAAAATAATTTCCACGTGATCGAACTTAAATGTAATGTACTATGATATCAAATCTAAAAGCACGTTTGTCTTGGTAGGTACAAGCAGATATTATGTGTGTCAAAAGCCACCAATCTGTCAGTCTCTTCCACATACGTCAATAACATACTGTTGTAACCAACATCAATTAACTTAATTATAAGTAGGGGAACACCCTAAATCTTTGGTCAGATTAAGAGGTTGATTAGAGTTACGATATTATGTAGGGGAGACCTGTACAAAACCGTACACCAGGGTAAAATCTTATTATTATAAAAAAGTTTTATTGCTTTAAATATTCTCACCACGCAATCCGCCCCGTGTACGACTCAGAAACCAAAGTAAATCAGCAGAAACTTGTCTGTACATGTCTGCTCGCTGGCAAGATACCACATAATAATAATAATAATATTTATTTCGCATAAAATTATACAATGAAACATATGTGGAAACTTTGACTAGCCAACTAGGAATGGATCCTGTTTTAGGCCAGTCAAATTGACAAATTTAGTTCATATCATAATTTCATATTACATTGATAAATTATATACATATTATTTATTGAATGAAACAAGTGTTACGATTAAATTCCTCGTAAAAGCTTTAGTTAATAACTACAATTTTGAAATCATAAGAAAAAGAATAAGCGAAGAGAAAAAAACAATGTCTTAAAGTACAGATTTAGTATCGAATGCTTGTTTAACAATAGATAAATGTTTGGACATGTGAATCGCTAGCAAAAATTGAGAATCGAGACCAGCTTCAAGTGTGATGATAAAATCCATATTATAATTAAAGTTGATGTTTAAACATGATTACAAAAAATAAGTATAATTAACGTGAGTGACGTATCCCTCAACTTTACGAGCGGGTAAAGAAACTAAAAAAGAATGTGACTCGAAAAGGATGCAGCAAATGAATAAAAACAATTTGTATATAAATATGTCTTAAGTTAATGTATAAATAGTGACATGAGAAAGGGGTTGATAACCAATTGTATTTATTTCCCTTTCCTTGCGTCATTTTTTCATCCTACTAAGATATTTTCCCTTAGAGCACTTAATATAAAATAAAAAATTTTCGGTGTTTTAAGTTTTTCGGTGTCCTGATGTAATTTTTACGTATATTGAATTGATTAATAGTGAAATTATTATATTTTGCAGGTGAGTGAAAAGTCAAATACTATAAATATTTATATGTATTTTCCTTTTTTTACGTATAACTTTTGGGTGATTTTCGTAACATTTTTAACATTTGTGTTAGAATGTCTGTATTTTTTTCCCGGGGCACAACCGTATGGGGTAAAACCGGCCAGTATACGTTGACCCGGAATATTTTTATTACATTTTTTTATTACTTTACATGTGATACAAACAAGCCGCGTAATAACCAAAGAAAAAACTAGCAGACAAGACTGGGATACAGACAAAATGAAAACAGCAATTTTGCAAAAGAAGCAATGGGATACTTAAAAGCAACAGAAACCTTTGGAGTGCCGAAATTCATATTACAAAACCTTATCAATAAATACAGAAACAATCAAGATTTGGCTTTATCCACGACAAAAAGCCTACGCCATTTCAAGCCGGCATTTTACACAGTACCTAAAAGCCCGGTATACGGCTTTACCCACCTCGTGGGGCAAAATCGGATACATTAGAGGTCTTGTATTTTTTTGAAGTGAAAATTGTTTAGTCTTGTTAGAGTGATTAGAAATTCGGATGAAACGGAAATGACGTACAATGGCACCTGCGAAGCATCAAACTGCGTTCAAGGCTCCTATTGGTTGAGATATAAAATGGAAACGACGATACGGGTCGTTGGAGTATAATGCGTAAAATCGGTACATAAATGCGTTATAATGCTTCGCAAATTTCAGCGGTCAGAGAAATTCAGCGGACGGAGGTTTGAATCCAACGAAATCCAAAAATATTATTTTTTTTTTTTTTAAATTAATTATACCTAATCTTCAAACCTTCTTCTTCTTGTTGTGCCTTGTCCGTTCAACGGACGTTGGCTATCATGTTGGCTATACGGACTTTGTTTACTGCGGCCCGGAACAGCTACACAGTAGACTGGCCAAACCACTGTCTCAGGTTTTTCAGCCATGAGGTTCTCCTTCTTCCAGGGCCCCGTCTTCCGGCAATCTTTCCCTGCATTATGAGATGCAGGATCTCATACTTCTCTGGATGTCTTTTAATTACTTCCTTTTCTTTATTCATCCGAACCATAACATCTTCATTTGTGACCCTGTCCATCCAGCTTATTTTAAGTATTCTTCTGTAGATCCACATCTCGAATGCCTCAAGTCGCCTAATTAATTCTTCAGTAAGCGTCCATGCTTCCATTCCATAAAATAATATTGAAAATACGTAGCATCTGACCATTCGCATTCGTAATCCAAGGTTGAGATCATGACTGCAGAACATTTTTTTCATGCGGATAATGGTTGCACGAGCTTGCTCAATGCGGCATTTGATTTCAACTGAAGGATCCCATCTATCATTTACATTGCAGCCCAAGTATACAATACTCTGTACCTTCTCCAGTTTTGTTCCAGCAATATAAAGATGTTCATCCAATGCGTTATTTTTGCTTATGAGCATGTATTTTGTTTTATTTTGTTTTATTTATATCTCAACCAATCTTGTTAGGAGTTTGATGCTTCACAGGTGTTGTTTTGCGTTATTTCCAGTTCATCCGAATTCCAAATCACAACGGGGTTATAAAAGATTCACTTAAAAAATCACAATCGTTCAAATTTATTTATAAACCCCAGATTTGTTCATAAAGTCACCCCAATATTTAATATTCAATTTATTTAATTCTAAAAAGTTGGTAGATATATCTTCAAACCACTTTAAAATAAACAGGCAAAAGTAAGCCACATCTAGAGACTTTCTAGTTTCACTTCTATCGCGCGTGAATTACATACTCTAACTTTTTTTTTCATACATCTATGACTAAGATTTTCTGACATGTTTCTTTTGTTTGTTGTTCCTTGGTAAATTCATTAATAAAAATAATTATTCTGAACCGAATTTTATTTTAATTTACTAAACTACAGAGCTTCTAATATAGGTCTACGGATTCGGACAGGTCTGCCCTACCTAATCAAACGTAAGCGGTTACTTTGATGTGGGTTTACTGAAACTTAGGCCGATCAAATAAGATATTAAGATATATAATATAATATATACGATTAAGTATAATGCTTATCATCGATAAGCACGATCTGATTCGCTGAATCCAATATGTCGGGTTTCTGCAAATGGATCATTTGCAGGCAAAACCACAGACCAAATTATTAGCATTCCCATTGTCGAGCAGTTGGAATAATAAACATTCTAATAATTATAAAGTTTAGTTAAAATATAATATATGAAATGAAAACAAATAACTTTATAAATCACCACTATTTAACCAAAATTTACCAAAAAAAAATCTACCAACTTTTTACAAATAAATAAATTGAATATTAAATATTGGGGTGACTTTATGAACAAATCTGGGGTTTATAAATTCATTTGCAACGATTGCGATTTTTTAAGTGATTCTTTTATAACCCCGTTGTGATTTGGAATTCGGATGAACTGGAAATAACGCAAAAAAACACCTGTGAAGCATCAAACTCCTATCAAGATTGGTTGAGATATAAAACCGAAATAGCTTACTAGCTATTAGATACGTCCACGGACATATGAATATATCTGGACCTGCCCTAAGTGATAAAAACGTATTATTTCCCCCTCCACATGGCGCCGGCTGTAGCTCCTCCTTGGAACCGGCTCGCTCCATGGGGAGGGGATATAGCCTCGCTTGAATCTAAAATGTGTGACGTCATCATTCTTGCCGTGAACAGCGAGAAGCTGACATCCATAAATTTAACGAAATAACGGCAGCTTGTACTATACAATATATCTACGTATCAATGTACACATAGCGAATGTGGGCGGTACTCCAATGTGCTCGTCGCTGGTTACAGGGGTAAGTAAATTATGAAACATTTGTAAAAGTGTTTTAACTAAACACGGAAACAAAATATTGATATGTGTATTGGCGCGAGTCTTTTTGGGGCGAGCATTTGGCCTTAGCAAATATGTTTTGAACGTGGCAAGCAATTCGCGCTCCCATGTAAAAAGGTCTATTCATTCAAAGCAGATTTTGCTTTTAAGAACTAAATGGTGATATTGTAATGCGAGATGCCTATATACTGTCAGATTGATTGTTCAACGAATGACAGTCATCTTTCCCCTCTTCCCTCTCCATAGTTTGGTTTTACCCCTCATCTGTAACTGCTTGTCTATCCATTTGGATGTCTATGGATACGTCTATATTAATTAATGATGAAATATCAAAAAACAAAAATCATTTATCATTTAAAAAGAAGATAATTCTAAAAAATCTAACGAAACGTGAAACGGAACAAGATGCAGAAAAATAAAAAAAAAATAACGGCCGCAACTGGAACTCGAACGCGGAAGAAATCATGTCTTACCGGGACACAGCGCCTTTACCAACTCCTTATCTTTGTTATTATTATTATTTATATTATTAACCCTAAACAACGGAGGTAAGGCTCTTGACTCGCAATCCGAAGGTCGCGGGATCGAATCCCAGCGTGCGCAATTAAATTTTATTGGATTAATTTTGTGTTATTTCACAATTAATTCATTTAAAATAATATATAGTATATTTGCGGCACGTTCCAAAGTGGAAGATACTCTCAGTATTGCCCTGGTGTAAGACCACCATTCAGAATTGAAATGTTGCTTGAAATCTCTTTAACCGTGTTTGGTGACCAGATCTATATAGCTAGGAACTTCCCCACTTTCCTCTCTCAAATCTCCTTCCCTTCCCCACCACCCTCAGCCACACAAAACACCCCGATTGGGGATGTCATAGTCTCACTGGCTCTAGTCGGGAGCAGCTTCTTGTGAAAAATTTATATTAAAAAATTAAAAAATATTCTTCTTCCTTTAAATATTACATTGATTGATATAACCTCTAAAGTTATTTCACTAAAAATTTAAATTATTTAAAGTATTGGTATTATAAGTAGGGTGTGAATATCACAAAAACGGTTCTACACAAATTGTCAAATTATACATATTTAGGTATTAAATAAGTTTTTTAGGTAGGTACCTACCTACCTCCTCCTTTCGAGGGAATTTGGGAGTGATCGCTAGAAGCTGAAACTTTTGTTCGTATTTTAACAAGGCTCCTAAATTGTGTTATTAATTAAAACGAATTAAGATATTTATGAATGCGCGAAAAAACTTTAATTCTGTGATTAAATTAATTCTCGCAAAGTTATAAATCTTTCGATCAAATTTCTAACCCAGAACTTACTTTGCTAACTAAATAAGTTTTCAGCTTAAATTTCGTACCGAATTTGTAGATTCAATAATTTTATTGTTTTTGCATTTGTGAAGAGTTTTGTACGAATTTTCCGTGGTACAGTTTACAAATATATTTTCATAATCTTTATATATAAAAATTTAGGTTCCGTATGTTTGCGTTCGCTAATTTCAGAAAGTAATCGATGGATTGACTCAAAATTTTTACAGAACATTGCATTTTAGCAGAAGAGCGTTTATACATACTTTTTATTTGGAAGTTACAAAGGAAAAGGATATTTTTTTGCGTTTTAAATTGGCTCATAATTTTTCATAGTAAACAACGGAATGACAGTTCTAGAGAGTGTTGCCATTTTATTAATTTTATTAAAAGATACAAAATTTATGATACCTACAATAGGAATTAAAAGAATTTAAATGGATTTAAAAGTAGAATTATATCTAACAAATTATATTTTCACTCATTTGTTTTCTCTGTGCGTTTTAAATTTATTCATAATCACTCATAATTGTACTGAATGTCAGTTCGTAACTTTACAAAACCTACAAAAAATCAGATTAACAAATCGAATTATATGTATATGACAAATTTTCAAAGGGTCAAAAAAGTGTAACTGTGACCAGTTGATTGATGTGTAAGTTTTTGCAAAGTTGATCACCATTCGTGGGATGCCTCGCTCACGTTCGATAGGCTGTCGTACTCGACACGCAAACGCAGATCGTCAGAGAAGATCAAACCGCACTGATCAAGAACGTTTAGACGATAATGAACATGTTCGAGTTAGAATTATTCAGAGGCGAGCAGAAGAACTGGCGAATCGTCGGGAAGAAAGACTTAAAAGCTTACAAGTAGAAGCGCGAAGAAGACGAGCAGCACATTCACCTCAACAACCAACGGATGGCGAAGGCGAGAGGGGGAGGGGAACCTGGAAGGGGGAGAGGAACCTGTGAGGGGGAGGAGAACTCGGGAGAAGGGTTTGCGGGACGGAGGAAGGGGGAGGGGAGTGGAGTGGGGAGAGGGAAGGGGAGGAGACGGAGTGGGAACGCGAGAGGGGAAGCGGATGCAGGAGAAGAAGGGGAGGCAGAAGGGGAATGGGACGAATGGGAAAGGACACTCAGCGAGAAACAGTTTATTTATTAAATGGCTTTTTTTTTCTTCCCTTATATTCTACACTACAGCATAGACACATCAGATATTCAATTAAGCAATGTGTCTTCTTGAAAAATGCACAGTTGCTAGACATTTTTTTTTAACTTCTCTAATAATTAAAATCAGATAAAGCCACAGCGACGCGTGGTCGGGTTCAGCTAGTACATTATATAAACCAACCATATGGTAAGGTTTTTCAAGTTAGAAAGTTTTAAGATTGAATATAATATTTTCTATAAAAAATTTTGCATGACTATTTTTTACTTTTCCATCATATTGGACCACCTCCCAAAGTTAGTTTATTTTGTATGTTTAACCCAAAGTTATTTTACCGCCGGATAATTTTTCCATTTCTAGATCATAATTAATTACAAGTCTTGCAAACTTTATTCAAAATTTATTTTTGATGAAGTGAGTGAAATTTGAGTGATTGATGAATGTAAGTATATAATATTTGGAGTGGGCGATTGAGTTTTTGTGTATCTGGGAAGTATGTTTACGAGAGATAGGAAGGCTGATAGAGATATTTAAAGAAGGGTAAGTGCAGGGAACTCCATTAATGGAGGATTGAATGCCGTTGGCGCTAATAAACTACCATCCAAAGAAACGAAGGTAGCAGTTCACAATGGATTGCTGGTATCTACTCTGATGTATGGCAGTGAGGCAAGGAACCAAAATTGATTTATTTAAATTTTTAAATAAACAGTCTTTATAAATTCATACATGACATTGTTAAGAATATGTATGTCATTGACCAATAAAATATCAACAAATTGAAATTTAGAACCATAATACAAAAATACACAACAATACTTATACCTGATATAAACAATTCTGATAAAGTGCAACTTCATACACAAATCTCAAAAAGTGGTTAGTGAAATTTTTCGAAGGTTTACAATTAAATTTTAATGGATATCAATAATATCTTTCAGCAAGTGATTTTATTCGAATTCGAACTGCTAAAAGTAAGGAAGCAACTGAGGTGAACTAAAAAAAGAAAGAGAAATAAAGAAATCACGGAAATATTAATTTTTAGTTATACATGTGGTAATCGATTGAATGTTATCTTTAATGAATGCTGTGAATTTATAAAGGTTAGTGTTAAACACATCAATATTTGGGCATAATCTATTGAATGTGCTACAGCTTCTTCTTATAAATACATTTTTACGATAATTTGTATTGCTTTTAGGGATATAAAATGTGTCCGGAGATCGAGTAACTCTTAATGGGCATTTGAAATTAATATTTTGTAGTAAGTATGGGCTATCAATGAAGTTATGAATAATCTTATAGAGCATTAAATTAAAAGGTCTCTGATATCTCGACGTTGATCAAGAGGTTTAAGATTTATGGGGACATGGTTTTGATCATTTCACACGCGATAAGAGACATGTTTCATAAATTTATTCTGAACTCTTTCTAGATTTGTATGTAGAACAATGAGGGTTCCACATTGTAGAAGCATACTCCAGGTGGCTTGTGACGTATATGTAGAGTCTTAAATGTTTGTGAATTTTTGAAAATTGAACTTACCTACTCTAAATATAAATCCCAACATTTTCGAAGCTTTCGACGTGATAATATGCTTACTATCTAATAGTACTCCAAGACTTTTATTACATTTACCCTGTTTAAAATATTGTTCTTGATAATGTAGGGATAAAATTATGTGTGTGTTTTTTTTTCGAGAATAAGATATGACACTACATTTATCTGTATTCAAAAGAAGGTGATTTTCTAGACAATATATATATTAACCAGAGAATCCAGGTCATTCTCGAGTTCTAGACAATTCATCTTAGACTTAATGATTTTGACAATATTTTTGTCAAAATATTGTCAAAAAGCGTAATGAGTAAGATAAATAAAGGGACCCTTTAGATGTTTTGTGCAAGTAGAGCGAATTAACGACAAAAGGAGTGTAAAGAGAATATATGACGCAAATTTGAATGGTAGCCGAAGTCGGGGACGCCCAAGGAAGACACGGCACCATCAAATGAATCAGATACTTGAGTCGCGCTATGTCAAGAGTCAGAATAATAGAAGAGTATATGCGAATTTAAATAAGGCAAATAGTTTGTTCCGAGACTGAGACGTTTGGCGGTCATTTTTCTCTGCCTACCCCTACAAGAAAACGACATTATGGTTAGTTACTTAATTTTGACAACAGCATTTAGTTAACAAATCCCTCTTATCTGGACAACGTAGTGTTAGATATAAAATATCACTCGAAGTGACTCGAGACGTTTGGCGGTCATTTTTCTCTGCCTACCCCTACAAGAAAACGACATGATGGTTAGTTACTTAATTTTGACAACAGCATTTAGTTAACAAATCCCTCTTATCTGGACAACGTAGTGTTAGATATAAAATATCACTCGAAGTGACTCACAAGCTTTTGATCTGAATTTATTTATTTGTTTATTAAGATATAGACAGTGCGATATGCTACAAGTTTTGAGGTACCTATATTAATTATAAAATTATTGCATGGTTCTAGTAGGTACCTACCACGTAAGCCTTGGATTAAAAATTAGGAAATTTTGCCTGGGATTTGAACGGTTCTTAAAATTAATGAATGAGAAAAGTTATAAAAGGGAAAATAATGTATGGAGATAATAAATATTTTTAAATCAAGAATTTTATTAAATAATATTATGACGCCAAGAAATTTAGTAAATTAGTTTGTGTGTTTGCAAGAAATCGTGAAAAATGTCTAATTTTTCATAGTATTTGTGATTGCGCGAGTGATTTGTGAGTTTTTTGCTGCATTGGAGTTGTTGGCTTCTATGCGAAAAAGCGAAGTATTCCTGAAGTGTGTAGAATTTTCTGTGCAAATAATGCACCACGTGACTCAAGTAGTTAAAATACATAATCCATAACATTTTAACTTTTACTCCATTTTGAATCTCTATCTTTATTATTTACAATGTAATTTTTAAGTTTGTTATTTGCATAAAATAAAGGAAGAATTTCATTCTTTGTTAAGGAATTAGATATTTTATTATTAAAATACATAATTTTCCTCCATATTTTCCCTTCCTGATCCCTTTGTACAGAATGGATGTATACATTTATTATTTATTTATTTTTTTATTTATTTATTTATTTAACGCCCAAAGGGCTTTTACATTTTGGTAGTACAAATAATTCATGACAGATTATTTTTAAACATATACAGAAATAATAAAAATAAAATTTGATAAAGAAGCACACAAGTCATAACAATACAAAACGATTTCGTAGGTTTTCAGAAAAACAGATGTTTAGGAATAGTTTTGGAATAAGTTTTTACAAGATCAACAAAATTCGCCAAGTTTATGTTAAATATGTCAATATCACCTAAGTACTGATTTCCCATAGTGTGAAATCGTTGTATCGGAGAGTGGGAAATGTAGTTCCGCTTATGAATGCTGCAGTAGAATAGTGTATTTCATCTGTCGTTACTGTCGGTATTCTTAAGTGAATGTTAATTTTTGAATGAAAATATTAAGTCGTTTATTTTACGTCTGTCTTCTATTTTTAGAATATTTAATAATAAATTATATTTCAAGTCTTCTAGTGGGATATTTAATTTAAAATTTATAAAACGCAGAATTTTTTTTTTATTCGCTCAATGTTATTAATGTGAGTTTTGTAATATGGAGACCAAACTATTGAGTTATATTCCATTAGGCTTCTAACTAGAGATACATATACATATACATATATACACTCCAGTAGCTATGTCAACTTTATAATTGTATAGAATCACTCTCAAGCCGGCTGTTGATTTTAGTTATTTTAATTATCACTACGCTGGATTTCAGCAGCCGGAATTGAAATAGACGCTTATGTACGAAATGAAAATTAATTGTTTCTAATGCCAGCCCAAATATTCCCAAGAGGCTGCCCTAGTTACCGCTTGCTACTTGCTTGTCATAATAATTAAATATAAAGTGCGTATTACGTCGGATATGGACCGAAAACTTTCACGATTTCCTGTCTTTTAATCTGTCTGGTAGTGATTTTAAAGAAACAATACGCAGAATGAACTCTGAGATATGTTTGTATAGTTTTGATGTTAACACAAATATACAATGTACGTATATGTGTCGCTCTATAGAGAGAAGAAAAATAGCCTTATTTTTAAAACGCCCGGGATCTCAAAAGTTTTGTATGATCTGTACCTATTCGAAAACGTAAAAAAAATTAAACTATTGTTCACTATTTAGCCCCCTAAAATGGCCGGAAGTTTTGAAAAAAAAAATAGATTTCATGATTTGGAAAAAAATAAAACAAAGGGTCCATATATTATATTTTGTACCAAACTTAATTTACATTCTATAACTGTAGTACAAAGAACGCAAAAAAAAATTAAACATATGTGATATGTTGGTTAAAAATATAAAAGGGGAAAATAACACCTTTTCTGGATAAAATCAGAATTCTGGTTGACTTACTTGTATAGGCATCAATGTTTTTTTTTTTTAATTTTTTGTTAGCTTTGCGCATTTTTTAATAACAAACAAACGTTAAAGGGTAAAATTTAAAAAATATACATATTAAAATAATTAAAAAAAATTAAAATTTAGGTTTGTTTTCTGATTTTCAATGCATTTTAGCGGGCTAATAACCATTTAAAAAAAAAAAGATTTAAATGCAGTTCTCATTTTCTTTGTAAGACACAACTTTTTAGACCCCGGGCGTTTCTGAATTCAAAGGTTGAAATAATTGACACACCCTAATATACATATAATAATATTTTCCTTGTAGTAACAACTTTGGCGAAGTCTGGCAACTGAAAGAAAATAGTCAAGTTTTCTTAATGAATTAACGTAACCAAAGAAATGTAAACAACTCAAATAGCAAATTATTTCCCAGAACTCCATTACTGATATACTACTACATATATATACATCTACTTTACTGTAGATACGCTAAATGTACTCGTATGTTTAATCTACATTCTACACTATCCTTGGCCTCCGACCTCCGTGATCGAGGGATAAGGCCTCGAATCCGGTGTGGGCAAATAATTATATTTGATTAATTTATGTTATTTCACAATTAATTCATTAAAAATAGTATACCTACTACATTATATTTGCGGCACGTTTCAGAGTGAAAGATACTCTCGTCATAGTCCTGGTGTAAGACCATCATTCATAATTGAAATATTGCTTGAAATAGTTTTAGCCGAGGTACTTCTCCACCTTCCTCTTTCCCATCTCCTTCCCCTCCCCACCACCTTCAGCCTCGCAACATACCCAAATTGGGGATGCCGTGGTTTCACTGGCTCCAGAAGGGAGCAGTAGAATAACTAGACAGACGTCCTCTGTTCTGCGGCTGCGGCGAGCGGACTGTGGACACTGATGCCTTCGGTCATCATTGTAACCGTTCGTATATAAGTCACGATCGGCGATAGATGGTACTCTTCTGATATTCTTCTCAAATACATCTGTTGGGATATAGAACAGATTGAGCTATCAATAGACATCTATTGAAAGAAGCTGAATATTCGTGAATAATCAATACACTACAATTTTGTGCGACATGAGCCTTGCATTATATCTGGCTCTATTCACTCGCAATACGTTTTTACATTTCTTTCTCTCATGTAATACGCCTCAGATATCTCATCGGCTATATACTATATTCAGCCTACTTTCCTTTTTGCTTTGCAAGTTCCACACCTTACTGACATTCATGTGGGTTGGCTTCGCAACTATATGTAGGGCTTCCAACCCCGTTTCCTTTGACACTCTTTATAGGATAGATCTGATTACTTCGGCCTGCCGCAGGTAATTGCTTTTCCTAAATTTGCCTTTCAAAGTTCTTATTGGTTTTCCATCCCTCAAAAACATTATATCTTTCATATTAAATGAAAATCTATCTTTGTAATACACCACTTTTATTGTGTATCGCGAAGTGTATTTTTTTCATTTAATATACTACAAAGTTGTACCATAAAGAATTTGCCTTCTTCGAAAATAAAATATTGTTATTTTCAAGTATGCAATCACATCCAATTTAAGAATTCTCCGTTCATTTTCAAATACACGTGTTTCAAATTTCTAACCGTTTAGATCTCTAATTTAATTGGAAGAGTAGGTAGGTACTCAAAGTTTAAATTTGCCCGAAATCAAATCCGTTAAGATGAAAACATATTATCTCATTAATTTACTTTAGAAAACTTCGTAGAGATATTCGAAAAAAGTGTTTTATCCCTCAAGAAAAAGTGTAATGGATGATTTTCCAGCTTTCCAAGAAATACAGCAGATTCACAAATGAACAATATTAGGAACAACAGACAGAAATTTTTGCATTATTGATTAATATTTTCGAATATTCTGCTGGCTTCCAAGAAAAAGCTTAACTGATTATTCTTGGTTTTCTTTTGTTGAGGTACCTACCTAATAAATGATTATTGTTTACCTAAACTAAGAAGATTTTAGTGTTTTTTATGAACGTTTTGAATTTCTCGAAAAGCTTGGAGATCGCCGCGATTTGGTGAGGAAAACACTTTTTTCACATTTTTCTAAGTAATTCCAGAATTACTTTTTTTACATTAGCTCCACACAGGTGGCCCTGAGTAAATTTTCCCCTCAGGGCCTATGTCATATTTGGGGATGCTGTGTGGTGGGTCTTTTTAGGATAGGGAAGGAGGATAAGTTCAAGGGAAGGAAAAGGGTATTAGGGATGGGTAGAAATCTGGGGTCAGTGTGTCCAGGAGTGACGGACAAATCCATCCCTCCCACTGCGGCGCAGAGAAGTCAAAGGGACTCCCTCAATGATTCTCTCCCGATCCGGCCTGCCATGCAGCTGGTGGGCAAACGTATCCGCCGCCAAGTCTGCCCTGCTAAGTCACCAAACGTAGCGTACCACTTGGGGAGACCTGTTGCAGGGGTGTTGGTTATCCTATAAATGGTTCCCGGGGCGGCGGTACCCATACCATACCCGCCTCCCAAATTGAATGACTACTAATTATGTCACTTTAAAGGTACCGGTAAACGAGCAAGATAAGATTGCCTATTGCCGATGATTGGTTTTGCCCAAATTATTGCGGGGCAAGATTTCGCCAAGGCTGGGACTTTAGGCAAGGCTGTTGATATCCCGTCAAGACTGACGTAACAAGTAAACAAATTAGCAAATCAAAAATATATTAGCGAAATTATTTATTATTGATATTATCAAATATCTAAGACATTATGACAGTTTAAGAAGCCGGTGGGCAACCAACAGAGAATATTGATTTGGTATCGGTAGCCGAGCAAATTCACTGGCAAGGCAATTAATAAAAGGCAATACACGCCAATCTTGCACAATCTTGACTGACAATACAGAAATCTTGACGGCAAGGAATTGCCGGAAAAACTTTCCCGTTTACCAGATCCTTGAAGCTAATAAGGAGGATTAATGTTTTCCATTCATTAATAGTGTAGGATTCAACGAATTATCATATAGGCCACTTGCATCAATTTAAAAAAAAAAAATTCCGGTTTAAGCAAATATTCTAAAACATTCTGTATTTTTTTTTAATCGTATTTTTGAAACCCTGGGGAGTTTTTGAAAATTTCAATCCGATAAATCAGACCTTTTTTTATAAACCGGAAAGACGGGACATAATTTTATAGGTGTGAAAAAACGATAATTACATAGCCGAAAATCATTTAAAAAAAAGAACGTTTTCCACACGAATAGCACAGGAGAATAACGAGGCATACCAAAAATTTTACATCTCATAAATATTTTTTTCCTTGATCCATCTTATTGATCATAAATCATTATAATTAACAGCGTCTATATTACTAAATTCCATGCAATATACTTGTAATTGTGAATTATAATAATAATAAGAATATTATAAAATTTAATTTGTTAAAATCAGCACCATAATCATTATATCTCTAAAACACGTACCGACATCATCTGCACGTTCTGAAGAGAACCCCGTACATCATTAAATGTATGGGGTTCTCTTCAGAGCATCTGTCAAAAAGTGAAACCAAATGATAAATTCGCCGAGAACAAACAATCAATCTAGTGAACGAATTAAAAAATTCGCCTGGAATCAAAGTGATACCATATAAAAAAATAAATTAGTGTAGAATTTTAAAAAATTAATAGGAACATTTTCGGAGACGGGACATTTTCATGTAGTGACGTCACGAGCCCAAATAATGGATTTATTTATTTAAAAATAAAAAAAAAACTGTACATTTCTAAACAATTTTACTAACATTTTCTTAATCTTTGTAAAAAGATCTATCCACATGATTTTTTCCAAGTCGTTATGAAATCCATGCAAGTGGCCTATTACAGAGCGTTTTCATGAAGAGAAATATCTACAAAAAAAGCATTTCGAAATATTTTTAATGGATATAGCAGCATTAATAACACTTGAAAATTTCGAGAAATGAAATTTAAAAGATATTTTCTAGTTACTAAGCACGCTTACGAAATATTAATGTTGGAATACTCAAAATCGGTTTAAAATCATGCCAATTAAAAATGATACCCGTATCGCGCACTTCTGTTTCAAGGGTCCTAAAAATTTGAGCTCGCCCCAAAATGTTACTGAAAATTTACATAAAATATTTAGACTGACCACCATGCGCAAAACAAACTCGTTTCACAGAAACCTTTTTTAATGTTACTCGTATCTCAAAGCGGTATAGCATTAAAACTCTAACAAAATTATTATCCAATATATTACTAAAGTCTAGCAAACTGAACTTTGGTCAGGTTGATCAGCCATGAAAAAATATTAGATCAACAATTTATTAAAAGACGTCGTTTATTATTTGTCTTTTTTTCTATCCTTTTTTTTCTCGTTGGTTTTACGTCGATTGTGGATAAATTTTAAGATGGGTTAAATGGTTCAGGAAGTTCATTTTTTAAATTGATATCTTCGTGTTTATTTGAGTTTCTTATTCGATTTTTTCCTATATAGTATCCACCTTAAAAAAGTTTAAAAAAAGAATGGTGATTGAGATAGTGACATTTCTTGGCACATTATATGGTCTTCTTTGAGAGGCTGATATGGGTACCGCCCCCACGGAAACACGGGAACACAGAAACGCCGCTTTGTCATAGGTCACTCTAATTGGTTCGCCACGAACGGTGACTAGCAGGTGTACCCGGATTGGTGGGATGGGGTTTGTCGATGTTTTGGTGGTGGACGCGGACTCCAGATACTAATATCTACAGCCTGTATGTCTGACGAATATCTACAGCTCATATGTTGAACTAATATCTACGAAATTCAGAGTGTTGACTAATATCTACAGAGCGTAGGATGAACTAATATCTACAGAGCGTAGGTTGGATTAATCAGCTAAATGTGTCCAAGAGTCCGATATTAGGGATTTTTACATACATACTTACATACATTAATTTTTTTAAACTGCATACGAAATATTACGTTATTTCAATATGTTATACATAATTGCAAATCCAACCTCTGCCAGTGCTGTAGATATTCGTCAACACTTTGGTTCTCATAGATATTAATCAACAGTTTGAGTTGTAGATATTTGTCAACACTTTGATTCTCATAGATATTAGTTCGATTTTTTCAGTTTTTGGAATTCCTGTAGATATATTAGTAGAGGCCTCCGTGGACGCGTCGTACCAAGAAAAGCTTAATTTTTTTTTTTTAATTTGGTTGTTACATTTATTAAAAACACCAAGAAAAATTATCAGACAAGATTAGAATCGATGAAACTCGACACGAGGGACCTTTCCAAAACGGAATGCAAAAGTTTCTTGGAAAAAAAAGATTTACTTTGAGTCTAATTATCGTACTAATCAGAACTAATCTCAAAGACATTTATTTTGTTTATCACGCCAAACTTGCTCATATTTTGTACAGAAACTTGAACCACGAACTATTAATTTCCATCGACATTATTGCAAGCGCACATACAAAAGGTTGTAAAAAAATGAGCTCGCACAAACTCTGTGAACTGCGAATTACATGCTAACTAGCCCGTCGCGACGGTGGTGCCTAGAGCCGTTATTGCGGCAGACCGAAGCGTCAAGGACTACCTCTGTGTTTGACAGCCATAAACCGAAAAACCACATATTTAAACGTTTTTGCGAATCTGTACTGAGTGCAATGTAATTAATTAATGTTGAGAGACATGACACAAGCACGAAAAATGAACAGAGCAAAAAAAAGATCATTCGTATAAGAGAATCTTTAGTTTTGAGACATGTTCTGCCAACTCCATAATGTAAAAAAACAATGGGCAATTCAATTATGTGTAAATAAATATCTTGGAGAATTTTTATTTGCTTCTTCAATACTTACAATACAATTTACTTTGTGGCAAAAATATAAATAACAATATAAAAGTTTTTACATTTTGACTTTAAAAAATTCTGGAAATGTAAACAAAATACACTAATTTATTGTTATCAAGTTTAATTTGTAGAACTCCATTTTAATTTTTATTTTTTTATTATATAATCAATAATATTATTATTAAATTAATAAAAACAGTTTATTTTTAAACAAGTTCTGCTGTGTAATTATTGTTACGCGTGACAGCTGTTTCGCCTTCTGAAGGCATTATCAAACTGTGGTCATGCCACATACAGACGATATATTTATACTATTTCTAGAGAGGTATTTATTATGACTCATTTCCAATTTCTGATTAAAAATGACTGAGACACTAATGGTTATTATTTTCCCAATTAGTGTAATTACCCACTTCGACTGATAGTCTAATTATATTGTGAGTCATTTGCAAATGCTGACTCATGGTTTTCTTTTCAAGCATAATTAATTATTTTGAATTGGTTTGAAAATATTTAGAAGCGGAGAGTGAATTATATTTTTTTGTTCGTTTATTAAAATAGCTTTAGGATTATTATTATGTTTGTTGATTTCCAGCTGCTCTAAAAGATCAAGTTTACGTCCTTTATTTTGGATGTGTAAAGGAGTTGGTTTTTTTATCATCGCTAAGTGAGTGATTCTCTTCTAGGAGGTGTCTGGCAAATTGAGATTGAATTTTATTATTGTTTTTAAATGATCGTATGTGTTCTTTGAATCTAGTATTAAAGGACCGGCCAGTTTGTCCAACATAAACAGCGTTGCATTCGTCACACTGGAGTTTATAAATGCCGCTATTTTTTAGTTTCGGTGTTTTACTTTTCGAGTTTTTAAGGGATGATCCCAGATTATGATTAGTGCGGAAGGCAATGTCTAATCCACAATTTTTGAGAACTTTAGCAATTTTATTAGATGTAGGTCCGACAAATTCCAAACACGCAAATTTATTATTCGTTTTATTATTAATCGTTGGGTAAATTGAGTTAAGGTTAATTTTGTGTTTTTTATGACTAATTATTTTATCAATGTCTCTACCCTTGAAGCCGTTATTTTTTGCGATTGATAAAATTATATTTTTTTCCTTTTCGTATGCTTTATTGTCAAGCGGGATGTTAGTAAGTCTGTGTATCATCGAGTGATAAGCAGATAATTTATGTGACCATGGGTGCAAAGATTTAGAATTAATGGTCGTATCGGTAAACGTAGGCTTACGGAAAATTTCAAATGTATGTTTATTATTTTCTCTGCCGATTGTTAAGTCTAAAAAATTAATTTTATTATTACACTCTCTTTCGACCGTAAAGGAGATTTTACGGTTGATGGAGTTAGCTAATGAAACGAAAAGGTCTAATTGTCTGTTGGTACCTTTCCAACAGATCAAAATGTCATCAACATAACGCACATAGTAAATTATGTATTTGCTAAAGATTGAGTCTAAAATTTGATTTTCGATATAGTCCATGAATATTTCGGCAAGAAGAGAACTTAGCGGTGACCCCATAGGCAAGCCGTCGTTTTGTTGATAGAATTTATCGTTAAATGCAAAGTAGTTTGTCTCCAGGCATATTTTAAATAAGTCTAATAAGTCTTTTTTAATTACTGGATTTATGTTAGATTTATCTAATATATCTTTAATGATTTTAAGGCACTCTTGGATAGGGATATTGCTAAAAAGGCTTACAACGTCTAAAGATACAAATTGGCAGTTATGTGGGAGATCTAAGTTTTGAATTTTATTTATAACTTCTAGAGAATTTTTAACGCTATATTTTGGAGAGAATTTAGTATAATGTTTGAAGAGAAAATTAAGTTTTTTGACGAGTAATGTTGTTGGGGCATTTATGAAGGAAACGACGGGTCGGATGGGAATATTTACTTTATGAATTTTGGGTTGCCCGTACAGTGCAGGAGCCCTTGGATTCATTACCATTGCACTTCTTTGGGCGTATTTATTTGAGAATATTGATTTACAATTATTAATTAGGTTTCGTACGTTTACTGAAATTTCCTGAAAGAGCCTTCTGTGTGGACCAATTGTTGACAAAAAGTACTGAAATTATTCATTTTGGTCACAAATTTTTGAATTTGTGACAAACACACTATTAATATATGTTGCTAGGTGTCTCTGTAAAGTAAAAAAATCAATAAATATTATAAATGGAACCACATACAGTCACTTCATTAACCCACAATTTAACGTGTCGATATTTACATCTCAAGATGCTCCAACAGTAAAATCAAGAGGTAAAATAAAAGCCTTCAACTTGCAAGGCTACCAGGATGCCGTTAGCCGGGGTGACCCCAAAACCGAATTTAATACAACCTGTTTTGGGCTGAAAGCCTCAATTGGGAATTCGATATTTTTTGCGAGAGTTTCTTTCTCAGAACTCTGCAATTGCATCTTGCAATTTACTTGCATTTTTAAAGGGTCTAAATAAGCACGTACGTTGTTTAATTGGGATCTAATTAACTTCAGTCATTTTGTAAAGAGAAACAACACAGTACCGATAGCCAATTAAAATTGAAGCCTTAACAAAATCAATGTGATAAAGTTCAGCATAATTTCTGCAATAAACCTTATTGTATTTTTAAATGTCTTTTTGTGTTTGAATTTCACTTTTGATTTCTGGATTGAATGAATATATGAATGGCGTGAAATCTTGGAAGTTGAAATTAACCCATTTCCCGATCAAGCTGAAACTCGGAAAATAGACTCGTTCGAAATCGAAACGAAGTCGAGCGTACGACCACAAATGTTAATTAAATTAATACACAACTATAGAAAAGGTACAGCATGAGCATCTCCTGTCCCCATCCCATCTTCCTCTGCCTCTTGCCCTTTCCTATTCCTTCTTCCTTCTAATATATTTTTTGTTATTTTCATTTTCATGGTTATTAGCAATTACAATTTTATATTATATTATAATAACCAACATTAGCATAAGAAACTGTTTTGGCTTACCTCATGTTTAACCACTTGTATAACTCGTCGTGTATAAAAATTGCTGTTTGTTTCTTACAATAAATAAATATTCAGTTGAAAATTACATATCATTCTATTAACACATGAATGTTGAATACGGAGCCGTAGGTCGACCGTATCAAAATAGATCAAGTTCAATGATGAATGTGATGAACAAGAGGAATTAGACAAGCGAAGGAAGATAAACAGAGTAGGTCAGCATTCCTGATTTTCTTCAGTCCTTCCGCTTTGCGGGTATCTTTTTTGTCCCCAAAAGACGAATTTTATAAATACTAAATACCAGGGAGCCAGGACCTTCTTTCCGCAATGTCTCTTACCACCCCTGGCTAGTAAGGACCTCCAAATTATTAAATAAGAATATTAATAGGCTTTCTTATCTGTTATCACGAGTACTTAACACCCCAATTACCATAAACTCCGCACCAACAAAATATAAAGGTGAGCCATTCTTCTGCAATAAATAAACCCTTAAAGTTCAAGGGGTTAATGGCTGTTCCAACGGAGCTCCTTGCCTGTATTCTATTGTAAGCCAAATATTAACACCAGCCTTTGTTATAAAGTTCTAAAGAACATGGGATATAAAACATTAATTATGTTTAAAGTTCATAAAAGTAACAGAATTTCTAGTTCCACGACGATTATTTTCGCACTTCATTCTTACACTGAACGAACTAACTAACCATCACTGCAGTATTGTTCTACTGTTTCGCTGCAGGGGTAGGCAGAGAGGACGGACCGTCAAACAATTCGTTTTTGGCATACAATCTTTGCCTCATTCACGTCTCATACATACTATTATTCTGTCTCTTGACTCAAGTATCTGAATCGTTTGATCGGGCAATGTCTTCCTCGGGGGTCCCCGACTTCTTCGACCATTCATATTTGCGTCATATATTCTCTTCACCCTTATTTTTTCGTTCATTCGCTCTACATGTTCAAACCATCTGATGGTCCCTTTGTTTATCTTACTCATTACGCTTACGCCTTAATACGCCTTGTATTCTTTACGGATCTCCACACATCTTGCACGATCGTACACGGTTTTACAGCAAGTGAGCCTAAGGGATCTCGATTCTAGGGCATTCAATCTACTTTCATCCTTCCTCTACCAGTTCCATGCCTCACCGCTATACATCAGGGTAGGTTCCAGTACCCAATTGTGGACTACTAGCTTCGCTTCTTTGGACAGTTTTTTCTTAACGCCAACGTCATTCAGTCCTCTATTAACGGAATCGCGTACGGACACATTAGCTTAGTTTGTAGAGCTCCGCCCCGGCAAGGCGTAGGTCGTGGGTTCGAGTCGTCGATGTGACTGTATCTTTTTCTGCTTTTTCTGTTTCCAGATTTTCGATTTAGCTTCGCTAATATTATCTTCATTTAATTAAAAATTACAATTTTAGGTTTTACTAAATAAGTTAAAAATAAAAATAAATTACCTATATATTTTTTTGTTAATACCGCACAAGAGTTCCAACTGCTCCCGTCTGGAGCCAGTGAGACTATGGCATTCCCAATTGGGGTATTTGGTGGGGCTGAAGGTAGTGGGGAGGGGGAGGGGAAGGAGATAGGGAAAAGGAAGGTGGGGAAATATCTGGCTATTCAGATCGGGTCACCAAACACGGCTAAAGCCATTTCATACAACATTTCAATTCTGAATCCTCGATTACGGAGGTCACTGTACATGTTTCTGTTTTCACATATAATATTATGTAATATGAACTAAGATCTTCAATTCGACGGTCAAAGTTTTCGAGATACTGTAAAATAATTTCTGTACCTCATCATCATCATTGACTCTACAACCCCTGGTGGGTCTTGGCCTCCTCAAGAATCTTCCTCCACTCATCTCGGTTTTGTGCCAGCTCTCTCTAGTTTATAAGCTCCAAGGTAGATATAACTTTGAGGATGTTGTCGCTCCATCTTAATCTTGGTCTTCCCAGGCTCCTTTGTCCTATCAGTCTTGAGTTCAGCAGGTACATTGGTGCTTGATGCTCGATCATTCTTTCCACATGACCCAGCCACCAAAGTTTTCCCAGTTTTATAAATTTTATGAAGTTTAGCTCCTTATAAAAACTATATAGCTCATTGTTGAAACGTCTGCGCCAAAATCCATTTTCTAGAACCGGTCCGAAGATGCGCCTCAGAACTTTCCTATCAAAAACGTCCAGTGCTCGCTCATTCCTCATTAGTTAGTACCCACGTCTCAACTGCGTACGTTAATACTGGTCTGTTAAGTGTTTACAACACTAATATCTTCGTATTTCTGGACAGCAGTGTGGATTTTTTTTGGTTTCTGTACCTTGTTGTAATAAATAATAATAAGTTTCGAAATTCGCGTTTCACAGTCAATAAATATTCATAAATATTACGAAAACCATTATTAATCAAGTATTCATAAGTACCACAATCAATAGAAATTCTTCATTCATAAATAACAAAATAAATGGAAACTCGTTCGAAGCCGGTAGTAAGCATTGAAGAAACATTTTTAAGTTTCTAACCGCAGAAGCATTGTTCTTAGATCGTATGATACATTTTCGATACAAATTGAAGGAGAAATTTTCATTGAATGTAGCCAAAGTATTAACGATGATTTACTTTACTTCAATGCGCAAAGAGAAACAATTTTGTGTTAACATTGAACGAGAAAAACAATTCTGACTTATCCGATTGGTAAATCTTTTGTTTGGTTATTGAACAATAAATTTACTAATGAAGCGACACAATTTACAAAAAAAATAAAATACACAGATTTAGAAACTGCACCTCGTGTTTCAAACCGAGATGTTTCTGGTGGTGATGATTTGAGAAAATCTAGGAAAATATATATTTTTTTTGTTGTTATACGCCCGTAGGGGCTTTTACAAAGATTACAAAATAATATTTAAGTTATAGAGGATGACACATACATAGAATTTATACCAAAAGTTATAAAAGAGAATTTTTTTTAAGAATATACAAGAGGTTTTTGAAGAAAAAATGGCGTGATGGCACTTCACAATCTGCCGACAGGTACTTCACGATGTGGCTAGGCATATCGTGATCTGCCTGATTTTAAGATTGGCCTACGACATCGGCGTGCCCTCGATGATTTCTATGTAAAATGGTTAGCTCTGGCGTTATTAAATTATTTCCTACACCATTCATGCGATTGCGATGATACTTCAGGGGTGAGTTATTGTGCGCACGCCCATGAAGGTTTCTGTACATAGATACTGGTGAGCTCTGGCGTTACAAAATTTGCATTCAAGTTTTATAATAAGTGACACGCGAGTTGTTTGAAATATATATACATTAATCCGGATAATGGTGAAGGGACCGTGGGAGGAGTGAGGGAGGGGGGGGGGGGTTGCGGTAGAGGGAGTGCAGGAAAGATGGAAAAAGAACGCGGAAGGGAAACGCGAGGAAGAGGTGGGGTCCACGCTATGGGGGGGGGGAGGAAGAGTGGAAGACGGAGAATGTGGAACAGGAACGTGGGAGTAAAAGGGGTCACGGGAGAGGAACGGGGGCGGGGACGCATGGGAAAGGATCCGCGGGGAGAAACAATGTCTTTCTTTATGGGGTGTTGCAACGCATGCCGGGTAATCACTAGTTATTTTTTTTTCTACATTAACTCCACAGAGGAGGCCCTGAGGAAAATAATTTCCCTCAGGGCCTATGTCATCTGGGATGCTGTGTGGAGGGGCTTTTTGAGGAGAGGAAAGAATGAAAATCGGTCTTGAAGAGACCCATGTTGTAGGAAGGATGAAACACAGAGGCTGGCAAATCATTCCACAGCCGAGCTGTTGAACACAAGAACGAGTTCAAGAAATGACCCGTTCTCATGTGACAAATGTCAACCGTGTACAAATGTTGGGCACGCTTTTGGCGTGTTTCCCGACTATGCACCGGTGCCGAAGGGATCAGTGACGCTAGTTCCTCGGAGCATCTTCCATTGTAATACAATTGTTATAATAATAAACATTGTTATAAATAAAACAAGTGGTCTTACACTAGCCACGAAAAATTGGGAAATTTACATGATATTGAAATTACCATCGACAATTTTTTGTTAATTTTGTCGTCCGTATTTTTAATTTTCTACAAAATTAAATATTTGCTACTACACCATAATATCACAAAAGCAAGGAAACCTGACTATACGGATAAGTTTGTAATCGTAAAGTCCATATGATGGTGCCTACCACTCTCTGTGAATCCATTTCTTCAATAGCCGCTTCCCTTTGCGTGACAACGCATTTTGAATATAAATCCATCTGACAAACGAAGAAAGTAGAAACGTGATCTCATTGGGTGGTTTTCGTCACGTAACGCCGGTCACGTGATCGATTTCGATTTTTAAATCAATCTGTCAAAGTGACATTCATCGCACTACCTGTGATGGAAATCTTCTCACTGCAAGTAATTTGTTGACCCTTTCTATAAATATATTATTTAACAGGAAATAACCAGACACAACCGAAAACATGTCATTTTTAAATAAAATTTTAGACGTATTGACTCCTTCCCACTAAAAATTATAAATTAATTTCGAAAGACTGTTCTTTTATCTAGTAAAGCTATTTTTTTTAAATTTTGAGAAAATATGTTTATTTTTAGTACAATAAGGTTTTACCGTAGGTCGTTGGCAGATTTGTTAAATTTTCAAATAAAATTTTGTATTAATATTCAACACACATTTCAAATAATATGATCATGCAGTAAAATAAATCAATTAATTAATATACTCGTATGTTTCAGAATTTAAATTTTAGTTTAATTTAAATCATTTAAAAAAAGATCCGCACGCGTGCCTTGTGACGAAAATATTTCTTTTTGTCTCTTTATTTACGGTCTTACAAACTAATATATTTAAAAAAAATTTACATTCATATTTTGCTTAGACGTTATTGAAAAATTATAAATACTTAAAATCAAACGAAATTTACAAAAACTACATAATTTTATTAGTTTTATCATCATACGTTTTAGCATTCTCGAATATAGGTATATATCAAAGGTAATTCTTTTTGAAATCTTTGAAATTTTAAAATGCTGGTACTGAGAATAATTAAACTTTTCATCGGGACCACCCTGTACAGTTGCAAGGGTACGATCGCAAGACCCTTAAACGTAAATTTATATATTGTTTACCTTTGGATAGAACCACAGATAACATAACAAACAATTAAGAATATTTTCAAGTTTATAATGTTAATAATTTTATATCACGATAAGCGACAAATCTAGAGGTAGATATATATATCGATTTATATAAATACTAGCAGATTCGACCACACGTTGCTGTAGTTTTCTCTACTAAAATATGCATGTATGTATTAAACATATAAACCTTCCTCTTGAATCACTCTATCTTTTGGTGAAAACCGCATGAAAATCCGTTGCATAGTTTAAAATATCTAAGCGCACATACAGCGGGAGCGACTTCATTTTATACAGTGTAAAGAAGAGCTCTATGGCGGGCGAGCAGTGAGGATTGTATTTTTTGATATTGAGTTTTATTTTGAGATTGATGAAATTTTCCACACTTTACCTTCAAATCATGAGGAAGATCAATATCTTCGTTAGATTTCGAAAAAACCACCCCCATCCCCCTTTCTCACCCCTTAAAGCAGAATTTCGGTGCTTCGTGATGAAATTTTGTACACTCGACCTTCAAATCATGAGGAAGGCCAGTATCGGCGTGAGATTTCGAAAAACCACCTCCGTCCTCTTTTCTCAGCCCTTAAGGCAGAATTTTGATGATTCGTGATGAAATTTTGCACACTGGACGTTCAAAATAATAGGATAATTACTGTCTAAATCTTATTTCGAAAAATTATGGGGAAATATTTCTGGGGACTTCTCCAAGTAGAAGATATTAAAATCTTTGAAATATCAGGAGAAGGTTGCTGGAAGACGTTTGTCAGCCGTCAGCAACTTTTGTATCACATTATAGATATATTCAAATCAATTAATTTTGTTAGCAAGATAAAATCATTTGTGTATATCATGTAACGAAGACAACTGGAATAAAGAAATAAATATTTTTGATAATTTTTTAAATTCGTTGTGAACTCACGTAGACAATAGTAGTACAATTAGTTCCAAGAAGTTGAACTATCTTGAATCGGGGCTGCACGGAAAACTGAAAATAGTAAACGGAATGCTTCATATCTGCAACATTCTCCAAGATAATATCAATAAATTTTTAATTTGGTGTAATGAAAATAGACCGTACTTAAATATCTCAAAATGTCAAATAGTTAGATTTTCTCGAATAAAAAATCCAATGATCTTTAACTACTACATAGATATCAATTCTCTTGAGACATTAACACAAATTAAAGACTTAGGCATCACTTTTCAATTAAATCTTTCATTTGTTAACCACCCAACAGAAATCTGTAATAAGGGCTTAAAAATGTTGGGATTTATAACTAGGCTAACTAGAAATTTTAACAATATAAAGTGTGGTGTCGCGAAACTGTGACTCCACTGTAAATTGACGTTGTTCTTTTGCTGCAGAGCAAAGCCTATGCAACCCTCAAAGGACCAGTCCCGAAACTACGTGAAATCGCTAAGTTATACGGGACGATTAAATAGCATACACTCGCAAAACCTGATGGATAGTCAGTTGGTGATTCAGATCTGTGCTTTTGGAAAATTAGATAAGCCCAGATTGGAATAAGGAAAATAGGACTCACCGTTGCAGATGGGGCCTCGTTGATCTCCAGTTTTGGTGTACACTTCTCAATGTTTAATTTAAAAATCGCAATATTCTTACAGCAAGAGGTTACGATACATGCGCCCTGTCTGAGATGTTATTTTGTACTGAGCAGCAAAGCACACTGTCACCTCTCCAAAGTTGAGTACTTTCTTGCAACAATTTTTATGGTGACATTTAGGATGGAAAGATTAGGTAGGTGGGATAAATTCAGGATTTTGAAATATTCTACCCACCAAGTCTGCGCATGCAATACCCAATCAATCCCATATAATGCGCGAACAAAGTATATTAATGTTATATTTTGCGTTTGTTAGAAGTCAACTTGAGTACAATTCTCCCGTCTGTAACCGACATTATAATATACAAATACAAGCTGTTGAAAGAATACGAAACAAATTCTTACGTTTTCTACATTTTAAATTCGGTATTCCAGCAATTATGTTAAACTACAACATTCTGTTAAATAATATGAATATGCTCAAATTGTCAGACCGAAGAATTTTCACTCACTTGGTACTTCTATATAAAATTATAAATGATTTAGTTGACAGTCCGGTATTGCTTGCATTGATAAGCTTCCGGATACCACTAGGTAATACTAGAAGTCAGAATTCATTTCAGTGCAGAAATTCTGGGACTAAATAACATGAGTATTCCTCTTTGCCCAGAATACTGGAGTAATACTAATAATGGAGTGAAACAATTATACCAAGTCAGTGGACATCTTCAATTTATATTTAAACAAACATAAGAAATTGTTACTGAGGCCGTTCAGTTATTACTGTATATTTCTTTCCATTCATATGTAAAAGCCCCGAAAATGGGCGTTAATATATAAATCTATCTATCTATCTTCTATCTATCTATCTTCTTCTATCTACCTATTCTATCTATCTATATAAATAAAAATGAATCGCCGAAATGTATGTACGCGCATAACTTCCGACCGACTGCACCAAATTGGATAATTATTTTTTTTCTGTGTTCCTTATTGTCAGGAAAAGGTTTGTATAAAACTACTGGTGAGCTCTGGCATTATGAAATTTGTATTAAAAAATGGAATAGGTGGCGCGCGAGCTGTTTGAAAACTGAATGTACCGGGAATGAATGTATGAGAGGGGGAAGGGGGATGGGAATTCTGGAGGGGAAGGGGAGGCGGAAAGGGGACGGGAAGAATGGGAAAGGACCCGCAGGGAAAAAAATATTTTTATTTTTAAATGGCGTAGCAACGCATGCCGGGAACCAGCTGGTAAATAAATAAAATCTGGAATGTTCTCGATTTATAAAAAATAATTTTGCTAATCATAGTATGTATGAAAAATGTAAATCTTTTAAAATTCGTATTAAATATGCGTAAGAAACAACCGAATTAATTCACCCAATTTATTCGGGTAGATGTGTCGCTTTATTCTCAAAACCTGGAAATAATATTTTGTCTACTGTTTTTGGCATTAAATTTAATCGAGGTGAATTATTCAAAAACGTCCTTTTCAATTCACATTCACCCTCGGGTAGTCATGCGTCACAGTCTGCGAGTTATTTTAGAAAAAATGTACTACCCACGTCACTTTTCAAATTTAATTAAAAACATTTTGTTTTTCAAAGGAGATTTCTTCCAAATGCTTTTCACCCTGTAATGGCAATATTTACTAAAAAAATTAAATGACATTGGCCATCAGTAAAAAAAATTATTTTGTAATGAATTACATTATGTCGTGTGGATATAGACGCACCATTTAAATACCTTAGACAGATTGGGTGACTGAAGAAAATGTTTTTTTTTTTACTAAATTTTACAAAAACCCCATAGGATAGCTATTTAGATAAGGCTATCACAAATACAAACACTGTACAGGATATTTGCATTTTTTATCTCTTTTTTACTTTATTGCATTTTATGATCTAGGTGCAGTGAATATACCCATGTTTTAAAATTAAATTGGGACCTCGTTTTCTACTTTACGTACATTCAAGAACAGGTTTTACAAAATATATTTAATGCATAGACATCCAAATTTAATATATGTCTTTGAATCACTGTAAAATACCAAATCGAAATACCACTGTCTTACTAATTAGCTTCTTAAAATAACGGTTTAAAGATCGGTAGTAAATATTAAATCAAAGAAACGTGGATGACCTTTCAGGACAAATTGTTAGGGGCAATAATTCTAATTATTTATATTACTTCTTCTTGGTGTGCCCGGGATGACGTTGGCGACCACTCTGGAAAATGTCTCTTTGTCTTGCACTGCTCGGAGTAGCTCCTCCACACTTCTAATGCCGGTCCACTCTTATACATTTCGCAGCCAAGACATTTGTCTCCTACCAGGCCCTCGGCGACCCTCTATCTTGCCTTTCAATACCAATTGGAGCAAGTGATACTTCTCCCCTCTAAGTATGTGACCCAGATATTAAATTTTCCTGACTGTCACCAATGCAAGCAGCCCGATGTTTGCTCCAGCCCGCCTGATAATCTGTGTGACCTTGAGCATTCTCCGGTGAAGCCATATTTTAAAAGCCTGTAACCTGTTCGTGGTATTTATCTTCAAGGTCTATGTCTCACATCCATACAGCAAGACCGACCACACATAACATTACTACTAATTACATTACGTCTATTTTACTAATACTACTTAAAGAGTTAAATTTTCCTACGTAAAATTGGTGGGCGGTTATGTTTGGGAATATTCCTATCCTTTTCCTAAATTCCTACCCACACCTAGTCCCTCTACCTACACATATGAAATCAGAGTCAGTGACAATCTTCAACCTTGAGCATAGAACTTGAAGCAAGTTCTGTGCTCATTATCGTATCCGCGAATGATGAAATTACGAGTTTACATACAAAACCTTCAAAATTACCATTGGTGATGAAAAATATAAATCGGTTTAAAGAGGAAAGTGTAATTGGACAAGAGATCATTATTCTGTTCGTCAGTTAGTTTTTATGCTTCCTTTTCCCACCCTTCAGAAAGTTTTCTACACAGTCTTCGAAAGAAAGGCCACCACGAAAACCAAATATTTCTTATAGCTTTGCCTTTGCAGTAATTTCAACACGCCTACACATTGAAATTTGTGGTAATCATGCGATCAGAAAACGCATGGCTAAATTAAAATAATTGATTGGTATAACGATGAAATAATTCGTCCAATGGGTGTGTCCACACTACCAAAAATGTATTCTCATCGAAGTCAATTAATATTAATTTCTCGTTGGAGACGAATGTACAGGGTCGGTTAGGGGGCATTCAAATAAATGAAGGCTTTTAACATGCAATCGAGTACTTTACCGACACTGGTGTACGGCAATGATAAAATTTCACCTTCAAGTTGAATTCTAAAATAGAGGGGTGTATAATAAATTGTCCGTCTATAATGGAGTACTGGTACGAGTACCTACCCTGACGTATGGCCGCAGCAAGTCATGGAACTGGCAGAGGATGGATGAAATTAGACCGAATGCTGTAGAAATGAGAACCCTGACGCGTGTGCCGTGGTAAAACCATGTATAATCATGTGTGATAAATGTGGAAATCCGCAAAGAATGCAAGGCTAACATAAGCGTAATGGGTAAGATTAAGAAAAGAATGGTTTGGGCATGTAGAGCGAATGAACGAAGAAATAAGTGTAAGGAGAATATTAGGTCCTTACATATGAAATTGGCGTTTTGCCGTACTGGCTACTTTGATCTCAAATATCTTCTCTTTGGTTAGGAATACCTAATTCAAATTTATACAGCTATTTACTCATGTATTTGTGTTTCGAAAATTATAATTCATTTGTTTAGCGTAAAAAAAAATTTTTATTTGCGTCACTTAGTTTACAAAATGAAAAACTTGAAATATGACGTTATTTACGAGAACGAGTTTCACCGTGGCACCAGTGCTGCAGAAACGGCTCGAAGGATTAATGATGTGTATGGCGACTGTGCCGCAAAAGAAAACATAGTGCGTTTTTGGTTCCAACTTTTTCGTTCTGGAAATTTCGACCTGCAGAACAAGCCCCGTGGACGGCCGGAGACCAAAGTTGATAATGAAGAATTGAAGGCTATTGTGGAAGCTGATCTATCGCAAACCACGTCCGAGTTAGCTGCAGGCTGCGGTGTTAGTGATAAAATTGTTTTAATCCACTTGAAGCAAATTGGGAAGGTGAAAAAGCTTGAAAGGTGGGTATCTCACGAATTGAGTGAAGCCAATCAACAAACGCGCGTTAGAATGCTAGACCACACACTGCACAACAGACGGCTACAAAATTAGAGGAGCTTCAGTTGGAATGTCTAAGATATCCACCGTACTCTCCGGACCTTGCCCCAACGGATTACCGTTTTTTTCGAAATTTGGATAACTTCTTGCAAGGGAAAAAATTCAACTCCGATGGGGCAGTCCAAACCGCCTTCAAAGATTTTATTGATTCCCGTCCGAATGGTTTTTTTAGTAAAGGGATCGATGAACTACCAATGAGATGGCAAAAGTGGACAGATAGCAATGGTACATACTTTGATTAAATAAATATATTATATTTAAAAAAAAAAAGACTTTATGTTCCTCCCATACAAAACGCCAATTTCTTATATAAGGACCTAATATATGACGCAAATGTGAATAGTACGAGAAGTCGGGGACACCCGAGAAAGATATGACACGATCATAATCAGATACTTGAGTCGGGCCACGCCAAAAGTCAATATAATAGAAGAGTGTGTATGAGAAGATGTATGAATGTGAAAGAGGCAAGGAGTTTGTGCCAAGACAGATTTGTTTGGCGATCCTTCCGCTCTATACACCCCTCGGAGAAACGGCGTGATGGTTAGATAGTTAGTTATAATACATTTTTATAGTTGACTGAGCCCGTTTTAATTCGAGCACTTTACATTTGTTCGTGAGTTCCGTGTACGGTCAATCCTGTCAAGATGGTAGCCGTGTTGGATAGTTCTTTTTTATTCCGCAAGAGTTCGCATGAACGTTGCGAAAATAATAAAAATAATCAACGTTCCGTGAGATATGCTGTTCAAGATCATTTATTCATGGCACTATACAAAAAAAAAACAATGGGATATTTTTTATCCATTACCTATTGCAATTTAAAACGCCATTTTCCGTGAAGTGAAGCAATGATTTACATATATTGTTTACGTCATATCTTCGTATAATTTTCAGCGAAGCGATGGAACCCGAACAGTTGCATCTACAAAGTAATAAATTATACAGAATACATAAGATTTCGCAATTTTTATATTGAAAAGCAAGAACCATATTTTTACAAGCTTTTACTAAGGCATGAAGAAATGCAGCGAATGCGCAAACATCACATAACAATTTTATATGCTGATAAAATGATTTTTAAGTCACTATATTTTACAAAGCTCTCTAGCACTCGTTAAAGGCAGCTTTATTAATTTTTTATGGTCTTTACGGAACCGTTAATAAATTAATAATGTGTAGTTAAAACTTTTAACAGAAGACAATTAAAAATGGCGTCGGTCCATCGCTATCTTTCTCAGAATCTATTTTACGGTTTTCAAGCAATATCGAGAACTTTCCACTTTTCAATATCGGTGAGATAAAAACTTTTATGTACAAAATTGGTCTTCAATCTAAAAATTTTAGATTGAACACAGTTTAATATTTTTCAACATTCCTCTAACTATATTTGCTAAAACCGGTAACCGATGAGTTCATCGAAAATCAATTCATCGAAAGCAAATTCATCGAAAACGAGTTCATCGAAAATCAATTCATCGAATGATCAATTCATCAAATCGCAAATTCATCGAAAAACATTTTTTTTGTAGATATTAGAGCTGTCAAAATTAAATACCCTAAAAGGTCTGTTTAACTGAGTTACGGGCGGTCCGTTTGATAGATTCTCCCATCTTAACAGACGGATTTTTTTTTTTTTTTTACAGTGAATACCGCACAAGAATCTCAACTGCTCCCGTCTGGAGCCAGTGAGACTATGGCACCCCCAATTGGGGTATGTTGTGAGGCTGAAGGTAGTGGGGAGGGGAAGGAGGTGGGGGAGAGGAAGGTTGGGAAGTACTTGGCTATTCAGATCTGGTCACTAAACACGGCAAAAGCCATTTTCAAGCAACGTTTCAATTCTTACACCAGGGCGATACTGATAGTATCTTCCACTCTGGAACATACCGCTACTATATATTATTTTAAATTAATTAATTGTGAAAACACAAATTAATCAAATAAATTTTTTTTAAGGAACGGTGACCAGACAACTCATAATGAAACCAACTCATAAACAACTCAGTAAGGTCATTAAGAGTGATGATAAAAAAATTGGTTAAATAGGTTAAGTTAACTTTTTTAACTTCTCGGTCCGCTCGGCATTTCTCTCAAATATCAACAAAATATATTTTTTCGATGAATCGGCGATTCGATGAATTGATCATTCGATGAGTTTGTTTTCGATGAACTCGTTTTCGATGAATTTGCTTTCGATGAATTGATTTTTGATGAATTGATTTTCGATGAACTCGTCGTGAACCGCTAAAACCTAATTGAAAGATGTCTGAAACCATTTTACTGTGTCACCAAAGGCGTAGATTCTAAATGCACACCGTCAGATCTTATAAAATCAAGCTGTTCTGAAGGGAAAAGTGCAAGGCTGGCCAAAACGTTGGTTATGAAAAACGAAAAAAATAAGCAGTCAAAAACAATAACCTACATTTTTTTTTCATAAATGAAATAGAGCCTATAAATGAAAATGAAACCGAATAATATTTTTTTCTTATGACACTTTTAACTGAAGACACTAAAAACGACATAAAAGACAAATAAACTATATTTAAATAACTTTAGTCTGCCTCGGCACAGGACCCCCTAGTTAGGAGCACTAAGAAGTACAATATTTGTATGTACATAAATTCATCATTCTTTTATTTTTTTTTTTTTACATTAATTTAACACAGGAGGCCCTGAGGAAAATAATTTCCCCCAGGGCCTATGTCATCTGGGATGCTGTGTGGAGGGTCTTTTTGAGGAGAGGAAGGAATGAACATTGGTCTTGAAGAGACCCATGTACAGAGGCCGGCAAATCATTCCACAGCCGAGCTGTTGAACACAAGAACGAGTCGAAGAAACGACCCGTTCTCATGTGACAAATGTCAACCATGTACTAATGTTGGGCACGCGTTTGGTTCCACCGGTGCCGAAGGGATCAATGATGCTAGTTCCTCGGAGCATCTTCCATTGTATATTCCATATTCCATCTTCCATCTTCCACAAGGATAGCATTCCCACCCGACGCCTGTGCTCTAAAGATTGCAATCCGTCTGTTAAGATGGGAAAATTTATCAAACGGACCGCCCGTTTCTGCACAGAGTCGAGGGTATTTTTCAGGTATTTTGGAGCTCCAGACCAGATATGGCTGCCAAATTCAACCGTGGGGCGTACTTTTGATTTGTACAAGTTTAGCAGTTGTGTACTATTATAGTTTGTTTTTGTTTTTGAATTTTTTATTTAGATGTATGTAAATATTTTCATACATCTAGTAGGAAAATATAAAAAATACAATTCACGAAGTAGGTACAGGAATATTAACAACTACATTTAAAAAAAGAATACTAAATAAAAAAGATAACTATACAAAAATACATTATAAAAGAACAAGACCTGAGAATAACATTGGTGAGTAATCAAAAAATATTTTTTACATATAATGCACACATCCTACGAAAATTGCTGAGACTTGAGGCTTCCTTTACTGCATTTGGCAGACTGTTATAGAGTTTTTGCCCTTTATAAAATGCGCTATTTTGTGTGCACGAAAGTTTAGTTTTGGGAAGCCTAAAGTCTCCGCGTCTTCTCGTAGGATAATTGTGAACATTTTCTTGAAACATAATAGTACTCTTCAGATAATTTGGGAGCATATTATTTTTAAGTTTATAAATCATTGTTAATGTATTATATATTATATGTTGTTTGATTGTCATCATATTTTGTAACATAATTTTAACTCTTGTAAAAATGTTGCATTTTAAAATCATCCTCATCCCCCTATTTTGTATAACCTGTAGTTTATTATTTTGGGCTTCGTTACATAGGAATAATACACTAGAACAATAATTTAAATGCGGAGTTACAATAGAATTGTAGACAAGGCGCGTTGTCTTGAGATCCAAGTTATTTCTGATCCTTTTTAGGAATCCAACTTTTTTAGCAATTTTTTTTTGTTATGTATTCTAAGTGTTCGTCGAATTTTAATTTATCATCCAATATCACACCCAGATATTTAATACTGCTAACCCTTTCTATGCTTTCGTTATCAATTTTTAGTGTTGCCTGCTCGTTTCCACCTAAATTATCCACAATTAAAAACTTAGTTTTCGTAACATTCAATTTGAGTTTGTTTTGGTTTAGCCACAGCGTTACATTATTTAAATCAATTTGCATTTTTTCAATGGCTTCCTGTAAATTTTTACTGGCTATGTATAACAATGTATCATCAGCAAATAGTTTAATTGCACAGTGTTTTGACACTTTGATAATATCATTCATGTATATAATGAACAGCAATGGACCTAAGACAGAACCCTGCGGAACGCCTTTGTTAGTACTATGTGGTTCAGATGTTATACCCCCATATTTTGTTACTTGTGTTCTTTCTGATAGGTAATCAACAAACCACTTATTTTCTTTACCATTAATTCCAATATTACTTAATTTTTTTATTAATCTATCTCTGTCGATTGTTTCAAATGCCCGCTTTAAGTCTAGAAATACTGCAATAATTTTACTTTTTTTATCTCTAAAATTTTTCCACTCATCTATTACATAGTTAATAGCAGTTTCACAAGAACATTTATTTCTAAAACCAGATTGTTGTCGAACTAATATCTGTTTGGCCTCAATATATTCAGTTAATTGCTCCTTTACTATGTATTCCAGTATTTGTTCATATTTGGGTAAACAATTGATCGGCCTAAAGTCGTAAAATTTTTTTGGGTTATCAATTTTTGGGATGGGAGTTATTACAGATGTCTTCCAAGTTTTGGGGAATACTCCACTATTCAAAGATTCATTGATAATTTGAACTATCGATTCGCCAATAATATTTATAGAGTCTTTGATTATATTTATTGTAATACCATCTGGTGATTCCTTCGACTTCATATTACTCAGCACCCTCTTCAAGTACGGTAAATCTATATTTTTAAACTTAAATTCTTCATCGGTGCATATAGGTTCGTCTAGTTGGTTCTCTGGATCTTGTGGAATACTTTGAATTATAAGATCTATGCTCGAAATAAAATGCTTGTTAAATTTAGTGGCTATCTTCTCTACTTCTTCTTCAGTTCCATCTGGAAAATCAAGTGACTTTACAATTTCTTTTTGTTTGCCCTTTATGATTTCTTTAAGTGTTATCCAAAGTTTTCTTGGTTCATTCTGTTGTGTTTCTAATTTTTGCTTATAATAATCGCATTTTTGTTGTTTAATTTGTTTGGAATAAATATTACGAAATCTTTTATATGCATTCCATTTTTCTTCTGATGGTTCCAATTTTGCCGATTTGTATGCATTATCTCTTTGTTGCTGAAGATTGTGTAATGGTTTAGAGTACCATTTATTCGTATTTTTAAACTTAATCCTTTTCATTGGCATACTTTAACACTAGAAAGACCGGGTACTGCTCCATACCTATAAAGACCACGACCGTCACTTTGACGGCTGTTCACTTTTTTCAAATTGGGAGGCGGATATGAGTACCGCTGCCCCGGCAACCATTTATTGGATAACCAACACCTCTGCCATAGGACACTCCAAGTGGTTCGCTACGTTTAGTGACTTAGCAGGGGTGTCCGGGTTCATTGGGTGAGGTTTGTCTGGGTCTAGATGGCGAATATATTTGCCCACCTACTGCGTAGCTTACCGGGTCGGGAGACACTTGTTGAGGGAGATACTTATCTTGTCCTCTCCAGCAGGACCTTTCTCATCCCGTCGCCTTGCACCGCAGTGGGAGGGATGGATTCATTCGTCCGTCACTCCTGGATACATTTACAAATTTTTCCTATTCATCTCTCACACATTTTTTCTTCCAATAACTTCCTTTCCTTCCTTTCCCTAAAAACACCCATGCACACATAAATTCACACAGCATCCCCAAAGATGACATAGGCCCTGAGGGTTTTTTTCCTCGGGGCTTCCTGGAAAAAAACATGTAAGTGCAAAATCCTGCAATTTTAGTACAAGCATGTGTTATGTCCGTACAATATCGAATTGTAACGTTTTTTATAAAATCGAATGCAATCGAATCTCCGCAAACGGGTTTCTTACTATTTTCACACCTATCATTTATTTGGTTTTCATTATATTTTTTATTAATTTGGCACTGTCGTCTTTCAGTAGTTTTATTTTCCGGTTTCTTTTCTTTTTCGTTTATATTAGCTCCACAAAATAGCCCTAAAGAAAATAATTCCCCTCAGGGCATTTGTCATCTTTTGGGATGCTGTGTGGAGGGCACCTATAGGAAAAGAAAGAAGAATAGGTTCTGGGAAGGAAATAAGGTGAGGGTTGGGTGGGAAACTGGGGTTCAGTGTGTTCAAGAGTGCCCGACATATGAATCTGTCCCCACCACTGCGGTGCAAGGCAATGTTCTGAGAGTCCTGCTGCCGAGGTCAAAATATCACCCTCAACAGTTCTCTGCTGATCTGGCCTGCCACGCAGTTGTTTGGCAGATGCATCTGCCAAACATCATGACAACCCGGTCATCCCTACTAAGTCACAAAACATAGCAAACCTGTTGGAGTGACCTATGGCAGACGTGTTGGTTATCTAATAAATGATTCTTTCAGTTCTTCAGAAACTAACGCAGCTGGATCAACTCTGGTATTTGTATACTCTGTCCTTCTCCAACAAACCATAAAATAAATTTGGGCGAGAGCAATATTTTTTGGTGTTTTTATAAATTATGTGACAGTGACCAATCAACGTACAGATCGAGTATGAATAATACGCGATACCGAAAGAAAGAAACAGACATAATAGTGCTATCATAAACTAGGAGGAATGGGTATGTTGTTAACTTGGGTAAAGAAGGTTGTAAACGAACTCAGCATTATAGCCCAAACCGTCACTTTGACGGCGGCGGTCTTTGTAGGTATAAGTCAATATATCTCAAAAAGTAATTAAGACATATACCTGTTTTTTTCACCATAGTTGTGAAACCATAAATCATGAAATGTTAAAAAAAATCACACCAATACAATAATTATTAAGCATTATATCGTCACTTTACTTCGGGCTGCCGTCAAAATGAATGCTCCGGTCTTTCTAGTGTTAATTGACTGCTGTAGTCAAAATATTAACGAAGTTCTCTGCTTTGTCATTTAGGTGATTTGATTCGGTAACTCGACAAATACTATTTTGTAGAGTTTCACAAAAAAATTTTTCATCATATTTCCTTTTATCTCTATATGTGATTTCCCTTGATTCATTTTTAATTACACTCGTTTCAAATGTTGTTGAAATATTTTCGTGGTCTGATATTTTTGGAGTATCCACAACATTAACATTCAGGTAAAAATTATTTGTTATAACTAAATCAATAATGGTTGCTGATGTATTTGATATTCTAGTTGGTTTGGTCACAAGTTGTTTCAGTCCTAGATTATTCACTAAACTTTGGAGTCTTTTACTGCATGTATTTTTGGCTTTCATGTCAATGTTAAAGTCACCGGTTACATAAAACATATCTTGATTTTTCATGTTTTTAGTACACCAACTTTCGAAGAAATCCAAAAATTTAGAATGGCTTTGGTTTGGTGAGTGATATAGTACAGCGTATGTTCCTTTAATCAAGTTTTTTCTGATTTGTACTGCCAGTATCCATGTATTTTTTTCATCAAACACTTCATTAGATATTATTTTAAAGGATGTACTATTTTTAATAATCATAACAACTCCTCCCGTATGCCGACTAAATGAATCGCATCTTACAGTTGAATATCCTATAAATGATACTTCAGAATCGTAAATGTCACTAGTTATACACGTTTCACTTAACATTAAAATTTCTGGTTTGAGTTCTTGTAATAATACTTCAATTTCATTTACATGAGCCAAAAGACTTGAAATGTTTAAGTAGTATATAATCGCTTTTTTTTTTATCCTAAAAAATCAATTTTTCTCTTCTCCGATTCTATATTTCTTTTGTAAATAGGACACTCCTTGCTCCATGCATGGTGGTTATCATTTAAGTTTAAAGAAAGTTTATCATTTGTGAGTTTGCAATTCACACACTTGATATTTTCAATATTTTCCTTGCAGTCTGACGTATCGTGTGCGTTAGAACATCTTCCGCAAGATTTTTTATTTTTACAATCACTTGCTTTATGTCTATATCCGTTGCAATTGAAACATCTCAAAACTGAGAGATGATCGTATACAGCACATCTATTCCATCCAATATTTATCTTCATTTCCTCTAACATTTTACAGTGTGTTTTTCCATCTACTTCTATGAATGCAGTAAAGTTATTATATCCATTACTTTTTTTATTTTCTTTTATAAATTTCACTGATATTTTTGAATTTTCCTTGTCTATATATTCATTTTGCATCCTTATTTTAATTTCAATTTCTTCGGCGGTATATTTATCCGTAATTCCTATCACTTTTACTGTTGGATTCTTGGGTTTAGGAATATCAACATCATACCTATCCCCAAGCTTAGTGATGACTTCCTTTTGGATTTTTTTTGTTGCCTCTGTGTTCTTTAATTCTATTATAACTGATCCTTTTTTGAAATTCTTGATTCCGGCCACGCCCACATCAACTGGATCTATGTTGTTCTTTATGTCTTCTTGTGTCTTTGTGTTTTTTTGTTCCTGATTTTTAGGTTTAATTATAACAATTGGTTCGTGTTTCTTTAGTTTTTCTTTGAAATGTTGTTTATCATCGAATTCCAGAGATTTGCTTGCTTCATCAATTTTTTCTGTCATGTTTATGAGATATTGACGGCTAAGGTCAACACTTTTTTTCATATCTGATAGATCAAATTCTAAATTTTTCCTTACGTTTAGTGTCTCATCTTCAATTTTTTTGAACAGTTGTTGCTTTAAATCCTCCATCATTTTATCGACAAACTTTATAAATTTATCAAAAAGCTCTGCACCGGCATCAGTTTCGGTTTGTTTTGACCGTGTTTGGACTTTATTCGTAGTTGCCATTATGCCCGGTTGTGATTTTGACTAAAAGTGATGTTGACGATATTTAGTTCTTATTTCTTAAGATAGATGGTGTGGGATTATTATTTAAGAAAAAAAAAAGAAAACAACTATAATTTTTTTGCCGGTGTGAGGATCGAACAGCGGCCGGCGGCGTGACAGCTGCCTGTTTATCCTCGTTGCTACGACTCCCTTCTGTAGAGCGGCGAATTTCACTCTTATATACTGTGAATTGCCGTACCACATAATGTAATAACATTAACAGCAGGTTGATTTTTTGTTAACAACACTCTGTCACTTCACTATTGATTTAAAACACTTAAAACTGTAAATAAGGCCTTATAGATTTCACAAAAATTCAATATTTTTCTAGAGTGTTCTTTAGGGACACATTTAACGATAAATTGAATGGTAATTAGGAATTATAATCAATAGATTTTAGATATTTTTACGGAGTGATTTTTGACGTGTACTCTGTTGATAAATACTTGTAACTGGTTGTATCTGCGGGTTGTATCTGTTGATAAATACTTGTAACTGGGTGTATCTGCGGGCCCTGTACAGTACGCCCAGTTTTTGGGAGGCCAACTTTACTCTGGCTTCGATGGACCCCCCATACCTGAGCTGGTCACTTAGGGTTACACCAAGCATATCAATGGAGGGCCTGTTCGGAAGATTGCTTCCGTTGAAAGAGACTAGATTTTCATTTCGATCCCCTTTAGACGTAATCAGACAAGATAATTTTTACCCCAAGTGAAAACACTCTCGAGGTAACCGTCCATTCTTTGCTTCAAAGCCCTACGAGCTGTTGGAGTTTGTGTGTACATTATATTTTGTGTGTACAATTATTTTATATACTACGTTAATAAAATAAAATAAATTTAAAAAAAAACTAATTACAACTCTTTGTAGTATTGTATTTTTGTCTAAGGGTGGTTATAGTCATAGTCCATACTTGTTTATTATTTTTCATTTTATCCTGAAGAAGGAACCATTGGTTTCTGTAATGTCTGTGTGAATTGTATGAGTGCAAGCGAGATAGCATGCTTGCGTGAATCTATATAAGGCGATGCGTGCGAGATTCGTCCTCTTTTGGCTTTAGGCAGCTCCCTAATAAATACTAGTACAGAATACTGTTACGCTCTTCATTTAGTGTACTACCCACTATAATACTTCGTCTTCCACATCTGTAAGTCCGCATCTGGATTAGCTCTGCCACAACTGGCTCAGACGGACATTACAGTTTCGAAATCTTCTATCTATCTATCTATCTATATTAATCTATTAATCTTTAATCTATCTATCTATCTTCTATCTATCTATCTATCTTCTATCTATCTATCTATCTTCTATCTATCTATATTAATAAAAATGAATCGCCGAAATGTATGTACGCCCATAACTTACGAACGACTGCACCAAATTGGATAATTCTTTTTTTTGTTGTGTTCGCTATTGTCAGGAGAAGGTTTGTATAAAATAAGCGGTGAGCTCTGGCATAATGAAATTTGTATAAAAAAATTGCAAAAGGTGGTACGCGAGCTGTTTGAAAACTGAATGTACTGGGACTGAATGTATGGAATGCAGGAGGGGGAGGGGGGACGGAAACTCGGGAGGGGGGAAGGGAACTCTAGAGAGGGGTTTGCGGGGCAGGGGAAGCGGGACAGAGGAGTTGAGAGAGGGAAGGCGGAGTGGGAACGCGTAAGGGGAAGGGGATACGGGAGAGGAAGGGGAACGGGACGAATGGGAAAGGACACGCAGGGAGAAACAATTTCTTTATTATATGGCATAGCAACGCATGCCGGGACCAGCTAGTGCATTGATAATTTTGATTTAGTATGCGGTGTATATGTCATAGGCGATCGTCAAATCATTTAAATTGAAAATGCTAGTTTGTTCTTTTTTAATTTTTATTTTTCAATATGCCGTTAGAACCTACCTAGCGATTGTTAATTAATAAAGAAAAACACATACAGTCATTTTGTGATGCCATCAAAAGTGTTTTGCCGCAGTTGTGAGTATTACTAATTGCAACACGGGAGAATATGTACATACAAATAAATTATTATAAAATCTGTGTGACTCTACAACATCGAAAAAATTAAATAAATTTAATATTATTATTAGTTCCACCAAAAGTATCCGGGTCAACAGCGTATGATTTCTAATAATTACTATTTGGCTGCATTAGTCAACAGAATACCGTTTGGCCAAGTGCCATCCACTTGACTTAATTGATGATGTAGACGACTTGTATGGAAATCTCAGTGGCGTGTATCAATAAAAAAAAAAGCAGACGCTAAAAAAATACGCCAACTTTAAAAAAAACTACCGGTATTACAATGAAAGATGCTCCGAGGAACTAGCATCATTGATCCTTTCGGAACCGGTGCATAGTCGAGAAACACACCAAACGCGTGCCCAACATTTGTACACGGTTGACATTTGTCACATGAGAACGGGTCGTTTCTTCGACTCATTCTTGTGTTCAACAGCTCGGCTGCGGAATGATTTGCCGGCCTCTGTGTTTCCTCCTTCCTACAACATTGATCTCTTCAACACCAATGTTCATTCCTTCCTCTCCTCAAAAAGACCCTCCACACAACATCCCAGATGACATAGGCCCTGAGGGAAATTATTTTCCTCAGGGCCTCCTGTGTGGAGTTAATGTAAAAAAAAAAATCTTCACTTGGGTTATTTATAAATTTTTGTAGGTATTTGCTTCCGGCATTAAATTAGTTCCAGAGAGAGCTCATACTGACGTCATCGATATTTGTCCTCTTTATTCTCACACATCTCGTTTGAAAACAAAAAAGACGAAAGATACTAGAACGATGACATCATGTACGAACTCTCGCTGGGACTGGTTATGAGCGGTGATACAATTTTTTTAAAAGGCAGTATTTGATTCCACAATTTATTTAAATTCTTGACATTTAATCCTTGTTTTAATAATTTGTTTGAACAGTTGTAAAAATAGAAAATAATGTAAGAAAATACCTAATTTTTAAAATTCCACATTTCTTGGTATTAATTTCTTGGTGCGTTTGTATAATTATAATTTTTTTTTTATCACATTTTCATGAACATGTGATAAAAACATTCACATTATAAAATTAAACTTAAAATTAAAGTAGGTAAGTATCTGTTCAATTTGTTCGGTTTTAAGAAAAGTAATACATATACAAGGAGTCATAAGAAAATAGAGTCATAAAAGTTAAACAGTTACAGTTTCCAAAGACTCCAGATACTAATATCTACAGCCTGTATGTCGGACGAAAATCTACAGCTCATATGTTGGACTAATATCTACGAACTTCAGAGGGTTGACTAATATCTACAGAGCTAAGGTCGGACGAATATCTATGACGGTTCCAGTGGTGACTAATATCTATGGAGCGTAGGTTGGACTAATAAATATCTACAGAGGGCAGCTGAGCAAGAGGTTGTACGAAAAAGTATAAATTACTTCAACTACGTAATTACTAATTATGTAAAGGCTTAGTACGTACATGAAGTTTTTGCATAATATTACGTATTTTGCTGTTTAAGAGGACAATAATTTATTGAACAAACATGGAGGTCATAATACCAAGATATTTATTTATTTCGAAATACACGGCACCACAACCTAACCTAACCTAACCTAACTGACATAGAAAAAATTGTCATGGTAACAGACTAAATAATTTAGAAGCACTCGAAATAAAGAAAGCTGTTAAAACAAAAACCAAAATCCTTAATAATTAGCTAAATGTATCAAATAGTCCGATATTAGGGATTTTTTACATACATACATAAATTAAGTTTTTTAAACTGCATGCGTAATATTACGTTATTCCAATATGCTATACATAATTGCAAAACCAACCTCTGCCAGAGCTGTAGATATTCGTCCACACTTTGGTTCTCATAGATATTAGTCAGCATGAGCTGTAGATATTCGTACGCAGTTTGGTTCTCATAGATATTAATCCGATTTGTTCAGTTTTTGGAATTCCTGTAGATATTAGTAGACGCCTCCTTTCCAAACAGTTGACCTCAACCTCAAACTCACCCTGCAAGCATCATCCGGGAATAACCTAGACTACCTAACTGCGTTCGTAGTAGGTTTTGATACTAGATAGAGTTGTTGAATTTGATCTTCAATCATATTTAAACAATGCAGTAATTGGGGAAACTTTGAAACATTAATAATTTCCGAAATTTCAAATCAAAAAGGGCATAGGTAATTAAAAATAAAAGCTATCATCATAAGCATCAATCCAGAAATAATATAAATATATGTATTTATTTATTTTTATTTATTTAAATAAAACATACAACGAAGTTGCATTCCCATGAGTTATTAGCTCATTAAGGGATCGCCAATTGGTACTTTTGAAAAGTTAAACCAAACCCAACCTAATATGCATACACAATACATGAAGAAAAATTTTACAAAACATTTCACAGAAGCAACATACAGACACAACATAATATGAAGAATCACTTTACAAATTTTTCACAGAAACTTGTCTAAATAAGATTTTATGAATTACTAGCTGATCCGGCGAACTTCGTACCGCCTCAGAATCAAAAACTGTTGTCAACTTATTAGCTGAATTGGTCTAAATTGTTTCTCCCTGCGTATACCATACCTTGATCTAAATTGTTTCTCCCTGCGTATCCTTTCCCCTCTCGCGTTCCCTCTCACTCTCCCCACTCCACTTCTCCCCTTCCCCCGTCCCGCTAACCCCCCTTCCTGAGTTCCTTTCCCCCCTCCCCCCTCCCCAGAATTCGTTCCATACAAAATGTATGGGGAAAATAATTTTCTTCGGAGTGGAACACCCTTTACTTTTAGGGGTATGAAAAATAGATGTTGGTCAATTCTCAGACCTACCAGATAAGCACACAAAATTTCATCAAAATTGGTCCAGCCGTTTCGGAGGAGTATGGTAACAAACACCGTGACACGAGAATTTTATATATTAGATTGGTCCAGCCGTTTCGGAGGAGTATGGTAACAAACACCGTGACGCGAGAATTTTATATATTAGATTGGTCCAGCCGTTTCGGAGGAGTATGGTAACAAACACCGTGACACGAGAATTTTATATATTAGATTATAACCACTCATTTGATTTATGTACTGTTTAAAATGTAAATACTTAGATATAATCTATAAAAATTAAACTTAAAAAATAATATAACCATTATTTTTTGAACAGTAATAAAGGTGTCAAAAAGTTAAAATAAAGTATCCTCCATGATGGACTATAGAAATGCATTACAAAAACAAAATCACGAAAATACAATAAAAAGTACGGGCTCAAAAATATACAGACCTAATATAAGATGTTTACATAAAAAATACATGACAAAATTTAAAAGATAGAAACTGCGCCCATCATATCTGGATGTACAATGTTTGGTACTTGGAGATAATCAGGATAGCTATCAGAACAGAGTTTGTACCTACTTATGACTCGTTTTCCAAATAACAATAATTGTTGAAAAAATAGGATTTCAATATATCGTTTTTAGATTTGTTAGAGGCATATACCTGTTCTTCAGGCAATTTGTTATAGTTAGTGTAGGCAATGTATTCTAATAATTTCAGCCCGAACTTTGTTCAGCGTATTTTTGATATATGAATTTTGTTGTGTTGTCGTTTATTATATTTGTGAACGTCATTGTTATAGTTCAGTTTTATATTTATGTGGGTGTTGCACTGAATAATATTTAAGATGGTGTTTGTTATCTCAAAGCTGGGAACAATCTTAAATGGCAATACAAGTGCGTGACGGTAAATATCTTTAACATGTGTATCCGAAGGTATGCCAAAAATGTTACGTCATCTTCTATATATCATCTATTAGTGACCCAACCACAGTTTGGTAATGCCTTCAGAAGACAAAACAGCTGTCACACAAAATAATATTTACGAAACAGATCTTGTTAATAAATAAACTTTTTTTAATATTAAATAACAATGTCATTAAATATACAAAAGTAATAAAAATTAAAAGGAAGTTCTACAAATAAACTTTACGACAATAAAACAAAAATGAAATTAATTTTTTTGTATTCGATTATGATTTTAAATTGTTTATCCGTAGAGTAAATCCGGGGGAGTTGGCCAAAAATTTTTTGGGTAAATTCTTTCTTTAGTTAAAGCAAATTAAATTCTAATAATTAATTCCACGGATATTTTGCAATTATCAAAAGAGATAAAAGGTGAAAAAATAAACGCAACTGGGCACCTCTCCTTGAGTATCCAGTACAGAGTACAGTTGGCTTACCTAATTTTTAGTTTTTTGCCCGTTCCCTTGCCATTTTCTTTGGTTTCTTCATTTTTTAACGCTAAGTTCTTGCGGCCGCTTGGACGACACGTGTCAGAAAATTATGTGCAGTGTTCGTGCAACCAATTGGAGCACAACTTACACAGTATCCAATCTTTGGTCTTTTTAGTTCTCCGCATTATTGAACATCGTAACTGCTCCTCCGTCCAAATGCCATGAAGACCAACGCACACGCACTTGTATTACTTATGCATTTGAAAAAAGGAGAAATCAACACCATCATTTGAGGCACCATTTTAATTCAAAATTAATAAAACACTTAGTTTCAACCATGTTCATTGTTTAAAAAACCGACATGTTTCGTAAGCAATGCTTAGGTACTTAATCAGAATTTAGATAAAAATAATTGCAACAATAGACGTAGACTTCTCTCGACATCAGAAAATCTTTGTTTTTTTTTATAAATACGATTTAAACCCTTATGTATAAAGAAACTGTATGAAGGGAGTAGGTCAGAATCGCTTGCGCTAATATCAATCTAGAACCTAGATACTATTTGAGTATTGTAGCTACTCTGAATTATTTTTAAAAAAATCTATGAAATTTGAAGGTAGCTTTTAACAGCAGCTCTCAAAGTTATATGAAGGTCATTATTTCTTTGAAAACTCATTTGAATTGCGTTTTTTTTTCATATTGGCTTTGTATTCTTGTTTGTGTAGAAATAATATAATCGGTTTATGTTTGTACGAATATATTTTTTGACAACTATTTCCTAAATGGGAGATTTTTTAATATTTTCTATAGTTAGTTAGCTATTCTGGAAAAGTTCTTACAATATTGTCAAAAAATCATTGCTTTGTATTTACAACGATATTCTACCAGAACTGATCAAGGTAATTTTCGCGGGGTTTTTGAAATGTCATCCAACGTTCAACAGGTTAAAGGTGTCAATGGTTAGGCCTATTAACCCCCTACCTCTTCTCACTCCCGCTTATTCATTGACATCTTTATGTCCATGTCTATTGTTGTAATTAGTTTTACGTAAACCCTGATAAAGAAAGCATTGCTTACAAAACATGCCGGTTTTTAAAACAATAAACGTGGTTAAAATTAAGTATCATATTAATTTTGAATAAATATTTTATACACAATGCCAGTAGAGTCACGTGGGGTAACCGTACGCAGTTTTTTAGGTATTTTGCTCATTTTTTTGTTTATTGATATGATTGATCATTAAGGCATCTCAAACAAACATAAAAACCTTATGTAGTTCATAAATCAAAAAGTTACATAAAAATGTTTACATGCATGTCGATTACGAACACTTACCCCACGTGCGGGGTAAGTATTCGCATACCGTAGCGAAGTGTTCAAATCAGATCAGCGGTTATCTTTAATAGAATTATCACTTTGCACCCGTGTAACTACTTACAATATTTTACCAAAAATTATCATAGACCGCACCGCTCTGACTAAGTTGATTATACAATAGCACACATCGGTAAGCAAACATGTCGATAGCAGATGACAAAAATTAAGAAAAAGCAACAAACAGTAATTTATCTACCAATTTTTATTTTCCAATTAGGATTCACTGTACTCATATCCTGCTTCAATGCGACCCAAAACGCTACTGAATTAAGGAATGTGCGGGCGCGAAACAGGCACGACCACCTCGGAAACATCAGTGCAAACACTTACACTCTGCGTACGGTTACCCCACGTGACTCTACATCCATAAAAGAGGTGGGTTTCTCACCAGATTGTATGGGTTAGATGTTAGATGGCTACCCCATTAATCTGAGCCTAAAATAATATCAACGCTACCAATTTTTAAGTTAGAAACACGCCAACATAATAGGCCACTTGCATCACATTTAAAAAAAAATCCGGTTTAGGCAAATATTCTAAGACATTGCTAGCATTGGCGCTACTTGCGGCCAACGCTAAACCCAAAACCTGGAAAGGACATGCAATAAACAAGCCGGGGGCTAGCTCTGCACAGCCGGCGCGAGCAAGGTCCCTCTTAAACCCAGGGCGAGTGTCTGTGGTTCGCTTGTTAATTCTTACTCCCCTTCCTTTCCTCAAAATCTCCAGGTCTCCTTCCTCAATCAGAACACAGTTGTTATGCACGAAAAAGGGTTTTATTCAATTAAAGGTGAACAGGGTTCTACAAAAGGCCAGCATCGGCACTACACACATGAGTATTTGGCTATCTCTAATTAATTCTATCATAACGGGGGGAGCTTCTCTCAACTCTCTCTACACGTGTTTAGTGAATTTAAATGTCAGTTCTTAGCACACAGAGGGGTAGCAAGGTTCATTGGTACTCACAAGCAGGAGATAGGCGGTCGGCAGACAGGATTCTGGGTAGGCGTAAACCTCTTTAAGCACAATACACAATTAAAGTAAAACATCGTGAGCGTTTACGGAGAGCGCCTAGCGCGAATCACGGGGAACACAGTTATTCTGCCGAAGGCCGGCGAAGGAATGGGGACGGGGAGCCGCTCGGCGCTTGGCACGGGCGCCGCGCGGTGCGGGGAGAGGGGCGGAGGGCCTGTGAAAGGGGTCAATTCGCTATTAGCTCGCACGGGAAACAATTCCGTAACGTAACAACATTCATAAGAAACCCTGGCGATTTTTTGAAAATTTCAACCCGAAATATCAGACCATTTTTTATAAACCGGAAAGACGGGACATAATTTTATGGTTGCGAAAAAACGATAATTACCTACATAATCATTTAAAAAAAGAAAGTTTTCCACACGAATGGCACAGAAGAATAACGAGGCATACGAAAAATATTCCATCTCATAAATTTTTTTTCCTTGATCTATCTTACTGATCATAAATCATTATAATGTTCATCGTCTATGTATGACTAAATCCAATGTAAAATATCTACTTTTACTTGTAAATTATAATAATAATAATAGAATATTAGAAATTTGATTTCGTTAAAATCAGCACCATTACCATTATATCTCTATAACAGGTACAGAAGGCTTACATTGAACGGGGTTCTCTTCTTAACAACTGTCAAAACCACAAAACAAATGGTAAGTTCGCAGAGAACAAACAATAAATCTAGTGAACGTTAAATGTCAAATTCAAAAATTTGCCTAAAATCAAAGTGTTGCCTTATAAAAAAAATAAATCAGCCTGGAATTTTACAACATTAATAGAACTTTTTCGGAAACGGGACATTTTTATGTAGTGACTTCACGAGCTCAAATGATGGATTTATTTAATGAAAGATAAAAAAACTGTACATTTCTAAAAATTTTACTAACATTTTCGTAATCTTAGTAAAAAAATCTATCCATACGATTTTTTCCAAGTCGTTATGAAATCCATGCAAGTGGCCTACTATATCGCTTCATAAATAACTTCTTTAAACACATTTTCTTACAAAAATATATAGTAAGCAAGATGCTGAAAACTTGCCTTGAAAATAAAATGAAAGAAAGAAAAAACAAAGCACTTTATTACTCGCTTTTTCGTTTTTTCCCGCCGAAACATGCACACGTTCGACATTGTCATAACGTGCATGCGGCGCCATCTGTGTTTAAGATTTATGGCCCATATGGCCAACTCTCCCAAACTTACCCTACGGCTAGACAAAATGTATTAAATGTAGCCCATTGCATAATAAACAAAAGATTGTTATCACCCGCCACTGGAAGGTTAGACGAACTTGGTCAAAGCGGCGGTCACCCGAGTGGCCGCCAGTTGAACGTTGAATGCCCTGAACAGTGAACACACGGAACCGGTATCATGGCAGGAATCCGGCTTTATTGACTGGCAATGATATTGTACCACTTGACCTGATTTCGTTGAGATGCGCAGACCGGCGACAACTGATGCGTAGACCGATTTAAAATGGGCAGACCACTTGTGACGTGTTATCCATAATAATATGACGAGAAGGTACTTGCTGGGTTTATCTACAATAATTAATCACGAATTGAATTACGAAGACGGAAGTACATACCAAATTTCCTACATTACAAACTAACGTATATGAAAAATAAATGTAATTTTTTTGAAATGCAGGTTGGCACAAAATACATAAAAAATTACAACGGTGTTTTAATTACTTTCCCGTATAATTTCTTTTCCTTATAACTTCTTACAAGTGTAATTTTTTGGATGCAATTTTTGTACTACATTTTCAATAGAGTAATTTCTGAAGTGTAATGTTGGTAGTATAATTTTGGTATTGTAATTTGGTAGTGTAATTTTGTTAGTGTAAATTTGGTAATGTCATTTAGTTAGTGTTATGTTGGTAATGTAAGTTTGGTAACGTAATTTTGGTGGTATAATTTTGGTAGTGTAATTTTGGTAATGTAATTTATGTAGTCTAATTTTGGAAGTGTAATTTTATTAGTGCCATTTTGATGGTGTTATGTTCGTAATGTAATTTTGATAACATAATTTTGGTAGTGCAATTTTGGTAGTGCAATTTTGGTACTGACATTTTGGTAGTGTAATTTTCATAGTGTAATTTGGTAGGCAGTCGAAATTATAGAAAAGAGTATGTGTTGTCCAATGACTCAACCATTCAAGTAATTCCCACGATATTTTATTACTTGTTTTCTCTCAATGGCTCTTAAACGGAATCTGGTCGTAAATAGGTGTAACCTAAAAATTAACAAAATTTATGACAAAATTGACCTTTAAAAGACGATTCACCTTTTCTTCAGAATTTTGTTGATTCAACTACCTACTGAAGTTCATATTGTCCGTAGAAAGTTTGTCACACATTCTTTAGTCGGTCAATGGAACGAACCGTGCTATAAAAAGGTCCTAAAAAGCAAAACATTATTATTACGCACACATCATAATATGTAAATGTTCATTTTTATACTTAATTTGTTCGCATTTTGAGCTTATTTTAACCAAATTCAGCTCAGTGTAGGTGCAGAATGTTTTTTTTTCATGAACTCCACACAGGAGGCCCTAAGGAAAATAATTTCCCACAGGGCCTGGCCATCTGAGATGCTGGGTGGAGGGTCTTTTTGGGTGGAGGAAGGAATGAATATTGGTCTTGAAGAGACCCATGTTATAGGAAGGAGAAAGCACAGTGTACACATGTTGAGCACGCGTATGGCGTGTTTCCTGACTATGCACCGGTGCCGAGGGAATCAATGACGCTAGTTCCTCGGAGCATCTTCCATTGTAATACCGGTAGAACAAGTATATCATTCCCACCCGACGCATGTGCTCTAAAGATTGCAATCCGCCTGTTAAAATGGGAGAATCTATCAAGCAGACCGCCCGTTTTTGCGCAGAGTCGAGAGTATTTTTCAGTTATTTAGGAGCTCCACACCAGAGGTGGCTGCCAAATTCAACCGTAGGGCGCACTTGTGATTCGTATAGGGTTTGCAGTTGTGTACTATTAAAGTATCTGCGGGCCCTGTACAGTACCCCCAGTTTTTGGGAGGCTAACTTTACTCTGGCATCAATGGAGCTCCCATACCTGAGCTGGTCACTTAGAGTTGCACCAAGCATATCAATGGAGGGCCTGTTCGGAAGGTTGCTTCCGTTGAAGGAGACTGTTTTTCATTTAGATCCCCTTTAGATGTAATCAGACATGATTGGGTCTTTGAAACATTGAATTCAATGAGATTATTTTTACCCCAAGAGAAAATACTCTCGAGGTAATCGTCCGTTTTTTGCTTCAAAGCCCTGAACTGGTTGAGGGAGACCTTTTGATCCCTACAGTAAGACTCTCTCGGAGAGTTTCCTTGTACCGCAGTTGGAGGGTGGATTCATAGGTACGTCACTCCCGGACACACTGACCCCCAAATTCCTACCCACCCCCAAACCCTTTTCCTTTCCAGAATTTCCCTCCTTCCTTTTCTAAACAGATCCTCCACACGGCCCTCTACCCACCCCCAAACCCTTTTCCTTTCCAGAATTTCCCTCCTTCCTTTTCTAAACAGACCCTCCAAACGGCGCGTCTCCAAAGACGACATTGGGCCTAGGGAGACATATTTTCCTTAAGGCCTCCTGTGTGGAGTTAAAGAAAAAAAAATCAATACTAATGCAGCAAAAATATGTAACATCGTAAGCTGGGGCCTAATCATGTTTTATTTCAATGGTTAATGTATTATCATGCCATTGACATAATTCATAGCTTATTTGTTTAAATGGGTCTGTTTGTAAGTTAAAATAGTAACGGCTCAATGAACTCGCAATGACGTCACAGACTGCCTGAAATTTATGAAGTCCAAAATATGAATATACATAGGTTCATAATATATTTTAAATACAAACTTCTGAATCCAGTCATTTAAAGAGTGAGAGGTGCTCCTAGGCCGATTTTATTGGGTTTTTACTGACACTATTAACCCCGTTTTTTCTAACTAATAAAAAAGGTGAGTACGGTATTTATTTGAACCTAGTTAACTCTGTTGACGATTCGTGACTTTATAATATAATTGCAATCGCGTGTTTTGCAAATCGATGTTAAGATTTTGACGGCCTCGGTGGTCGATGGGTATTGATTCACAATCCGAAGGTCGCAGGATCGAATCTCGGCGCGCGTGAACATATTTTGTGTGATTCATTTGTGTTATTTCACGTAAGTATATATGAAAAATGGTTTAATGATGAATGTAAGTAAGTCTAAAGTCATGGTCTTTGAAAGAGTACGAAAATAATGTGCGATATAGTTGTGAATGATGAATACTTGGAGCAGGTGGATGAGTTTGTGCATCTGGGTAGTATGTTTACGAGAGATGGGAAGGCTGATAGAGATATTGAAAGAAGGGTAAATGCCGGTAACTCCATTGAATGCCGGTGGAGCTAATAAAAAACTGTCAAAAGAAGCGAAGCTAGCAGTCCACAATGGAGTCCTGGTACCTACCCTGATGTGTGGCGGTGAGGCATGGAACTGGCAGAGGAAGGATGAAAGTGAACTGAATGCAATTGAAATGAGATTCCTGAGGCGTTTGTGTGGTAAAACCACGTATGATCGTGTGAGAAATGTGGATTTCCGCAAATAATGTTAGGCTGATGTAAGCATAATGATAAGTTTAAAAAAGGGACCCTCAGATGGTTTGGGCATGAAGAGCGAATGAGCGAAGAAAGTAGTGTAAAAAGTATATATGACGCCCGAGGAAAAAAGGCACGATCGAGTGAATCAGATTCTTGAGACGGGCAATGTCAAAAATTAGAATAACAGGTGTGTATGAATGTGAGTGAGGCAGAGTGTGTGTCAAGACCGAGTTGTTTGGCGGTCCGTTTTCTCTTCCTACCCCTGCGGGGAAACGGCGTGATGGTTAGTTAGTTACTTTTTTAGTTAAATTAATTACAATTGCGGCACGTTCCAGAGCGGAATATACGCACAGCATCGCCCTGGTGTAAGACTAACAGTCAGAATTGAAACGTTGCTTGAAATGGCTTTAGCCGTATTTGTTGAACATATCTGAATAGCAAGGTACCACCTTCCCCTTCACCTTCCTCGTCCTGTTCCCCTCTCCACTTCCCTTCAGCCTCACAACATACTCCAATCGGGGTTGCCATAGTCTCACTGACTCCAGACGGGAGCAGCTGGAACTCTTGTAAGGTATTCACTTTAAAAAATACATCTCAATAATATGTATTTTACTTGAGTTTCGGATAACCTAGGTAGGTTCACATTGTACGTGATTTAAAGTTAATATTTTAAAATCGTAGGAATCAATGAATGAATCGAATAGGCGGTGAATGAATCGAATAGCCGGTAAATGAATCGAATAGCCAGTGAGTGAATCGAATAGCCGGTGAATGATCGAATAACCGGTGAATGAATCGAATAGCCAGTGAATGAATCGAATAGGCGGTGAATGAATTGAATAGCCGGTGCTATTCAAAATTATCCTTAAAATACTTCCTGGAATTATTCTTACTTACTTTCCTGACTCCCTTTTATGTAGCGAGAATTCCCGGAAGAGATGGCTGAAAAGTTTGTCAAATTACATTAAAAAAGTTATAATTGATTTCAATTCATTCAAAAATGTCGAGCGTCCTCGATTTCCTTAATGAAAGTCACAGAGGAATATAATGTATTTCTCAAGTAACTGTCAAATAATTGTGAGTTAGAGAAACGCCAACGTTCCTCAGAATCAAGTATTAAAGGTAAGTTTAGTTCCGTAGAAGCCATTAAACTATTTATGTATCTCTAGTTAGAAGCCAAATTGAATATAACTCGGTAATTTGGTCTCCATCTTACAAAATTCACGTTAATAATATTGAGCGAGTACAAAAAAATGTCTGCGTTTTATAAATTTTAAATTAAGTATCCCACTAGAAGACTTAAAATATAATCAATTTAAAAATATTCTAAAAATACATACACTAGAAGACAGACGTAAAATAAACGACTTAACATTTTTATTCAAAATACTTAACTTTAAATTCGACTGTTGCGAACTCCTACAACTCATAAATTTACGAATACCGACAGTAACCACGCGACAAAATACACTATTCTACTGCAGCATTCACAAGCGGAACTACATTGCCCACTCTCCTGTACAACGATTTCACACTATGGGGAATCAGTACTTAGATAATGTCGACATATTATTTTACATCAACTTGGCGAATTTTGTGGATCTTGTAAAAAAACTTATTCCAAAACTATTCCTAAACATATCTTTATTTTTGTAAACTTATCAAATCGCTGAATCTTTTTTTTGTATTTTTATGACTTGTTGGCATTTTTTATCTAATTCTATTTTTATTATTTCTTTATCTGTTGAAAAATCATCTGTCATGAGTTAATTGTACTACCAAACATGTGAAAGCCCTCTGGCCGTTGAATAAATAAATAAATAAATAAAAAGTTATATTTAAATTCATTAAAGTAATGGAATGAAAATTTTCTCTATTAGTAAATAATAATTCTTATTTTTAATTGTAAAACTAACGTTTTTAAGACAAGATTTTTTATGCATAGCACAAAGAGTAACAATTATTATAAGCAATAATTATCAGCCTGAAACACTCATCCACATTGAAAAATCTTCCGAGAAAAGATACATGACGCCAACGGGACTTGAACCCGTGTCCTCTCGATTGCCGGTCGATTGCTCTGACCACTGAGCTATGGCGGCTTATCTCGTACCCGCCAAATGATTCAATATATGCTAGTGTTTCATTCAACAATTACTGCTTATTATATTTTTTCCACCTGAAAACAACCAACTTTATTTTTGCGAGAAAAACATTGTAAGTGTTAAATCCCTCGCTAGGTGGCGTCGAGACAAATTATGTCTTCATTTATTGGGGAAATACTTAAACTTGTCAAATATTAATTATTATTTTTAATTGTAAAACTAACGTTTTTAAGACAAGATTTTTTATGCATAGCACAAAGGGTAACAATTATTATAAGCAATAATTATCAGCCTGAAACACTCATCCACATTGAAAAATCTTCAATAATAATAATTCAATATTTTATTGTGTGGTTTCGTTAACAACAAGAAATCAGGGAAAGATATTTGTATTTTTGATTCTGGCAATTAGTTGTGGAATCCTTTTGAATAATACTCGTATAATAAAAACAAACTTAAAACTTATTTCTATTATTATTTTGATCGTAACCAGTTTTAGCCTGTTAAAGCCATCTTCAAATGTTTCGAATGTTATGGGGAGAGGGAGGTTGGTTGGGTTTTTTTCAATTTATATGGTTTTCCATATTAGTTGCCATGTTGTCTTTGACGATTGAATTTTTAGTTATTTTATGCTACTGCCTTCTGTTAGTATATTATATTTTAGTGTTAAATATCTTGTTTTGTCCTGTGCTACAATAGCACCGTTATTGTTTATCATTATTGTCCTGTGTGAGCTTGTCTTATCATTGTTTTTTAAATACTGTGTATTCTTTATTTCATATTATTTTACCAATTTTATAAGGAAAACTGTAGGATTTAAAAAAAAAAAATTATTGTAGTTTTGCGCACCTTTTTTATTATAAAGAAAAAGTTATACAATATTACAGGAAATAAAATATTACAGAAAAAAGAAATGTCCAAATAAACCACTTTTAAGTAGGATACGTTTTAGGTAGTTTGTTATTGGTTGCTTTTACTTTGAAGTTTACAAAATAAAACTTATTATGCAGTTAGAAATTTTTTGTGTTATAGTCTAATACAAACATTATTTACATTATTTGTACATTTTTTTAATTTTAGCAGGTAACATATATAAGCAAGTTGGTATCATGTAGTCCAGCATTCTTTGTCAATATTTGTTTAAGTGCTTAGGTACTTGAAGTGAAATGACACAAAACTGCGCTATACAAATATTATCTCTTATGCACCAGATTTAAATGTCCGGGTTAAATTTTCCCCAAAAAAAAAAAAAAAAGGAAAAAAAGAAGGAAAAACTAAACCCTTTCACACACTTCACCAAATGATCATTTAGTTAACCCACGCTATGCAATTGCACTATATAAGTATTATAAATACAAAACAATACAAGAACAACATGTCAACCTACTTGAGACCAAATGGGAATATAATTCACCGACTCCAGATATTTTCATATCAGAGGGTTCGGCTCTGTGGCATTTCTAATTGAACCTATAAATCCTACCGATCCCTCAATATAAATATTTAAAAAAATCCTTTGTAATCCTACATGTATTTAATTGATTTTTGCATTTTTGGCCGAAATAACAAATGGCAATATTTTTATAGTCCGAGAATGCCAAATTCTTTTAATCGCATTTCCTAAATCTGTTTATTTTCTTATTTTTTCAGAAACAGTTTTTTGAATATTACAGGAATTTGGAATAGCTACATCAATGATATAAGTTATTTTTTTAATTTTGTCATGTAAAACTATATCAGGTCTATTATGACTAATTGTTCTGTCTGTTAGTATAGTTTTATCATAATATATTTTATAAAATTCATTTTCTAAAAATGAATTTGGTTCATATTCATAATATGGTACTATATTACGGCAGTCAATCAAGTTATGTTTAATTACCAAACTTTGGTGAATTATTTTTAAAACCTGATTGTGCCTAAATGTATACTCGGAAGGCGCTAATATAGAACATCCCGATATAATATGTTCTATAGTTTCGGGAAAAGCCAAACATTTTCTACATAAATCATCAATTTGATTTATATCTTTGATTATATGCTTTCTATAATTTTTAGTATTAATGACTCTATCTTGAATGGCAAGCATAAATCCTTCTATTTCTGCGCTCAACTCTCCAATACTCAACCATTTGTTTGACGAAAGTTTGTCAACATACGTTTGGTTGAGATAATTGAAGTGTTTTGCGTGAATACTTTTATTTGACCAGGAATCTAATAATTCCTGGTTAGTATTTATAAGAATGTTGGCATTCTCGTCATATAAATTTAAAGGTGTAATATTTCTATCTGCCTTGCAAATTATTTTGTGCATTTCTGAGCTATTAGCTTTCCTATGGAAAAAATTTCTAAGCATTTCTACCTGATTGTGTTTCAAAGATGTTATTTTGACTACACCTCTACCTCCTAAATTTCTAGGTAAATTAATTGGTTCTATAGCTGAATTTGGATGATGGCAATTAAATTTTGTTAACGTAGTTCTAATCAATCGTTCTAAACTATCTAAATCTGTATTGGACCATTTAATTATGCCAAATGAGTACGTTAGTAGAGGTATTGCCCAAGTATTTATTGCTTTTACTAAATTTTTAGCAGATAGATTGCATTTTAAAATTTTTCTGATCCTAGTTTGAAATTTAATCCTAATATCATTTTTAATACTGGTGTGATCTAATCTATTCGATTGCGGGTATCCTAAATATTTATAAACCTCATCCCCTTTCATACTTTGAATTTTGAAATTTCTAAATATACCCTCGTCTCCATCTACAATTTTGCCTTTCTCTATATGGATAGTTTTACATTTATCTAAACCAAAAGTCATTTTAATATCATCAGAAAAAATTTTAACTACCTTAATCATTTTCTCTAATTTTGATTCAGAATTTGAAAATAATTTTATATCATCCATATATAATAGATGTGAAACTATACCACTCTCTCTTGTATTACCCTTAATTTTTATTCCAAACTTGCTTTTAATTAACATTTTAGAAAGGGGATTCAATGCTAAGCAAAACCAAAGAGGGCTCAATGAGTCTCCTTGAAAAATCCCTCTTTTTATTGAAATGCCCGGTACTACTATTTTCTTACCTTTTAAATTAACTAGCAAATCTGTATTCCAAAAGGACATAATATTTTTCAAAAAGCTAATTATAATTGGGTTAACTTTATATATTTTTAAATATATAAAGTTATTATTATTATTATTATTATTATTATGTCCACTGCTAATCATAAAGAAAAATAAATCAATAAATTATCGGGGAAAGCTACTTTTCAGAATTTTTATTTTAGTTCAAATAAAATCACTAAAATATCCGGGCACGTGTTTTGTGATGAAAATACTTCAGCTTGTCACAAAGTAAAATATTTCAGATATTTTTTTAACACATTTTTTTATTTTGCTTAGCGATTATTGAAAAATTATAAACATCTACGACCAAAAAATAATTACAAAATGTACTAATTTTATCATCACGCGTTGGAGCATTTTTATTGCTAATTTGAATTTAGTTATACGTTAAAGCAAATTTTGAATGAAATAGAAACAATATTGGGATATTAGTTAAAAATGCGGGTTTGGAGAAAAATCAATCTTAATCATTTTAATCATTGGAACCGCCCAGTACAAATTGAAATTGTGCGAAAATTGAATTCTCGACCTCTGGTTAAGAGCCCGCTACCCGAATTACTACCGATTTCTTACATATCTCCCTTAAAAACGTTGAGTTTCAAAGCTCTTAAAAAAATATATGTTATTCTTGAAGATCTGTCACCAGTCACCAGTCTGAAGATGGCTTTGACGAGCTGAAACCGGTTACGGTCAAATAAAATTAAGTGGAATTAAATTTATATTCGTTTTATTATATAATATAATATCTAGACATTGCCCGCGCCGAAACGCAAATTATATAAAATTCCCTCGATAGAAAAAAATCACAAAGTATGCTGCAAAAATTATTATAAACAAGTTTGTTTCAGTTATTTTACAAGTTATATGTATGGAAAAATTCACAGTGTTTCTTTAAATGCTGTTTAAGACAATGCCCGCGAGATTTTTGCTCTATTTAAACGAGTCGTGTTTTATTAAACATCTTCACAATTTTCGCATCGATTTGGTCGCTGTAAATGTTAGCCCTCTCCTCTAACATTCGTTATTTCGTATCTCTCCATCTTCTTCTTTTCGGGCCCGGTTGCGGAGCCTTAATAAGTTTGAGTTATAGCGGATTGGTCCTTTCTCCTTTAAATTGATAATACATTGGCTAAAACAAAATTCGACACTTATCTCAACCTAGTGCTATCAAGGGCATAGAAAAAGTGTAAATGAATTAATAAGTCGGAGAACCATAAGTTGGAACCTAAAATAAATTTAAATTGGTAAAATTTGTTAGCCAATTGCTGGTTACCAGAAAAATATCGTTATTTGGTCGAAAATATTAAGAAAAATGAAATAATTAAACTTTGTATAAACCACTTATATGATGCGCAAATCCGACCGGTTTCGGAACAAACGTTCCTTCGTCAGGGAAAGCTTATACATATTATAAGCTTATACTTATTTTCATTTTTCTATAATGGATAACCACAAAGTAATAGTTACATTCAAAAATAAAAAAATAGAAAATATTAAGAATGCTTGTTTTCTTCAGTAAAGCATTTGTGGTGTTTCGGAACAACGATTAATTTCCCACGTCGAGGGTTGAGAATTTGCCAAGAACCCCTTTTTCGCACGTGACTGCTGTTTCTGACACTTGGCGTACTATTCCATAAATACGAAGGCTGCTAATCTACATAACAAGTTTACTAAAAGGCACAACGTTCATAAATATTTATTTTCCGATTACTTTTAGATTCAGTTAAAACAGTTCGAGAAATTTGAAACGATTTTGTATTAGAGTTTCTTTCTATAAATACTAATGTTTATTTTTATCGGAGCGGAAAAGCGAGTAAAACAAAGTTTTAAAACTGATATCATCGAAGAAGAAAATAATACTAATTCTAAACGAAACATGAAACTCAACAAGATACAGAAAAATAAAAGCATAATGGTTGTCTTTTTAATAAATAAATACTTCACAAGAGTTCCAGCTGCTCCAGTCTGGAGCCTGTAAGACTGTGGCATTCCAAATTTGGGTATATTGTGAGGCTGTAGGTAGTGGGGGAGGAGAGATTGTCCTCAGAAGTATTATTACGACAATAACATTCACCGTGCTCATCACGACCATTATCGTGATACTCGAGGGTGAACTGTAAAATGCGATTTAAGGCGATCCAATAGTCCAGGAAAAAATCTAAATCGGAATTCACGCCCTTTTATGGGAGGAGTTTAAAATTACTTGAGAAAAAGCTTTTGGAAAAGATGGAAAAGGTTTTTGAGAATTATTTTTTACATGTTGATTTCGTAAAGGCCTGTAAAAAACATTAACTAATTTTTTACGCATTGTTTATTGCAATAAAACAGAATTTTAAAATTAATTTCACGGAACAAAGTGACGCGGAGCCTAACGTCCGTTTTCCGCTCAGTTCGGGGGCGAAATGATAAAAAAAACGGGCGTGACTAGTTATGTAGCCCTTCGGTGGACGGCATAGAGTTCACTTTGAAAATCCAAATTCGTCGACTGCCGGCCGTACTGTAAAATAATATCCCGAAAATGCATATTTTATTTTATTTTGTGAACTTCGGACGTAAATATCATTTTTTTTTGCTATTATTTATCTTTATAAAAGAAACTGTATTTGCTACATTAAACAATAAAACCATATCCAAAAAGAGGTTTATAAATAGGATAGTTTGGACTGTAAATTGTTTTTCACAGTCTTTATATTTTATTTTTTTATAGGCTTATTAAAAGACTTATAAAAATACTGACCGACATTTTTAAGGGCCAAAATATGTTCTACAAGCAGTATTTAATAGAAGCTTCAATAACACTTTCAAGCGATCCAATTTTCAAAACAAAAACATACGATTTTGTATTATTTTGCATTATTTAGTATGGTTTAATCTTAATGGACAATTGATGGCGTATTTAAATCGATCATAGGATGAGATATTTGAAGGGAGAAAGCCCTACCTTTCCAGAAGTCATCTGCTGCTTAAATCCATTTATGCTGGTGGCGCAATCTTCCAGGTTGAATGGCACCAGGGATGGGTATCTTTTCACCGTCACTTTATTTGTTTTAAGTAGTATTTTTTTTAAGAATTTCAAGAGAGCTCCCAAAAGATGTGAACCATTTCGCGACAATTTTCGACTGATTAAATGTAGGTGTTTTCAATTCTTATGCAATCTTATTGTGCACTAGCCAAGTAGGTAGTAATTATTTTCTTCTGTTTGTTCTGGTAGGGCCTTGTAGGAACGGAAAGGGACAAACGGAGATGAATAGCAATGCAAGATCTTTGGGATTTGGATTTAGTCCCGAAGCTGTTTCAAAACTTAACAGTATCATAAAGAATATATGTAAGTCAAGCACCCTAGTTTTTTAATCAAGTCTTTCAATCAAGTCTTTGAATCAAGCATCATAGTTTACAAGGATAATAAGTACTAGAGAATACAGGTCCAAGTACTTACCATATAAAGGTATTCGCTGGATATAAAATATACAAAGAGCATATAGAATTAATGAAAAAATTACATAATCAGTGTTTTCGATTCCATTTCATCTACTTTTGGATGGTACTATGGTACATTTTCAGCATCGGTTATCTCAATTCAAGGGTGCATGGATGCCGTCTTCGATTGGAGTCCCGCTTCCATGATGCCTGTGTCCTCAATCCGGCTCGAAGGACCATATATGTTTCTGAGTATGTTGGTACGAGAACACCACAGAATGAAAGTTACAGGAAAACACTTCTTCCTCTCCAGCACAATTTATTTAATTACAATAAAATATGAATTCAAAGGGTCTATTTTCCCTTTGCTTTGGGTAATATCTATGATCACGCCACACTGTCAAATATCAAAGGTATAATTTCCCTCGATATCTCCATCGTCAGTTCTTTACAAAAGGTAGAAAAGCCGCTTGCTGTTTGTTCATTCCTTTCCCATATTTCGTTGATCGACTCGCGTATATGTTCACAAATGTATAAGCAACTAAATGTTGTGATTGATGAACGCGTTTCGACCGATAGCTATGTGGCAATAATCGATGTCATCATAATCTGTCAAACGGGGAGAATAAAATCCCTTTGTGAGGGAAATCCTGGGAATTATCCGATGGAGGGACAAAGAAACTTTCGTTCAATCGCTACGCATGAATGATGACGTGTTTTATTTCATACTGCTTAATCCGCTATCGATCTCCTGCCTCTCGTTTGTTGTATCTCTTTTCTGAATCCATTGTCTGAACTGCTTTTATGCAATAATCGGCTTTTTATACGAAATGGGTGACTGAAACAGGAAATTCTTATTTACTTTTTAAAATCAAATTGATATATTTTTAACTAACTCATCACGCCGTTTTCTGCAGGGGCTGGCAGAGAGGGCGAACCGCCAAACAAATTGGTATTAACACACTCTTCGCGTCGTTCACATTCATACATCGTCTCATACACGTTTTTCTATTCTTCTAACTCTTGACATGGCCTGACTCAAGTATATGATTCACTTAGTCGTGCCATGTCTTCCTCGAGCTTCCTCGACTTCTTCTACCATTCTCATTTGCGTCGTATGTACTCCTTACACTTCTTTCATCATTCATTCAATATACATGCCCAAACCATCTGAGCTTCTCCAATCTTACTCATTACGCTTACATCAGCCTTGCATTCTTCGCGGTCATAGGTTTTACTACACGGGATTTTATATTCACCTCATACTTTCTCGACTTACAACACTTGAAAATTATTTATTTTGCAGTCTGTCAATCTATTATTGAGTATGGTATCATTGCATGGGGAGGCGGTACTGCATCAGCACTAGACCCAATCTTAAAGGCACAGAAAACTATTATATAATTGATTCTTAGACTACCTCTAATTACAGACTCGAACTTAATCTTCAATATTATGAATGTGTTTGACGTTCGGCAGATATATGCAAAAACAATCCTTACTCATCTATACACAAATATACATAAATACTATGAAAAAAGATTAAATACTCGCTGTACTCGAAATAATGACAAAGACTTACTACAAATCCCCAAAACGCATACTACTTTTGGTCAACGAAATTTCAGATACCTTGCAACAAGACTTTACAACATTCTTCCAGATAGAATAAAAAAATGTGATTCCCAAAACATTTTCAAAAATAAAATAAAAATTTGGATCAAAAATAATGATAGGGCCTTTACCGGTGCACTCACCCAAATTCGAAATTATTAATGATTTGGTATTATACAGTGGAAATATACAAGCAATGTATTGGTTGCTTTTATTTAAAATTATTATTAATGTAACCAATCTATTATGTGATTACTTTTTTAATAAAAGTGTAGGTATGTCCATAAGTCTTATAAATTGATTTAAAAATTACTGCCTCAACACAGGCTAGCCTAGTGAGGCAGATTACTGAAAAACCAAAATTTTTAACTATTTTCTATTTTTCATTTACCTATCTACTGTTCATATTTATATATTTTTTCTGTTGATATCCTTTTGTACTTATGTAATTTTAAACCACTGTAAACATAACACTGAATATGTACTTTTTAGTTATAATCTTGCAAATTTCTTTCAATAAAGATATATTATTATTATTATTATTACCTCTACCTCGTACCTCATTCATCATTCATCTCGTACCTCTTCAGGGATCTCATTCTACAGCATTCAGTCTAATTTCATCCTTCCTCTGCCAGTTCCAGATCTACAGTCTCTCGTGTCTACGATGAACAAAGTAGGGTTAGAAAAATTAGTTAATGATGAATGTAAGTAAGTCTAGATAAGTTTTAAGATTTCACGGCCAAAAGCATTTTCGTTATTTGTTTTTGGGGTGTTATGCCGTGTTACGCTACCTCCTTCTTTAGCCAACGTTTCGGACATCGTTGCAGTGTCCATCATCAGGGCAGATCCGGCAGATCCGGTAGATGTGTGACACACATCTACCGGATCATACATTGTGTGCACACATCTACCGGATCTGCCGGATCTGCCCTGATGATGGACACTGCAACGATGTCCGAAACGTTGGCTAAAGAAGGAGGTAGCGCAACACGGCATAACACCCCAAAAACAAATAACGAAAATAAGTAAGTCTAAATTCATGGTACTTGACAGAAGGATTACGAAAATAGTGTGCAATATTTTCGTTATTTGTTTTTGGGGTGTTATGCCGTGTTGCGCTATCTCCTTCTTTAGCCAACGTTTCGGACATCGTTGCAGTGTCCATCATCAGGGCAGATCCGGCAGATCCGCTAGATGTGTGTGCAATATAGTTGTGAATGATGAATACTTTAAGTAGGTGGATGAGTTTGTGTATTTGGGCAGTATGTTTACGAGAGATGGGAAGGCTGACAGAGATATTGAAAGCAGGGTAAATGCGGGTAACTTCATTAATGGTGAAATTAACGCCGTCGGCGCCAACAAAAAACTGTCCAAAGATGCGAAGCTAGCCGCCCACAATGGAGTGCAGGTACCTTCCCTGATATTTGGCAGTGAAGCATGGAACTGGCGGATATATTTTTATTTATTTATTTTAAAAATTAAATAATTTATGTACATGATAAGAAATAAATAATATAACAAAATAGAAAGGTCTCAAACAATTACTTTTTAGTAGTAAAAAGTAATTGTTTAGTAAAAATAGGTGTTTAATGTTAAAAAAACTTATTATCCTTAGTTAATTAAAGATGGTTAGTACATATATGTTTTTTGTACATACATATATGCACATATTGTTCACACATTCATATAAAAACCCATATTTATTTATTAAGTTAGTTACTTTTAGTAGTAAAAAGTAATTGTTTAGTAAAAATAGGTGCTTTTAATGTTAAAAAAAACTTATTATCCTTAGTTAATCAAAGATGGTTAGTACATATATGTTTGTGTACATACAATTATGCACATATTGTTCACACATTCATATAAAAAACCCATATTTATTTATTAACGATTATTTTAGGGTCTTTTACACAGGAACATAAAAAATTAAAGTATTTATTGTACATAACTGAACTGCTTCAGTACTAAAATTTTGTATTTGTTTTGTGTAGTGTCTGTGGTACCCTTTACCCGGGGTCGAACGTAGCCGAAGGCTTCCGATCCCGCCCGAATACAAGGTAGTGGAGGGGAGCTAGCCAGGAGCTCACAGAGCCGCCGGGCCGCCAGCATTCCACATTTCACCTCACTAGAGGAAGCATTGTACTACTCCATAATTGACTTATAATAAAAAATCAACTTTCGTATAACGAGACCTTTTTTAATAAATACAGATAGTAATTGTCGCGGACATTAAAGATGATACAAATGGAAGATGTCCACTGAAATGGTATAATTATTTCCCTCCATTAGTATTCCAGGCAAAGAGGAATTCACATAGTAATTAGTCGCAGAATTTCTGCATTGAAATAAATCAAGACTTCTAGTATTATAGTGCAATCCGAAAGCTAATCAATGCGAGCAATTCTGGACTACCAACTGCATCATTTAATATCATGTGTAGAAATACCAAGTCAATGAAAATCTTCCTGTCTGAAAATTTAAGCATATCCATATCTTGGAATTTGAGATTAAAACACTTTTGTACTTTCTTCCACTAATTTATATTTCACCAGGACCGGTTTCATCCTATTACGGACATTTTCAGACTGGTAGTTGAAATTCTTATGCTACGCTATTTATACACTCTTAGGCAGGGGTACACAACATTGTCTCTATATAATGAATATTTCTATTTTGTTAATTTTAAGGTATTATAAGTTATTTTGTTAATTTTAGGTACATACAGGTAATTATAAAGTTTATTATTAAAATTATGAATGATGTTACATATTAAATAGATATTTTTACTTCAAATGAATATACATACATGAATTTATATATTCATTTGAAGTATGTATATGTATGTATATTCATTTGAAGTAAAAAATATCTATTTAATATGTAACATCATTCATAATTTTAATAATAAACTTTATAATTACCTGTATGTACCTAAAATTAACAAAATAACTTATAATACCTTAAAATTAACAAAATAGAAATATTCATTATATAGAGACAATGTTGTGTACCCCTGCCTAAGAGTGTATAAATACCGTAGCACAAGAATTTCAACTACCAGTCTGAAAATGTCCGTAATAGGGTGAAACCGGTCCTGGTGAAATATAAATTAGTGAAAGAAAGTGCAACAGTGTTTTAATCTCAAATTCTAATACAATGGAATTCCACCACGAATTATCAGTGCAAAAACTTGACTCATATCCATATCATTTTACAGCGTCCTTGGGCTGATTTATTCACGAAAATGGCACTATTTAAATCATCTAACCATTATTATTATTATTTACATAATTGCTGGAGTTCACATTATAAAATTTAGAAAACGTATGAATTTATTTTGTGCCCTTTCGATAGTTTGTACATGAATAGTATAATGTCGGTTCCAGACAGGAGAATTGTTTTCATGTTGACTTCTAACGAAGACAAAAATAAATGTTTAATGAATTTAATATTGTTGAAGTTTCTAGTCCGCATAGTTATTAAAAATCCCACAACTTGTAAACCCTTATTATAGATTTCCATTATGTGGTTAAAAATTGAAAGATTTGATTGAAAAGTGACGCCTTTAATTTGTGTTTAAGTCTTAAGAGCATTGTTATCAATATTGTAATTGTGGTTTACTTTTTTTTTTTTCGAGAAAATCTGACTATTTGAGATATTTTTATAGATATAATTTCATTATCACAAATTAACACCAGTCATCGTTTTGCTTCTCGTTTAACATTTTAAAAATATTTTTGCAAACTCTAAAACGTTCAGCGCATCCGCTTTCACGGTATTAAATCAAAAATTTCCATTCATCGTTGATTTATGTACAGTAGAGATTATATTCCATATAGAAATGCGATTTATCTTTTACGATCCATCACACTACATTAGTCATGTATTGCTGTCAATCGATGTCACAATCTCCATACAAACATTTTTAACGATGTAGTATCAAACGATTTGTACAAAAGTAGAATTCAATAAAAGCATTTTAATCACGAAATGATTTTGAAAGATTATATTTTTTTCATTTTTTACATTTGTATCTTTTACCATAAATATACAATGTTTACATGTTTTATAACAGTTAATAATTTTCTTTCCTCAAAATAAAGAAATCAAATTCTTATTATGTTCTCTGTTAATCCTGAGGGATTCTAATTTAATTATATATAATAATAATAATATTTGGATAATTCATTAAGCGCCGTTTTTGTGAAAACTCGCCTCAAGGGCGCTGTAAATTTTTTTATTCCAAAAAAGATACATAAATTACAATAAATTTTATACAATAATTAATTACATAATATATGTATTTGATATTGGTTTAATTTTTTTTAATTCAGTTTAAATTTTTGGTATAATTTTTAAGCTGGGTTTTAAATTTTTTTTATGTTACTGTTCGTGTTTCTGACTTTTTCAGGTAATGAAAAAATTTAACTTTGAGATATTTGTAAATTAACTGTCCTATTGTTTTTTTTTACATTTTGGAGTAGGAAGTATTGACGTTTGTATAAGATTTTTAAAGGGTGCAACTTTATTTTGAATATTATCTTCATAAATTTGTAATGTTGCATGATAAAAGTATAATGCACTTAATTTTCAGACCTTAAATTGTTTGAATAAAAGTTCTGATGAATATGAGTAGGGTTTTTTTTATTGCTTTTATTATTAGTTTTTGTGATGTGTAAATTGTTTGTGTTTGCTTTATATATGTACTGCCCCATCCTATAATGCCGTATTGTGTAATTGATTGACAGAAAGCGAAGTATGTGGTTCTTATAATTTTTCGTTTAAAATATCTCTTAAACATCTAAATATATATGTTAATTTCTTATTCTGTTGTTCAGAATATTTATGTGTGGGAACCATTTTAAACGCTGGTCTATTATTATGCGCAAGTACTTAATATCGGTCTTGCTTTCTACGTTTGTACATAATATATTGCATTTACATACATACTTATAATATATTTCTAAAATCTTACTTCCAACAGTCAAATGGAAAAAAAATTTAAAACATCTTTTAGATAAAAATTGGATCCACGGGTCATCGATTACTGATACGAAAATATATTACATGTAGGTCCTACGATGATTTGGCCAATGAAAGCGTTTCTGCGTAAAATGTACACTTACTGTTTATTCGTACACTGTATAGACAGAAAATATACAGGACCATAAAGAATGTTCGTACTTTTTACAATAGCTTCGCAAAGGATACCTAGAGGAAAAAATCCCTCAGGGCCTTTGTCATCTTAGGGATACTGTGTGGAGGGTAATTTTAGATAATTAATTTTTCACCTCCCAGTGTGGTGCAAGGCGATGTGTCGAGAGAATCGGGCTGGAGAAGTCTAGATTATATCTGCCTCAGTAGTCTCTCCCGATCCGGCCAGCCATGCAGTAGGTAAGCAAACGCATTGGCCATCAAGACCCAGACAAACGTCACCCCAGGTACATAAGCAGCTCTGCTAAATCACCAAATGTAGCGAACCATTTGTGATGACCTATGGCAGGGGTGTTGGTTATCCAATAAATGGTTCCCGGGGTGGCGGTACCCATACCCGCCTCCAAAATTTGAAAATCATTGAGTGAATAATAACATAATTGTAAATAATAATAAAGGATAGGTAAAAAAAAAATTAAGTAAAAAAAAAAGATGCAGATGATAATCTTAATATAATAATTTAATGATCATCCTCTGTAATCAAGGAGCGAGGTACTCAACTACTACTTTGACTGCCGGCGTAGTCCAGCGGTAAGGCTCTTGACTCGCACTCCGAAGGTCGCGGGATCGAATTCTGGCGTGGAAAATATATTTTTTTGATTAATTTGTGTTATTTCACTATTTATCCATTTAAAATAATATCTTTACATAGTATAAAATGAGGTCGCTCAGGCTGTATGTGCGCTTAGATCTTTTAAACTACGAAACGGATTTTCATGCGGTTTTCATCAATGGATAGAATGATTCATGAGGAAGATATTAAGGTATATAATTTGTCAAGGTTTTGTGTAAATTGGTTGAAATACATAAGACATCTGGCCAAGAGGCAGCGGGCAATTAATACACGAGCTGACAAACGGGCGGTGTCGATTTGATTTAAGAGATGGCGTTGGTTATAAAGGTTTTGTTAGCCACAGCAACGTGTGGCCGGGTCTGCTAGGATAATATATTTACGGCACGTTCTAGAGTGGAAGATACTCTCAGTATCGCCCTGGTGTAAGACCACCATTCAGAATTGAAACATTGCTTGAAATGGCTTTAGCCATGTTTGGTGACCAGATCTGGATAGCCAGATACTTCCCCACCTTCCTTTTTCCTATCTTCTTCCCCTCCCCACTAACTTCAGCCTCACAACATATCCTAATTGGGAATGCCATAGTCCCACTGGCTCCAGACGGGAGCAATTGGGACTCTTGTGTGGTATTCATGTAAAAAAAAAAAAAACTATCGATACGGAGGTCGTGGGTTCGAATCCCGGCATGCGCAGATAAATTTTACTTGATTGATTTGTATTTTCGTATTTCGATCACTTAAAATAATATATGGAATATTGGCGGCACGTTCCACAGTGGAAGATACTCTCAGGTATCGCCCTGGTGTAAGACTTTGATTAAAATTGAAGGTTTTAGTTTCAAAGTATCCGCCATTTTTGGTTCACCTTTAGTGCCATGAGTCACATCCTGGTTTCGAGCCTGCTTGATTCCAACTGACGTGAGCTGCGAGCTGCGAGAATCCGCTCTTACTTCTGTCCGTCAAATGTAACTAGAGATGTCAGCAGCCGATCGCTATTCGTGTTACGATATAAGAAGACAGAGTAAGATGATCCATGCGATGAATTCAATCGTTATACAGTGTAGGCTCGAAAATGTTTAGGCATTGTACAAAATTACAGTTTAGTAAAACGAATAAAGATTTAACCTCAAAATATATCATCGGAATGGGTAACTATTGTTATTCATGGAATGGTAAAAGACTAGCAGTTAAAAACCCGCTCGGCAGGTTTTTGCAGCAAAGGCCCTGAGGGCGGCTTTTCATTCGGCTTCTCCCAGTTAGTGCTGGTGACCATTTTATAAATCCGATAGTAACTGGTTCCTAAAATAGTCCGTTCCTCGGATCCACTGTGATCCAGTGATAGCTAGTCACCGGGACAAAGTAACCAGGACAGGCAATGTCGTTATTTGAAATGTATAGCTGCGTGAGACTATTATTATTCATAACTACATAAGTACTACCCTCAACCTTTCCATATCGGTAGGGATACTCAAATTTACAAAATCGTAGTACTTAGGTTATATCTAGGAAGGCCACGTTCTCATGCGCCCTGCTAGCGGTAGTAGCACAAATCCCTTGACAAATTCTTGAATTCGAAACCGAATTACAACGGTAGCTTGGTTTGAAATTTCACGTACACAGTTGTTTATATAGCGCGGCGCGTACGGCGCGGCGTTAGACAAGCACTCGAAGCTGGGTAACGTTAACGTAACGCTAACGTATTAATACTATCAGATTGCGAACATAATTGCACCCACTTGATATAAAAAAAATAAGAAAATACCACATCTCTGTATATTTGGATGAGAAAAAATGCAACAAATTTAATCAACTGTAAATCAAGGGTCAGATTGATGGTAGAGGAAGGCGTAATAAAGGCGAAAGAGACGTCACAACTCACAACCCATGGCTTAGTAGTCTATGTGACTGAAACTAACTCTGATAAAATAATGTCATCAGAACCAGCTTACTGCAGTAATTGTTTTTTTTCTGGCAAAAAAATACCGCTAGTTTCTCAGAGAGCGTTGTCATCGTTACGATGTCATTTTTCATTGATTCCCACAATTATGTCAAAGAACTCTTATGAGGTGAAACCCGGATATATCGTCGAAGTGTCTGACGTAAAACCTCGATAAAAGGCGGATCCCGTCGCAAAGTGTTATAACTTGATTTTATAATAGAGGGTGAGTGTTATAAGTTATAACTGTCTACTGTCTATTGCTAGAGGGGTTTCAGGTTTCATAGCGCTGGAATTGGAACAGAATGTACACTATTTACTGGCCTCCGGCCTCTAGAAAAATAGAGGATTTAAAATTCAATTCGTTCAATGAAGATAGCGTTTTTAATGGCTCACGAAGCATATAAATAGACAACATTATTTCTTTTAAAACACTAGAATTGGAAAGCTTTGGTTGTTTCTTGTCGATAAATAAATCATGGTATGACCTATTTTAACCAACGATTAATCGTTGTTATAAATTGTATGTGCGTACAGATTACAAAGTACCTACATTCATTGAACCATTTATCGGATAACCAACACCTCTGCCACAGGTCACCCCAAGTGGTTCGCTACGTTTGGTGACTTAGCAGGGGTGCCCGACTTCATGAGGTAGGGTTTGCCCGGTCTTGGAGGTGGATGCGTCTGCCCACCAGCTGCGGATCGTGAGAGAACGGTTGTGGGAGTCCCTTTGACTTCTCCATCCGTACTCTCTTGGATCATCGCCCTGCAACACAGTGGGAGGGATGGACTTGTCCATCACTACTGAACACATTAACCTCCAGATTCCTACCCACCCCTAATACCCTTTTCCTTTTCAGAACTTCCCCTCTTTCTTTTCCTAAAAATACCCTCCACACAGCATCCCCAAAGATGACATAGGCCCTGAGGGGAATTGTTGTCCTCAAGGCCTCCTGTTAGGAGCTAATGTAAAAAATATATGTATGCACTTATTTTGTAATACATACATCACTTTATAAATAACCGCTCAGGTTCACTTTAACTGGCGTCAGAAAGACTTGTATTATATTATCAACTAATCGGTATATTAATACGTGAAGCAAAAACTTTGTACCCCTTTTACCAAAATTGCGCGGACTGAGGATTATGAAATTTGACACACTTATAGTTTATACATATTTATACGTATAGAGAAGGAGTGCAGAATGCTACTTTTTTTTTAAATTATGCATAAAAAATCAATAAAAAAACACTACACATTCTATATAATTTAAATTAATTATGTTCGAATTTCGACCATTGGGCGACCACTAATTATAATAATTACAATAAAATAACTTTGTTTATTTCCACTTTATTAAATTTTTTAACCAACTGGTTTCGATTAGACTGAACCTTCATAATGGTGAATAAAATAAATAAAATAAAATACAGGGTTGCAAACTATCCTTGTAGAGTTGCTTCCTTTCTTGAGAGAGCCTTCTGTGCGATTACCTAAAAATATTCCCAACCGCTTTGATCCAGAGGGAGTATCTCATTGCCAGTTTACGGGGAAAATGTAATATTGAAAATTGCAGGGAAATTATAGAGATGGGAAGCTCATACAAATTTCATATCTTTTCACAAAATATTCAAAGATTTCGCAACGTATAAATATTATTTATTGAAGAAGTGTATCTAAAAATGCAATAATAGTATTGAGCACTCTACCACGAGGAAGCAAGTAACGAAAGATTTTTCCTGCATCTCAGAAGAATATAATAATAATAATTTTGTTCCAGAATGTGTACAGTATATTCCATATTTCAAAAAATATTGTACATCTATCTATATCTATCTTCTATCTTCTATCTTCTATCTTCTATCTTCTATCTTCTATCTTCTATCTTCTATCTTCTATCTTCTATCTTCTATCTTCTATCTTCTATCTTCTATCTTCTATCTTCTATCTTATATCTTCTATCTTCTATCTTCTATCTTCTATCTTCTATCTTCTATCTTCTATCTTCTATCTTCTATCTTCTATCTTCTATCTTCTATCTTCTATCTTCTATCTTCTATCTTCTATCTTCTATCTTCTATCTTCTATCTTCTATCTTCTATCTTCTATCTTCTATCTTCTATCTTCTATCTTCTATCTTCTATCTTCTATCTTCTATCTTCTATCTTCTATCTTCTATCTTCTATCTTCTATCTTCTATCTTCTATCTTCTATCTTCTATCTTCTATCTTCTAATCTTCTATCTTCTATCTTCTATCTTCTATCTTCTATCTTCTATCTTCTATCTTCTATCTTCTATCTTCTATCTTCTATCTTCTATCTTCTAATCTTCTATCTTCTATCTTCTATCTTCTATCTTCTATCTTCTATCTTCTATCTTCTATCTTCTATCTTCTATCTTCTATCTTCTATCTTCTATCTTCTATCTTCTATCTTCTATCTTCTATCTTCTATCTTCTATCTTCTATCTTCTATCTTCTATCTTCTATCTTCTATCTTCTATCTTCTATCTTCTATCTTCTATCTTCTATCTTCTATCTTCTATCTTCTAATCTTCTATCTTCTATCTTCTATCTTCTATCTTCTATCTTCTATCTTCTATCTTCTATCTTCTATCTTCTATCTTCTATCTTCTATCTTCTATCTTCTATCTTCTATCTTCTATCTTCTATCTTCTATCTTCTATCTTCTATCTTCTATCTTCTATCTTCTATCTTCTATCTTCTATCTTCTATCTTCTATCTTCTATCTTCTATCTTCTATCTTCTATCTTCTATCTTCTATCTTCTATCTTCTAATCTTCTATCTTCTATCTTCTATCTTCTATCTTCTATCTTCTATCTTCTATCTTCTATCTTCTATCTTCTATCTTCTTATCTTCTATCTTCTAATCTTCTGTCTTCTATCTTCTATCTTCTATCTTCTATCTTCTATCTTCTATCTTCTATCTTCTAATCTTCTATCTTCTATCTTCTATCTTCTATCTTCTATCTTCTATCTTCTATCTTCTATCTTCTATCTTATATCTTCTATCTTCTATCTTCTATCTTCTATCTTCTATCTTCTAATCTTCTATCTTCGATCTTCTATCTATCTAGGTATCTTCTATCTTCTTCTTCTATCTTCTATATAAATAAAAATGAATTGCCGAAATGTATGTACGCGCATAACTTTCGAACGACTGCACCAAATTGGATAATTATTTTTTTGTGTGTTCGGTATTGTCAGGACAAGGTTTGTATTAAACTTCTAATGAGCTCTGGCATTATGAAATTTGTATAAAAAAATTGCTATTGGTGGCACGCGAGCTGTTTGAAAACTGAATGTATGGAATTTGGGGGGAGGGAAGGGGAGGGGAACTCGGGTAAGGGGTTCGCAGGAGGGGGGAGGGGAACCAGGGAGGGGGGAGAGGAACCTGGGAGGGGAAGTGGGACCTGGGAGGGGGGGGGGAGAACTCGGGAGGGGGATTCGCGGGACAGAGTAATGGGGGGAGTGTAATAAGTAGAGGGAAGGTGGAGGAGACGGAGTGAGAATGCGAGAGGGGAAGGGGATGCAGGAGAGGAAGGGGAGGCGGAAGGGGAACGGGACGAATGGGAAAGGACACGCAGGGAGAAATAATTTCTTTATTAAATGGCATAGCAACGCACGCCGGGTACCAGCTAGTATTTTATATTTCGAAATAACGAAAAGAAATTAGACAAACAATAATAAAAAGTAAATAACAACACACACGGAAAAAATCGAAATAGCTTTAAAAAATATGAAAATCGAAACTAAAAAATAGTAATTGCGTCTTTATTTGATGGAAACGTTGCGTGTTTTGAGAAAAATACACTTTTAAAACGCATCTAATGTAGATCTCAAACAAACAAAAAAGTGTTACGCCGACAGCGTAATAATTTTGTCGTAATTTTTAAACGAGAATCATATGCCCAAACAAATATGATGATGATTTATTACATTATAAAATTGTGTAATTTTTATCAAACGTGTAAAATCTTTGCCTAGCTTACAAATAAATTAAAAAAATCGATAACTTTGGACTTGCCAAAATGGAAAAGGGTACTTTTAAATTTTTTTTTAATCGATGTTTATGTAATTAGTGGATTCACAACCATGCAAGGCTAGTGGTCGATTTTATATTGGCCATACACTCATATGTACCTATATATTTATGGCAGAATTACGTGATTTATTAAAATACCAACAATGATTGCAATCCATCTAAGAACAGTCTAGTGGGGACGGCAACGTACTTGAATTTTTGTATGTATATTAATTATGAATGAACGACCAGATTCCGATGAAATGGAATGAATTTTGTTGGGAGTTAAGTCATCAGCCGAAGACTGATTAGTTTTAAGTCACGCGACGCTGGTCGTTATGCACATGGCTGCGTTAAATGCATTGAGAGTGCATCACTGCAACTATCTTATTCTGAAAGTATAATTTATTAAGATAGCATGATCTTTGTGTTATATGATTATGTTTCTTATTAAGTGCTTAAATAAACGTTAATTATCCATCTTTGAACGTTGGCATCATTTTCCTGAACAATAATTGTACACATTTCTTAATGTCTCAAATTCAAAAAAAGGCACTGCATTTCAAATAAGTATTCGACAATATATTTACATTTTAGACGTGATATGCACTATTCTTTGACTCTACATGGAATGTGATCCACTACGGATCGGTCCTTGGGATCTAAAACACACTTAGTATCTAAAATAGGGAAGATTAAAGACGTACATCGTATTTATAAAAAAGCCAAACAATCAAAATAAACAATCCTCAACTGTCACCGAGACATAACAAGCTAGAAAAGGTAATTATTTTACCATCTAATGATTAGTTACTAGAATACATACACAACAGGGGCTCAGCCAAGCGCCGAACCGCTTTATATAATATTATATTTCTTTTGAATTTAATTCTAAGAGAGCAGAATTAGCAGGTTATTGATTTTAACAATAATAATAATAATAAATAAATTAACAAAGAAGGCACCGGGACTATGGAATCCCCTATTTAGAGTTAGTTGTTAGGCTATACAAAGTGGGAGAGGGGAGTTGGGAAAGATAAAGGTTTGGTAGATCTATCTTGGAAACTGTGATAGGATCAGTGAACTTGGCTAACGCAGTTAAACTGATACATAAAGCGTTTACCACTCTATTGTTTTGCTGTAATTAGAACAAATCCTTTATGAATTTACTGCAAACAATGTTGTTCGTATGTATCATCAACCAACATCCTACTTTAGGTAACACGCTACTTTTGGTGACTTTGCAAGGGTGCCCGGGTTCGTGGAGTGAGATTTGTCTAGGTGATGACGGCGGATGCGTCTAAACACCTGCTAGGTGGGGGGCCGGATCGAGAAAAAATGGTTGAGGGATATCTTTTGATCTTTCCAGCCAGACTCTCTCGACCCATCGTTTTGTATCGTAGTTGGAGGGATGAAAGAAGATGAAATCCAAAGATGAAAAAGGCCCATATGGAAAATATTTTCCTGAGTGCCTCTTGTGTAGAGCCAATGTCAAATTAATAATAATTATTTGTGTTGAGCAACATTGATTATTTAAAGTGACAACTTAATTTCGAATGTCAAAGTTATTTTGTAATTGAGTAAAGTTCACAGAGCGCAGAACAATATTTTAATTGGATTAATCGGAAGTTGACACTTGATATAAATTTGAGGATCAGCCTTCTATTGTGTCAAATAGTCATTATTTCAATATTCAATTATTTTTTGGTATCGCAATATTACACTCCTTTTATGTTGTTTTGATGCCTATTTTGTAGAGAAAGTTCGATGGCATAAAATACGAAGGTGGTCTGAAAAGTTTCCTACGTTTTGTGACTTGGCAGGGGCGTGAGGATAGTCAAAGTCTTTGCTGCGGATGCATCTGAATTACTGTGTGGAGGGTCGAATTTGAAGAGATAAGTTGGGGGAGACCTATTTACCTCTCCAGCATGACTCTCTCGACCCATTACCTTGCACCGCAGTGGGAGGGATGAATCACATCCGTCACTCCTGGACACACTGAGCAGCAGCTTTCTACCCACTCTTCATACCATTTCCCTTCCCAAATCTCACTCTTCCTCCTTTCCTTTAAAAATACTCTACAGAGCATCCCCAAACACAACATAGGCCTTGAGGGAAATTATTTTCCCCAGGGCTTCTTTTATGATGTGAAAAATGTAATAAATATAAATGAAAAAGTAGTCGCAATAAGGATCTCCAACGAAAAATATTATGTCTTTAAAAATAAATTCATATAGACCAATAAACGCTGACTCTGAATATATAAGTTTTATTTAATAATATTAAACGCAGAGTTTTTAAAAAATTATTTAAAAAAAGTCCATTTTTAATCGGGTCGTAAAAACACGCCATCAAGTTGGCATTATTGAAATTTTAGTGGTGACGTCACTGAACACCGTGAAGTCATTGTATGGGAATGTAGGTATGACACAAGCCATCGTATTAACAACGTTTCATCTTGTTCGTTTACTTACAGACTGTTTATAGAGATTTAGTTGTTGTGTTTATTGAAACATTATTTAGGCCTAAATAATTCAGTTTAAAAATTAAGGTATCTCTATTATTGAAAATATTCTAAAACTACTGCACAAAAAAAAATAGTTATGCTACTCTAGGGAGAATACTTCGAACTCTGAATTTCAAAATGGCGCCAGTTCAACAGCTGATTTCCGTAACTTTTCGGGAGTGATGATGTCACACGATTCACTGCACTTACGGTGGTTTTCGGGGGATCTTAAATGAAAACTTTGACAATTATTTTAAGTGTGATAACTAACTCTAAAAATAAAAATAAATACGCAGTTATTTAAATTAGAAGGTCATTATTCATTACAAAAAATCGGACTTGAGTTCCTTATTATTTATTTTCAAACAACACAACAATGTGGCATTGCAAAACCTCTTTAAAAAGTCATTAAAAGTAATGATTTTTTTAAAAGGCCAAAACCTAACTTAACGTAACGTAATTAATCAATTTAAAAAAAAAATCATAGCTTTCAAAGGAGATGTTGAAGTAGCATGTTTCTGAGTTGTCTCGTCACCCGTATTCACATGTATAATGAAATATTGCAGGAGCATTAATAAAAATAAAAGTTTTTCTCCAGCTGTTGTTGGTTGTGGAAAGAATAATACGATTCTAATCATAATTTATTCTTGAGATGTCCATCTAAGCGAAACGAACATCTTCACTTTTTAATCAAGTCTCTACTTTCCCACCAACTAGCTTAGCTTACCACATCTATTGAGGTGTGATTGAGGCCAAAATGAGTTCCCTTTCAAAGAAAAAATATTAATATTCAATGATTTCCATATCTCGGGAATAATTAATCGTTCGAATAATTCAATATTGTTTCACAGCACGTATATTTGCTCAATGTGTTCATCTGATTGATAAAACGATCTTACATAATTTATAACTAGCTGGTTCCCGGCATGCGTTGCTATGCCATTTAATAAAGAAATTGTTTCTCCCTGCGAGTCCTTTCTCATTCATCTCATTCCCTTCCGCCTCCCCTTCCTCTCCCACGTCCCCTACTCTCTCGCGTTCCCATTCCGGCTTCTACACCTTCCGTCTCCCCACTCCACTCACCCTCCCAAGTTCCCATCCCCCTTCCCAGGTTCCCTTGGCCCCCTCCACCCTCCCGCATTCCATTAGTTTTCAAATAGCTCGCGTGCCACCTATTGCAATTTTTTATACAAATTTCACAATGCCAGAGCTCACCAGTAGTTTTATACAAACCTTGTTCTGACAATAACGAACAAAAAAAAAATACCCAATTTGGTGCAGTCGTTCGGAAGTTACGCGCGTACATACATTTCGGCGTTTCATTTTTATTAATATAGACTAGCTGACCCGGCGAACTTCGTACCGCCACAGAATCAATAAATGTTGTGTTAACTTATTAGCTGAATTAAATTCAGTTATTTTATTAAGTTAAAATTATACAATGAAGCAATTATCGATGCGCAACTGTCCGTGTTTTGTTTTTGTCAGTTTCAGAGATGACGTTGTGTCCGAATTTATTTTATTTTTTTATTTTCTTACTTTTTCACTTACTTATGGGAATTGCGTTTCATTTTCTTAATATGTGTGAGGGAGATTTATTATGATTATTGTACTTTTCCCTTGGAGGGGTGGAGACATACGTTCACCGTTTGTCTCATTTTCGACTATTGACAATTAGTGTGTAAGAAAGAGGGGCAGAATTATATTGTGTTTAAGAATAAAGGCAAAACAATTAGCGCCTTGACATTTGACGTTTTTGAATTTTTGGAATCCACTCACTATTCAATATTATATTTATCACAATATTACTGCAGCTCTTTCAAAATATGAGAAATCGTTTCATACGAAATGTAAGAGGAAAAGAATTTTTCTCTTAATTTTTTATCTGTGATTTTTCCGATGTTTTAATAGCTCTTCGGCGGAGACAAATCCAATAAATCAAAGATCATAAAAATCTGTCCAACCGTTTTTTCGCCATACTTCAAGTTTTCTATCCACGGAGGATGAAAAAGTTAAACATTGTAAAAATCACGGTATTTTTAGTGTATTGATTGACTATCCATGTAGTTTTAACTTCTTTCAATAGATGTCGATAGGTTGGTTATTATTTTTTTTACATTTATTAGTTTAACACAGGGCCTATGTCATGTTTGGGATGCTGTAGGATTGGCGACGCAAGCAAGAAAAGAAAGTTCTGGGAAGGAAAAGACTTTGAACGGTGGGTAGGAAACTGGGGACAATGTGTCCAGGGGTAACGCACGTATAAATCCATTTCTCCCACTTGCAAGGTGATGGTGCGATTTGAGAGAGTTTTGCTGAAGAGGACAAAAGGTATACCTCAACCAATTTCTTCCGAAGTGGGCTAAGACCGGACAAACCTCACCCCATGGACTTGACCCACCTAGTCACCAAACGTAGCGAATCACTTGGGGTGATCTATGGCAGAGGTTTTGATTATCCAATATATGCTCCCCTGGGCGGCAGTACCCACGCTATTTTCCTAAATTGAAAACTTTTGAAAAAAGAAAACATTTTATGGCTTGTCATTAAATTTATTGTCAAAAAAGAATCCGCACAAGAATTAATTCAATCCTATCACTCTAAGAAGGGATGATTATCTTTCGATCTCTATTCGTCGCCTGCTTTATGGAGGGTCCGATCGTAAAGGTTTTTCTATTTGAATTTTCAGTTTGATGTTATAAGAGAATCGTCCTTAGCTAGTAGGCCACAAATGTATTTAGTTAACAGTAGACTTTGCATTTTATGAAATTATTTGTGAAATTAAAATATTATTATCATTAATAAAATGTGTTGCATTATGCAACATTGCACCCCCAGTCCCCAGCACTCTAGTCGTCACAGAAATATCACTGTAATGGATGATACACTCAGTATTTCTCTGGTGAAAGATCACCATTCAGAGTTGAAATGTCTCTTCAAATGCCTTCAGATGTGTTTGTTGACCGGATCTGAATATACAGGAACTTTCCCATCTCTGTCCTTTCCACCTCTTTCCACTCCGTAAATTCAATTTTTTAAGATGCTATTGTCCCACTGACTTCGGTCAGTAAAAAGCATTTTTTTTAAAGAAAGACAAACATTCCCGGTGTACCACACAGGGTGAGGCACACAAGACTGTAGAAACAGGGGGTGGTTCCGATCCACGGAGGCGTTAAGATGTCGGGAGAGCGTCTCAGGGCTGTCCGCTTGGAGAGCTTGTCTAAAGGTGATCCAAGGGCTCGTTGTTCCTTTTAACTAGCCGGGTCTAGTCCGTAGAGCGTAGAGTGTCCGAGGTCCAGGGGTAAGGCGATGGTCAGAAAAGAAAAGAGGCGAATGGAAGCAGGTCAGAGCAAGGGCGGGCAGGCAGAGAGAGATGTTGACGCGAAGATGGTTAGTTGATTACTGACTGGTTTGGAAGGGCTTCTAGACCCTATTAATTAGGCCAAGGTAGAATGCTAGAGCACTCTGCCGTTACTATGTCATTGTTGGGCCGTTAGCCGTTATGCGTAGGAAGGATTCGTAGAACCCATTAAAGACGTTGGCCATCGGGTCCGGATTCCGAGAATCCAGTGAAAGTGCCCGATGGCAACAAAATTCCCTCTGCTCGCTCGCCTCACCCTGACAATTTATTTATTAAACACAATATTTTACATATCTAAATACATAATACATAATATGCCAAATACGTCCGACACACCCGGGTTACGAATAACCCAACAATGTTTTAAAATCACCTACTACCACCACAGAAAGCCGAAAATGTTGCTTGTGTTGTGATGGAGGACTTAGCCAGCCGAGGAATCGAACACGCGAAGCTCGGGTGGGACCCAAGCTCTATGCCCACTCAACCACTGACCGGTCAGTGGAATAATTTTGCGGTACAAACATTAAAACATAAGATTTTAAAAATGTAGAAAGAGCCCATCTAACAGCAGTGTTATTTATATTTATGATAACGAAACTGTAATATATTGATATAGTAAAGCCGTCAGATGCCAGCAGGGAAAGTGTTTCTATCAATGGCCAGCAAGGGTACCCGAGTAAACGGCGGAACTGGCTATGGGGAGCGAGTCCAGCAAATTCAATTAGCCACTAGAATAGACAGGTCGTGTGACTTGCAGCACTTTTATCGTAAATACGTAATCTCATAATGAACCAGTTGTTATCAAGAACCTAAATTTATTGAGATGTCCCCCACGAACTAATAGTGTTGAACGTAAATAATACATAACATTACAGAAACAATACAATATAATACTTTCTCAGATCAATCAATGTCTAGCCAGTGGGTGTAAGATAAATCAAGCGGAAACTTAACAGAATCTCAGTAAATAAATTTATAGAAATATTCAACTAAGTTAAAAATATTATATAAATACATCCACCTCCTTGAAAATTCACAAAAAAATATTTATAAAAAGCAATGTCTACTTATCCAGAGAATATTCACAAAGGTCATTCGATCCAAACTCGGGTTTTTCCGACGTATTAAACGAGTAGGTTTATTTCGCAATATTCTTGCTAAGCGGGACTTGGTTCATTGAGCCAATAAAGTTTGACGCGTCCCCGTACGCCCATAGGGGAAATTGCCATGCGATTGAACTGGGTTTTTCATAAAAGAGGGAGAAAATTCTATGTGTAACCATATGCCGTTATACCCATGATATTACCTGATATGTACAAATATACTAAGTGTGTGGAGTGTGGTTGAGATATTTGAAGGTGTTAACCCTTCCTTTCCAAGAAGGTAATCAATGTTATCTTTTTTATTCTGTAATATATCCGAAGATTTTCACAGCGCAAGGGTTAAATTAGAGCATTTGAAATATAAATGTAATGATAGATACAAGTATAACAATACATATATATTTTTTTACATTAAATCTACACAGAAGGCCCTGAGGAAAACAATTTCCCTCAGGGCCTATGTCATCTGGGATGCTGTGTGGAGGGTCTTTTTGAGGAGAGGAAGGAGTGAACTTGAAGAGACCCATGTTGTAGGAAGGAGGAAACACAGAGGCCGGCAAATCATTCTACAGCCGAGCTGTTGATCACAAGAACGATTCGAAGAAACGACCCGTTCCCATGTGACAAATGTCAACCGTGTACAAATGTTGGGCACGCGTTTGGCGTATTTCCCGACTATGCACCGGTGCCGAAGGGATCAATTATGCTAGTTCCTCGGAGGATTTTCCATTTTAATACCGGTAGAACAAGGATAGCATTCCCACCCGACGACCGTGCTCTAAAGATTGCAATCCGTCTGTTAAGTTGGGAGAATCTATTAAACGGACCGCCCGTTTCCGCACAGAGTCGAGGGTGTTTTTCTGGTATTTTGGAGCTCCTGACCAGAGGTGGCTGCCAAATTCAACCGTGGGGCGCACTTGTGATTTGTACAGAGTTAGCAGTTGTGTACTATTAAATTATCTGCGGACCTGTATAGTACGCCCAGTTTTTGGGAAGCTAACTTTACTCTGGCTTCGATAAAAACATATGTTTTTATATCTTTATTTATATCGATACAGAGTGTCAAGGGAAGGAAAGATAACATATAGAGGGTCTTTTTAAGAAAGGAAGGAGAGGAAGTTCTGGGATTTAAAAAGGTATCAGGGGTGGGTAGGAATCTGGCAGTCAGTATGTCCAGGAGTGATGGATATATGAATCTATCCCTCCCACTGTGGTTAGGTGACGTTTCGAAAGAGTACTGCTGAAGGGATCAAAAGGTATCCCAAAACTGCTGGAGCGCTTTTTGCCACGATATAGCACCATTTAAAATATCTCGGAATGCTTCTCTGCCAATTTTAGCAAATTTTCCCATGATTCTTTTTTAAAAAAATGAAATTTTTAAAAAGTTAATTGGCCTACTTCTGGTAATAATCAATAGGTGTCACTGCTATTTGGTTTTTTAACAGGAATCTTCATGTTAAAAAAAACTCAATATCTCGACACAAAAATAAAGCTGTGTCTGTCAGAAAGCCAGCGTAAAAAATGTCATTTTATATTGCGATTTAGTGGATTTTTCTGTCATTATACCAGTGTAATAATGATTCATTGTTCAATATAATACCGTGAGACTTAAAAATACAGCGAATATTTTTATTGCAATTTATTAGGGGAATTACTGCGTAATAGATTTGCGGAATCGGATGTGTTTGAGAATGGATTATGTTCAATAAATAAACGAATAATCCAGATAGTTGGTATTGTGGATTAAGGATCACGAATGTATCTGTCTGAAGTATTGCAGTTATTTTTTATGAGTACGTTAACATTTCCATTTTATTGTAATGAAATATTAACATTTATCGACTAAAATTTGTGTCAAAAGTTTTTATAAACGAAAAATTAAATCACTTGAAAACGTATCGAAATTCATTTTTCTTACAAATATGTGTAAGAGTGATCAGAATAAGACCATTTCTTTGGTTTTGAAATGATAATTTGCATAGTTCCTACCGGAATGTCATTTATCCATCTTACCCTCCCCAACTATGTCACCTTGCTGAAGAAAGCAGGGAACAATATAAACCAGTGCATGGTGTGAGATGACTTGTGACATTTTGAAGGAACTGATTGGTTTCATTAGTTATGTGTTGTTTTAGGCTTCTAATTTGGTAAGTGCTTGGTTTTCCTACTTCCTTGTTATAATAATAATAATAATAATTGGCTAATTTATATAGCGCCGTTTTCGTGGAAAATCACCTCAAGGGCGCTGTACAAATAAATATATAAAAGAATTAATATAACTGGCTTATAACTAAGATTTACAATTACAACTAGTGACTTACATCTAAGACTTATAGCTAGTGACTTATGACTAAGACATATAGATTCTTACCTAAAACTGATGACTTATATACACATATTTACAATTAAGATTAGCGCCAGAAGAAGTAGGAAGTTTTTACATAATATTACAATTCGAGAACACGGGTACAAAAAGTATAATGAAGATTAATTGGATTTACGGGAAGGTATAGATATTTTAAATAAATTAATAAATTTAATAGTCGATCTTTACTGCATTAAGGTGATTCATCACTCAACAGTAAACAGATTGAGGTATCACAATTACAATCACAACAGATTACATTAAACAGATTGAGTTAACTATAAACAAAGAGGAAAGAGAGAAAAAAAACTATTAAAATTTTGCAGGGTTTAAATAGAATGATGAATTTATGGAAAGGAGTATCGGAAAAAGTGAGTTTTCACTTTGGATCTAAATTCCGCTGAGTTGGTTATGCATCTCAATTCCATGGGAAGTTTATTTCAAGCTTCAGGGCCGGATACTGCGAATGCACGATCACCAAACTTATTACCAAACTTAAACCAAACTTATTACATACCTATTTGAATGGCTTTCATTTATTAATCGGAAACAATTCAAAAATTTCTGAGAAGTAAAGGCTGTGCGTATTAAATTAATACTAATGCAAAAATTATGCATTTATGAAATAATTAATTATTTTACTACACAGTATGCAGCCTAGTTAAATAATTTACACACATTTGGTTAGAGGGTAATGCGATAAATCGTTGCGATAATGTCTGAAATAATTATTTATAAATTTAATTGTACTTTGACCAATATTTGCAGTGGCTAATATTTTCAATAATTTAAATAAGAATTACTGTTGGTTATGATAAATAAATACATATTTTTTTAAACCCCCAAAAGGCTTTTACTTGCAATCGTTTTATGAAAAATTACAATGAAAATATACTTATAGTTAACAAAATTTAAGAAGGTGACAATAATTTAAAGTCACATAAAAATTTATAAAAAAACGGAGTGCAATTCTCACGCGGTAGAAGTGAAACCTTTGAAACTTTTAGTAGATAAGAGTGGGGAGGCTACGAAGTACAGTACAAAGAGGAGACCGATAGGCTACGAACCACCGCAAAAAGAGCAGGCCGATGATACTACTCATCTCTCGCTGGGTAAATCTTATAGATGCATATGTTTGCATCTTTTAAGTGTCGCTATTTTTCGTTTCATCGATTTTCATATCACAACAGTGATAAATAATCTGCCAATACCCTCCAAACGATAATAAATAAAAATGTACAAAATTGTTGTTTTGAATTATTTATAAACTATTTAGAAATAAGCGAAATATCAGTGGTTTGTTTGCCAAACTCAAATTATTCTCAAATGCTTACATTCAAATCGTTTAAATATTTGTTACCAACCATGTAAACGTTGTATTGGGAATGCAAAATATAGTTGAAATCAGGCGTAAATTTTATCAATTGTTAATTATTTCTCTCTAGTTGTTCGTATAAATTCATTAACATTTTTTAAACACAGGTTCAGAACAATCGAATTTAGAATTTGAAATTTATTAAAAAGGTTATTGAATACCTCTCAAATTCCTCAATTTCAAGCCATAATATCTCATTATTTTTCATTGAGCTAATTTAATGTATTTCACTCAAAGGATAAATTATCTCTCTTGACATATGTTACACTTTCCAAAACTGTTCAAAAAATATTTCAATATTTTTCTATCGGAATACATAAATGATATGAATGAATCACAACTGCCAGCACGTGGAACATGGAATTTAACTTTTATGAACTAATTTTATGTACCCACTCTAAAACCTTTCGTAGAAAGTTTGTCAAAACACAAATGTTAATTCCTTCATAACATGATTTTAATTCAGTGTTTTTTCTCTTTCCAGATGTCATCTCCTAATCTGTGAGGACGAGGTATTTTCCAGGAACGATGGATTTTAACAAGTTAACAAATTAATTGTCTGCGTGGGACACATCAGTGCAACTGTCATTGGTATCGGGAGATTAAAAACAAACACGATCAGAAAACAAAAACAGTAACGAGAATTTATTGTATCACGGCCACATAAAGCGAACAACATTGACATGCCAGATCAAAAACTATTTATGATTCTGTAATTGATTTAAAAGTTTTGCGCCCGAACGAGTTCCAAAATGGGGGAAATCAATAGAGTAAAGTTTTCATTAAGTAGGACATTTGCAACAACCAACACAAAAGCCATTATATTCAGTTTAGTTTTATTTATAAGTCATATCGAGTATTCGCAATGCTATTCAAGCGTAAGAAGGAGTGGCAGTGGTCAACAAATAGATGAATCTAAAAGGATACAATTAGATTCAAATTATATCCCAAATATATCGCCGATGCTTAGACCAGCCAGCTCACGTACATCAAGCAAAGATTATAACATAGAAATTAAGCAGATTGAAGCCACTAAACCAATTGAGCAAAGTGTATTCGATTCCAATAAAAATTCAACGGATAAAGATGGTAATGTATTGAAAGTGAATCAAGTTGAATCGATGGAAAAATTGATAGCATTTAAGCCAATTTCAAATGAGCCAAGCTTGGAAGAGTTTATACAAAAACAAGAAGAAGCAATACAAATTAGGACAAAGGAGGAAATAGAAAATCAAGTTCATCAAAAATCAATTGTAAAAGAGATTGGAGAAGCAATCGAACTAGTCACAGAGAGTGATTTGTCTGCAGCTCCAAAGAAAAAAGAAAAATTAAATCAGCTGGAATCTGAACTTCTGGGATATATCGACCAAACTTTGTCTAAGAGTACTTACAATCTTTTTGAAGGAGTCAAAATTGAACCTGTGAGTACCCTCAGAGGAAGAGATCTAAATGTATCAGGAAATGGAGCTCCAAGGTCTTTAAGCGATTCCGCTCCTGATAATGGAGAGTTGAGGGGTTTCGATACACAAGTTATTGAAAAAATCAAAACCTTTGCACAAAATCATGTGCTCAGTGTTAATTTGCCAGAGGCAGCAAGGTTCTTCGGTTTCAAATGTAAGTATTGATAACACCAATTTATTTCAATGTTTGCCTTTCATCATCATCCAGGTGGAATAATAATTGGCATGTTTAAATTGGCATATTTGGTGCTGGATCATAATGCTGAATAATTAAATTAATATGTGAGTTGCAAAATACGCAGTGCTTAAACAAACATGGCAGGCTTATTAAGAGTACATTAAATATTTATCAGAAATTCTTGATAATTAAACTTTCACATGGTACAATAATTTTCTTGTTAAAAAAATATTGGCTTACAATATATATTATAAAATATATTAGGTATAATACAAAACTCCTTTCCTGGGCAACAAATCTCGCAAATTCATAACTCACAAGCGAAACTATGAAAGTATATAAAAATCTAATAAATTTCAGAGTTTTCGTGATCACTTTTAAAGACCTGAAACCATAAAAGCTAATGGCTGCAAGTAAAAAGCGAATCTTTTTGTGAAGACAAATAAAACCCAAAGACTTTCTTACGAAGTATTGAAAAAATAAGAATGAGAAACCATATTTTTAAGAAGGTCTTAGGTGGATTCTTGTCTGTAACGTAGTCTATTAAAATAATATTTAAGTCTCAAAATTATTTACGTAATTTAATTATTTCACAGACGCTCAAGAAATTAACAAATAGAGCAATTTACAAATAAAATGTTACAAAACAATAAAGTGTTGTATATAAAACAATGATCACATGGAGTGAATCATTTCTTATAGGTACTACACCATTCTTCGAGAAACTTTAGAAGAATTATTATTTACATTTTGTTTTGTTTTACGAGACAACTAAAATAAGTTTCATAGAAATCGTCGTTTCTCCCTCACTATCATGATTAGAAATACCTATAATCTAAACGGTGTTAAAAAGAGAAAACACCAAGCTTTATAATTAAGTCTAAAAGGTAACCACAAAATAATTAAAATGTACACCTGTATGAAACCAAAGTTTCGGATCTCAATTTGAAAAAAAAAAATGGAAAATTGAATTTTTTTATTAATTCTTTTTACATAAAAAGTAAGGAGACAATATAGTCTGTCAAAATAGAGTAGAAAATATAAAAATTTGAACTACTAAATTTGTAGACTGGCAACACCAATTTAACTGTCAAATATTTTTTTGAAGGGCAATCACACTGAATGTGCAAAACACAGTAAACCACATTTTAAAAAACATTTTTCTTCATGACATAAAATTGATTAAAAGGTGATTTATAAAGCGATTTGCTTTAATTTAATTTAACATAAATTTGAATTTAACGATAGATAGAAAGGAAGAATCACTAATGGTGAGTTTAGTAACACTACTTTTAGATCTGAACTAACTAACCATCACGCCGTTTCCCCGCAGGGGTAGGCAGAGAGGACGGACCGCCAAACATCCCGGTCTTGGCATACATTCCTTGCCTAGTTTACATTCATACAATGTCTCATACATTCTCTTCTATTATTCTGACTCTTGACATGGCCCGACTCAAGTATCTGATTCACTTGGTCGTGCCATAGATCTGAATGAGTTAATATATTCAGATCTAAAATTAGAGATATGATCTAAAGCCCAGGCAACGCTAGGTACTTTATATAGCATTAAATTAAATAAATGTGAGCAATTTCTAAACTGTGCTTTATATTTCATTACAGTTATTCTTCATTATATTAACACAAAATTGCAAAGGTATAATAATAATATACCTATACGCAATTCTAATTTTGAGATCGGCGGGTATCTATACTGCAATGAAAAAATATTTTTCCACTATTATGCCTTTTTAATTTTTTATAAAAATGTAGGTTACACTGCTTTACTTTAACACCATGGGTTATGTGTTTAGTATTGCCATTTGATCAACAGTGGCGCCCTCATTTATTTTCTACTCTTTTTTGACAGACTATACGTTTATAATTTGTCCGAGTTTTTTTTATTTTTTTATTCGTTATCAGTAATTTTAGTTAGAAAAAAAGGAAGGTAAGCCATTTTTATAAGTTTTTTGGTTTGGCATGCAAAATTTTTATGTATAAAAATTATATTTTTATTTAGAATTATACAAATTGAAAGTTTATAGTATATCACTTTCCGAAAACTAAAAACTGTTTTCGGAAAGTTTTCGGATACGTTCAGAAATATTCCATTTATTTTGATTTTATTGCAAAGCAAAAATTATTGTCCCCGTGATAAAATATGGTCGAGGCCTGAGGGAATACAGAAACGAATTTGTGATTTTGACGTACCAAGAACTAAGTAATTACATTACATTATGTTATTCTCAATAATTAGCACTTGCAAACCTTTAATTTAAATTTTAGTGTACATGCGAACTTTAGTTACGTACAATTTTTTTTTATTTCAACATTTTCAGCATTTCAAAGTCTTATTTAAAATATGACAACGTATCTACAATTTTTTCCGACTGATTCTAAACTGGAATTTGATATCGAAAAATATTCAATTTCAAACAAATGGAATAATTAATTTAATGGTTTGGAAGATCAAAATCCAACCAAAATCTGAACATTGTTTAATCTCCATTCTCATGTGAATAGTATTAAAATATTTATATTTGTAGGGAGCTTTTCATAATGCATATGCGGTAACTTCAAAGGAAATACAATATTTGCGAAGGAAACCCAGCATTAGGATTTTCTTTTATCAACAAAACAAAGAAGTGGTTTTTTGAAAATAATCCGATTAGATTCTTCACAGAAATTTAAGATCGAGATTTTACGGTGGAAACTATTTATAAAAATAACCCTATCGTTCTTTGCTGGTTTTTCTTTTTGTTATTGCCGTCTATGAAAACACTTCTGTGATAATGAGAAGCATAAAAATCTTATAAAATAAGTTAATTTGAAAACACTTTTTTATAATTTATTTTCGAAGCATGTGGGCGATTTAGAAAACAAATTATTTAATATGAATATTGAAAAACACGGGCGCGTAATAATATAAATGTGTTCATTATCTCTTTCTCTTTGAATTTTAAATTTTTGCAATGTTTAAACTAATACTTTTTTATATTTTTAAACTCAACGTAACTACCGCTTTTCCAAGACAATCTACTGAAAACAAATTTTCAAGCAAACAAATTTAAAGCAAACAAACAAACCGAAAACAAATTTTTAATAATTATTGCTCATAATAATTGTTATCCTTTGTGCTATGCATAAAAATCTTGTCTTAAACATTAGTTTACCAATTAAAAATAATAATGAATATTTGACAAGTTAAAGTATTTCACCAAAAAAATGTAGACATAATTTATCTCGACGCCACCTAGTGGGAGATTTAGTACTTACAATGTCTTTCTCACAAAAAATAAAGTTGGTTGTTTTCAGATGGAAAAATGTAATAAGCAGTAACTGTTAAATGAAATACTACTATATATTGAATTATTTGGCGAATCGGAGATAAGTCGACGTAGCTCAGAGGATAAAGAACAGTTGACCGGATATCAGAAGGATGCGGGTTCAAGTCCCGTCGGCGGCATGTATCTTTTCTCGGGAGATTTTTTCAATGTAGATGAGTGTTTCGGGCTAATAAAATTATTGCTTTTAAAAATTGTTAATTTTAAAGCATTTTGAATTTAAAGAATCACTACCGTTAATCACCTTCCGAACACAAAACTTGAACTGTTTTAATTCTTAACCCCTCAGGCCTCGACTACATTTGGTCAGAAGGTCAAAATATTACCGGTTTGCAATAAAATCCAAATAAATGGAATATTTCTGAACGTAACCAAAAAATTAAATCACTTTTTGAGAGGTGATAAAATAAGGTTTAAAACTTTATACTTAATTCAAAATAAACATACAATTTGTACAATTGAAATTTTTTTAATCCAAACATGAAAAAGTTTTAAAACCTCTACCTAAAATTACTGATAATGAAAAAACATACACACACACACACACTCATGTTTTATTAGACAAATGTATTATTAACCCTTCCGCAGCCAACTGGGGCCGAAGGTAGACCCCAAAATAACTATCCTTCTTATATCTACTTAAATACATGAAATATATTTTTAGTATTTTAGGTATTCCTGCACAAAGGATTAATACATAATATGCCATTTAAAAAAAAATGTGAAAAAATCGTTGATCGCAGGAAAAAATATTTTGTCAAATATAGGTAGGTAATATTCCCTGCAAAAACATAAAAAAACAAAAACAAAAAAAATCAAAAAAAGAAAAAGTGTTTTCTTTGGTTTAAAAGTTAAAAAAAAAAAAAAAAATAATGGGGTCATTAGCCGACCCCCACGGTTACGGACGTCCTGTTTGGCATCTTGGCCTGTCAAGAGTTAATGTTATCGTCACCTCACTTTTTGTCGTTTAGTATAAAAATAATTAATGCAAATTTAAAAATTTCATAATATTTTTTCAAATTGCGGTCTGAAACTTTGGTTTCGTAGATATGTACATTATGATTATTTTGTGGTTAAATTTTAAATGTAAATATAAATCGGTGTTTCTTCTTTCTGATTCTGTTAAGATAATTATTCTCACCATGATAGGAAGAAAGACACAAGATTTTTATGATACCTGTATGAGTTGTTCCCAAAACGATCAGATTAGCCTAAGCGGTTATAATTGTATAATTTTATTTGAATCGTACCATAATAAACATCATTTGCAAGGGTTTTTTTTACATTAGCTCCACACACGAGGCCCTGAGGAAAATAATTTCCCTCAGGGCCTATGTCATCTTATGGGATGCTGTGCGGAAGTTTTTTTTAAAGAAAGGAAAGAGAAAAAGTTCTAGGAAGGAAATTGGTATGAACGGTGGGTAGGAATCTGGGGATCAGTGTGTCAAGGAGTGGCGGATATATGAATTCATTCCTCCGACCGCGGTGCATGGCGAAGGTTCGAGAGATTTCGATTGGAGAGGATAAAATACTTCCCTCAACCAGTCTCTCTCTACGCTACTACCCATCGGCCGCCAAGACCTGGTCAAACATCACCCCATGAACCGGGCACCCTGCTAAGTCACCAAACGTAGCGAACCACTTGGGGTGACCTATGGCAGAAGCGTTGTTTATCCAATAAATGGTTCCCGGGGCGGCAGTACCCAAACCCGCCTCACAAATTAAAAGTTACGTTTGTAGGTAATGGAGAATGGAGGTAGTAAGTTTTTGATTGGTTTAATACCAGTCTGCTTGTTTAGGAATAAATACATCCCAAAACACGTAATCGCGTTATACTTTCATAAGACCAAAAACGTCCCAGAGCGACTTTACATTTTAAAGCTATATATCTCTCTTCCTCTCTTGCAAACATATGTATTTTTCTTTTAATTAGAAAGATAACGAAATAATGCTTCTTATTGTCTTTGAAATATGCAAGCTATCTTGCATAGAAATTTTACAATCTCGATCCAAAATGACGGTTTGACTGGCTTACGCGCGAAACCGAGGCTTCCGGATTGTTAGGTGCGAATATATTGAACCAAGCAGACGGGTTAATGATTGTCAGCGCCATATTGAACGATAAAAAATTTTGCAAGGATACGTTTTTATTTTGTACCCAGCCTGAATTTATTTAAATAAATATTTTGTTGATTAATAAGGGCGGTTCAAGGCGCATTCTTCGAGTACTTGTCAAAAAGAAATAAGAGGATTTTAAATTATTTTGCCCAAAATTATGCGATAAATTTCTGGTATTTTGATAAATTATTTTTAACAAAATTTTTGTTCTAAGGGGAATTATTCACTTTGGATTAGAGTTTTTTTCTTTCAAATATCATTCATATTTAGGTAAGGTAAAAAGGTAAATACCTCACAATAGTTACAATTGAGCCAGTGAGTCTATGGCATCCCCAATTGGGGTATGTTGTGAGACTGAAGAAAGCGAGGAGGGTAAGGAGTTGGGGAAAAAGAAAGTGGGGAAGTACTTGGCTCTTTAGATCTGGTCACCGAGCACGGCTAAAGCCATTTCAAGCAATGTTTCATTTCTGAATGGTAGTCCAAGGCTATACAGAATAATTTAATATATACCAGTGTTTCATTCAGCAATTACTGCTTATTACATTTTTCCATCTGCAAAAACAACCAACTTTTATTTTTATATGGGAAAGGCATTGTAAGTGCTAAATCTCCCACAACGTGGCTTCGAGACAAATTATACCTACATTTTTTGGTGAAACAATATTTTAACTCTAATAATTATTATGAACATTGATATGTAGATTTTTTAATTAATAACTAACGTTTAAGAGAAGATTTTTATGCATAGCACAAATGGTAATAAGTGTTATAAGTAATAATTATTAGTCTGAAACACTCGTCTACATTGGAAAATCCGGCGACAATGATACATGCCGATATAATGAAACAATACGATAAAACAATGTATCGAATATTATAAGGCAAGAAAAACAACAGTGTATGCTTGTTTTCTTGATTTAAGTAAAGCCTTCGATCGGGTTTCTCACGTACTACTTTGGAAAAAAACTAAGGAAGACGAAAATTTATGTTGGAAAACGAAAGGAAGGTGCCAGGTTCAATAATTAACATTCTGGCAGTCTGGCATTATGAACAAGAGAACCAAGTTATTTGGAAAAATAAAATGTCAACACCTGTGAATATGGAATGCGGCGTCAGACAAGGGGGAAGCTTATCACCAATTCTATTTAACGTCTACATTAACGATTTAAGCGATAAACTCACCTCGGCAAACGTAGGCTGTCACCTGGGAAATAACTGTGTAAATAACATTGCGTAAGCAGATGATATGGTCATTTTGTCACCAAGTATAAAAGGACTGAGAAAGCTGTTAAAGATTTGTGAAGAATACGCTGCTGAACATAATATGGTCTATAACCCCACTAAGTCTGTGTTGCTCGTATTCAAGTCAGGCACAGGCACCTTGAAAGTATTACCCGCCAGTCTAAACGACACAAAAATAACAGAAAAATTTGAGGCCAAATACTTGGGACACATCGTATCAGCGGACCTCAGTGATGATTCGGATATTGAGCGACAGAAAAGATCACTGTGCATTAGGGCAAATATGATTTCTCGAAGATTTAACAAGTGCAGCCCAACTGCAAAAAGGCAACTTTTTAACACGTACTGCACGAGCCTATATACCTCGGAGTTGTGGACCAACTTCAACAAAGCGTCACTAAAAAGAATAGAAATACAGTACAACAATTCATATCGAACGCTTTTCGGGTTGTCCTGGTACTGCAGTGCCACCGAGATGTTTGAAGAAGGGCTCGTTCCCGGATTCCGAACACTAATTAAAAAAACGGATCACCAGCTACAGAACGCGATTGGCCTCGAGCGAAAACACTCTTGTGATGGCAGCATTCCACTTCTGGCAGGGTCCCATTTATAAGCGATGGAGCCACTTCCTAATGACCTAGATAACATAAAGTTAACTTTTTTCAAATTTTATTTTTATTTTTGTATTATTATTATTTTCTTTTACTTATTTCCTTTCACAATGTAAAAAAAAATTTTTTTGTTTCATCTTGAAATATTTTAATTTAATGTTTTATTTATGTATAATATGGAACTCGTGGGACTGCACCACCCTCCCCGAGATCTGGAATAAACGAATAAAAAAAAAAAAAAATAAAAAATAAAAATGCATGAGTCCCCTCGGCGGCATGTATCTTTTCTCGGGTTGTATGTATTTTTACTCGGGAGATTTTTTCAATGTAGATGAGTGTTTCAGGCTAATAATTATTACACGTATAATAATTGTTACCCTTTGTGCTATGCATAAAAATCTTGTCTTCAACATTAGTTTATCAATTAAAAATAATAATAATAATACCAATTTCAATTACGTTTCATCGCATGTTTTGGGTTTCGTTTGAATTTTTGTGTTAATAATATTTTTCGCATAAATATTTATGTTGGTTAACAGAAAATATTGGTACATTGAAACAAAATATTCGAATGAAAACAAATTAAGCCCATTCAAAGAATTTAATCAATGTTTTACGGGAATAAAGCAATTATTTTGTTTTTCACCTGATTAATATTTTTTTGTGGAATCAGAAAAACATTCATGATAAAAAATAACAACATCCCTACATTAGAACTAGATTAAAACATAACTTTTTTAAATATATCTTTTGAATTTCGATTTTGTTTTCATCAATGAATGAAAACAGATCTTGAAAAAGAAATTACACTTTGCGACATCCGATCGAGTTGAAACTCAGCGGATAGACTCGTTGTCGACGGCAATGCAATCTATCTTCTTTTAGTGGCATGCACGTACACATACGCATTCCTCATAAATTGGCTACTAGTCGGCCCAAGAGATGTCGCAACTTGATCGAAAATTGAAAATTGATGTAAAAACACTTTGTTTTTACGGAATAATTTGTTTCAAATTTCCAACTAAAATTGCGTTTAGTTTCAATTTACTGTCGTTATACCTTTAAAATTTCCGTTAAGTTCCAGACAATTTAGAAAAAAACTATTACAAAGTTTTCGAATATTTAAGGTTTTCTGACGAGAAAAAAAAATATAAATCCGATATTTCAAAATTAATTACGATTCCTATTTTTTTCGCTGTTAAAAAGAGTTGAACTTTTAAATAAACACCATGCAACGGCTTTATTTTTGGAACAATGTGAAAATCGCAAAAATGACACGCCGCTAGGATTTTCCTCTCGTCTAGGAGGTGTTTTATAGAAATAAACAGTTTTTTACAACTTTAACAGAATTTTCTACAAAATGATCACATGTGGGACGTGGGACGTACCTATACTCTAATAATGGTTTTGAAACCATAGTAATTTGGTTTTATTGATTCCGAAGAAACGAGAATATTTTACCAAATTTACTTGACTGAATTGTTGGGTCTTGTATCTTGGTAGTTAAAAAACACATTTTTTATAACATATTCTCAATTGTTTTTTATTTAATTTGTAACATCCATGTTGTGCCTGAGTTGTGTTTCGTTGATGAGTTTTGCTTTTCGTGTGGTAAAACCATTGTCATAATAGCATTAATTTATATCGTTACGATAATCGTTTCAGGCTCTCTATCACGGTAAAATCTCTTAGTTCTCTAGGACGACTACAGATCGCTGACGTAGAAATGACAGCTAACGTCTAATGTCTTGACCGTGCTAAGGGGCCAGTTGTTTACTTTTTTTAAGATGTGTTTGTTTTATTAAAATAACGTTCTATCATAAATGTACTAATTCTTCAAATGTCGATCGTCCAGTTGATTAGTCAGACATCTTCGAAAAATTGAAATTTTAGTTTTGCATGCAGTTATATGTAAAATTATACCCTCTTTCTGGTACAATGCTCAGATTACACTAAATTTGGTGAAAGTGTGTCTTGCAGTATGAAAGAGACATGCGTGTATGAGTGAGACAGCATGAGGAACATATAAAAGGGTGTGATTGCAACCCATTGTCCTCTTTGCTTTTAGACTTCTTACGAAGCACCACAGTGCGTCATCTCGCAATAAATTGTGAGAAAAAATTTCGATTGGGATGAAATTGATACCTACCGGCTGCGCCAATGTGAAGACCGTGGCCGGTTATCATCGGTTGTTATCATCATTCTGGACTCCTTGTGGTGGATCCAGATTCCTCTGATAGTGATGATCTCAGATACAGGGTGAGATTGCAATAATAAGACGTAGGTAGTCTAATTACGTTTATTGCGAGATGATGTACAGTGGTGCTTCGTAGGAAGTCTAAAGGCAAAGAGGACAATGGACTGCAATCACACCCTTTTATATGTTCCTCATGCTGTCTCACTCATACACGCATGTCTCTTTCATACTGCAAGACATACGTTCACCATACTAAACACCAACATCAATTATTATAAATAATCAAAAATTTGATATTTTAAAAATGTCATATGGATGTACCGGACCATTGAGTATTCCGATATTATTTTACAGCATATTTAAAATTTAAACTCAGACATGATTTGATTTATGGTGAGCATTCGAATATTGCTTTCCTCGTTGTCTCAAAACTTTATATTTAGATATGTCCGACTAATCATCTGGACGATCAATTTATTAATAAACGTTTTGTCTTATGACCATTAATAATATTCTATATTGTGTGCTATAACCAGCTTGTTTTTGTTATAAAAAAGTGCTTCCTTCACTCTGGGCAACGGCTGCACGCTACGCAAATGCATGGCCAACAGTTTCCAAAAAATGGTGGTCAGAAGGTATATCATATCTGTGGCCAAACGTGACAAAAGCATGGTCAAGCTTATCCAAAAACTGGGAAAGCGTATCGAAAATGTGGCCGGGATTGTCAAAAATATGGCCGAACGCATCCAAAAACAGGAAAAGTGGCTCAAACAGCTGGCCAAATGGATCTAAACAATGGCCAAGCTACGGAAACATGTGGCCAAGTGGTTATGCTAACTCAAACGCTTGGCACAATGGCTATACAAGTCTATACAACAGGCCAAATTCATACCCAATGGGAACTATAGCTTGGCCTCCTGTAACTAAGATATGGCCGGATATCACCAAAGTTTGGCCGGAACAAAAAATTCAGAAAAAGACCTCCGAAAAGGAAACACCCTCATCAATATCACGCACCTCATTTATGGGTACTAGAATTTTTCATTACGCTTTGGTTTGGTTTGGGCTCCCATTGTAAATATTCTGTACATTTGTATCCACCCATTTCATATTTTGCACCTCATCATTCCACATACATCAAGAACCAAAACATTACTGAATAAAATACACGACCACACGTAATATTATATTCACTGATTGAATCATATTATCGAAAAAAGTTTTCATACGCATCCATTAACGAAAATATTACATTGAAAATATTACGTAAAACACTCAAACCACCATCAACAAAATATCTATAAAAGATACAAGATGTATACAAAATGAAACAAACACAAAATACACAAGTTTCTGGACGAAGAATAATAACTTATATATAAGTTGCGTAAAAGGAATGGATTAGAAAAGACTTTCTTCAACAAATCTATTTGGGAATTTGGGAACAAAAGTTGGGTCTCGAGTCTTTTGGCGATGATTATTTATTTAATAGAGAACTAACGAATTTAAAGTAATTTAACAATATTCAGGTGGATTAATTTTAGTTAATTAATGTTAAGAATTTTGTGCTTTTTGCTTAAGCAGTGTGTTTTCGTTTTTCAGATTATCATTACGCTTAAATAATTAATAATATAAAGAAAATAGTAACATCAACTTTTTAATCATAGAAAATTTCTTGACGGTTTAGGAAAAATGTATTTTTTGATTATTTCAGTTGGTGTTACTCTTTTTAGATTAAGAGTGTTATTATTGTTGGTAAAATGGTTCCACGGGCTGTAGAATTTGGTATAAGTAAGTAGAAATATTATTATGTAGTTTGAATTATGGTGTTTTCTTGTATCTGCTTTATTTTTCTTCCTCATTAGCGCTATCAGCTGTATCCTGGTTTTGTTGGTAGTCGCAATAAAATACAGAAGCTTTTTGCAAATAGGGCTGTCACTCGTAATAATAAAAAACAGTAAGCGGTGATGTATCATTGGCTTAGAAATTTTTGGTCTTGGTGTTGTAAATGTGTGATTTAATTATTATCTCAAAAGCCTTTGATCTTATGTATGGAGATGTCCGACTAAATCTGTTTAATTTGCTCTTATTATAGAAAAAAAGTATTATGAAAAAAACCTTTGACTTCATTTCTTAACGACTTTTTTGATAATTATAACTTTTTTAGTAAATATTATTACATATTTAGAAGATTTTTTAATTGTTACAATAAAGCACACACGCGCAAAGCTCAAGAAAGACGTAATAACACTTATTTTTGTAGAAATATTCACTGCTTAGGCTTGCTACTGTATCCGGTAAGGTTAAAATATAACCATTAGGGTCAACAAGATACACTACAAAGATTGGAGTTATGAAAAGAAAACCGGTTTGGTCAATTCGTTGAAAGATTTGATTGAGTGGATAACGTTTTGTAGAAATTATTTTAACAACTTTATAAATGCGCGCCGTTATCGATCAATCTAACAAACTTGCATTAGCATTTGGATACCGTATGTCTGAAGGAGTATAAAGTAAAGCCGTTTATTTCTATGACGGAGGAAGTTCGAGAGCATCAGCTGGCTGAAGTTAATAAGAACTACTTAACAAGCGTTATGAATGCATCCATCTGGCAAAGGAAGTAACATTAATTAATAGAATCACTATCCAGAAGGAGTCCTTGTATTATAGATGAAAGGTAAAAAAGCATCATACGAGAAAAAGAAAAATTATAAAATATGAGAGATGCGCGGGTAGTTAGTAAGGCATTATAGTAAGGGTGGGAAGTGGTGTAGAAAAAGATAAGAATGTTCTTTTTAAGGTACTCAAGAAGATGTGATTTTATAATTTCAATAAAAAGAAAGATTATAAATGTTTGGAAAAAAATTGTTGGAAGAAACAAGTAAGTTCTAGAAGACTGCCAAGTGAAAGCGACTAACTTAGTAGTTTTGAAAGTTTATTTTACACAAAGAGGCTGCGGGCTCATTACCTCAGTACTTATAAAATCTTGGGCAGTATCCATCTGAAATTAATTAGCAATTTCTCCTGAATTTTATTCAGTGACAATAATTCTAGAAGATTTAAAGCCATTTAATGTTAGAGAAATTTGACGAACAGAATGATAAATGTTGAGTTACTGCTGTGACAAGTTGTTAAGCGAGACTTTCTGTGCTATAAATATTGGGGTTTATCGAGTATTATTTTTTTCAGTATTATGCCGTGTTGTTCTTTCGCTGTTTTTAAGTAACGTTTCGGGCAGAATTACAGTGCCCTTATCTACATTTAAATTCTCATCTGCCCTGATGATAGTTAATGTTACGCAGTCCAAAACATTTTCCAAATAAAGAGCGCAACACTGGACAATACCCCCAAAAATATATCATGATGAGCTTTTAGCGGTGAAAATCTCAAATCACTTTAAAGTTTATAGCGTTTTCATTGAAAGTTAGGTACCTGTATTAAGTAACGTAAAAAAACATAAATATGTCGATTTAATCGAACTGGTTTGAGCACATTGAGTTTTAATAGGCCCTAGTCATAATTCATTTTAAAGCACTTCTTGCAGGACTACATGCAGGGTCTTTGTAAATTGGATCGTTTGTAGGCAAACCACCGCCAATAGAATTATGACAAACAGTGTCAAGCATAATACGAAAATGAGTTATTTTACTAAAATGCAATAAAAATAAATGTAAGCACTTGAATGTTTGTCATTGAAAGTTAAGGAATATAATAGTTACATAATAGATTTGTTGGATAAGTCGAAATGGTTGGAGCATGAAAATTTTCTGAGTTTTTGAAATCAGGCAAGTGCACCAAAATCTTTCAACCATAAAGATTAGGTGTAGAAGATCTTCGATGTTTAATAAGTCAGTTACGCCTCATACATCATTACATATGTCTGGTAATGTTCTAGGTAGCTTGAAGACAAGTTTATGGGTCCGAGGGGTTAAATAATGACGACTGTTTTAGATTCGTACACCATTTATAAAGTCTCTCTTTTTGTAGTGACAGCCCTCTCAACGCTTTTCACCAATAACTTCCATCTTCACTAACGCACTGGCAATTGTCTGTTTTCACTTTCTGGGCATCAGTCGGACAGGGAAAGTCATCATTTCTGACCGGCTTCGGCCTCGGCTTTCTAGCTTTTGGGCTGAAGAAGCTGCTCCTGCCCGTCTTCATCGGCGCGCAGATCGTCAAGAGTGTGCTCATCGCCATGTTCCTGCCGAGCATCTTGGGCAGCCTGGGCAAGATCGTCGGAAAAGGTAAATAATGGTATTTTTTTAAAATTGTTTACTGTACTTAATCTCAATGTTTTTCTTTCATTATCTTTTTTTTCTTCTTTTGCTTGTTTCAGTATTTATAAATTATTACATTTCTGTCTGTTTTATTTCTTTTATGATTTGTTTGTTTCTTTCTTTGTTAGGTTTTATAGGTTTTGGTTTCATTCGTTGTGATTTGTAAATACATATTTTTTTAAATTTCTTAATCAAGGCTGTAAAAAAACTAAAATGCAACAATTTTAATAAAACTACCTATTGCGGAAAAATGAAGAAAAGTATTATTACTTAATAATTGTTTTCCTAAAATGCGTCTTGAATAGTTATAATTTTACGAAAGTCGAACGCAGTGAACACTTGCTTATAACTATCTAGCGGTATCAAAATTTCATATCTCCCGGAATAAATCTGTGGAATTTTTATAAAAATCAAAGCCACATCGCCACGGGCATCTTTCTTTGCATAAATAGATAGAGGAATGTGAATTTTTGCACAGCTACCCACTTCATAATATTTGTTTTTATTTATTTATTTCTTCGGATGTTTTTATCCTTATTTTGATATTATAATAAAATTGATTTTCTTATAATGATATTCAAATAACACTGGCGTACCAATAATTAACCCTCAGATTGCCAAGTTGGAAAACTTCCTTCTGATTTTAAGATGACACTTCAACGTTTCCGTAATATTATAGTTGTTTACACACTTCTCTAGGAAAAGTTGCATTTTATGGGGTAACTTATTTTAAAATTAATAAAAAAAAAACAAAAAACTCCTCAATATGTCCAATATTGTTTTCTCTATATTGGATGTGATATAATCTCTTTGTATAATCATTACATATTTAAAAAATAATTTATTTTATTTATGTACTTAAAGCAAAAATTTAAGACTAGCATCATGCGTTCATGTAAGCTTACAGGGAAATTCATTCGTTTGAAAAGCCCGTGAAGGCGAATAATTTTAATAAATATTTCCTCTCAACACTTTATAATCCATAGTTATCACAAATTTCTAACTGTAAGCAAATGAATCAGTTCCACGGTTGCCATTACACATTAAAAACAAAAAAAAAAATAATATTTATAAACTAAACCACTGCAACTGGAACGATTATGGTCGAAAAATGCACCACTTTTATTTTTCTGCGATTGACAGCGATTGATGTAAAATTGGACATAAAACATTTAAGGTAATTATTTCAAACATTTCCTAGGCCTGCCTCTTATTTTAAAACGAAGCTATTGAAATGCTTTATCTATTTTGACCATAGATGTCGCAAATCCGAATTCGTAGACCATTTTAGAACAATGATAAAAATAAATTTTTAAAATATTTTTTTCACGTCGAATTTTTGATCACCTGTTTTCGGTTAAAATTAAGTCATTTTTTCAATGCCCCTTTCATTATTAAGTATACCACAGACAACATACAGATATCAAAAATATTCTATGTTGACTCGAATAAGTACCCCTCATGGCAGTTTCAAACTAAACGTCCAAACGGTCATGAACTTTACGGTTTTTTTTAATATTTTTTTTGTAAATCCTACAAATATGAGATAAACGGTAAAATACTGGTTAATTCATTGGCTATATAGCACTATAATTAGTTTTTATGTCTCTATGTTAAAATTTGAATGTATGATTTTTTTAATGTTGGCGAAACATTAAAAAAATTACCTTCTGGGAAATCTCGAGCAATCGAAGCAAATTTATTTATTTCACGTGATCGCTTCAGTGGTTTTAACATAAAGAATTTCGATGGTCCCGAAGAACAATGTCGTATGTGCGAAATTTTTTTTGCAGTAGAACTGTTAAAAGTTTCGTTTCTGCATTTTTTTGTGATCAAGTATTATAGCCAATAAGGAAAATGTACATAAATATTCTTTCGTTCAAAATATTGAAAATTCTTACTTTCAAATCAACAAAAAGAAATTGTGGCAGGGTATTTATAAGAGAATAGTCTTTCAGTGTTGATCAGTTTATTTCACAGCTTATATTAAAAAACAGAGTACAGGAAAGTTGTAGCACAAAGTAAAATCACTTAGAGTTTAAACAATGTACACTAACGTTCTCGCTAAACACCAGCGTAATAACCTCAACAGAGGACCCGTGATCTCTTTATTGGGTTAAGGTTTTCACGACAAGTAATGTCCCCGAGGGCGCTGTTACTTGAATTCCCAAGGAGGACCCAGAGGGCTCTCTCGACTTGGTACAGGGAAGTTTAACCAGGAGACTGGATACTCTGGCTCCATGTAGGCCTGCACGGTGTTATATACCCTTTGGGGCGGGGTAGTGCCGGCCGATGACGGAGGAGTGGAGACCTTTCCACAACTTTTCAAATGCATGTAAATTTTCATTTTAAAATTAATTTATCATTGAAGATGAAGATAACACTAAAAATCTAAACGAAAATATTCATTTAGACTTTTATAAGAAAAGGTCAGTATATGTTCCATACATATAATCTCGGATATATTGATCCAATACGCTATCTAGGTTACAAACCAGTTCATAGAATTATTGTTTCCAATAAAAAATGTGGTTACCTATGCAAGTTCTGGGTTCGAGTTCCAGTGGCGACCATTATCTTTTTCTATTTTTTAATATGTTGTTCTCAATATATTGTTAGTGTTATCTTCTTTTTCAATGATACATTATATCGATAGGAATAACCTTCAGAAGTTATAAAAAAGAGAGCTGTTCTTGTAAAAAATTATAATTAATTCTTCTTTTCAATACAAATAATTTCTTAATAAGTTTTGAAATTTCTTACCAAGGCCTTTTTCAGGAAAGTTCGTCGTAAATTCTGAATACCCGATAGCTTTGATAGCTATTTTTGATACACGAGTTTGAAAAAATGTGTGTGGGAATTTTATTTCGTATTCTAATGATCCAGCAATTATTTTTCAATGTCGAGTCTAAGAGCTGTTGTTTTACAAAAAAGAGCTGTACAAATTGGCAACCTTATGAAATGTATAAATAAACACACATACTTATGCTTTATTATGTTTAGCCTGAAACACCGTGACGTTTATGTTGAGGAGAGGTAAAAATCAAGCAAATTGTGATGTACATATTATATTATGTGCGGGGATTGTTTTACAAGTTTTTGGCATTTTTCCTGCTCATGAAGGAACCACATTTAGGTTTCATTGATACGTTTCATTGATAGGTTTCATTGATACGCTACCTTTACAAGAGACAACTATATCGCTATTTCAAGACAGCTTCAGAGTTCTCTTATTTATATATTTTTTTTACATGAGCTCCACACAGGAGGCCCAGAGGAAAATAATTTCCCTCAGGGCCTATGTCATCTTTGAGGATGTTGTGAGGAGGGTTTTTTTAAAGGAAAGGAAGGAGAGGAGAGTTCTGGGAAGGAAAAGGGTTTAAGGGGTGGGTAGGAATATGGGGTTCAGTGTGTCCAGGTCATCCGCCTCTAAGACCTAGACAAACCTCACCCCATGGACCCGGGCGCGTATTTACAAAACCTATACCGATTCAGTCGCGGTAACGACAATTTACATTTTAAATATACCTCTATATTGGTTATTTTTTATCACATTGCAAAAAAAAAATTTTCTAAAATCTAGATAAAATAATCTTTGGGCGATTCCGCTATAGACGATTCTTGACAGTAATTTATAAATCGCAATATTTGTTACTTTTTTTTATATCAGTGCAAAGAAGAAGGTCTATATTTAATAATAATAAAAAAAAATTGAATTTTACTTCATATTGAAATTTTTGGCGGGCTTGGAAACATTATCATTCGAAGAATCGGTATATAAACTGCAAAATCACACCGTGCAACACTGGCGCGAAACAGCTGTTACCGATAGTTTGAACTTACATTTTACTGCTAAATGTGTAGTGACAATATTAGTTTATTCTTATGTGCCGGAAGATGTAAGTACTTGTTGTTATTTTTTAAGCATCATTGACTACAAGAAGTCACTCTTAGCTTGTTGCACCCGCGATACAAAAGATATAAAAGTTTGTGTTTTTCCCAGAAATAAAGTGCTAATGTTTTGAAACTTTGTAAAAGTAAGAAGAAATCACAGGCAAACTTGAATAAAATGTTTTTAAGAGTGTAATGTTAGCTGAATTGAAATAAACGTTGACTCAAATTGGTTGCACCCGCGATTGTGTTTTAGAATCGCGGGTGCAACTCTTTGACAACTACCCTTATTGTGTGATTTATCATATATTTTATTGTTTTTTATGTCTTCAATAATAATATATGCTGTGTATTACTAGTGATTTATATTTAATAGGTTTGTTTATATTATATTTAGCTTTTTTATAGAAATTCTATGATTTGGCAAGCAGTCTCTCTTAAAAACAACTTCTTTATATTAAAAAAAGCAGTTAAAAAAAGATGGTCACGTTGGATGATAAATAGGAAGGATTGAAAAATAAATCAGGCATTCAATAAAAATATTTCTTTTAATCTGAAAACGGCGATAGCATTTCCGTGGCGCGAACCTCACTGTCTCGTCTCCAATGCATATTGGTTTTGAAATCTCCGAAAACCACCACTGAAACAGAAAGTGGTTGGGATGATAACAATCTGAAACCTCTTACAAATTACAAAACATAAAAAGAAATTCTACAAAATAAGAAAAAAAACAATTTTTTGTTTTTGAAAAGGATTGATGGATGTAATATGTTAATAGAATTTTCGGCGAATTTAGACGTAACCGAAAATAAATAATTAACATAAATGACAAAGAAGTGTACTGATTAGTAATACGCATTGTTGGATTTCTTATTTCATTCCTCTATCAGTGTTTATTGATGTTTATATACACTTAAACTAGACGAGTTGCACCCGCGATAAATTGATGTTGCACCCGCGATAGTTTGAAAAGCTGAAAATTCATTGCTTGTTTTTGTTTTATATATATTTGTTTATTTTTTTAGTTGATTAGTTTAACGTCTTACGAAATATCAAGGCATAACATAATAAATGTATCACAATTAACAGACTCTTGTGTTTTTGTCTTATGATCTGGAAAGGGTGGGCCAAATTGGTTGCACCCGCGATCGCACTTTGAACCTCCCTCCTGACTATTTAAATATTTCAATAAAATTCTTATAAACTAATAAAAAGTAAACAAGTTAAAAAGTAGCTCTTCCAATAATAATTTCATTAAAAATGTTTTTCGTTTAATTATTAAGAAGCTTTATATGCGTCTAAATGTTGCACCCGTGATAATGGAATCACCCCTTTCTGATGTGTTTATTAGAAATTAATCATTTTATTTCTAAATATTTAAATTTAAATTTTATTCCCATATGTTGTAAATATACATCTATATTGGTTATTTTTTATCACATTGCAAAAAAAAATGTTCTAAAATCTAGATAAAATAATCTTTCTGATGTGTTTATTAGAAATTAATCATTTTATTTCAAAATATTTAAATTTAAATTTTATTCCCATATGTTGTAAATACACCTCTATATTGATAATTTTTTATCACTTTGCAAAAAAAAAATGTTCTAAAATCTAGATAAAATAATCTTTCCAATGTGTATATTAGAAATTAATAATTTTATTTCTAAATATTTAAATTTTGATATTGAAAATTTAAAGCGACTGAAACGCGGTAGGGATTGTAAATACGCAACCCGGGCACCCCTGCTAAATCACCAAACGTAGCGAACCATTTGGGGTGACCTGTGGCAAAGGTGTTGGTTATCCAATAAAGGTTCCCCGGGCGGCGGTACCCATTCCCGCTTCCCAAATTGTAAATTTTAATTGTAATTGGTACTATACTAGTTATAAATTTTTCTTAGGAAAATAACAGTTCTTTTTGATGGGAGTATTTTTAAAATAACTGACGATGAAAAAAACAAAGACATGTTTTATGACAAAAATGTATCATAAATTTATCGTCACTTTGCATTTTGTCGTATTACGTAAAAATAAATACAGAGTTCCCAAAGTTTTATTTATTTAAAATTGTGGTCGGAAACTTTGGTTTTATAAAGATGTTCGTTATAATTATTTTGTTATTAACATAAATGGAATATAAAGCTTGGTGTATTCTCTATTTCATACCGTTTAGATCACATTTTTCACCATGATAGAAAGGGAGACATAATAAATTCTATGTTCTTTCAGTTATAAAATGATTTGATGAATTATGACGATTTATAAACACGGAATCAAAGGATATACACCATTTAACTCTCAAACTAATTTGTTCGTCTTTGGGAACAACTCCTATAGGTCTCATAGAATTCGTTATGTCTCCCTTTCTATCATGGTGAAAAATGTGATCTAAACGGTATGAATTAGAGAATACACCAAGCTTTATTTATTTTTATTTTTTTTATTTATTTATTTAACGCCCAATGGGCTTTTACATTTTGGTAGTACAAATGATTCATGACAGATTATTTAACACATACAGAATAATAAAAATAAAATTTGATAAAAAAGCACACAAGTCATAAAAATACAAAAATACAGGGTTTTCAGAAAAACAGATAGGTTTAGGAATAGTTTTGGAATAATAAGTTTTTTAAAAGATCAACAAATTTCGCCAAGTTTATGTCAAATATGTCAATATCACTTAAGTACTGATTTCCCATAGTGTGAAATCGTTGTATTGGAGAGTGGGCAATGTAGTTCCGCTTATGAATGCTACAGTAGAATAGTGTATTTTGTCGTGTAGTTACTGTCGGTATTCGTAAGTTTATGAGTTGCATTAGTTCGCAACAGTCAAATTTAGAGTTAAGTATTTTGAATAAAAATGTTAAGTCGTTTATTTTACGTCTGTCTTCTAGTGTGTGTATTTTTAAAACATTTAATAATAAATTATATTTCAAGTCTTCTAGTGGGATATTTAATTTAAAATTTATAAAACGCAGAAATTTTTTTTGTATTCGCTCAATGTTATTAATGTGAATTTTGTAAGATGGAGACCAAACTACCGAGTTATATTCCATTAGACTTCTAACTAGAGATACATATAATAATTTAATGACTTGTATTGAATTAAAGTTTTTGGTTGTTCTTAGTACGAAGCCTAGTGTTTTCATACCTTTGTTTACAATTTGGTGGATATGATTAGCGAAACTTAGTTTTTCATCCAAAATAATTCCAAGATCTCTCATTTCCGTGACTCTTTCTAAAGCTGTATTATTGATGGAATATTCGAATAAAACAGGATTTTTATTTCTGAAGAAAGTCAAAGTTTTGCACTTTTCTACATTTAAGAATAAATTATTTTGAACGCACCAATCTTTAAACATACTAATATTTGACTGAAGTATATGGCAATGATTTACATCAGTTATTTTCTTGTATAGCTTGATGTCATCAGCAAAGAGCAATACCTCGACATCGTTGAAGCAATTGGTTATATCATTGATGAAAATGAGGAACAAAACCGGGCCAAGGTGACTACCTTGTGGTAGGCCACTAGTAGCCCAGAAAGCTTTCGACATCCATGATTTTATTTTCACAAACAGTTTACGATTTAATAAATAGCTAGTAAACCATTTTAGCATGTTATCCCTTATTCCTAGAGCAAATAGTTTTTGGATTAGTAGTTTATGGGATACTTTGTCAAATGCCTTCGAAAAGTCTGTATATATGCAGTCGACTTGTTTATTTTCTGCAAAAGATTGTATTATGAAATTTTGAAATATTGTTAAATTAGTTGCGGTAGATCTACCTTTGATAAAACCGTGCTGTTTTTGGTCAATTAATTTTATTAATTTGGGATAGATTTCATCAAGGACCAGTGATTCAAAAAGCTTAGGTAGTACTGACTGTATACAAATGGGGCGATAATTGGCTATATTAATGTCGTCTCCTTTTTTGTAGATAGGTGTAATGAAGCTAGATTTCCAGCGGTCTGGAAAGTGTCCAAGGGTCAAGAGACGGTTGAATAATAATGTGAGTGGTTTAGATAATGTATTAGAGCATTTTTTGAGGAATATTGGTGGAATGTTGTCTGGGCCAGTGGATTTGTCAGTGTCTAAGGAAAGTAATTTCTGTTCGCAGTGTTTTTGTGTGATATGGCAATGCGTTAAGTGTGTAGTCTTGCTAAATTTGTAATCAGGTATTTTGTCATCTGGGGTTTCTTCATCATAAACATTTTTGAAGAAATCCGAAAAAAGGTTTACAATGTCCTGTGTATTGTTTACACTGGTTCCGTTCATTTGCATTATTGGCGGGTATTCTGTGTTTTCATTGTTTATTTTTTTAAGAAATTTCCAAAGATTTTTGGATTTAAAGGCAGTCTCCTCGATAGAGGTTATATACTTTTTGTAACATTTTTTGGAAAGATCTTTACATTTTTTCCTGGTTTCGCTAAAGATTATATAATCACTTATGGATTTGCTGTGTTTGAATTTTTTGTGTTGACTCTTTTTTTGCTGAAGAGAGGCAGTAAGCTCTGGTGAGAACCAAACCGGGTAGGTATAGTTTCTCGGTGTATAAAAAGGTACATAGGATTCAATAGTATTAGAAAAGTTTAAATAAAGTTGGTCTATAGATTCATCAATGTTTTCATCGGATAAAAAAGACCAGTCTGTATTTGAGAGATCGCTGTTAATGGAGTCGAAGTCGGCTCGTTTAAAGTTTAGGACTCTTTGTAGAGGTATTCTTTCATTATCGCATTTAATATTTAATTTAATGTATAGGGGAGGATGGTGATTATCTATTGGTAGGAGTGGGTCATTTGAGAGTTCTACAGATATTTTAGGATAGTTTGATAAAGCTAAGTCTAATAAGCGATTGTTATTATTATATATAAAATTATGTTGGTGAAAGTTTAGAAAGTTTACCATGTCCAAAACTTCACGTGCACGATCGTTTTCACTTTCGTTTGTGATGAGACCACAGTTGTTTGCTTTCCATGTTAGGTTTGGTAAGTTATAATCTCCAACGATAACAACTTTCGAGTGAGAATATTTTGAGGAAATTGTTTCAATGTCTTCACAGTGGTTTCTGTATGTTTGAGGGTCAGAAAGTGGTGGTAGATAGGCCGTTCCAAATATAATTTTCTCGAGAGGAGTCGTTACTTGTACAAAGAGATGTTCAATGTTTTTGTGTTTCGTTGTTAATTTTCTTGATGACAACTTCTGTTTTATCGCAATTAAAACTCCTCCACCTCTTGACTTGGAACTTGATCTCACGTTTCTGTCGCAACGAAATATTTTGTAATTAGTAAGACCGAGTTCAGTCGACTTGATATCGGAGTTTAGCCAGGTTTCGGTAAGTATAATGATGTCATGATGATGAGAAGGTAGAGCTGCTCGTAGGTCATCGAGTTTGGATCGCAGTCCGCGGACGTTTTGGTAATAAATTTTTAAAGTTCTGGTTCGATTGTTAGGAGGAATTGCTTGGATATTTTTGTAATTGGCTAGTTTTTTGGCAGATTTGGTACAATTCTGGGAGTGGAGTTTATGTATTTTATGGTGACATCTTCACCATTTTCTTTTCGTATTTCCAGTTGAACCCTCAGATCTTTTAGAAATTTTTGTTGAGCCGGGGTTGAGTCGGGGTAGATTCTGACATTGTTCCTAAGAAGACCTCGTTTGCTGAGAATATTTCTCGTTTGTATTGAGTTTTCCAGTTCGATTTTTATTGGTCTAGGCTTGCTATTTGATAATTTTCCAATTCTATAAAATTTTGAAATATTTTCATTTGCTGATTTGTCGATTTCACTGATTATACTGGTGACAGCTGCCTGGTCATCCAAGATTCTGCTGACTTCTGTCGTTTTAATACTTTCAGGCACATTGCAAATAATAATATTTTTGGAGCGCACTTGTTGCTCATTCATTTCCGAAATCGCCTCGCAAATACCGAAGTTATTTTGAGAAGAATTTGCTCTTATATCCTTGTATGCACGCAGTTCACCTTCTAAGCTAGCAGTTTTGGATGCTACAGCTGAAGACATGCTACTTATGGCGTTTAAAATTTCACATGCAATTGGAGAAATTTTAGAAATTTGATCCTTACTAAATTTGTTGGCTGGATCAAAAAGTAAGTAAGTAGTTCCATTTATGTTAATAACAAAATAATTATAACGAACATCTTTATAAAACCAAAGTTTCCGACCACAATTTGAAATAAATAAAACTTTTTTTTTATTTTTTTTTATTAATTATTGAGTTAGTTTATACTACATGCATATAAACTAATAAGCACAATGTAACATTTCATTTGATAAATTTAAATATTTTTACAGTAAGCATAACATTTCTTTTTAAATACGTTCATTCTTTCTTCATTCTTCATACTTTCAGGCATTTCATCATACATCTTTAGTCCTCTGTACATTAGGCTGTTCTGTGATTTTGATTTCTTCATTTGTGGCAATCGAACTCTGTTTACATTTCTTGTTTCGTAATTATGAATGTCTCTATTAAAAACAATTTCATCCTTAAAATATTTTGGCATTTGGTTTTTCATAATTTTATGCACAAAAATTAACACGTTAAATAGTAGTCTCTTTTTTATTGGAATCCAATTTAGCTCCTCTCTCATTTGATCAATCCTTGCGTATTTGCCTTTTCCCAGTATACATCTCATAGCTTTGTTTTGTATAACTTCTAGTTTGTTCAAACTTCCTTCATTGGCCAAATATAACATTGTAGAGCAGTAGTCCAAATGTGGAGCAACGATAGTTTTATAAATGAGCTCCGTAGTGTTTCTATTTAATTTACGTCTTAGTCTTCTAAGAAAATTTACCTTTTTTGATACCTTTTTTAGCACATATTCAAAGTTTGCTGTGAAAGTCAGTTTTGAGTCGAGTATTACACCCAGGTATTTGATTTCATTTACTTTTCCAATTTTTTCACCATTGATTGTCAAATTTAACCCTGTGTTACATGTTTAATTGCCTATTTCCATATATTTTGTTTTGTTTACGTTCAGTTTCAACTTGTTTAATTTCAGCCATTTTGCTATATTTTGTAGGTCTTCGTTTATTTTGTTAATTGCTTCTATGTAATCTTCACACGAAATATAGATTAAGGTATCGTCTGCAAATAGTCTAATTTTGCAATGTTTAATAGTTTTGATAATATCATTTATGTAAATTATAAATAGAATTGGACCTAATACCGACCCTTGCGGAACACCAAGGTTGTTTTCTATCGGTTCTGATTCTGAGCTTTCAACTTTCGTTACCTGTTTTCTTTCCTGGAGATATTCTTTGAATAGATTCAGAGCTACGTCAGAAAGACCTATGTCTTCTAGTTTTTCCAATAGTATTTTCCTTTCTATCGTTTCAAATGCTCTTTTGAAATCTAAGAATACTGCAATGGTTATTTTTTTTTGTCTGTTTCTTTCTTCCATGTATCAATCACTATGTTTATCGCCGCTTCGCAAGAGTTGTTGTTCCGGAATCCTGATTGCTCCTCACATAATATGTTATGTTTTTCCAAATACTCAACGAGTTGTTTTTTTATTACAATTTCTAGTACCTGTTCGTATTTTGGTAACATATTTATTGGTCTAAATTCTTCACATTTTCTGGTATTAACAACTTTCGGAATCGGGATCACAGTAGATGTTCTCCATGTGTTTGGAAATTTTCCACTTCTTAATGATTCATTTATTATATCCAGTAGATGAGGTCCTATCACTGGCATTGCATCTTTCAAAACTGTAAAACTTATTCCATCTGGACTCGCTTTTGATTTGGTGCTGTTAAGAATCTGTAAAAGATATGTTTCATCAATCTCTTTAAACACAAGTTTTTCTCGGTTTAGCCGATCATTTCTCGCGTAGATGTCTTTCTTCATTATTGGTATACTCTGATGCAATTCTATTATGCTGTTTACGAAATATTTGTTGAAGCAGTTCTGTATGGTACCCTGTATCTGATGTGGGAATTCAATGTCGTATTTCATCTCTTTATCTTCGGTTTGTAGTAATCCTTTTATAGTTTTCCACATTTTTTTAGTGTCTCCTTTTTCAGAGATAATTTTGTTTTTGAAGTAATCGTTCTTACAAGTTTTCAATTGTTTTGTGTATTTATTTCTCATATTTTTGAATGCTTTCCAGTCTTGAGAGTTTCTTGAGATTTTCGCAATTTTGTACAATCTATCTCTTTCATTTTGTATTGTTTGTAGTTCTATATTATACCATTTATTTGTTCCTCTTATTTTAGTAGTTTTGATTGGTGTTAACTTATCAATTACTTCTTGTAGATTATTTATTAATGATTTAGACTTTTCATTGTATTCCATTTGATGAAGTTCATCCATATCACCCAGAAGTTCAATTAATCTTTCGCTGCTATATTTTTTATAGTTTCTGTATTTTATTATTTTGCTGGTTTTCGTCTTATTTCTTTTTATGTTATCTGTAATGTGGATAAGGTTATGATCGGTTATTTTTGGTTCATCAAGAACTTTTACGTTCAAATCCAATCTATTTGATATGACAAGGTCAATTAACGTACTGGATTTATCTGTTATTCGTGTCTCACTTTTAACAAGTTGTTTCATTCCCAAAGTTTGAATAATTTGTTTTAGTCTTTTAGTATATGTATCCTTAAAGTTTTTGAAATTTATATTGAAGTCACCAGTTAAGATATTATCTTCTTCTTCTTGGAGATTTAGGTTGCACCAGTTCTCTATAAATGATAGAAAGTCTTTGGTACTTGCATTTGGAGAATGGTAAATTACTCCATAAACACCTTTCTTATATCCCGAAATTATCCTTATTGCTAGTATCCAGCAATTCTTTTCGTACTGTGTGTTGGAAATTACTTCATATATTATGTCTTTTCTAATAATTATCACTGCTCCCCCTGTATGTCTACTATAGGAATCACAACGTACTGTAGAATATCCCTGAAAAGTTATTTCACTGTCTTCAATGTCGCATGTTACGTGAGTCTCGCTTAACATTACCATTGTGGGATTATTTCGTTCGATCAGCATCTGGACCTCCTCACTATTCGATATCAAACTTTGAATATTTAAACATAGAATTCCTTGCAGCTGGTTGCTTTTTATAAAAAATTGACCTTTTTCTTCTCTAATTCTAATTTTCTCTTATATACCGGACATTCAAAGCTCCACGCCGGATGATTTGACTCTAGGTTTATCTTCAATTTGTTTTTGGTATTGATACAATTTATACACCTTTCCATTCCTCTAATAGAAGTACATGCTTCACTTCTGTGACCTCCTGTGCATTTAGGGCATACAAACGAGTCTTTTTTGCATTCACTTCCTTTATGGTTGAACCCGTAGCATTTGTAACACCGTTTAATATCAAATGCATCAAATACTCGGACCCTTTCCCAACCAATATTTATTTTTTGCATTTGTAACATTGTTCCATGTGGTCCACTTTGGGAACTCTGTATTTATTTTTACGTAATACGACAAAATGCAAATGTATGTATGATACATTTTTGTCATAAAACATGTGTTTGTTTTTTTTTCATCGTCAGTTATTTTTTTTTTTTTATGTTTGCATTAAAAAAATTTCGTATTAAAAAAAATTTACGTTTATTTCTAATTATAAAATTACAAAGCATATTCTATTAACTTTCAAAAACAGTTTTCATTTTTTGGATACATCCAAAAATATTACATTTGTATGGATTTTGTTGCAAAGCGGAAACATGTTCTGAAAAAATGTGCCCGAGATATTTTTAAAATTATATAAAACATATTTTTATTTATATAGTTAATAAGAAATATATATTATATAAATATTTATATAATAAAAAATATATATAAAAACCGTCTGACAAAATATGCCCGGGGCCTGAGTGGTTAAAAAATTTCGAATTCGTAAGTTTTTGCAATTATTTTTTGATCGAAATCCTCTGCGTGACGTGAATTTTTAATCTGTCGATTGATTTAATCATAAAATTTTATATATTTTCAGGACTATCCCAATTTTCCGGGGCGTCTTCCAATTTCGGTCAGCCCCACGTGCAGATGGATGATCTCGACTACAAAGACAACATGGGTTACGCCACCGAGAATGAAATCTCCTACACATACCCCAACACAGACACCGTGGGTACCTTGCCATCCACTGCACTGTACGGAAACAAGGAAGATTTGGCCAATGTCGCCATGTCCAGGTAACGATATTAATTACACAAATAATATATTTCTAAAACGCATGCTTGCCCTTTTATAATTTGCTTGGGGAATCACTTTGTTTGAACCAAAAATGTTAGTGCAATGTTGCAGGTTAGAATCAAAATGACACACCACTTTCAAGAAAACATTAAACTGGTTTGGAAGGAGATTAAAAGGTTCCGGAGTGGTCCAGGGATCGGAAGCATGAAAGTGATAAAATCGAAAGATTGAAGAATGTTGACAAATGAGAGATTGCAGAAATATTTTGAGGAAGTCTTCCAAAGCAACCTGGGTGACGGTAAATCTAGCGACGAATCAGGTATGAACGATGACGAAGTGAATGTTACTAAAATCAGCATGGATGAAATAAAAAGTTCGAAGAATGGTAAGGCTTTTGGTTTTGACTGAATGTTTTAAAAAAGATGACCGTATAATCCTAACATGGATGTGCAACTTTTTTAACCAGTGTTTAGAGGAGGGTTAAATGGCATTAGATTGAAGAAATACTGTGATAAAGGTAAAGGGTCACCCATGGAATGTAGGAATCATAGGGCTATTAGCCTGCTAAGTTCAGTCGGTAGGCTGTGTGGTAGAATATTGATTGAAAGGGTAAGAATGGAAACAAAGCGTTAATTATCGGGTGTGCAAGTTGCTTTTATGAGTGGGAGGGGGTGCATGGACCAGATTTTCTCATCGTGCTTGCTCACTGAGAAGTTTCTGGCAAAAAAACTGAAACTCTTCTGTGCCTTTGTATATCCTCTTTTCTCCTACGGCGTGATGGTTAGTTAGTTAGCGGTAATGTTTGTTAGGTCAAACAAACATTACAAAACATTAGTTTGACAACCCAGAAAATATTATAATAGTGGCTATTAGAATAATTACAAAAAAATACTTTATTTTAATACCACTTTATTACATATCTTATTCCATCCGGTTTCGATTCGACCTGAACCTTCATCTGAGGTGTTAAAAATAGAAATAAAGGTAAAATAGAAAAGAGAGAGAGAACATCATCTTTGATTAGGGGGGGCGAGGGGTAGGTACCTAAGAAAGAAGGGGTAAAAGGAGGCGTGGGAAAGGAAAATCAGTTTAATATGGGGCTATTATACAAAACTACTTGTTTATTTCGAAAATTGGTTTTATTTATCTTTGTACATAACTTTTTTTCTTAAGCAATATACTTAACGAACATCTTGGGTATTTTCGTTTTCATACCAGATTTTGGCAATTAATTTTTTATAGTCATTTATTCGATAAAGTCCTGTGAAAAAAGTGATGAGTTAAAAAAATATTAAAATAAGATATAAATATTGACAAGTCCAGTCAATTAGCCAGATATCTGCGAAATTTATAAATTTGAGTTAATTTTACAGTTAATAAAAACGATAACTGGTACAACACTCTAATTATACATAAACACCACCAAATCAATCGTTATGAAAAACTTTTAATAAAATAAATAAAAAATTGATATATTTAATTAGTTAGAAATTTCAAAATATTGTACTATGATCATGCTTTCCAGTATTATTTAATACCGTATTTAAAACATAAAACAAAGGCACGTGTAAATAGGTATTGATTTATAGTGAGCATTCAAATATTACTTTCCTAATTGTCTCAAAACTTGGAGATGTCTGACTTTTCAAGCCCCCAAAGGGCACACAAACTCCAATAGCTCGGAGGACATTGAAGCAAAGAATGGACGGTTACTTCGAGAGTGTTTTCTCTTGGGGTAAGAATAACATCGTCGAATTTAATGTTTCAAAGAGCCAATCATGTTTTATAACGTCTTAAAGGAATCGAAATGATGATCTAGTCTCCTTCAATGGAAGCAATCTTCCGAACAGGACCTCCATCGATATGCTTGGAGTAAAAGTGACCAGCTCAGGTACGGGGGCTCCGTCGAAACCAGAGTTAATTTAGCCTCTCAGAAACTGTACTGTACATTGGAGGGGACCCACCACTTTCCCACGGCTGTGTGAGGAAACTGCAACTGGGCGTACTGTACACTGTACAGGGCCCGCAGATACTTTAATAGTACACAACTGCTAACCCTCAACAAATTGCAAGTGCGCCCCACGGTTGAATTTGGCAGCCACCTCTTGTCTGGAGATCAAAAATACCTAAAAAATACCCTCGACTTTGTGCAGAAACGGGCGGTCCATTTGATAGATTCTCCCATCTTCACAGACGGACTGAAATATTTAGAGCATAGGCGTCAAGTAGAAATGCTGTCCTTGTTCTATCAGTATTACAATGGAAGATTCTCAGAGGAACAAGCGTCATTGATCCCCTCAGCACCGGTGCATAGTCGGGAAACACGCCAAACACGCGCCCAACATTTGTACACGGTTGGCATTAGTCATATGAGAACGGGTCGTTTCTATGACTCGTTCTTGAGTTCAACGGCTCGCCTCTGTGTTTCCTCCCTCCTACAACATGGGTCTCTCAAGACCCATGTTCACTCCTTCCTTTCCTCAAAAATGCCTTCCACACAGCATCTTCAAAGATGACATAGGCCCTGAGGATATTATTTTCCTTAGGACCTCCTGTGTGAAAAAAAAATCAACTGGACCAACAAAATGTTGATTTTGAATAACTGAACCCGGCATCTGAACTGAACCTGAGGTCCACATAATGACCAGTTCAAAAATTCAAATGCATTTCACTGTAATCAACTTCCCCAAAAAAAACATGTCAATATTCGGTTTCGCACATCAGTGTTATACTATCTATTGATAAAAAACCTGTTTACCATTTGGTAAGATATTATATTTAGCTGATTGTACCCTAGGCAAAAATTCTAACTTGACTATGTTTTGAAGCCCGGTAATTGGTTTTCCTGAGAAATTCCGAAAATTTAACAATGTTATGACGTGAACTTAACAACATTGCATAAGCTTTACCTTCTGCCTTGAAGGCACGTGCCAGTTTGCACGTGGTGCACCTGCCATGAAGTATCGCTTTTCAGATTATTGTGTTGCCACACATTCTCTACCTTACCACGAAATCATATCATAAATTGTGTGCACGGTACAGCTTTCAACGAACCCACCACAAAATACAATATTACTTTCAAGGATTTTTAAATGTTCAACAAGTTGGATGTTTCAAGTAGAAAGATGTGGTTTGTAGCAAACCGAAACTTTTTAGGAGAACAAAGGCAGATTAAAAGAAAATTGTAAACCCATTTTCCCATTTCACGAAATATTACAAATGTAAATGATTTATTACGATTTGTAAGATGAAATACTAGTTCTTTTGGACAGGACCGTTCATCAATTCGATTCTTTTCCCGAAAGTCCATGATCTGTCACTTACGGTTCCAAGACAGTTGATCCACAGACAGTCCCACGGTTGAATTTGGCAGCCAGCTCTGGTCTGGAGTTCCAAAATACCTGAAAAATACCCTCGACTCTGTGCAGAAACGGGCGGTCCGTTTGATAGATTCTCCCATCTTAACAGATGGATTCCAATCTTTAGAGCACAGGCGTCAACACGCCAAACGCGTGCCCAACATTTGTCACATGAGAACGGGTCGTTTCTTCGACTCGTTTTTACACAGCATCCCGGATGACATAGGCCCTGAGGGAAATTATTTTCTTCAGGGCCTCCTGTGCGGAGTTAATGTAAAAAAAAAGCAAGTTTAGAGAAAATACGGTATACCTACTTACACAAAATATAACTAAGTGACCCCGACGGGGTGTGCAGAGAGGATGTACCGCCGGATAACAAAAGTATTAAACATATTTTCATTCAAATGCATTAAGGATAAAACTACTTGTCTGTATACTGTATATACCAGGGTATATGTAGCAAAATCTATACTGTGTATAAATTTGTTTGATTTTCCTCCAAATTATTATTAAAGGTGTTTTTGAAGTCGGTTTTACAATTGAAAATGGTAAATAATGGGCAAAAAAGTATAATTTCATATTAAACTAGCTGGTCCCGGCATGTGTTGGCATGCTTTAATAAAAATAAAGTTTCTCCCTGAGTGTCCTTTCCCATTCATCCGTGTCCGTTCCCCTTCCGCCTCCCCTTCTTCTCCTGCGTCCTCTTCCCCTCTCGCGTTCCCATTCCGTCAACTCCACCTTTCTTCTCCCCATTCTACCCCCCTCCCGAGTTCCCCTCCCCGCTCACACGTCTCCTTCCCCTCCCGCGTTCCCCTTCCATCTTTCCCGCCTTCCCTCTTCCCTTTCCCGCTCCCTCGTCCCGCCAACCCTCCTCCCGCGTTCCATATATTCAATCCCAGTACATTCAGTTTTTAAACAGCCCGCGTGCCCCCTTTCACAATTTTTATTCAAATTTCCTTTTTTCATGAATATTAAATTCGGTACCTAACATAGGTACCTATTTAAAATATCTAAAATTCTTGATTCGATTCAAACTATTAGGGGAGTACCTACTTTAAATAAATTTACCAACTTAAAGATTTTCAAAAATAGAATCCTGATTTAACAATCATTGATTTGCAAAATGTCATTCTCAAACACGCGAACTGTCAATCGTGCGATAGTCGTTAGGTTTTCTGAAATTATCCAGTTTTCCGCGCAATTTTCTTAATTTTTCTCTCCGTAAGAACCATCCTTCTACTTCAAGAAATATTCTAAAAAAAGAATTAACGAAATCGGTTCAGCTGCTCTCGAGATTTGCGCTTAGCAACACATTCAGCGATTCATTTTATATATAAGAAGATATCTTTTCGAGGGGCCAACTGTCGGCGGATCTACTGTTAGGTCGCCGTCACTTAGTAAGGCTTAACAACTGTAGCGACAGCGCGATTTAAAACATTTTTCTTAGATTGCTCGACATTTTTTTGGTGATCATTTAGAATATTTTCCGCCCACATTAAAAAAAATCATACATCAGAATATTAATGTGGTGACAAACAAACTGATTATAGTTCTACACAGTCAATAAATTCACCTATCTTTTGTCGATTACCACATATTTGTAGGATTTATAAAAAAGTATTAAAAAGTATTATGAAATCGTAAATTTCTACTTAATTCCTTACAAATAAAGTAAAGCAATCCGAGGTATTTTAAATAGTGCCATATTGTGGCATAAAGCGCTCCAGTTGTTAAAACAGTAGAGTAGTACCTATAATCACTTAAAATAAATAAATAAACTTATCTTTCAATTACAGTAATAAAAACACAAAGCAACTAATATCAATTTGAGACCAAAGAGAAGAAAAATTAAAAAAGTGGTTTATTTTTGTTACGATTAGGAACGTGAAATACTTTTCATCTGAATTCCGGTGTTCAAAGCTACCACGAGCATAATCTCGAACATCCTCTCCTTGCTTCCCCTAAAAAGACTAAAAGGATTTCCGAATATGACTTAGGTTCTGAGGGAATTTTTCTTCCACTGTGGAGCTAATGTAAAAAAAAAATCCGCAGTCAATGAGCCGTATTCATAAAGCTGAAGGATATCCATGTAACTATAAGGTAGAAGTATAAGGTTTTGAGTTGAAGAAAAAGGTAGGAGTATAAGCATTTTCTTTTTTTCATATTCATAACGATTACCTTATACTTGCAAGAATATCCTTCAAGAATAAGTAAAAGGTTGTTGGCATGTTGGCTTGTGACTGTGCCGCGGCAGGTTCCAACCTGTTTTCGATGGTTTGTTTATTTACGGTATTTCTTTCTTATTGGTGTTATTTTAGTCTTTGAGTAGAGTTCTTCGATCAGAGAAGATGTATACGTCAAGCAGCGATAGTGAAAGTACAGAAAAAGATAATGGGACAGCAGAACTGCAGTTCATAGTAGATGAAATTGCTAAAGCTCCCGTGATTTTGGTAAAAATCTTTGTAATCACGAACAGGTGTTGATAAACGCTGCTTGTAGTGTTTAATTCCTCTCAGTTCCACAACATCTGCCATCGCTACAACTGATCACTACACGACTGAGTCCGCTACTGACCACACTTGAAATTATATCCTTTTTATTTAGGGTAAAAGGTAACGTTTATGAATTACCAAATACTTTTTGCGAAGGATATGCTCATACTCTATAAGTACAAGGTTTTACTCGGAATATTATGAATGCGAGTCGAAGGATTTCCTTTATATTCTGCAAGTATAAGCATAACCTTTTTTTTATGAATACGGCCCAATGTCCGGACATAATATCGTGAGTGTTTTCTAATTAATTGAAACTGTTGGCAACATCATTATCTTCGTTTGAATCCTTGATGAATTATTTGCTTTTGCCAAATAGAAAATTATCTGACTGTTGCAAAATGAATATTAAATCTTTCGGGCAACAATCCAAGTTGTGGTATTTATAAATGATTTCACTGAATTGTTTTAGGAATTTCGATTTCTTTTGTGTAAAATGGATTTTTGTCTTGAATGTGCGACGCTCAAAATCGAGGAGTGGTTGATGGTAAAGAAAATGGGGAGAAGGAAATTAGAAAGAGGAATGCTGGGAATCTAATCTGGTAGTTAACGAACCATTCTGAACGGTGGTCTGGTCGACGCTGAAAGTGCCTACCACTCTGGATGAAAAATTAACGAAAAAAAATTAAATTCTTCGTCCAACCAGATCAGATACAGTTTGTCAAATATGAGTAGAAAACATCGGAGGTGCCACTGTTGTTTAAATGGCAATACTAAAAATATAACTCATGGTGGTAATGTAAAGCTTTGTAACCTAAATTTTTATTAAAATAAGTAAAAAGTGTTAAAACTATTTTTCCATTGCATTATAGATACCCACTGATCTCAAAATTAGAATTGCATATAGATATATTATACCTTTGAAAATTTGTTTCAACATGATGAAGAATAACGATATTGTAAAAAAATATAAAGCACAGTTTTTGCCCGGGATTAAGATCGTGTCTCTAATTTTGGATCTGAATATATTTAACTAATTCTGATCTAAAATTAGTGTTACTAAACTCACCATTAGTGATTCTTCCTTTTTACCTAGTGTTAAATTCAAATATATATTAAACTAGCTGGTTCCCGGCATGCGTTGTTATGCTATTTTATAAAGAAATTGTTACTCCCTGCGTGTCCATTCCCATTCGTCCCGTTCCCGTTCCCTTTCCGCCTCCCCTTCCCCTCTCGCATTCCCACTCCGTCTCCTCCACTTTCCCTCTCCCCACTCCACTCCCCCCTCCATCGTCCCGCAAACCCCCTTCCCGAGCTCCCCTCCCCCTCCCGCATTCCTCACATTCAGTCCCTGTACATTCATTTTTCAAACAGCTCACGTGTCACGTATTGCAATTTTTTTATACAAATTTCATAATTCCAGAGCACACCAGTAGTTTTATACAAACCTTGTCCTGACAATAACGAAGACAAAAAAAAAAATCCAATTTGGTGTAGTGCTTCGGAAGTTAAGCGCGTACATACATTTCAGCGATTCATTTTTATTTATATAGAAGATAAAAGATAGAAGATAGAAGATAGAAGAAGAAGATTAAATGAAAGAAAAACGCATCGTAAAACACCATTTAATCAAATTTGTGTCATAAGTAGGTACCTTGACAACGGTGCTTTTTCGTTTTTATTTATTTTTTCTTTAAGAACAAGTAATATTTTTTAAAGTATTATTTAAAGTATTTCGTATTTTCAGTGTCATTGCGTTTTAAAAGAATATTTGAAAATTTAATTGGTTTTCCCAGCTTATAAAATTCGTAGTTTCATCTTTTATATTTCTTCTCTTATTTGACAGACTATTCACGATATGTTACAAAGGTATCACGTAAATATACAAAACTAAAGATATCGCAGCTTTTATCTTGCTGATTTAGAAATATGTACAGGCGACGGTAGGTAGGACTAAAAGTGAATTCATTTCCTTTACGGTTCTTTATTAACCCCAAATCCTATTGTAAAATTTCTATTACACAGTTCTCTATCCTCCGACCCTTCTCAAACCTTTTGTAACTTCTCTGTTCGCCCACTGTTTTTCCTTCAACCTGTATCATAACTCATAACAGTCATATAACCCTCCTACGATCCAATTGTAAAAACTTACTTCTTTGCTATTGCTTAGTATGCTTTAAAACCATCGTTGAGTGGCTACTTCTATTACATACAAACAAAACAACTTTCTAAAAGTTCTTCAGTATAAACGTACTGTACTATATGTATATACCTAAATTTTTAGTCACCAATAATACATGAACAGTATAGGTATATGTACTTAAGGCAAATGACATATATTTATTTATAATGATTAATGACATATATAATAATTTCCTTTCTGAACTTTCCATAATAAAACAAATTGCTTTAAATAACGGATATGAACCAAAATTAATTGATAACATCCTAAATAAAAAACTAAGCAAAATTTCAAAAAATAAATATCTATACAATTCTAATAATATTAATGATAACGAATGGCGTAAAATTTTGTACATTAATAATTTTTCAGTTCAATGTTGCAAAAATCTCCCTTCTAATATTAAACCAGCTTTTTATACAAGAAATAATATCGGTAATTTTTTGAGAAATACTAAAGATAAAGACCATAAATTGACTAATTGTCCCTCATTTTTTATTGGAAAAACAACTCGTAATTTTAAAATTAGAATAAAAGAACATTTTAATGCACCAGATTTAAATGTCCGGGTTAAATTTTCCCCACAGGAAAAACTAAACCCTTTCACACACTTCCCCAAATGATCATCTAGTCGACCCACGCTATGCAATTGCACTTTTTTTTTTTTTTTTTTTTTTTTACAGTGTATACCGCACAAGAATCTCAACTGCTCCCGTCTGGAGCCAGTGAGACTATGGCATCCCCAGTTGGGGTATGTTGTGAGGCTGAAGGTAGTGGGGAGGGGAAGGAGGTGGGGAAGAGGAAGGTTGGGAAGTACCTGGCTATTCAGATCTGGTCACTAAACACGGCTAAAGCCATTTTCAAGCAACGTTTCAATTCTGAATGGTGGTCTTACACCAGGGCGATACTAATAGTATCTTCCACTCTGGAACATGCCGCAAATATACTATATATATATTTTGTATTTATATACTATATAAGTATTATAAATACAAAATAATACAAGAACAACATGTCAACCTACTAGAGACCAAATGGGAATATAATTCACCGACTCCAGATATTTTCATATCAGAGGGTTCGGCTCTGTGGCATTTCTAATTGAACCTATAAATCCTACTGATCCCTCAATATAAATATTTAAAAAATCTTTTGTAATCCTACATGTATTTAAAATTACTGATTTTTGCATTTTTATATGCAAATTCTTTGACAAATCTAATATTCTTAAATTCTGAATCAGATTCCTAGGTATTATGCCAGTGGCCGAAATAACAAATGGTAATATTTTTATTGTCCGAGAATGCCAAATTCTTTTAATCTCATTTCCTAAATCTGTGTATATTCTAATTTTTTCAGAAACCTTTTTTTGAACATTACAGGAATTTGGAATAGCTACATCAATGATATAAGTTATTTTTTTTAAATTTTGTCATGTAAAACTATATCAGGTCTATTATGACTAATTGTTCTGTCTGTTAGTATAGTTTTATCATAATATATTTTATAAAATTTATTTTCTATAAATGAATTTGGTTCATATTCATTAAATGGTACTACATTACGGCAATCAATCAAGTTATGTTTAATTACCAAACTTTGGTGAATAATTTTTAAAACCTGATTGTGCCTAAATGTATACTCGGACGGCGCTAATATAGAACATCCCGATATAATATGTTCTATAGTTTCCGGAAAAGCCAAACATTTTCTACATAAATCATCAATTTGATTTATATCTTTGATTATATGCTTCCTATAATTTTTAGTATTAATGACTCTATCTTGAATGGCAAGCATAAATCCTTCTGTTTCTGCGCTCAACTCTCCAATACCCAACCATTTTTTTGACGAAAGTTTGTCAACATACGTTTGGTTGAGATAATTGAAGTGTTTTGCGTGAATAATTTTATTTGACTAGGAATCTAATAATTCCTGGTTAGTATTTATAAGAATGTTGGCATTCTCGTCATATAAATTTAAAGGTGTAATATTTCTATCTGCCTTGCAAATTATTTTGTGCATTTCTGAGCTATTAGCTTTCCTATGGAAAAAAATTCTAAGCATTTCTACCTGATTGTGTTTCAAAGACGTTATTTTGACTACACCTCTACCTCCTAAATTTCTAGGTAAATTAATTCGTTCTATAGCTGAATTTGGATGATGGCAATTAAACTTTGTTAACGTAGTTCTAATTAATCGTTCTAAACTATCTAAATCTGTATTGGACCATTTAATTATGCCAAATGAGTACGTTAGTAGAGGTATTGCCCAAGTATTTATTGCTTATACTAAATTTTTAGTGTCAATTAAAATAAAAATAAATAAAAAAATAAAGTAAATTTTTGTTTTTTTTATTAGTTTCTTAATAATAATAATTTTTCTGAGTTCGCTAACCATCATTAAAAATAACCATAGTTTTGAAAAAAATACAGGGATAAATATTCTTCATATTAATCATAAAGGAAAGCGTTTAGATAACTATGAAGCCTTGGAATTTAAAGAAATCCCTTAAAAATAATGAATCTATTACCAACAAACAAAAAATATTGTCTAATAGCCCAATCATGGATTTGTTCCCCTACCCACCCACTCTACATTAATACCTACCCACCCAATTTACAGTAATAACTAGCAACGGCTCCACCCCTACCATAATAAAACATTGTTCGAAACTGCCAAATTAGTATAAGCTTTCCCTGAAGAAAGAACGTTTTACCGAAACCGGTCGGATTTGCGCATTATATAAGTGGTTTGTACAAAGTTGAATTGTTTCATTTTTCTATATTTATTTTATTCAGGTTCTCCATAACACAGTTATACACTAAAAAAATATGGAGAAGATTACAATTTTTTTTAAGTGCATGGAGGCAGTTTAACTACGTTGTGACATATGTCAAGAGATAGTTACTGAATTCTCTGTAGGTGACATTGAAGATGTCGATGCTCAATGCACAGTCGTTAAGCAGTTAAGTCGCCCTGCTTAATGGTACATTCTGTACTCGCTTTTGGAATAAAGAAAAGTGCGTGGGATCTCCCACGAGTATACGCGTTAGGGACATATAAGTTGATCTCTTTCAATATTGGCGGATTTTATTTTTTATATATATATATATTTGATGCCCTCCGTGGTTGAATCCATTTATTTGTTTCATTTGTGTTATTTCACAACTAATTCATTAAAAATAATATATAGTATATTTGCGGCACGGTCTAGAGTGGAAGATACTATCAGTATCGCCCTGGTGTAATACCATCATTCACAATTGAAACTTTGCTTAAAACTGCCTTAACCGTGTTTGGTGACCAGATCTGAATAGCCAGATACTTCCCCACCTTCCTTTTCCCCAACTCCTTGCCCCCCCCACTACCTTCAGCCTTACAACGTACCCCAATTGGGGATGCCATAATCTCACTGGCTCCAGACGGGAACAGCTGGGACTCTTGTGAGGTCATCTTTGGAGATGGTGTGTACAGGATTTTTAATGAAAGAAAGAAGAGGAAATTCTGGGAAGAAAAAGGTGTGCATGGTGTGTAAGAATCTGGGGGTCAGTGAGTCCAGGAGTGATAGGCGTAAGGATCCAACCCTCCCACTGCCGTGTAAGGCGATGGATCAAGAGAGTCCTGCTGGAGAGGTCAGAAGGTCTCCTTCAATCCGGCCTGCCAATTAGTTGGCGGGCAAACGCATCCGCCGCCAAGACCCGGACAAACCTGAACCCGAGCATCCCTGCTCCAGTTACCAAGGGTAGTTTAGTTTAAGATGATCTTGCAAGAATGCATGATGATATAAAAGCCAATAAAAATATGCCTTAAGGAAAAGAAATGTAAGGTTGGCAGTGCTTAGTCGAATATACGGTGAAATATGACCGAAGATGATAGGGTCCGTAAAAAACGGTAATGTTTACGTCCTGGGTTCGATTCCTAGATGTGACCGTATATTTTTCTGTTTCAAATTTTCGATAAAAGGTCGCTAATATTTACTTCATTGGTTAGGTTAAATCAATTCATTTGTTTAAAAATTTATTTAAAAATAAGTCGAAATTTGTGACATTTTACAAAAGAGAAATATTTATATTTTTTAATGAAGCTATAACTTTTTGGTTATCCATTATAGAAAAATGAAACAATTCAACCTTGTTTGAACCACTTATATAATGAGTAAATCCAACCGGTTTCAGAACAAACGTTCCTTCTTCAGGGCAAGCGTATACGCGAAGCGGAACGTTTGTTCTGAAACCGATCGGATTTACTCATTATTATTATTTTTTTATTAATATTTATTTCTTTTACATTTACATAATATAGCTTACATATTTATATACTCTCCTAATAAAGCAAATTCTTGTGTTTAGGAGATGACGACTTGTTTATAACTTATTTTAAAAAATCCTTATCACAAACTTAAGAATTTAACTTATGAAGAGATTTAGACTTAAAATATTTTTGAAGTTTATAAGGGTAATTAAACAAGAAATGTATATAGGATGTTCATAAAACATTAGAAATAACAGACAGTCAAAAATATATCTAGGATAAAGTTAAAATTGTATGGTGGAACTACCAAAATAAGATTTAATTTTTTTTTTTAATTTGTTGTGATTTTTTTTCTGTTCGCATATTAGCGGGTAAATGATTAAATAATTTTATTCCTTTATATACATAGCGATTCTGTGCTGTTGTGGTTCGTACGTGTGGTACAGTTAGTCCACCAATAGAATTATTCCTTATGCTAATATTTAGCAGTGGGGTAATATTTTTATTAAAAATATCTTTGTGTAGCTGAAGTAGTGCTATTTTTGTAAGTGGGGGAACAGGGAATTCTTCGAAGACGTTTATTGTTGGGTAGTAATACGGTTTTTTTAAGATAATTTTTATAAGAATTTTCTGATTTGCACCCCCCCAAGCTACCATTCCATATTGTAGTATAGAGTGCGCAAGTGAAAGTAAATTTCTTTTAATATTTGTATTGAGCTCGTATTATATAAGTGGTTCAAACAAAGTTGAATTGTTTAATTTTTTTTTTTGAGAAATATTTACTTATTTAATTTTGTTTGTTTATTTAATAATAATGCAATAAATGTACCATCATCATTAAATGAGTACCTACTGGATAAAATCTTAAAATTTTCTCCAATCCATAACATTTTGATAAAATAATACGAAAAGTGCAAGAATTGGGCTGTTTAAGACGATACCATACCCTAAAATATATCCAGAATCTCTTAACGACGTAAGTAAAGAAACCGTGTATACAAATTGCGACTCGCAACCCGAGTATTGGACGGACCTACTGTCGAATTTGCCCTATCAAAAAATTGAAGAAGAAGAAAAATAATGTGGCAATCGTAACGACGTAAATGAAGAAAGCGTGTAAATAAATATACGCCCGTGTCACGGCGTATTGGACGGACGTACGGACCAATTTACTCTAGCAGGCCTAGAGATTCGACCTATTCGCCGGGCTTATTTTAATTGATTCTGAAGAAGACGTTACTAATATTTAATATTTAACCAAACAGATGCTTCTAAATGAATACCTCCCGAAGTTATTAATTCATCGTCTAGAAAAATCAAATCTGGTGCTCACAGCTAACTTTAGTTGCACAACGCACTTTAATTTGTTAAAAGGCGATGAACGTCAAAATTAATTCTGGCAACGTATTTTTTTTATTAATCTAAAATGTAAATAACTCGCATCCCTTGTGAGACATTTACAATTTGGGAGGCGGGAATGGGTACCGCCGCCCCGGGAACCTTTATTGGATAACCAACACCTCTGCCATAGGTCACCCCAAGTGGTTCGCTACGTTTGGTGATTTAGCAGGGGTGCCCGGGTTCATGGGGTGAGGTTTGTCTAGGTCTTGGAGGCGGATGACCAGGACATACTGAACCCCAGATTCCTACCCACCCCTTAAACCCTTTTCCTTACCAGAACTCTCCTCTCCTTCCTTTCCTTAAAAAACCCTCCACACAGCATCCTCAAAGATGACATAGGCCCTGAGGGAAATTATTTTCCTCAAGGCCTCCTGTGTGGAGCTCATGTAAAAAAAAAAAAAAAGACATGGAAATAAAAATGATAATTCAGTTACGAATTCGCCGAAATAAATTAAAATGTGAGCCTCGGGCCAACTCCCGATAAAAATGGTTATGTTTCGCCTTTTGGGTTTATGATTTTTAGCTAATGTTTAGGAACTGAATGTTTTCAGGTTCGGACCCGGTGGAGCCAAGGTGACGTATCTACCAAGTTCGTCAGACAACTACTACAGAACTGCTTACAAAAAACAGGAAGACTATAAGGTAATAATCCAAACATTGTTTAATTAAGAGCAATATCAGTTAGAGCGGGTATGCTGTCAAGACGTTTTTACTCCTGCAGCCCCAAAGTAAAAAGAATACTGTTCAACGCTTTCTGTACCTCGTTGTACACATCAGAACTGTGGGTTGACTACACTGCAACCCAATGGCATAAGTTAAAGGTTGCTTACAATAACGCTTATCGCCAACTTTTCCGCCTACCGAGTTATTGCAGTGCTACGGAAATGTTCCTGGAGGGACGAGTACATACTTTCCGTGCACTTCTCCGCCACCGCATGGGAAGTTAATGGCGCAGACTGCGCCATTCGAAGAATGCGATCATCACCGCCATGACTGCCTGGATGGAATCTCCCCTGATGACCCTCTGGAGACGGGAGACGATGAAATACCCTCCGTAAAGGGCTATTTACATTTGTTTTAGTGTTGACAGATACATTTTTTTTTCTCAGTTTCATTTTTCATGCTTATTCGTTTTTTTTATTTAATTTATGTGTTGTTATTTACTTATTATTTTTTTTTTTTTGTTATGGAATGTATTGCTTTGCACTTCCCCTGCATACATTCTGGAATAAACTTATATTATTATTATTATTATTATTAATTAATTTCTTAAATAAATTTTAAAATATCCGTTTACAACAATTGTGGAAACATTCTTTTGGTGTATGACAATGAGACATACGAGTAGAACTGACAAGGGAATGAAAGTACACTGGTGGCGGGAGAAAATAAGATCCGTGAGGAGGATGTGTACTAAAACCGTGACTGAAAGTGGATAGAAGAAGATATCGGGAATGATCAAGTTAAAAAAATATGAAGGAATGTAGATGTGACAAGGAACATGTGTTTGCCAATATAGAAAAGTATGGTGTAACGTCATAACATACTGGAAATTATGAAATCTACCCTTAATGGAAATGAAAAGTATTGTTTAGCAAGTTATTTCGACAATGTTTAAAATATTTTAATACAAATCATTAAATTGTGTTCGAAATAATACAGAACACCAAAACTATGTTATTTTATTTCATTTTAAGACATATTCATCACTAAATTTAATTTTACAAATAGAAATGCAAAAAACGTTTTTTTCGTTCATTGCTTACTTAATTCTTTGGACGGACTCATGAATCTATCCCTCGAGTCGGGCTGGAAAGTTCCAAAGGCTTCCCTCAACCAGTCTCTCGATCCGGCCCACCACGCAGTAGGTGGGCTGACTTATCCAACGCCAAACCTCACCCCATGGCTCCTGGGCACTCTTGCTAAGTCACCAAACATAGCGAACCACTTGGGACGACCTATGCCAGATGTGTTGGTTTTCCAATAAATGGATACCCATACTCGCAACCCAAATTGCTTCATATCTCAGCGAATACAATGTACGACAGACATACGAATTTATCTACAATTTATTTACAAACAATGTTTAAGGCTCTGCAATCGGACCCGAAAAGAAGAAGATGGAGGGATATGAAATTAGGAATGTTAGAGGAGAGCGCTAACATTTACAGAGACAAAATCGATGCGAAAATTGAGAAAATGTTTAATAAAACACGACTCGTTTAAAATAGAGCAAAAATCTCGCGGGCATTATCTTAAACAGCATTTAAAGAAACACTGGGAATTTTTTCATACATATAACTTGTAAAATAACTAAAACAAACGTGTTAATAATAATTTTATATAATTTGCGTTTCGGCGCGGGCAAAGTCTAGATATTGTCTTCAAGAATAATATATATTTTTTGAAGAGCTTTAAAACTTACCGTGTTTAAGGGAAATATGTAATAAAATCCGGGTTGCGGGCCCTTAAACTATCATTTTATTTGCAAATAAAGCTTAGATAATAATAGCGCAGAAGGAAATACGAAAATAAAATAATATATTAAAATGGGATCTGCTATGAGATATTTGTTCTTTCTATCTGAAAGGTATAGAAAATCAAGGCAATACGTGGGATGTTTACTGACCATCTGCTCGTAAACAAAACATTCAGAAGAGTTATTTTCGAAGTGGGATTTTTATTTCGTATTTCTGGGATGCATTTGACATATTTATTTTCCGATGGCTTTTTAAAAGGTTTATTGAAGCTCGTCGTAAAATTATTCCTACAAAACTTTTATTAAAATGTTAACGGAAATAGCGTAGCGTGGAGGAGGGAGACTAGTTGAAAAATTATATAACTATAATAAAATATAATATTTGAATAACTTCTAATGAAGGAAATAATTCTACCAAGTTAGTAGGCACCTTCAATTTACCACCAAACAAATTCAAAGTATTGTTACGGAGGCAGTTCAGTTATGTACAAAAGTGATGCATGATTTTTACTATTCATGTTTAAAAGCCCCTAAAAAGGCGTTTAAATAAATTATCGCGATTATAGCTCTTTGATTACGCCACATTGCACTTCCTCCTTCTTTAGCCAACGTTTCGGATGACGTTAAAGCATGCATTATCAGAGCAGATGGCATAAAAATTGAAAAATATATCAGTTTTTAGGGGCGTGCTACCCTTGATTTTATAGAACATTCCTGACACCAACAGGGTGCGTCGTATTTAGAAATCGAATTTTAAGTATACGGCATTTTTTAGAACATGAAGGAAAATTCATTTTCTTGGAAATTTTGTGGTATTCAGCGGGAATTATCATACAAAATCCATTATATTGGGCTTTTCTATCCGCGGTTTTTACTGCTAGGGCCAGCGGGCGGCTTTTGGTTCGGCTTCGCTCAGTTAGTGTTAGTGACCATTTTATAAATCCAATAGTAACTGGTTCCAAAAATAGCCCGTTCCTCGGATCCACTGCCGTCCAGTGTAGCTAGTCTCCGGGACAAAGTAAGCGAGTCAGAGCAAGGACGTCATATTATGTAATATATAGCCGCTTGATTATGATTTGTATATATTTCCGTCAATCTTTCCATATCCGGAGAGATACTACATATTCGCAAATTTGTAGCGGTTATACCTCTAGGGAAGAGACGTCCCCATCCGACCTACTGACGGAAGTAGCGACATTTTGTGACGAATTCTTGAATTCGAAACCGAATTATAACAGTAGCTTTGTCTGAAATTCCCCGTAGATGTTATTTGTGGCGCGGCGCAAATGGCGTGGCGTCAGACAAGCTGGGTTCTGAAATACAGCCACGCAACCTCTTAATACTGTTCGATAGCATTAAGTGGCCGTTGTGAAAATATATAAGAAAACACGACTTATTTAACGGCCACATTAGGCGAAAAGAGAAATCATGTATTTTAAAGTTTGATAAAAAAACAAGATCAGTAAATACTCTTATTTCCTTTATAGATAAGAGGCGCGTTGATTGCAGCAGAGTGAATAGAGAATCACAATTTAATGTCATCTGCGGGAATTTCTAATTTAAAAATATATTGTTCCGAGAAATTTAAGTTTGATTCTCTCAGCGGAAATTGCTCGACTGTTGTAGGTAGAGTACCGGATACAGGGAGATGAATTGTATTTCAAATGGTTTCTAACGAAATTTGTATAAAATAATTTTAATGCGGGTATTTTTTTTAATCTTTAGATATTCTTATAATAAAGCCATGTATCCCTTCAAAAACAATAAAAAAGTACCATACTTCATAAATATAATAAAGATTTGACAATAAAATTAGGTCATTCGTAACTCATTTTACTTGAAAGGTTTTTCCCAAATCATCATTGAAGTGAGCTACAAACCCAAGGTAATAATTAGCTTACTGGAATTACCAAAATATTTAGAAATTCGACAGTCTTAAACCACTTAGCAACAAATATAATTATTATAATTGATTAAAATCCTTGTTGACCACCCGTCTCCCCCTCCCCAATATTTCGTGTTTATAAACTGTATACTTAGAATTATTTGTACCAGTCTGAAGATGGCTCTAACGAGCTGAAACCGGTTACGGCCAAATAAAATTAAGTGGAATAAAGTTAGATATTCTTTTTATTATAATATGTTATAAAGCCGAAGATTTTCATTGCTTTAATAGTAGGTAGAGATATTTATGTGATTGTTAAATGACAGTTTTGTATCAAGGTCCCTTATTTCAGGAACAGATTTTTTTGCATTAGCTCCACATAGGAGGTCTGAGGAAAATAATTCTCCTCAGGGCCTGTGTCATCTTTGGGTATGCTAGGTGTAGGGTATTTTTGAAAAAGGAAGGAGAGGAGGTTCTGGGATGGAAAATTTTGTGATGGGTGGGTTAGAATACGGTGATAAGTGGGTTCAGGAGTGACCGACATTTGAATCTATCCCTCCCTTGTAAAGGTCAAAATGTCACCCTCCACCAGTCCCTCTCAATCTGGTTTGCCACGCCGCCAAGATTAGGACAAACCTCACCCCATGAAAGCGGCCACCCCTGCTAAGGCACCAAAGAAAGCGAACCACTTGGGGTGATCTAAGGCAAAGGAGTTGGTTATCCAATAAATAGTTCCCGAGATGTCAGTATCCATGCCCGCCTACCAAATTGAATTGATGCTACGGTGGTTAAGTATGTAATTACATTTGATAGATTATCTTATTTCATTATTTCAGTTAATTTTTCAAAAATATTAATTTCGTAGTATTGTAGTGGTACATTACCCCTCCAAAAGATTCTCTTTGAACTCTGCACACAATTCACGACAAACGAACACAGTTTATGTAAAAATTGCAATCAGTTTTCTAATAATAATACACGATGATACGTTAAAGTCAAGGATCTATCTAAAGGTAGCGGAAACACTAATAACCCATTCAATTTCGCACCGTGAAACATTCCTTGTATCTTACAAGGATGATATAAACCCCTTCGTAGCACGTTATCCTGAGTAAAGCTGGGAATTCAGACACGAGCACGTTTTGCATGTTAATAATAATCTCGTCACTTACTTTCCACGTCAGAAACACGATTTGCATAATGTATAATCGGAATTTTACATAGCAAAAATGTTAAAACCGTTGAAGTCATAGCGGGAGAAGAACCTTCCGAAATAAAATAAAGTGTAAAATAATATATCATTGAAGAAGAAGGTAAGAATAATTATCTAAACGAAATTATGAAAGAGAACAAGACACAGAAAACAGAATAAAACAATGGTCACAACTGGGACACTTGATATAGTAGGTTGATAGGAAAAACCTTCAAAAGTTATAAAAGAGAGTTTTTCTTATAAAAAGTTGAATATTCATTTAGACTTTTATAAAAAGTCAATAGTTCCATATGTATAAATTCGGATGCTTTTATCCGAGATGCTATCCAGGATACAAACCAATTCTTAGAATGATTGTTTCCAATAAAAAGGGTAGTTGCCCATAATATGGAAAAATAATTAGTTGAAGATAATATTGTTATTTTTTAATGTAGCTATTACTTTGTTGTTATCCACAAAGTTAAATTATTTCATCTAATATATAAAATTCTCGTGTCACGGTGTTTGTTACCATACTCCTCCGAAACGGCTGGACCAATTTTGATGAAATTTTGTATGCTTATCTGGTAGGTCTGAGAATCGACCAACATCTATTTTTCATACCCCTAAAAGTAAAGGGTGTTCCACTCCGAAGAAAATTATTTTCCCCATACATTTTGTATGGAACGAATTCTCCTATTTTGAAAGAACTGCAGCAATATTGTAAGGGGTATAATATTGAACTGTGAACCGGGGAAGGGGGGAGGGGGAAAGGAACTCAGGAAGGGGGGTTAGCGGGACGGGGGAAGGGGAGAAGTGGAGTGGGGAGAGGGAGAGGGAACGCGAGAGGGGAAAGGATGCGCAGGGAGAATCAATCTAGATCAAGGTATGGTATACGCAGGGAGAAACAATTTAGATCAATTCAGCTAATAAGTTGACAACAGTTTTTGATTCTGAGGCGGCACGAAGTTCGCCGGATCAGCTAGTTTTTCTATAATATTGTTAATTCTAAAAAAATTAAAATATGGGATTGACTATTATGACGGCTTGACAGAAGGGAGCAATAGCGAAATTGGTTAACGCGCACGTCCCGGTTAGACGAGAGGTCTGGGTTCGAGTCCCAGTTGCGACCATTGTCTTTTTTCTGTTTTCTGTGTCTTGTTCTCTTTAATAATTCCGTTTATTATTGTTATCTTCTTCAAAGATATATTACGTTGATGGGAATAACCTTCAAAAGTTATAAAAGAGAGTTTTTCTTATAAAAAAATGTAAAATAATAATTATTTTGAGGTAAATCAATTTTTTTACGTCAGCTCCACGCAGGAGGCCCTGAGGAAAAAATACTTTAGGCCTTTGTCACCTTTGGAGACGCTGTGTAGAGGGTCTTTTCAGCGAAAGGCTAGGAGAGAAAGTTCTGGGAAAGATGAAGGTAAGAGGGCTGTGTAGGAATCTGGGGTCAATGTTTCCAGGAGTTACGGACGTATGAATCCATCCCTCCCACTGCAATGTAACAACCAGTCTCTCCCGATCCGGCCCGCCACGCAGTAGACAATGAAGTAGTCAAACAGAATGCAAATGCATTGGCTAAAAATCATTTTAGCCAATGTTGGTTGGGATTACCTAAACCATACCATAAATCCAAATAACAGCTTAATTTTTGCATATTACTAGCCAACCCTTCTGGATATATGTATAAAACATGAAAGAAATCCAACAGAATATGGTTATTATTTCGTCAGTAAAGTTGTTCTAATTAATAAACAAACCAACGATCGCTATTTGTGATTTGTGCCGATAGGCACTGCCTTTTCGACACCACAAACGTTCCTTGAAATTGAAATTCGAATAAGCATTGCGGACACTTGTGCATTTTTTGAGTCGAATGAAGACAAAATTCGAATATGGCTCTTGCATTATTTTGCCTTCTTATTTCCTACCTTTGAACCCTTAATTATGGTAGTGCGATCGTTGTGGAGCTGTGATTATTAGATACTTCGTGACGCCAGCAAAAGTTTTCGAGACCTCAATCTGTTTGTCTTTTTTCTCCGCTTTGGTACTATGTAAATATCTACAAATCGCTTTAAATTTATTAATTCTTGATTAATTTTTTTTAAGTTAAAAAACATGATCTTTATTTCAATTTTCAAGACTTTGAAAATAACCTTTTTTTTTGGAAGCCGATAACATTTTTTAATCCGGATTCTCAGAACATATTGTGGGTAGGCATCGAAAATTTGTTTAAAATAATCCCAAGAATTATGGGCTGTATTTTCTTTAGAAAAAGTAATTAATAATATTTTACCTTACATTGTTATTTTAGCATAAAAATATCGATTTGGTTGAAAAATATCGATAAAGTGAGATTCTGGTGTAGATACTTTAAAGCTTAATTTTTAATTTTTACTATGGATTAATTACCCTGTCGTGTTCATTTGAATATTTACCAACAATCTTAATATATAAAATTTAAGGTTTCTTTGTTAGTTCCTTATACATACCTAAACCATTCATCCGAGTATGACGAAACTTTGGTAATTAGATGTGCCCATGTCCGCGATGGTTTCTATATGTAATAGTGAGCTCTGACGTTATGAAACTATTTCCGATACTATTCAACTGATTGCGATGAAACTTAGTAGTGCACAAGCCCGCGAAGGTTTCTATACGTATTGGTGAGCTCTGGCGTTATGAATATTGTATTAAAAAAATTGCAATAGGTAGCGCGAGTTGTTTGAAAAAAATGTGTTTTTCATATAGTTTAGCTGCAGGGAGAGAAGGAGGGAGAGGGAGGGTAATCCAGGGGAGTGGAGGGAACGAAGAAGGGAGGAATGTCGAGGGAATGAGGAAGACGCGGAAGGCGGGAATGAACGCCGGAGGGGAAAGGGAATGGAGACGAATTGGAAAGGATACGCAGAAGAAACAATTTCTTCATTTAGCATTCCAACAAATTCCGGGAACTCACTTATTGATAATAATTTAATTAATCTGAAGTTTTACTTTTTTAAATTTTTGGTTATAAATTAATTAATGGCAGTCGGTTGCCATATATCTCCTTATTATTCAACATCGCAAAAATTCTCGAAAAAGTAATAAAAAACAAATTGTTGATTATATACATAACCAAAAATGTATTAACCCCAGTCAATACGGTTTCAGAGATAAACTTAGCACACAAGACGCAATTGCAGATTAACTAAGCTTATTTACAAAACATTAGATAGAGGTAAAAAATGTATTTTCATTGACCTCCGTAAAGCTCTTGATAGTGTCTCACAATCAAAATTAATTAATTAACTTAATAATATAGGAATAACCGGCAAAGCTAAAACATGGTAAAAAAGTTATCTCCATCAAAGAACTCAACAGATAAAAGTAAACAACGAACTAAGTGAAATAGAAAATATAGATTTTGGAATTCCACAAGGAATTGTATTGGGACCTTAACTATTCATATTGTATGTAAATGACCTCCCAATCATTGGAAACATTATATCTTACGCAGATGATACAGTGATATCTATTGAAGGAAATTCTTGGAATGCGGTCAAAGTATCAGCTAAAAATGCAATTAATATCGAAAAACTATGGTTCGACGAAAACTTATTTACACTAAATGTTGAAAAAATCCATTTTATACCTTGTAGCCTTACAGGGAATATCTCAAATATAAAGGTAAACATAAAAATTCTCGAAAAAAAATGCGTTCTTAGGATCGCACCCTTTAACTCAAACTGGATACACTTATATACAGATATAACCAATAGCCTTTGGAAATATGGAAACGTACGAATAAACCTTATTCCGTAAGATACGGAAGACTCTCAAGTTGAAACTGGGTCGGCCCTCAGTGATATCGGAATATGATGTCTTGCATTGAGAGGAGTTTTGGTGTGTATGTCTGCTTTTATGTTAATAAATACCTTATGGGAATATAACGAGCAAACTTACATATAAATACTTACCATGAAATATTATATAAATAGGTATATGTATAAACATAAGTTATGCGATAAGGAGTCGGAAAATTAGGAATAGTACCAGATGTGATCAAAGTCCATCAGAATATGTTTTGGAAGGCTATGTATGTGTGTATCTGAAAGTAAAATCACTTCGAGCATTGCATTGATCGATTTCTTTAATGAGTTGATTTTTTGTGTGTTTGAGTGTGTGCTCATGTGCGTACATGCGATACCGTGTTGCCAGCGCCAATCCTCTACGAGTCGGAAATTTACAGGATTATACAAGAAAGATCAGAGATTTTCAATACCCCTGTTGGCAACGGAAACTTTAAATATTTTTCACGGTTCTAATAATATATTTTTTGTTTCAGGTGTTCCACAACATCCCAGCGTCGTCCCTCCTCCTGTCCAACTATGACCCCTTCTACAGTCCTCTGCTGTCCCGATTGGACTCGGTCTTCCAGAGACTCGGGTTAGGGGGCGCTCAGGCCACCGCCCCCGAGAGATGCAGGGAAAAGTTGGTCTGCTTGATGTACGCCTCCCCTGCAAAGTATGCGCCGTACAGCAATCTTGTGTCTGCACAGTTGAGCAGGTATTGTAAATTAAAATAAGTTATTATTCAAAAAAACAGATCGTTTGTTAGACAAAACTTAAATATAAAGCTAAACACCGGTTATGGACACACTACCAATAAGTGACGGAATCTAACCTATTATACCACCATCTCAAATCATTAAATGACATCTTAATGAATGGTAATCAACATTGCAATTATGTTGGATAGTCCGATAAACGCATGAAGTCCATTGGTGCGCACTTATCTCTTTAAATGATTTCAATAACAAACAAGCATTATCACTCAACTTCTTTGACACATGAATTATTAAAAACAGGAAAAAAATTATGTAATAAAAACTAATATATTAAACTAATTTAGAATTATTACTGGCTGAAAACTTTATTATCCGCTTATAAATTTGACTGTCTTAATTGGGTAAACCTCCATCTTTGGTACTCCTACCCCATGTATTTATTATTGACGATGTCGTAAATTCGTTCGTTACACCTGGATATATTGACTCTCAGATAATAATAATAATAATAATACACAAAGGATTTTTTAAATATTTATATTGAGGGATCGGTAGGATTTATAGGTTCAATTAGAAATGCCACAGAGCCGAACCCTCTGATATGAAAATATCTGGAGTCGGTGAATTATATTCCCATTTGGTCTCTAGTAGGTTGACATGTTGTTCTTGTATTGTTTTGTATTTATAATACTTATATAGTGCAATTGCATAGCGTGGGTTGACTAGATGATCATTTGGGGAAGTGTGTGAAAGGGTTTAGTTTTTCCTTCTTTTTTTCCTTTTTTTTTTGGGGAAAATTTAACCCGGACATTTAAATCTGGTGCATAAAAAATATATAATACACATAGAATAGTTTTAATACATATAAGAAATTACGTTATACATATAAATAGTATACAAAAAAAAATTATAAATATTTATACATAAAAAAGAAACATCAAGAAATAAATCAATTTCAAAAAAATTTCAGGCAGTGGTAAAAGATCTCGTCAATGTGGAGAGACTCTTTCAAGAATCAAAAGAATTTCACTTTTGAACCTCTCCTCACTGACGCCAAACATATCAATCTCGGAGGAGATTTGGTTCAGGAGCAATATACTCCTTCCTACCGGGAGAACCGTTGGCAGGTTAGTTCTACAGGCAGGAAGATAGAATAATCTATGCTGACGTTGTCTAAGATAGTCATTCGGAACATAGAGACTCACGCGCTCCAGAATGGCTGAATTCTCAATATAGCCACGCAGCAGTCTGAATAAGTGGGTAGCAGCGTACCCCTCCCTTCTGAGCTGCAGGGAGTGGAGTCCCAGCATGCCCAGAAGAAAGTTCGTCGGGTAGAGCCATGGATAGTGGAGAAATCTTAGAAACTTTTTTTGAACCCTCTCCAACATGAGGGAGCATCCCACCTCATGAGGATTCCAGATAAGCGAACCACTCTCCAGCCTACTGCGGACGACCTCCGTAGTCCAGTGGGTAAGACTCTTGACTCACAGTCCGGAGGTCGCGGGTTCGAACCCGGCATGCGCAAATAAATTTTATTTGATTAATTTGTGTTATTTCACAATTAATTCATTTAAAATAATATATAGTATATTTGCGGCATGTTCCAGAGTGGAAGATACTATCAGTATCGCCCTGGTGTAAGACCACCATTCAGAATTGAAACGTTGCTTGAAAATGGCTTTGGCCGTGTTTGGTGACCAGATCTGAATAGCCAGGTACTTCCCAACCTTCCTCTTCCTTACCTCCTTCCCCGCCCCACTACCTTCAGCCTCACAACATACCCCAATTGGGGATGCCATAGTCTCACTGGCTCCAGACGGGAGCAGTTGAGATTCTTGTGCGGTTATTCACTGTAAAAAAAAAAAAAAAAAAAGTATAAAATCCTCAGAGCACGGGTATCCCGAAAAACTCTGACGGTTCGGAGAACAAACCCTAACATTTTTAAGGCCGACTGGCAAACCCCTTCGATATGAGGACGAAATGTCAGCTTATTTTCCTACCCACCCCTCATACCTCATTTCCTTCTAAGAACTTCCTCTCCTTCCTTTCCTTAAAAAATCCTCCACACAGCATCCTCCAAGATGACATAGGCCCTGAGGGAAATTATTTTTCTCAAAAAATTTAGAAAACATAAAATTAGCATTTAGATTTTTATTTTTGAAATTGCAATTTTTATTTCCAACGTCCATATACATTTTTTTATCAAATCTTCGAAAAAATTCAGAAAATTCAAAAAAACAATGTCCCAAGAAATCTGTCACTTCATTTTTTATCTCGTGCAAAGAATTAAAAAAAAAATTATAATTGATAATAATAATTTCTAGAGAATAACCCAAAAAACTGGCATTTTGGATTCATTGCTGTTCAACATAAATGTTTAGTTCTTGCATTTGTATTAACCTATAAATGCCTAAGACTTTTAAGTTTTAAAAGAAATCACTTTCATGGAAGCATAATAGAGTTACACGCGGTAAAAGTCGATTAAAATATAATGTGTCAAAAATAATCTAGCCTTTTCCGATAACATGAAACTAAATGCACTGCATGCCCTTATTTATAGATTAAAACTGATAATAATATAATATTAACCTTTAAAATCCTCCAAAATAATATTAAATATCTTGACTTAAATTAATAAAATAGTGAGGTGTTCATTAGAATTTTGAACAAATAAAAAATATTAACTAATAAATAATTTGAATCACACATCCGATATTACAAATCAAAACTGTCATTTAGCCGGGTACAGTCTACCAAAATGCAATGTCGCCAGTTTTTGTATGCTTTTATTTGCATCTTATAATTAATTATGGTAGGAACTTAAAAAAAAGACAGACAAATTTAAGTTACATAAGTTATACTCACGATGTATATAATTACTTTCAACGCACTGTACAGTAAAAAAAAACACTTGTTTACGTCAGAATTTTTTTTATCAAACGATGAATATAGAAAAGCCGGATTTAAAGTGTATTTATATTAAACCTTTGAACGAAAGAATTTTAATATGAAGTTGAAAACTTTTTGCTACCTATTCAAAGATATTATTACGAGAAGTTAAAGGGTACGAGATATTTTTAATTTTACATCAGGTCTATTTACAGAACTTTAATATGAATAAAAGTTTTTTATTGGTTTGAAACTGTTAACTTTTGTTACATTATTCACGGACTTACTTTACGTGTAAAAAAATCGCCAGGGCATTAATTATTAACTTTTTATTTTTTTTACGTAAACAATAATAAGATAACAAGATAATAAGATTATTTTCGTCAATTGAATAATAAGATAACACTAATAATGAATTGGCTCTGGTCTGAACTTTTTGGCAATTCAAACTAAATCTTCTTTTGGTCAAAGAAATGATTTTTATCAAGTTCCACTCATATTTAATAGCCTTCCAGAAGATATAAAGTCATCTAATTCCTTTTACACTGTAAAAAGAATCTTAAATTATTTGTGTTTGTAGAGGATTGCCAATTGATTTTCTCTACTATGGCCTTTCTAAATTGCTAAATGATTATGTTTATAATAATTAGCTGAATTAATATTATTTTTGGTTATGCCGTTTTTTTATCTTCCTCCTGCCAAATTTATTGCATATTATATTATATACATTTATTTATTGTTTACAACTTAATCCTTTTTTAAATCAGATCACTAAACTATGGTCACCCTAAAAGTCTACATGTTTACATTAAGAGCGTTTAACCAGCCAGCGGACAAAAATCCACATTTCGTCGAAAGTTGTTCTTACGATCGTGCAGGGCGGTTACAATGAGAAAGATTAATTATTCTCCGTACCAGCTTTTTAAAATTATAACTCAATATCGAATTAATTTCAATTCAAATTAGCTTTAGTTTATACCTTTATACAAAAATGCTGAAAGGCATGATGATAAAATTATTAAAATAATGTACTTTTTGTAGTTATTTTTTGATTAAAAGTATTTATCATTTTTCAATAATGTCTAAATTTAATAAGAATGTTAAAAAAATCTGAAATATATTAGTTTGTAAGTGCGCAAATAAATACCCAAACGGACCAATTTTCGCCAAGAAACACATGTACGTACATATTTTTTAATGATTTTATTGAAACTAAAATTAAAATTCGAAAACATACGTTTGCTAGATAATGTATTGATTTATTTTACTGGATGATTTTATTATTTGAAATGGGTGTGGTATAATACAAAAACTTTTTTGAAAATTTAACAAAACTGCCAACGACCTATGGAATAACCTTATTATACTAAAAATTAAAAAAAAATCTCAAAATTTATTACATACGAATGCTAGATAAAAGAACAATCTTTCGAAATCCATTTTTAATTTTTTGTGGAAAAGAGTCAATACGTCTAAAAACTTTTTTGAAAATGACATATTTCCGGTTTTCTCTGGAAATGCCCTCTTAATGCACCACCTAGTGCCATCAGCTTAGTAGGTACCCAAAATCTCAATCTGTAAGAAATGCAACAATATTGTTCTTTCAATATCTGAATAATTTTGTGTTATTTTCAATTTGTATCATTGTTAACCTCAACACAGGCTTCTCCTAGTGAGGTGACAAATTGTATTGTAAACATTTTTACCTGCAGTGAAAAGAATCAATAAATAAATAAAATCTAAACGAAAATATGAATGAGCACAAGACACAGAAAAAATAAAAAGATCGCAACTAGGACATGTTGTACAGTTATGTCCCGGTAAGACTCATGTTCAAGGTTCATGTTCCCAGTTGCGTTCGTTATCTTTTAATTTTTATGTGTCATGTTCTCTATCATATTTTCGTATTGCTTCTTATTAAATAATTATTAGTATAAATAGAATTTTAAAACATTCTCTTTATCTTTTTTAAACATAATCAAATTTACAACACTATTAATTTTTTCACCAAGCAGTCCGCCGTTTATTTGTTCGAAGCCACAAAACCATCGAAAAGTGAGCACTGGCTTCAAAAAATTGCACAACTAATTGCCGGTCTAATTTTATCTTTTTACCACAAAACTACCCCTAAAAGTTGGAATTTCGGAAAAAGTTATTTTTCTTTTTTATTAATACTATCATGTAGAATTACCTCCCGAAGTTAATGCACTTTACTCCCGGACACCCCGTATAATATAAGAATAATGTCGCAGTTTTCACAGTCCTCTTCAATAGGCTTTCCTGCTGTGAGCTGACTGAAAGTTAATTAATTATTAAAAATTATTGGCTGGAAGTTATTATATTTAGTTTATTTTTGTCGTCATATTGTTTGTAAGTCGATTGTTACTCTTTTCTCAGCCATTTAAATAATAATACATTCTTTCTGTTTTTTAATATTTTTATTCGAGTATTACATACCTACTTGAATATTTTTTTATAGATATTTAATATTTCTCTGTCCGACAAAGAATGTGTTCATATTGGAATAAAAGGGATATTTAAGCATATGGCCAAACATCCCCCGACAAAATATCCTAACCTAACCTAACATACAAAACCTTTCGGCGCCAAATTTAAAATTTAAATGGAAACTGTAAGTTCCTCTCTCTTTTGCATCTCTCTTTTGCATCTTATATCGAGGGATATATTATCGGAGTATATTTTGCCGGGAGATTGTCCGTAGAATTTTTTTTTCTTGTGATATTATGTCTAGGGATATTTTGTCGCGGGATGAAAACGAGCACCACCCCCCTGGTTAAGTATCAATGATTTTATTGTTTTGTCGTGTACTCAAGCCAATAAGAAATTCTGAAATTTTTTTCTTTCAAGTCTTTTTTTTAATTTTAAAAGTTGATTTAAATTGTGATTAATTTTGCAATAGTATAACGAAGTGTTCTGAGAAAGTATGTTTCGATGGAATGACAAATTCTTAGAATTTCTTAAATATTCTTGAAATCTTTATTACAAAGCTTAGCTAAAATTGTTCTTGTTTATTTTCTTATTTAATAAATTGATAAATTTAATTAACATTTCTTTACATCCAGCAAAATAGTTTTCTCTCGAAATGGTTTAATAATATGAATATTCAAGATACTTTGAGGAACGTATTCATCTTAAAATTATTATTAATTAATGTTAAAGGTTTAAATAAAGTCGAAATATATAGGTCCCTCTTTTTATTAAATGTAAAGTTAACAAAACTCCGTACGTAAAAAGAATAAGCTGAAATGGATGATATAGACGGTAAAAACAGTGACACGGGTATTTGCTGTTGGTATAGCAAATAGGTTCCGTTAACGTGAGCTCTCATCCTTTCAGGGTCCTGCGTGGGATAGAAAGAAGGCTACTATCTGGATGCAAATAAAAGAACTTCCATTAGAACAAAATGTACTTGTAATTATTGTCAAGCAAAACATGATCCACATAAACACCTTTAATTGCAATCTCAAATGGTGAAGAAGAGAGAGAGATATGTCAATTATTTTAGCCACTCATTTGGCAGATTCCACTCCAAAAGATCATGCTCTAAAAGGCAGATCGTCCCAGCTGTACGTCTCCAGCACTGAGCTCATACCATGCAGCTGGTTGACAGATACATCCACCGCCAAGACCCGGACAAACCTCACCGAAAGAACCCGGGCACCACTTCAAGGTCACCTAACGTTGCAAACCACTTGAGATGACCAGTGGTTGTGTTGAGAGGGCGATTTATGCATGTTTCAAGTTCATAGACATATGAATATTAGTAGACCTGCCCTATGTGAAAAAAGCGTATTATTTCCCCCTCCGCATACCGGTTCCAATCCATTCCATTGGATCCAGCTGGGGTTGCGTTGCGTATGGCTTAGCGTGAATCTAAAAAATGTGACGTCATCATTCTTCTGCGAGCCGGCGTCGAGCGCTCATCGGTGCATTTTACGAAATAACACCGCAAAAAACACGGTTTGTGTTTTGAAAACGTGTAAATATATACTATTGATGAATATATTTACATATATGTCGATGTTTACCGGGGTAAGTAAACTATGAAACATTTGTAAAAGTGTCCTTACAAAATACGGCTACAAAATATTGGAGTCTGCAACCCAAGTGGTTCGCTACGTTTTGTGATTTAACAGGGATGCCCGGGTTCAAGGGGTGAGGTTTGTCTAGGTCTTAGCCACCCCTTAAAACATTTTTCTTCCCAGAAATCTCCTCTCCTTCCTTTCCTTAAAAAAACTTCCACACAGCACAGATGACATAAGCCCTGAGGGAAATTATTTTCCTCAGAGCCTCCTGTGTGGAGCTCATGTAAAAAAAATAAAATAGGTGAACTTTTCTTTGCCGTATTTAGACTTCGCAAATTTGTTCATTACGCGGCGAGCAATTCGGGCTCCCATGTAAAAAGTTCTATTCATTCTTAGCGCTCATAAATTTTAATGTGCCAGCCAGAAACACAAGGTCAGTACTACCGTTTTATTGTGGCAATACTACGACCATGTCCTATTTCAATATACCACTTCACAGAATACAAAACTTAGGCAATATGGTTTCGCACATAGATTTATGGAATGTTTCGCTGATAAAATAGAAGTAAGATATAATAAATCATTTATCCTCTTTAAGATGAGTTATTTGTATATTGTAATATTTAAATATTGTTGCATTTATTTTCGTCTTGTTATCTAGAAACTCAATAGAGCTGTATTTTTCATGTTGTTGCTATACACTATGTCATATAATGTAAAAGCCGAAAGGCGTTAATATTATAAATAAATAAATAAATAAAAGCAGAGTTTACTTTTAAGAACTAAATGGTGATATTAAAATGCGAGATGCCTTTATACTGTCATATTGAGTTGTTGACGAATCACAAAGTCCAATCTCCAAAGTCATCTTCCCTCTCTGCACCCCGCTGTAGTTGTTGTCTACCCCTCACCTTTATGTTCTGGTCTAGTAATATTCATATGTATATGTTCAAGTTGTTATTTAGAATGCCGAAAAATGTTTAGCATAATCCAAATCAACTTCCCGTATAAATTGAAGGCTTTAAGTATAGATTTCTTATTTCGATTAACATCGAAGCCATCAATCAGGGGAGTAAATCTTGCAAGCCACGATTAAACCATTACTCATGGGGAACTCGGTTAATTCGTCGACAAACAAAAATATATTTATTTTTCTCGTCAAGGGAAGAGTAAGGGGGTAATTTTGACTTGTTTATTTATTATTTATTTTATCCAACTCTTAACAATATAATTAATGGGTTGAATTTTAAATGAACAGCGTTATTTATCTTGGAATTATGCGCATAAGAAAAATGGATTTCCTCAAGCGAGAGTTGATGGCTTTTCTCTAGAATTCTTGAGAAATTGCAATGAGATTATGAAAAATAATTTAACAAAAAAAAAACAGTAGATATCCGCATGATTCATATTGAACTATTTTAACATTTCATACAAAGAATGTTTTATTTATTTTGCACAAACGATATAAAAAGCAATACCTTATTTTTTTCTTTATTTATTGCATAAATTTATATATTTATTTATTTTTTCAGGTTCACCATAAAACAGTTATTTACCAAATTATTACGGAGAAGATTACAAAATTTAAGAGAAAAAAAAGTCCAAGGGGGCAGATTCACTATATTGAGACGTATGTCAAAAGATAGTTACTGAACTCTCTATAGGTAACATTGAAGATGTCAATGCTCAATGCAGAATCGTTAAGCAGTTGAATTGCTCTGTTTAATGGGGCATTCTGAAAGGAAGACGTTCTCGCTTTCGGAGCACAAAAAAGTGCGTGGAATCTCCCACGAGTATACGCGTTAGGGACATATAGGTTAATCTCCTTCAACATAGGTGGATTCAATACAGTAAATTAATATTATGGATACATTAATTAGTGGATTATCGACCACCATGCTAGGCTGATGCCCGTGTTTTGGTGGTCGATTTTACGTATGGTGCAATAACAATCACACGTTCGTGTAATATTTTTAAAGAAGAACACTTTAAAAAAATTAAAACCGTTTGGAAGGCGGGTATGCGTACCGCCACCCCGGGAACCATTTACTGGATAACCAACACCCCTGCCATAGTGGCTCACTATGTTTGTCGTCACGTCTCAAAGATGGCATTGGCCTTGAGTGATTTTTTTCTCAGGGACTCCTGTGTGGAGCTGATGAAAAAAAAAACAAAAATACAAAAGTATTTATTGTAAATTTGACCTCAAAGATGGCATTGGCCTTGAGTGATTTTTTTCTCAGGGACTCCTGTGTGGAGCTGATGAAAAAAAAAACAAAAATACAAAAGTATTTATTGTAAATTTGACCTAAAAAGTACAGAAATCGAACTCGATTTTCTCAAAAACGAAATCTCAAATTAAAATTACTACAAAATCCTTTGTGTATGGATTTATTTTTTTGAGACAGAAATTTACGGTTTGCCACTTAATCTTCGAGTTTCTGTAATCAATCAATCGTGTTTAATCAATTTTAAATACGATGTATTTTCAAGCAATGCTACAAAATATTTATATTTATGATTCATAAACGACGTTACTGAAAACAACGAGAGGTCAAAATTTTCTTGAATAATAAATAATTAATCGGTTCATTTATTTTTTCGATTGTCAGAGTGTTGTTACTTTTAAAGTATTTTTTTTAAATTCCAACAGCAATGTTAAATGTTCTGAGATGAGACAGTTAGAAAATGGGAAATTTTTTAATGATGAAATTTTTTTTTAAACGTTGTCATAAAATAATCTATCTATCTTCCATTAACATAAATAATATATGTGGCCTACAGAGTAGATATGATTTTTACACAAATTAACAGTTTTATTCCGAGTCCGAAAAAATGAGAAAGGTCACGGCTTAAGTATTGTCGGTCTACTGGCAAAGTCCACCAACTAAAACACAATCCTGAGAAATTGCATTTCAATATTTTGCAATTTTGTAAAGGATATAAGTGGATGAATATCTCCAAAATATATTTTTTTAAATATTTTATAATTTAGAATGTACCCTTAAGTACGTAATCAATACACAATATATTTCTTTATAGCAATAACAGCAACCTTTAATAAAATATTTACAAAAAAATGAGCCTGACTTAGTGGGTTTTACCAGTCAATAAAACTAAGTGAGCTTTGCTCGTTAATATTACCGTTAAATGGTGGCATTAATGCCGCAAAATGGCTTTAAGACTATTTTAAAGCTGATTTAGTGGATTTTGCTAGTGTTTTAACGGTCTAAATCGATGTATTGTTGACATTTTAGAGTATAATGTTTGACTTAATGTGTTTTGCTGGACAATAATATCGGATTTATGACTTAAGGTGAAATTAAAAACACGTTTAAATCTAAAACGATTAAATATACAACTTAATGGAGTATGCCAGTCGAAAGTGGATGATTTTTTAACATGACCTCATAATTAAGTCATTTCATGAAAAAACTTTACTCAATGGACTTTGCCAGTAGTCCGACGGTATCATATCGAAAAATTTTATGACAACACTTTATTTTGCAATATTTTGTTGTAGGTGTTTTATAACGCTGATGGCTTTCATTCGTTTTGTGCTCCGATTGACATACGGGATCGGAGGAATCCAGATTTTTGGAATTCTGCACATTAAGGGTGCCTACCTATACGGTAGACAGGTGTCAAGTACCGCATTATCGCCAGTCCGTTACTAACCATCATCGTATCGTGACATTTCGCTCGACGTCGAAGTGTTATTTATCCTATCGTTACATAAAGTGTAAATCCTTTCGTATTATATCATATTCTTTGTGTGAACTTCTTATGTAAATCGATTCATGACTCAGATCTCTATCGTGGGTTATAAAATAACCCCAATTATCGAGCGCTCATGGACACATTTGTGACTGTCACCAAACGGAAACCAAGCCAGAAGACACAACAGCAGTGGGTACCACAATTGTGAATTGCCCATCTTGTTTGGTGGTCGGGCATAACTCGTATCGAGATCCATAAGCGTTTTATTTAGCAAGGAGTGGCCGCAAGGTTTTTTTCTAAACCCTCGTGCATCGTCACGATTCAGTAGGTACCTATTACATATTGTCTAGAAGGTCTAAGAGGAACAGTTTTTGTGAAGAGTTGATTAATTTTCGTTACTGTCTGCCGCATGCCGAAATTTCAATAAACACAAACAAATAATGACAATATCCAAAAGCAGAAATCTCAGAGAAGTTTCATAATTCCCGAATTTCTTCTATGCGCGCATATTTTTGCTGTAGATTAATGAAAAAAACCTTTTCAGAGCACTGTAATCCAACCTTGCAAAAGAAAAATCTTACACCCGTAGGTAAAAGCCTCCCAAAGCGATTATTTTTTCCTATCAAAGCCAATGTAGAGTTGTTTTCAAGAGTAAACGTTTGAACCAAGGGCTGTCAATGGCACAGGATCTTCACAATAAAATGATTATCACTCATATTGAGAAAGGAAAGGTTCACTGTCGTCGGAAAATATTTTCTCATTATTTTGGGAAAAGGTTTTTTTTGGCGCTGCCGTATTATATAACAATAAATGATTGTTTTTTTTCTTTTCCTTGATTTTTTTTAAATCGTGACTATTTATTGGAAAAGTTTTAGATAACGCCTAGGCAGGTAAGTAAAAAACCTTTCAAAATGTTTTATGTTTCCTACTCATTTTTTTCTCAAGAAAACTATCTATTAATACGTGTTATTACATACAATATATTTTTATTTACTTCATACGGGATATACGTATTACACATTTGCAAAATGTTTTGTCTGCCCATTGATGAAGAATTTCCATTTTAGGACAGTCAATTGATCCAATTAGAGTAGATATCAAGTTTTTTCAAATACTAAAGATGATGGCGTAAACATTTGATGGCCATTGTGGACGTTGTTAGATCAGGGTAAGGTTCTCTACTAGGAATCCGTAGCGGCAAATGTTTGTTCGAATCCCTACGTGCGCAAGTAAATTTTGTTTAATTAAATTGCGTTATTTCAATTTCACAATTCAATAAATGAAAATACTTTTACTTATATGCATCATACTTGCGGCACATTCCAGATTGAAAGATAATTTCAGTATCGCCCTAGTGAATGACCACCATTTATAATATGAAACGACTATAATCACCAGAGATCCATGTGCATAAAATTCTTCACCTTTATCTGACCCATATCCTTCCCCTCCCACTCCACTACCTTCAGCCTCTCAACTTACTTGGTGATGACATAGTCTCACTATGGTTGAGAGCAGTTGGAATTATTGTATGGTATTCTCAATTACTAAAAAAAATCTGCGATATAATGAAAAAATGAAACATTGTTAAAAACTTATTTAGACCTTGAACACCTATCAAACTTAATAAAAAGCATAAATCATTTACGTCGTTAAGCATTTAGCCGCTAACAAAATCACTCCCTACGTAAGTGGCGATAAGGTTTAATATCCCGCTCAACGTCAAGCGACAGTTTTTATTTATGCAAAATAAAATATTTCCAAAAAGAGTGTTTTATTTTTTTTTTGCAAAGTTTAGGCACAAACATTTAAATTTTCTTTGTTTTCTAATAAAACTTAACCGAAAAAGGGTTCATGAGTAGGGGAGTTCGAACTTTAAAGGAGTTTTCAGAGGCCTTCTAGTTATTTTTTTTGGGCTCAGAAAAATGCTCGATAATTTTAAGATGTGTTCTATTACTTAATTGGACCATCTAAAATATTTCTCAGCGATCAAATTTTTAAACCAAAGTACACGATTTTGATGATCTGGGGTCATTCGGTATTTTTTTCGATTTTAAGTACCTGTTCCAACATAGTAGAGTAATTTTGTTGTCTGATTTTTTATACTTTTCTTTTTACATCTCCTTTTCAGAAGCACATTTTTGGGTGCAGGTTTACAATTTGTGAAGGTTTAATCAAAGCAAAAGTTTTTTTAATGTAGTAGATATTTTTTGGTTGAATTTTCGTCTTTGGGAAAATTTTCTCCAGTTAGACTTCTAAAAAGGGTCTTCCTTATTTTCATTATTTTTTTATGTTCCTTACAAAATTTGAGCTTATTTTATTTACAGAATATTTCCATAGATTAATAAAGGATGGATCAATGAAATATGCTGAATATTTTTATTTACAGAATATTTCCATAGATTAATAAAGGATGGATCAATGAAATATGCTGAATATTTTTATTTACAGAATATTTCCATAGATTAATAAAGGATGGATCAATGAAATATGCTGAATATTTTTATTTACAGAATATTTCCATAGATTAATAAAGGATGGATCAATGAAATATGCTGAATATTTTTATTTACAGAATATTTCCATAGATTAATAAAGGATGGATCAATGAAATATGCTGAATATTTTTATTTACAGAATATTTCCATAGATTAATAAAGGATGGATCAATGAAATATGCTGAATATTTTTATTTACAGAATATTTCCATAGATTAATAAAGGATGGATAAATGAAATATGCTGAATATTTTTATTTACAGAATATTTCCATAGATTAATAAAGGATGGATCAATGAAATATGCTGAATATTTTTCTCCGGACTTGATTCAAACTAAATTATTAATGCAAAAGCAAGTCTTGCTGTCAATAAACATGCGTTTCGAATTAAATGTTTTTAAGCGTATTTTATATACTAATACTAGATCCCTGAGAAGTGTATTTTTTTGGTGTGCACCATAATAAGGATTACAACGAGAAATATTTACTTTGGGAGGCGGGTATGGGTACCGCTGCCCCGTAAACCATTTATTGGATAACCTGCACTTCCGCCATATATCCCAAGTGGTTTGGTGACTTAAGAGAGGTTCCCAGGTTCAATGGGGTGAGGTATATCCACATCTTGGCTAGCTAGGCTAAAACTAGCAAATTGTGAGTTAATATTAACTGATCATTCCCTAGATCTTTAAATAATTGATGAATTTTGAAAATTTATCGACTTTTTAATGTAAATTTTGAAAGCAGAGTATTAACGTATTTTTTTTCTGGATTACAGGGAACTCAACGAGCTCCGAAAGCCAACATCAGACAACCCGGAAATCCTGCGCTTCTTTCGGTACATGAAGGCTGCGAAGGACGGCCAGGAGGGAGGCAGCTGCAGCAGAACCTACCCCAACTGTCCGGGACTCACGCCGGATACAGGAAGTGCTGCCATGATAACAACTTACAACGATATTAACAAGCTCGTATCAGCAAGAAAGCTATAGGAAAAACAGCATCCTATAAAGAACCAACATTGACATAGCTAATAGCTATTTTACTTCTGTTCTCTCATATGTTTAATGTTTTCGAACGTTTAATTTTTTTATTTCTTTTTATTCTAACTCCACACGCAAGGCCCCGAAAAAAAAGATTTCCCATCAAGGCGAATGACATCTTTGGGAATGATGTTTGAAGGTTCTCTTGATCGAAAAAACGGAGAGGAAGTTCTGGGAAGAAAAGAAATGAGTGGAGGGTAGTTATCTGTAAGTCAATTTGACCAGGAGTGATGGACATACGAATTCATCTCTTCCACGGTGGTGCAAGGCGATGTGTCGGGAGAGTTCAAAATGTTTTCCTCCACCATTTGGCTCAGAAACATCCGACGCTAAGACCTGAACAAATCTTACCTTATGAACCCGGGCACCCCTTCTAAACCTGGTTATCCAATGAGTGGTTTCTTTGGTGGCTGTACCCATACCTGCTTCTCAAATAATCACTTCTTTGTCTTCAATTATAATAATCATTTAGATGAGAGGTGCTTTTAAGTGGAGTATTTTTTTCCCTTCAGTTTAAATTAAGAATAAAACTTCAATGAGCAAATGAATCAATATTTATCTAAATCTGCATCTTTATTTTATTATGTAGTTGTTGATGAAATATACGAATTAGGTTATTCCGTATTCAGAAATTAATGATATCGATATTTTGTACCTACTCCAATAATAATTCAAAACAAATTTTCAGGTCTAAAATCTCAACTCTTTTTCTCTCGGATTTTCATGAAATAAATTTGCATGTAGCACAAAATAAATTCTTAAAAATTATATTATTTAACAGTAAATCATTATATTTTGTGATTATTTACAGACCGATGAATTGTTTTAAAGATGTCGTGAAAAAAGTAGGTACCTACGTCTTTCAAAAATAATTTTGTGTCTCATGATTTTTGTGGAAATCTCGTTATTTTCTTATTTATGTTAACTCCACCCCCGGAAATAATTTACCTTAAGGCCTATGTCATTTTAAGGGATTCTGTGTGGAGTCTTTTTGAGGAAATGTAGGAGTGAACCTTGATCTTAGACGCATGTTGTAAGACAAAGGAAACCCAGAGGCCGGAAAATTATTCCGCAGCCTTCATTAAGTAAAAATACAACCTCATTAAGTAAAAATCATTCTTCCTTGTTCTAGACGAAATCAATTTTCTTAAGGTCTCAAGACGCCTCCGCAGCTTAAGTATAAATATAGAGGGAGGTTTTTTAAGCAATAACAAATTTGCAGTAAGCCTATAAGCTTGCAAGCCTATTTCTGGTTTCTTCCAAATTGGAAACAAATATAATATGAAAATTTATTTATCGCGGGAGAAGAGGAAAAATATATATTTTTAAATATCTTACCGAATTTGTTCAATATATACCTTTGATAGGAAGAATTTTCAATGCAGTACAACAAAGTAATGTGAGTTGTTATTCTATGTGTAGTACTCCTACATTTATCCAGTTATACTTAAAACTGTAATCAAATGATTAATTCCATGTAAAAGCCCATTGTGGCTTTAGTAAATAAGTCATAAAATAATCAATAATATATATCATCAGTCAATCAATACCTTGAAAAGTTAGTTGTAATGAACATTTCGCAGGAGTCACTTTGCAGATTTGTTTTATTAGGTTGTATTTGCATGAAAAGAAACAACTGTAGGTATGGTTTTTCCCGTAGGTATACCAAAACAAGATTAAATCTCTAATGATGTTTGATTAAGAAACTGTTGGTAAATTTTATCAATAGAAAAATCAGGAAATAAAAACAGTTTTAGAAACGTCCTTAAATGTTGGAAAGAACCGTAGATTAATTTTCAAAGTTTTATTATTTTGTAATGACGACCTCCGTAGTCCAGTGGCTAAGACTCTTGACTCACATTCCGGAGGTCGCGGGTTCGAACCCGGCAAGCGCAAATAAATTTTATTTGATTAATTTGTGTTATTTCACAATTAATTCATTTAAAATAATATATAGTATATTTGCGGCATGTTCCAGAGTGGAAGATACTATTAGTATCGCCCTGGTGTAAGACCACCATTCAGAATTGAAACGTTGCTTGAAAATGGCTTTAGCCGTGTTTAGTGACCAGATCTGAATAGCCAGGTACTTCCCAACCTTCCTCTTCCCCACCTCCTTCCCCTCCCCACTACCTTCAGCCTCACAACATACCCCAATTGGGGATGCCATAGTCTCACTGGCTCCAGACGGGAGCAGTTGAGATTCTTGTGCGGTATTCACTGTAAAAAAAAAAAAAGCGTTGATTTTTTGTTTGTTTGTTTTAATGTACCTATGTAATTTATTTCTTAAACGTAAGTAATTTATTTCTTTTTAGAAATAGGTGGGATTTGGTTGTCATGGGTTTTTCAATTTCATTTTATTTATTTACTTTAGACGTAATCAAATTATTTATTTTCTTTTTTAAATATTATTTTTAATTATTAAATGGTTTTAAACATTTTTAGATAATTTCGTAATATGAAACGAATATTACGATTGTAATTTTAATTTTAAACCGCTCTGTGGGGTTAAAACATATTTTTTAATTATTTAATATGTACATAAAGTAATTTGTAATCATAACATAAAAATAATATTTTTACGTAACTTAATTTCATGTGTAACTAGATTGAATTTCCACAAAATATGTGTTTTTATTAACAAGGTAATGAAATTAATTTTAAATGTACATAAATAATATCATTATTTATTTCGATTGTTTAATTAAAAAACATTTAAACATGAGATAAGAGGTTTAATAATATTTTTTTGTGTGTAATTTATTTAACTTGTTCATGGTGTGTAATTTATTTAATTTATTCATAGAAATAAACTTTGTATTTTTTGATGTGTGAAATGTTTTGTTTTGAGTTTTAATTTATTTTCATCTTTACTTGTTGAAACTTTATTTATATGAATTATATAAATAAAACCTCTAAGAAACTGTTTTATCTTTATAAATTTCGGTGATGGTCAGTGTTTAATTTTTTTAAGCTCTCATTTCATTAAAAATGAAAAGTCAACAATTTTTAACATTTTTACTTATAAGATGACTTGCACTATCTTTTGACGCTACATGGAATACAATCCACAGCGGCTTGGTCCATGGAATCTAAGACACTCCCAAAAGAGAAAGATTGAAGAATCCCACCGTATTTATAAAAAATGATAATAATAAGAACTAACGCAGTGAAAAAAATAAAACACACAACTGTTAAGGGACATAACCGGCTGGATTAGATATCTGTTTTACCATCTGATGATTATTTCCTAGAACCAATACCAGGGGTCTGGCCAAGCGCCGAACCAGTTTATACAATATATTTATTATACGTATTATTCCATAGAGAGCTGTATTAGCTAGTTGTTTTTAGCGATCAAAAGATACAAATATCACAAAATTAAAACAGCAGAATGTGTGAATGGTAGTTTACAAAATTAGCAGTTCGTTGACTTGTAAATAAAACTTTGTGTTTTTACCTTTGAATTCCTGTAATGATTACGGTTAAAAAAATGTCGGTTTGGTGGGATTTTCAGCTACAACTTAAGAATTCATAATTATTCTTCGAGGTGAAAATACTCCCTCTAATTTATATGGACTAATTAAAATTCACACAAAATACATACACCTGCACCTAGCATACATACATTGCACCTAGTTCCAGGGTGGAAGTTACATCTAGAAGAGCCCCAGTGAGAAGTCAGCGTTCAGAATCTAACTACGAGTATATCTGGATAATAATATGGACCAGTTTTTAATGTGCAAATAAATAAAAAATTTTAATTATTCATTAAATCTGTTCACTTCCAAGATGATTAATTTACTTCTTAAAACTAGAAAAGTTGCTACTTTGTAAGGCAAAATAAATAAATACAACGAAATGCAATGCAATTTCAAGATAAACAGCTTCTGAGAATTATTTCAAAGGATGTTGATAGCCACTATAATAAATTAACTCTCTCCGTCCAAGTCAACATAATTTCTCAGAAGCGAAAAAAGAAGATGAAAAATATTGCTCTTTGAAAACGTGAGTATGGTAAGTGAGTTCGTACTAGTTGTAGGTATTATTTTGTTTATGTAAGTAATTAATGCATGTATACTAGCAGATAAAATCCTTTGGCGCGGGATTTTCGCTGATAGGGCCTGCAGGCGACTTTTTGATAAGCTTCACCCACATTATAAAAGTTACCTGATAGTAGAGCTTTTTATGTAATTTTTTATTCTTTTGTATTATGTTAATGTAAGTGCTTGCATACTGCTTTCTAATCCCGTATGCATGGACATTGAGGGTCTAGAGTCGTTCAAATAAATGTGGCTTCGTTCAATAAAATAGAGTCTTGATGTGTGCGGTGAAGGAAAGCATCACGAAGCATCTTGCCGGCCGCAGGGAGCTGGAGGCGGAGTCTCTATATTTATAAATGATTCTTTGGAATATAATATGATTAAACTAGTGGATCCCGACAACAACTTTCTATGGCTTCATGTAAACAAACTTAATCTAAAAATAGGTTTAGTGTATAAAAAACCAAATACTGTTTTCAAAGACTTTCCGGAAACACTATCCTCTTATCTACAATCTTATAAAAGAGGTATTGTATTTGGAGACTTCAATATAAATCTGCTTGACTTAACCAATATACATACTTGTAAATATACGAATACAATTAGATTTAATAATTACACTATTTTGAACAAAATAAACAAAAAACACGCTACACGCATCACAGAAAATACAAACACAATCATTGATCATGTACTCACAGATACAAAACTATCATACTCACTAATGAACTGTGATAATTCCATATCTGATCACAATACACTACTCCTTGACGTAATTTATACATATGTTAAAAGCACGTCTTTAAAATCATCCCAAAAATATACACACATTAATATGATATCATGCAAAATCCCTTTCATCTAAATATGAATGACAACTCGGTGTTAAATTATGACAATCTTGTGAACTACTTGAAAAACAAAACTAATTCTAATAGTACCACTAAATTTAAAACCAAAAACATAAATAACCCAGACTGGATAACCAAAGACCTTATAAAATTAATAAATAAAAAGAATAAATTACATCTGAAACTAAAAAAACAACCAAATAATACCTTATTAAAAGCAGTATTAAAAAAAAGAAATAACGCCACTACAAAAAAACGAAACTTAAAACAAACACACCACAGTAATCTTTTTAAAAAATAACAGTAAAAAAACTTGGAACTTAATTAATAATATTCTTAAGAACCGATCTTACACCTCAAGATATTTTTGTAAAAAATTAATCATTAATGATGAAATAATCACTAAAAATGTAGAGATATGCGACCAATTTAACAATTTCTTTTGCAACATTGGCTCCTCCCTAGCCACTAATATAAATGACAAAGTCAAACACAATCCAGCCAATGAAATAACGTTAGTGCATGACAGCATTGAATCTTTATATCTCCAGCCCACTGCGGAGTTAGAAATAAGTCAAATATTAAAATCTCTAAAACAAATGCAAGTGCTGGTTACGATTCACTCAAATGTAAGACAGTGCTAAGTCTCTCCACTGAATTGATACCTACTTTAACAAAATTAATCAGTCAATGTTTTCAAGAGGGAACTTTTCCCGATAGCTGTAAAATTGCTAAGGTGATGCCAATTCACAAAGGTGGGCCCAAAACAAATACCTCAAACTACAGACCCATCTCAATTTTACCAATTTTATCTTAAATTTTTGAACGTGTAATTTACGAAAGATTAAACAATTTTCTGCTAAAAAAAAAATTCTTATATAAAAAAAACAATACGGCCTTAGGAAAAAACCGAACACACTAGGAGCAATAAATGACTTAATTAATAAACTTAGAAGCGGCATTGATGGTGGAAATTATATTTTATCTAAATTAGTTGACCTTCAAAAAGCGTTAGTCATGACATACTTCTCAAGAAACTCAAGAAAATTGGGGTAGTTGGTCCTGCTCTCAATCTACTCAAATCATATCTTAGCAATAGAAAGCAATTCGTTAGCATTAACAATCAAAATAGCAAATACGTTCCAATAAACGATGGAGTTCCGCAGGGGTCCATACTAGGTCCACTACTATTCCAAATTTACATCAATGATATTTCGCAATTAATTTTAAATGGTGAAATATTTTTATATGCTGATGATACAGCAATTTTCTACTGGGGTAAAGGTTTAGATATCTTACTAGAAAATGCACAAAGAGACCTAGAAAAAATCAAAAGTTGGCTCCAATTAAATGTTTTAACAATGAATGTTAAAAAAACAGGATACATGATTTTAAGCTCAACCCGTAAAATAATTCCTCCTCGTGTACCCTTAAAAATTGAAAATAACGACCTGCAAATCTTGATCCAGGAAAAATATCTTGGACTGTGCATTGATCAGCATTTGACATTTAAAACACATACAAGGTATTAAAGATAAAATCATTCCCGTAATTAGCGTGTTTAGCCGGCTATCATATCTGTTGCCAAATAAATTAAAAATAGGTTTATATTATCGTCTCGAACACTCACATTTAATTATTTGATTGAAATCTGGGGAAACGCATGTGAAACACACATAAATGAATTACAGGTAATACAAAATAAGGTAATCAAAAAACTATTTAATTACAAGCCCAGAACATTTACAAAAAAATATATATGGAAACAAAACTATTAACATTAAGAAAACTATATGAATACACTACATGTCTCCTTATATACAAAATACAAAATAATCTCGTACACAAAAACACAGAATTCATTAAAACGTCCCAAGTACATAAACACTTTACACGACAACGCGATAACATACATTTAAACACCATCCACACTAACTATGGTAAACAATCCATTGGTTACGAGGGGGGCAACTTATATAATTGTCTCCCAAATGACATTTAAAACAAAAAGAAGCTGGGTAAATTAAAAAAAATATATATTTATATTTATTCTTTATAAACAAAATAATGAAATAGAATAGCGCTGTATTGAAATATTTATTTATCTTAATGTGTATAATTATTTCTAGTTAAATGAGTGAAAATGTCATTTTCTTTTAACTGGAATAAAAAAAAGGAGGAAACCATATGTTACCTTATAACGCCGTTGGGAAAGTGGTGGGGTCCCCTCCAATGTCATTTTTTAAAGTGAAAATTTCCTGAATACCTTTGGGATTTGAAACTCGATGACACAAAAAATAGTGACACTAAAAAGGGACACACACAAACACATACATCTATAGAATTTTGTCTTCGAGAGAATGAGATAGTCTATTCGGTCTCCTCCCCACTCTCGTCAACTTTAGTTTTCTAAAGGTTTCACTTCTAGCGCATGTGAATTGCTCACTCTGTTTTTTAATAACAGCTCCACACAGAAGGTCCTGAGAAAAAAATCCCTTAGGGCCTATATCATCTTTGAGGATGCTGTGTGGAGGGTGTTTTTAGGGAAAGGAAGACGAGAAAGTTCTGGAAAGGAAAAATATATGTGGGGTGGGTAGGAATCTGGGGGTTAATATATTGTGTCCAGGAGTAAGAGACATATAAATCCATCCCTCACCCCTAGACGATGGATGGGTCGATAGAGTCCGGCCGGAGAGGTCTAGACTGCCTCTAGCAGTAGCGAACCACTTGGAGAGACCCACGGCAGGAGTGTTGATTATCCAATAATCAGGCGGGGTTTTTTTACGCTGCACCTATTTGGGGCCATGCAGCACAAACTCACATAAACAAACTTCAAACCCTGCAAAACTAAGCCATTCGACTTGCGTTGAACTCGCCGAAGTGGATCAGGGTCTCCACTTTTTACAATGACACAAACATTCCTCTGATAAAGGATTTAATTGTAACAACACATTCTGAAAAATTTTATGCCGGATTAGCCGGACATGAAAACCCCACCATAAACGCTCTCGCTGTATATATAGTGAGAATGAAAATTTTAAATACAAACTAAACTTAACTGGTTTAAATTATGTTCACTATTTTATGTACAACTACTTTGTACACAACTATATGTGTTAAAAAGAGTGAAGACTACTGCCATCCAGCGGCATATTTTTGTAGCTTATTGTTAGTTGATATTGCATTTTACAGATTGGCGACGTAAGACGAAACTAAAATGGAATGTCAGACGGTAAAGTAGATTTCTTTTATATCGTATAATAACTGACACAAGCTTGTTTTGTTTACGTTGATAGTATTGGAAAATATTATTATAAATAGTCTGCGTTTCTAGTTTAAAGCTCTCTTAATTCGTGGATCTCCTGTAAACAGCTAGCATTGTCTAGCAAGTGGTCAAAGTGACCAAATTTTAGTGTTTTGTCGGGTCGGGACAAATTGTAACAATGTGCATGTGAATAAAACCAAAGGAATTCCTCCTTGAATCCAGATGTTTTTACTTGACGTCCTTCGGTTGATTACCAATTTTTAACATAATGGTCCTTACGAGCGGATGAAAGCAAGTTCCTTCCAGCCGCAGATACCTTACGAACGGATGAAGGCATCAAATGAATTACCGGAATGAACCAGCGAGCTATATAATAAAAAAACCAGAAGGATGAAAACATGAACCACGAAGAATCAAAAGATAAGTATCCCTGCCATCCTTTCACAATTATTCATTGAATTCCTGTTCAAACAAGCGCTATTTTTTGTGTGTCGATGTACTTATTTTAAAAACAAAAAATTAACTACCCTCAGTGTAAAATGCAAGTCATGCAAATTTATTTTAGGTTAATTGTTTAGAAGATAATTATTGTAAGATTCTGTCATTGTTCATAGCTTGAATTGGTTATTACTGTTTTCTACGCGATTATTGCACAGAAATTATTTTTGAAGGAACATTTTTAGCATTTTTTTTGTGTTGAATTATTGTCAAATTAAAAATGGATAATTTAAAATCGTTGATTAACAAACGAGGAGTGTTGAAAGGTAAACTCGCGAGATTTGCGGATTCATTAAACGCATTATCAGTTAACGAAATTAAAATTCGCTATGCGAGAATTGAAAAAATAATCGATTATTTCGAAGACATTCAAGAACAAATCGAAAGTCTTCCGGATTCCAACGAAATTGATAATAATTTGCAAAGGGAGAATTTTGAAAATCAATATTATTCAATCTTGGCGACTGCTAAAGGAGCAATTCAGTCTGTAGAGACTCCCAAATTAGAAATCAAGTTACCCAACCTTAGAGAATTCAACGGAAATCCTAAAAATTGGATTAATTTTCTAGAAACAATTAAGACACTAGTTCATAACAATACTGCCTTAAGCAATGTACAGAAGTTTTATTATCTGCAATCCTGTTTAAAGGGGAATGCAGCAAAGATAATCGCCAATTTCGAGGTGTCAGACCTGAATTATATATCGGCTTTTGAATTGTTTCAGCAGAGGTTTGCAAATTTGCGAACTACCGTACAAAGACACATCCAAGCTCTGTTTCAACTTAAAGAGATGAAACATGAGGATCCAGTAGCCATGCGTTATCTGATTGATGAAACCAATGTAAATCTCAAAGCGTTGCAAAATTTAGGCTTGAAAATCGAACAATGGGATGCTTTAATTATATACGTAATTTCTAATAAATTGGATGCAAGTTCTAGAAAGCATTGGGAACAAACCCCATTGCAGGATGAGCTACCTACATTACACGAATTTCTTAAATGTTTGACCTCGCGTGCGCAAGTTTTGGAATTAATGTTAAATTCAGATTCGAAAAAAATTCCTACCTACCCGAAAGCAAATGGTAGCAACAATAATCCCAAAAAGGAATCGGTATTTTTAGCTGCTACCCACAATAATTGTATTTGTTGTAATGACAAAGGGCATAAAATATATTTTTGTAAAAAATTTTTTAAATTAAATTCAGGAGAAAGAGCCAACGCAATAAGGAGGTACCGTGCCTGCTTCAAATGTTTGAGGTTAGGACATACGGCCCCATATTGCAAAATTAATTTAAAATGCAAGCATTGTGATAGCGAGAGCCACAATACGTTATTGCACAGGGAGATGCATCCGAGCGATGACTCCATGAATAAAGGTGAAGATCACCCCGGAGGTGACTGCCAAATGGATGCTGAACGAGTTTCAGTATCAAACCATTCAGCCTTAGCGAAGGCTGAAAAAACAATTTTATTGTCGACTGCTATCATTGGGGTGGTAGGTCACAATAATAAAGTGCATGAGGCAAGAGTCCTAATTGACTCTGGAGCTCAAGCCAATTTTATGTGCGAAAGGTTCGCAATGAAGTTAAATTTGAGATGCGAAAATATAAACAAGCCTGTGTTAGGTATACACAACAATGTTACCCATATAAAGAAGCGTGTTGCGATAAAAATGAAATCTCTGAGGACAAATTATAATCAAAATATCACTTGTCTAACATTGCAGGAAATAACCACAAACCTACCCCAAGCAACAGTGGCCAGAAGAGATTTTAAGCTGCCGCCGGGATTACAAATGGCGGACCCAAATTTCAACGTAGCGGCGCCTATTGATATCCTGTTAGGCGCTGAGAGCTTTTGGGATATACTACAAGATGATCGGCTGAGATTGGATACCGGACCTACTCTTCAGAGGACTGAATTAGGCTGGGTTATATCAGGCCCGATCAACATTCATCAGAAAAAAAGGCCAGTACCGCAATTTTGTAGTTTATCAATAAACATATTATCTAATCAAATAGAAAAATTTTGGAAAATGGAGGAGGTGAATCCTGCGAGATTTCAAAATCACGAGGAGAAGGCGTGTGAAGCGGATTTCGTCGCCACGCACTCTAGAGAGAGCGATGGTAGATACGTTGTAAGTCTGCCGCGCCGCCCGTGTGTGAGTCAACTTGGTGACTCGTTAAACACAGCGGAAAAAAGATTTAAGAACCTAGAAAAGAAATTTTTAATAAATCCTGAATTGAAATTGCAATATGTACAATTTATGCAAAAATATGAACAACTAGGTCATATGGAGTTATGTGATAAATGGAGAGGGGATGAGCAATCCTATTTTTTGCCGCATCACGCGGTTATTAAAGAAGCTAGCACCACGACGAAGGTGCGTGTAGTTTTTGATGGTTCGGCAAAGACGTCGACCGGAATATCCCTGAACGATGCTCTGATGATGGGAGCTGTCATTCAAAAGGACTTATACAGCCATTTATTACGTTTCAGAAAACATCGATACGTCATGACTGCGGACATCGAAAAAATGTACCGTCAAATCAATGTATGCGCAGAGGATCGCAGCCTTCAGAAGATTGTATGGCGCGAATCACAAGAAGAGGAACTCCGACATTACAAATTGAAGACCGTTAAATATGGGCTGGGACCTTCCTCCTTCCTAGCAACGAGATGTCTTCGACAAATCGGTATGGATAATCAAGTTAATTTCCCAGTAGCAAGTCAAGTCATAGAAAATGATTTTTATATGGACGATCTATTGACTGGAGGCGATGACTTGGAAGTTTGTTTCAAGTTAAAGAAGCAAATAAGTGATATCTTGCTGTCCGCAGGGATGACCCTGAGGAAGTGGAGATCAAATATTTTGGAATTGTCATCTGGGCGGAGCCAAGGTGAAATTGCCAAACAGGGCAATTGTGAAAAAATGATCACTGACAATTCCAAGAATGAAAAAATACTTGAATTAATTTGGAACAATGAATTAGATTACCTGTCATATGAAATTACAAAGCCGTCGGGTAAAACTAAGATTAAGCGTCAATTATTATTGTGCATAGCTTCCACCTTTGATCCAACGCAGTGGCGGCAAGTATCATCGTCAGTAAATGCAGCGGATATACTGTCCCGAGGTACCACAGCTGAAAGGTTAACCAAAGCTTCAATATGGTGGAAGGGGCCAAGCTGGTTGACGGAAGATGTCAGCACTTGGCCAGTATCCAAGATGTCATGTTTGGATCCCCCGGAAATAAAAAGTAAAAATGTACTACTGGTAACTGATACTCAAGAATGGGATATTTTCGAAAAATTCTCATCGCTAACCAAATTAAAAAGAGTAATCGCTCAAGCGTTAAGATTTATAAATAATTGTCGTAATCCTAAGGATAAAACGTATAGCAATTTAACTGTCTCAGAGCTGGAGGCAGCTTTAAAATGTCTACTGAAATCATCGCAAGAACATTCCTTCAAAAGAGAATTGAAGGACCTAAAGAAGCATGGGTTAGTAAACAAAAACAGTAGATTGAAAGCTCTCAATCCCTGTTTAATGGAAGGTTTAATTTGTGCAAGTGGACGATTAAAATTAGCTACTTATTTATCGCATCATCAAAGGCACCCTGTAATATTATCACCGTCACATAAACTAACTGAACTTATTATACGTAATTATCATTATGAACATTTACATGCAGGTCCCCAAGCGCTGTTATCGGAAATACGCTTGAAATATTGGCCGATATTTGGGAGAAACACTGTTAAGCGTATCCTACATAAGTGTGTTGTATGTTTTAGATACCGACCTCAGGTTTGCCGGCAGATCATGGGAGACCTTCCAGTTGAGAGAATCACTCCCAGTCTACCGTTCTCTGTCACAGGGGTCGACTTTGCCGGACCGATAGACACGAAGGCTGGAGCGCTGAGAAATTCTCCGCTCATTAAATCGTATCTTTGCATATTTGTTTGTTTTTCTACCAAAGCGGTTCATTTGGAACTCGTAACAGATTTGTCAAGCGATGCTTTTTTAAATTATTTAAAGAGGTTCATTGCCCGTAGGGGTCAACCGGAAAAAATATTTTCTGACAATGCAACCACTTTCAGAGGAGCTTCCAATAAGCTCAAAGAACTATATGCCAGTCTAAGATTGAACAATGACAAAATCCATAGGTTTTTAGCTGATAAGGGAATATCTTGGAGTTTCATACCGCCTAGGGCGCCGAACCACGGGGGGCTGTGGGAGGCCGCCGTCAAGTCCACCAAGTTTCATTTATATCGATTTACTAAAAATAACCCATTGCAGTTTGAATTATTGTATACTTTGCTTTGTCAGATAGAGGCTTGTTTGAATTCCCGTCCCTTAACTTCCCTGTCTGATGATGTAGATGACCTTCTCCCTCTAACTCCCAACCATTTCCTCATGGGCAGGGATGCTTCGGTTATTCCCGAGTTGGATATCCGCGAGCTCCCGGAGAACAGACTAAGCAAATATCAAAAAATAAACGCTCTAATTCAAAATTTCTGGTTCAGATGGAAACGAGATTACCTTGCTGAGCTGCAAAAACGGACCAAATCGCAGGCCAACAACCAAAAGGCCATAAAGAAGGACGATCTGGTAATCCTGATGGATGACAATCTGCCTCCTGCATTATGGAAGATGGCGCACATATTAACTACTCATCCAGGCCCGGATGGAGTAGTGAGGGTAGTTACTCTCAAAACAGCACAAAGCACTTTTGTGAGACCCATCACAAAAATATGTTTGATGCCAATAGAATCAAACTTGGATCCAAATTTTCCGACCCGGCAAACCACTGACCTTCCCAAGGTCACAGCCTAACTGTAATTAGGACTGAACCGATGCAACCAAACCACATCAATAATTATGGAGCATCGGTATTGGTGTTGTTGACACCACTGTATCCAGCCTGAAGCCACTGGGGCTTCAAGTCAACAACCGCGAGATGATCATCCTCGCTGCAGATCTAATGGTACTATCTGCTTACCAGGGCACGGCCGCCCCTTAATTTATGATGATCTACCCAAATGATGACATACAGAAGTACATGCTGATGTACCTTTCTAAAACGATGACCACCCTGGACAAGATGGCCGAGTAGTCTACCCGGTGAAGTGTTCATTCTGTTTTTTGGCAGTGCCATGCCAGTGAAAGTTAATGAACTGATAATCAGTCAACAGCGAACTAACAATGTATTGCTATTTGTGAATTGGTGTTAGTTAAAAAAAATATAATTGAAGTGAAAATTCTTCATAGAGACAATGAGACATTATTGATTTGTCAATTTTACAAAATTATTATTAATGTTGTGATTTTATTATTTAATTTTTTGCATGATTTTTTAGAAATTTATAACTTTTTTAGGTTATTTTAATTGTTGGTTAGGTTCCCGGACCCTTTAAATTTAGATAGTTACACATCTTGTAAATTTTTAGTATATTATGTGTAGATTTAGGAATTTGTAGTTTGATTTTTAATTTCAAAAAACTTATTGTTTTTTTTCATTCCCCACCGGGCAGTATGTTAAAAAGAGTGAAGACTACTGCCATCTAGCGGCATATTTTTGTGGCTTATTGTTAGTTGATATTGCATTTTACAGATTAGCGACGTAAGACGAAACTAAAATGGAATGTCAGACGGTAAAGAAGATTTCTTTTATATCGTATAATAACTGACACAAGCTTGTTTTGTTTACGTTGATAGTATTGGAAAATATTATTATAAATAGTCTGCGTTTCTAGTTTACAGCTCTCTTAGTTCGTGGATCTCCTGTAAACAGCTAGCATTGTCTAGCAAGTGGTCAAAGTGACCAAATGTGTTTTGTCGGGTCGGGACAAATTGTAACAATGTGCATGTGAATAAAACCAAAGGAATTCCTCCTTGAATCCAGATGTTTTTACTTGACGTCCTTCGGTTGATTACCAATTTTTAACGCTTTCTAAATAAACATAAATAAAATAAAATTAAACTCAAGAATATCCTCCGCAAGGAGTGAAATCCTGCCTCCTTCACTTTCCTAAAAACTATTTTTTAAAACAAATTCCTTGTAAAGTATCTTTAGATAATCCATTTAGTCATTACGTTAGAGTCAGAAAACTCATGTTTAGGAACTCTCAATATAAATAATATCGAAATCCAAATCCAAAAGCCACTACCATTCCTGCCTTCCGAATTGTAAACTATTAGAATGTCTCCAAAAATTAACTTAGCACATACGTAGGTATCCATTCATTTTTCTATCCAAATAAAAGCCATTTGTGAATGTTTTCGTTGTATATTATTACTTCTTTCTTTTCATTTTAAATTTACTGGACGAATGAAACTAATTTCTATTAACTAACAAACTACCATTCTATGACATTTACTACCAATTAGAACTCAAGGAATTAAAGATAGCCGCCGAAAAATACGTTTTTTCAAAAGATTCGAGTTTACCACCCTAACATCTCCTACGTCAATTTTTTAACCAAATTGACTTCGGAGCTAATAATATAATAGCAAAAATAATAATAATATTATAGCTATTCCATAATACGCATAATAATATTTTACTATCTACTAAAAACCCGCTCCGCAGATTTTGTCTTGCGACGTCCCCGTCCGACCTGCTGACGGAAGAAGCGACATCTTGCGTCGAATTCTTGAATTCGAGACCGACTTATAACAACAGCTTTGTGCGATGTTATTTGTGCCGCGGCGCGTATCGCGTGGCGTCCGACATGCACTCGTAGCTGGGTTCCGAAATTCAACCACGCAGACGCTACAGTATTAATACTGTCCGATTTTAGTTAGTCATTTATATTGATTTATTTTTATTGGCGACTTCAAAACGCAAATTTGAAACAGAAAAATCAGGGAAACATTTTGTTAAATCTGGGAAGATGCGACCTTTCCTAGATGGGACCGAATTTTTTAATGTTTTACCTATATCGAATTTTCTTTTAAGAGTCGCTAATATTATAATTTGCGGTTTTACTTATTAAGTATTCCAAAAGAAAAATTAAATATTAATCGTATACTTGTAGAATAGTCAACAGATGCCGCGCATTAAAATAAAATGAACACATTAATTCAAGACCTACATTCATTTAGTTCGAAAAGAATCTTGCAAGAACACATAATGGTAGCAGGCAATAAAAATATGCGTTAAGAAAATAAAAACAATTTTGGTGGTTGGTAGTCTAAGTATGATACAGTTAAACAAAATGGATAGGGTCGAAGTATCTCAGTGTTTGGAGCAGATCTCTGGCATTCATTTCCTTGTCTTGGATTCATTTCCTAGATTCAATGTTTTATTTTGCTACGTTTAAGTTATTCCATGAAAAATTCTGCGATGAAATAAAGATTTACATATTCATGTAAAAGCCCAGAAATTGGTAAATCTTAGATTTTACTTGTAAATCCTATGATTTACCAACATTAAAAGTTCTTAAGATTTACCGTAGTACAGGCCTTGACGGTAACATAACTTTTGTAGTAAATTATTTTACTTAATTTTTATTAGATTAGCTCACAAGAGTCCCAGCTGCTCCCGTCTCTCCGTCTCCGTCTCCGTCTCCGTCTCCGTCTCCGTCTCCGTCTCCGTCTCCGTCTCCGTCTCCGTCTCCGTCTCCGTCTCCGTCTCCGTCTCCGTCTCCGTCTCCGTCTCCGTCTCCGTCTCCGTCTCCGTCTCCGTCTCCGTCTCCGTCTCCGTCTCCGTCTCCGTCTCCGTCTCCGTCTCCGTCTCCGTCTCCGTCTATCTTATCTTTATCTTTATCTTTATCTTTATCTTTATCTTTATCTTTATCTTTATCTTTATCTTTATCTTTATCTTTATCTTTATCTTTATCTTTATCTTTATCTTTATCTTTATCTTTATCTTTATCTTTATCTTTATCTTTATCTTTATCTTTATCTTTATCTTTATCTTTATCTTTATCTTTATCTTTATCTTTATCTTTATCTTTATCTTTATCTTTATCTTTATCTTTATCTTTATCTTTATCTTTATCTTTATCTTTATCTTTATCTTTATCTTTATCTTTATCTTTATCTTTATCTTTATCTTTATCTTTATCTTTATCTTTATCTTTATCTTTATCTTTATCTTTATCTTTATCTTTATCTTTATCTTTATCTTTATCTTTATCTTTATCTTTATCTTTATCTTTATCTTTATCTTTATCTTTATCTTTATCTTTATCTTTATCTTTATCTTTATCTTTATCTTTATCTTTATCTTTATCTTTATCTTTATCTTTATCTTTATCTTTATCTTTATCTTTATCTTTATCTTTATCTTTATCTTTATCTTTATCTTTATCTTTATCTTTATCTTTATCTTTATCTTTATCTTTATCTTTATCTTTATCTTTATCTTTATCTTTATCTTTATCTTTATCTTTATCTTTATCTTTATCTTTATCTTTATCTTTATCTTTATCTTTATCTTTATCTTTATCTTTATCTTTATCTTTATCTTTATCTTTATCTTTATCTTTATCTTTATCTTTATCTTTATCTTTATCTTTATCTTTATCTTTATCTTTATCTTTATCTTTATCTTTATCTTTATCTTTATCTTTATCTTTATCTTTATCTTTATCTTTATCTTTATCTTTATCTTTATCTTTATCTTTATCTTTATCTTTATCTTTATCTTTATCTTTATCTTTATCTTTATCTTTATCTTTATCTTTATCTTTATCTTTATCTTTATCTTTATCTTTATCTTTATCTTTATCTTTATCTTTATCTTTATCTTTATCTTTATCTTTATCTTTATCTTTATCTTTATCTTTATCTTTATCTTTATCTTTATCTTTATTAAGTACAGAATGAAGTCGCTCACGCTTTATGTTCGCATACATCTTTTTAACTACGAAAAGGATTTTCAGGCGGTTTTCTCCAATAGATAGAGTGATGCTGAGGAAGATTTTTAGGTATATAATTTGTCAAGTTATTGTGTAAAATGGTTGAAATACATAATATATCTGGCCAAGTGGCAGCGGGCAGCGGGCGGCGTGGTGTGGATTTGATTTAACAGAAGATGGCGTTGATTCTAAAAGTTTCGTTAGCCACAGCAACGTGTGACCGGGTCTGCTATTGCAGGATAAGTTAGCTGAGTGTTTTTTACCTGTTGCGAGTATTTATTTGTTTATTTATTTTATATTATTTAAATTGCCTTGTTAATTCTTTGATGAGACAGGCTAATACAAGTCCTAATGTAACATTGAGATATTAGCAGGAGATCCTGCTTATTGGATACAAATAGGATCTAATCGGATACACGTAAAGCCGTTATCTGGATAAGCGAGTTTGAGCTATGGAATATTGCGTAAGAAATAATAGGGTAGCAGAAATGAGATACGATGTTTAATTTTGCGGAAAACTCTCTTCAGGAAATCTGGTTTAGCAACTCCAAATTCGGTTGAGTGGCCGACTTTTCTTCTCAGACATTTCGGTCTTAATCCGGATTTCAACATACTAGAATCAGATATTGATGATATCGTTGTTTTAAGAAGAAGAAAACACAATTTATGGCCTTTTATTCATTCCATAGTTGAGCTATTGAACACAATAACGAGTCGTATAAATGTCGCAAAATATGGATATGATTTTGACAAACTGGTGGCAAATCTAGTGCAAACTTTTTGGTACAAAACAATAAAGAAATCAGTCATCTATTGGTCAGTTATCAATATGTGAGAGCACGGTCTACTATTGTTAACGAATATTCGGACCTACGATTGATAAATTTTAGTGCAACCTCCTCGGTACCAAATAAGTTAACTGTAAATACCATTATAATAATAATAATTTTTTTAATAACGTCGTTTGTCAGCGCAAAATTGCTAGTTTTAATTAACGTATTGATCTAACGAATCTCTTAGAAATGTAAGACGTTGTATACGCCGTTCTTCCGATCTTTGAAAAACGAAAATGTTTGAAAAAGGGATAAAGACCTTACTCTCTAATAATTAACTCCCGTTCCGTAACACAATGTAAATGTGGATTGCCAATGCATATTAAGTTTGTATTTCGTTTCAACAATACCAATTTCGTCTTACTTGATTGGCGTTTGACGCTTCAGCATAATGTGATTTCGTACACGGGTCCGCCAGTCTAGCCAGCGTATATCAATTTCTTATTCTTAACGCTGAAACTGTGTTAGGGACATCAATATAAAATCATCGGAAGTTACGCCTAGAGGTCCAGAAGGGTTCGAATGTTTTCTGAATAAATCATTTGCACATTGACCTCATCGAAATAAAATAAATAATCAGTAAAGTAAAGCCCACTAAAAAAAGAAACGGTATGCAGAGTAGTCCATTGTGGAACTTTTCTGCCGTGGGTCTGAAAGTTTGTTTCACGCATCGTTCACATTTTTGGTTACTGCGGTGAGTAAACGATAAAACATTTATAAAAGTGACAAACTAAATATTAAAACCAAATGTTGAATTTTGGAAACAAGCCGAACTTTTTCAATTGGGGTACGCAGATGTTGATTTTACCCAACGAGGATTCGCACCCATCGTAAAAATAACTGCTTATTTATACTAAAATATTACGTACATACGAGTTGTCTGTTGTCTGCGAATGTTAAATTCACTTATTAACAAATCACTGAAAGGGAGACTTCCACACCAATGTCCCCGATCCGCGCAACTTGATTTGTTTCTCTCACCTTTGTGGGCATCTCCGTATCTTAATTTCTGTAATAGTACACATCCCATGTACCAATGCAGTGAGTTCCTATCTAGCATCACATTAACGACCATCTTTCACTATTCCTTTCAAAAGTAATGACCCCAGGCATAATGAAGGTTTTAGGTAAATATTGCATAAATGCGACCGCAGTCCACAGAATAAATTATATGAACGAAGTTTTTAAGAACCGTTTGCTTTATTGTTTGTTATTGTGCCTGGGAACTTTCTCTTCATTTAGTTATTGCGGAGAGAGGTCTGTGAGTCATATAGGATGTAGAATTATGCTGCGTCTATACTCAACTGATCATAAATATGACATTAAAAATTACTCATTTTATTTTATTTATTAACAGAAACAAACAGTACATTAGATACTTTGGTTAAAAAAAATTACAAATAATAAGTATATTACTTGGTGGGTACCTATTATGTGTTTCATTGTAGTGTCTTATTTATGGTACCTATGCGTATTAAGTAATTCCGGGTGGGAAGGTGTGTGTGAGTGAGTATGTGTGTATGTATGTATGCGCATTGAACACATTATATTATTGATATGATGCTCTTTTTAAATTTGGGCAGTGAATCGGAGAAAATGTCGATGTTAGAATTTAGACCAATAATATTGAACATATTATGAAGAGCACGATTGATTGGCGAATTAGATGCTGCATTTGTCTTGTAATTAAGCGTGTAGTTCTGTGTGGCGTGTACGTCTTAATGGTATGTTAAAATTCACTACTCATATTGATGTAGGTAGTAGGCCTCAGGTGAGTTTTCAAAATCTTATGGTGTACCTATCACATTTATGATATGAAATTGTTTCATTTATTGACATGAAATACTTTTTACCAAAAATTACCCTTTTCTATTATTGAGTGAATTGAAATTATATTTAGGGTAACGACAATTATTAATAGCTTCCCGGAATTAGATTGGGTTGTTTGTTGTGTCATATTTTTAGATGTGGTTTTAAATTTTAAGTGGAAGGTTTTTGTTTTTTATGTGAGTTGTCCAAAAATCTGTTTAAGCACTAGAGCGTTCGCGTTTATATTTGAAATATGCGTCCTGTGTTCGGAATTTCTGAGAGTCCGTGTTGGTAATTTCCCGTCCTCATTAAAAAAAATCATACCTTAAAATTTTAATATAGACATATAAACGGCACACAGTATTAAAGAGCCATTATACCTCCGTTTCACCGTTTGTACCATATTTTTTTCAATTATAGTATCTATTCAGATAACATTAAATATGCTGAATTATAAATCTTGTCTGCATCTTAGTTGATAATCATAATATAAATTTTAATTCGAAAATATTTTTTTTTATGTAGATTAATGGTAATGAAAAATATGTCGATAATTTCGGTTCGCAAAATGTCAATAACAAATAATTCAGAAGTGATGCCAGACAGTAAAAATACTAAGACATCTTTGTGATTAATTGAAGTATATAAAACGTGGGAAATTTCGAAATAATTAGAATAAATGTTTTAAAATTGGCCATATTTTGGCCGGCAACGCTCGAGGGTGTTTACAAATTGGCCAAAATGTGACCAAAATGTGACATTCCAGGTTTAAATCAAGAAACCAAAACCAGCACCACGGTCAAAGTGTAATTTGTAACCCATTACGTCACGATGGGGACAGATAAATTATAACTCGAAACAGGAATTTAGAACTGAAAAGCCAATATTGCTTTCAATTCAGCGACTTTATTCATAAAGGTATTTATTTATAAGTCAATATTAAAAATAACCACAAGGCCGTGGTTTTACAGTAGGTACCTCAGAATAAAATTATTTCAATTTAATTCAAATTAAAAATAAACGATTACGTCGAGCAAGGCGGCGCTCGACGTAATCGATGACCCCTTTGGATGTAAGCAATAATTACTTCGTTCGTTTAGCGTAGACAAATAAATGCTCGTGGAAGTTCCGTGAACTTGTTACCGTTTCATATTGCCGGCATCACGTAACAAGCCCGGGTTATTCCGGGACAAGTCAGTGATGTTGCTGTTGGGACATTAGATGGGATTGGTCAGACTTCTTTAGTATTAATCATATTTTATGTGTTTTATTTCTCGCTATTATTACAAGGTATCATGATTTGCATATCGATTAGAGATAGGCACCTACAAACCTGCAATTGTTTATTGAAAATTGTCTCTTTTAGAGGTTGTGGTGTTTGATTTTAAAGGTTTTTTGGTTTTACCCTTAGGCTAATTCTTTCGCTTTTCGGAACAACTCATACAGTTTGCATAGAAAGAAATCATTGTACCTCCCTTACTGTTATTTAGACTGTTATTATTTGAGCGTGGACGAGTTGGTTATCAATATTGACACGTATGTGTTGTAAAGCTAAATGCTAGCTAATAGAGCTGTCGGAGCTAAAGGAGAGAGAGCAGTACCAAACATCACCTTTTTACCCTGTATCTACCGTCTCGCTCTTGCATATTTGAAAAGCAGGAGAACCATCAAAACCATTCTCACATTCACTATCATAGTCAAATATGATATAAATGGTGATAGAAAGACCACTACAACGCTTTATATTCAAATGTTAAAGTTAACCACGAAGGAAGTAAAATGTATATATACCTCGATGAAACCAAAGTTTCGGAAAGCAAACTTTAAAAAAATAAGAACATTTTGGAAATTTTTTATAATTTTTTTACATAGAACGACAAAAAAAGTGAGATATCTGTAACGGTTATAATATTTTTTTCTAATAAAATATCCATGCGTTTTTTATGTATCCATTTTTATACATCCATTTTATATGTCTATTTTTTTCGGTATCACTAATTTTAATCAGAAAAAACCTAAGGTTGGCAATGCAAAATTTTTATACTTCAAAAATTAAATAATAAGCAAATAAATTTTATTTGATTAATTTGTGTTATTTCACAATTAATTCATTAAATGAATGATTATAATAATAAAACAATATATAATAAAACAATACCGGCATATTTGCGGCACGTTCCAGAGTGGAAGATACTTAGTATCGCCAAGGCGTAAGACCATCGTTCAGAATTGAAACATTGCTTGAAACGGCTTTAGCCGTGTTTGGTGACCAGATCTGAAGAGCCAGCTAATTCCCCACCTTACTCTTCCCCATCTCCATCGCCTTCCCTTCAACACTATTTTCAGCCTCACCACATACCCCAATTGGGGATGCCATAGTCACAATGGTTGCAGAAGGGAGCAGCTGGGAATCTTGAGAGGTATTCACATAAAAAAATAACTATATAAATATTAATCTATGATACATTTTAATGCGAGAATGAACCAATTCTCTCAAAATATTCCCATAAACAATTCTTAACGTATGTTGGTAGAAACCACATCGCATTACTAAAATTATGGCTACCTACACATTATAAGAATAACAGCAGTAGATTTTTTAAAATTTTTATTTATTTATTTATATATACTACAATATATTACAATATGATACTTTGTCTGTCCAACTGGGAAGAATACCCGTTTCAGGACAGCCAAATTGTATATTTAGTTCATAATATTCTTAACAAAGGAATGGCTTCGTTCAAGATATCACAGAAATTTGCTTCTGTCAAGACAACTTTTGAGAACGTTAAAAATTGTATTCTGAACGATGGAATGGGTTCTTTGTGTCTTTGAAAGAATCGCAAAGATGTGTTTTTTTTTCAAAGTCATTTTGGAGAACATTATTAATTGCAATCAGAGTGAATGAGATACGTCACACATTAGATAATCTCAGTATCGCCCTGGTGTATTACCACCAACAGAATTGAAACGTTGCTTGAAACGGCCATAGCCGTGTTTGGTGACCAGATCAGAATAGTCAGGTACTTCCTCATCTTCCTCTTCCCTATCTCTTTACCCTTCCCGCTACCTTCAGCCTCACAACATACCCCAATTTGGGGATGCCGTAGTCTCACTGGCTCCAGATGCGACAATTGGGACACTGAAAAACATAAAAACGTTGATTTCAAGTTCTCATAATATTTTATACATAAAATACACCGATAAGAAAATTGAATGGACGTCGATTTATTACTTTAATGGACAATGAAGATTTATTACGCCATTGCGAACGGAGCGGATTTCCGTCTCAACAATGTTCAACGTATTCATGCTTCGACAAAAAAAAACTACTATATAAATCAAATTTCTTGCCAAAAAGAAAGAAAATCCTTTGAACTCGCATGTTATTTGTTATTTTTTACACAAATTCTTTGAAATAACATTTAAATATTATATTTCGGTTATATTGTATTGATGTTCGTCTAAGATTTCTGTTATTTTTGAAGGGTGCAACTTTATTTTGAAAATTTTATCTTTATAAATTTGTAATGTTGCGTGATAAAAGTATAACGCACTTAATTTCTGACCTTAAATTGTTTGAATAACAGTTCTGATGAATATGAGTAGGGTTTTTTTTTAAATTGTTTTTATTATTAGTTTTTGTTATATGTAAATTGTTTGTGTTTGATTTGTATATGTACCGCCCCATCCTATAATGCCATATTGTATAATTGATTGACAGAAAGCTAAGTGTGTGGTTCTAAGTAATTTTTCGTTTAAAATACTCTTAAGCATCTAAATATATATGTTAGTTTCCTTATTCTGTTGTTCAGAATATTTATGTTTATTTATTTATTTATTTCTATGTATTACAGTATTTACCTTTAACATTTTTACATAATAGATAAATTTTGAAAACATTTTTACATAATATATTTTGCAATTTTATTATGTTGGGTGTAAGGTAGGTTTGTGATGGTGAAACTGTGGACAGGTATTGTTGTATGTTTTGTGAACACCTCACTAGGAGAACCTGTGCTGAGGTGTTTACGTGTTTATTTATGATTATGTGTGACAAGTATTTATGTGTTGTAATAGAAAGTTTTATTTTTTTTATTTTTTTATTTTTCTTTTAATAGTTATTGTACATTTAGAAGAGAAAAAAAAGTATTTTTTTATGTATATATTAGAGCAATATAAAAAAAGAATATATATATAAACATACACATACACACACATCCATATACATACATGCACATGTATGTATACATATGTATATATATATATATAAGTTTATGTTACGGCATTTAGTGGCTCAAAGCGTCCTTTAATTACCGGAACTTCTTGATCATTTCGACTTACTGGCTCATTTGGGCACTTAGTGGCTCATCGTTTTTTTTTTTTTAAGTCCATCATATCAAACTCGATGAGACGAGTCGAACGGTGTAAAAAAAATTTTTGAGTGAATAAATGACATTTTTACGTGGACCGTTAATGCTCCGGAATGCGTTTTTTATCAGTAAATATTCATCCATACTTAGAACATCAACTGGGTACACTTTTTATCGCATCTATAACATCACGGCATGCGACGTTGCCGGATGTTCTCGTCATACAATATCATTCAAACTCCAAGTCGTTTATCAATGCTTTGCGATATTGAACTCAATGGTTAAATTCCTCAAAATCTATTATCGCATGACATTGCTATGTCAGATTGAATCTTTTGCGATTTGTTATATGTTTGCCGGTATGTTATGTTGTATTCTATCTACATAGGTAGCCAGACTGCCAAGCGCTCGCTGTGGACTGTTAGTTGTTTTAGAAGAACAGACATTATATTATACGAGTAATATTTAGCGGCTATTCGCGCGCTTTTTTAAAATTGAAGATTGATTTACGAATTGCTTTTATAATATCGTTATTAATTTTGTGTTAATTGTTTTTGTTTTTAATACAAGATTTATATTATTTCGTATTTTATTACACATTTATGTAGTTTTTCTTTAATAAATAAAATATTTGCTACGTAATTATGTATTTGTCTTTTGCGTTCCGAAAGCATAGTCAGTTGTAATGTGATGATATCTATACAGGGTTTTCTAAAAATTTCAGAAATATATTAGGTACTCATTTAATATGTTTTTTCATACAGTTATATTAATTTGTTTAAATGTTTTTTTAGTAGAACGTAATTTTTATAATGGATTATAATATTATCATATTTAAGAAATCTAACAAGTTTTTCATTTAAAAAAATGCTCTGTACCTAGGTAATTACTTTACGCGTGACTATTTTTCAAAAGCATTGTCTCTAGTTGTATTGTAGTAGATAATAAAAAGGTGTTTTATTGTTGTTTGGGTGTATTTTATAAAAAATATTATGAACAAAAATAAACAATAATTTAAAAATAAATTACAATATACTGCCTACATAGTCCAGGAGTAAGACCCTTGACTCACAATCCGCAGGTCTCAAATTTTATTTGATTAATTTGTGTTATTTCACAATTAATTCATTTAAAATAATATAAAGTATATTTGCGGCACGTTCCAGAGTGAAAGATACTCTCAGTATCGCCCTGCTGTAAGACCACCATTCAGAATTGAAACATTGCTTGAAAATGGCTTTGGCCGTGTTTAGTGACCAGATCCGAATAGCCAGGTACTTCCCAACCTTCATCTTCCCCACCTCCTTCCCCTATCCATTACCTTCAGCCTCATAACATACTGGGGATGCCATAGTCTCACTGGCTCCAGACGGGAACAGTTGGGACTCTTGTGCGGTATTCACTGTAAAAAAATAATATTTAGGTATTAACTTACTGGCATAATACGGTGGTTTGAGGGATAACCAAATTTAGTTAATTTGGTTATCCCTTAATTCTGATGGGTTACGGTACCACAATTTGTGAATTGGTCAAAATAAAGTTGGCAACACTGTCTCGATGTTAAGTTGATATTTGCGCTAGATTGGTATACCTATTTAATATTTATGACGCCGCGGCCGCCCAGCGCATCCAATCGCGTGTGGAATTTGTCGTATGAATCCTTTTCTTTCGCATTTTATAAAATGTCACGGCAGAGAATTAATACCATTATTGCGATGTCAATGGATTCTTCAATTAACGGTAAGATTTTATCATATAACCTAAAATATTGTGTTGCATAATGAATTATTACAATCAATGACGTAACAAAAATGTTTGGTAATTATCGATTCGGACCATACAATGGTTCGGACTGGCCACGCTTATTACGAATAATATTTATTGTGTAATAAAAAGTTTCCTTATATAGTAATTAAGGCGAATCTAAAGTGGTTTTCTAAAGATTATTCGTAATAATCGTGACCAGTGCGAACCGAATGTTTTTTTTGGTAAAATTACATTATAATGCGTTGCATTTTTAGGTTATGGTCTCTATAAAAACGCTTTTCACTGATATTTTAATAATAATTCTTGTTGATTTTCACATAAGTACGATAATTATGCGTATTGTTTTATTATGTTTATGATTTTTAATGTGTTTTGTTATTTTATAGATACAAATATATCTAGTACAAGTGAAGAAGGTTCGCGAATTTCAGAGAGTAAAAGAGCCGTAATTAATGAAATGGAAGAAAAACTGGATGATCTATTTGCAAACTCTCCAGATTCAGGTAGCTACATATAAATTATTACTCTCAATGACTTAATAAAAGTGTTTTTTAATAAAATTACGTTATAATGCGTTGCATTTTTAAGTTATGGTCTCTATGAAAACGCTTTGCACTGTTATTTTAATAATAATGCTTGTTGATTTTCACATGAGTACAATAATTATGCTTATTGTTTTATTATCTTTATGATTTTTAATGTGTTTTGTTATTTTATAGATAAAAATATATCTAGTACAAGTGAAGAAGGTTCGCCAATTTCAGAGGGTAAAAGAGCCGTAATTAATGAAATGGAAGAAAAACTGGATGATCTATTTGCAAACTCTCCAGATTCAGGTAGCTACATATAAATTATTACTCTCAATGACTTAATAAAAGTGTTTTTTAATAAAATTACGTTATAATGCATTGCATTTTTAAGTTTTGGTCTCTATGAAAACGCTTTGCACTGTTATTTTAATAATAATGCTTGTTGATTTTCACATGAGTACAATAATTATGCTTATTGTTTTATTATGTTTATGATTTTTAATGTGTTTTGTTATTTTATAGATAAAAATATATCTAGTACAAGTGAAGAAGGTTCACCAATTTCAGAGGGTAAAAGAGCCGTAATTAATGAAATGGAGAAAAAACTGGATGATCTATTTGCAAACTCTTCAGATTCAGGTAGCTACATAATAATTACTGATAATATACAATAATCTTAGGTATTTTTCATTACATACCAACATCACGTTACTTATTATTGTGAAATGTTTTAGCAATTAACGGTAGTGATGCTTAGTTTTGGAATATTACATTATTATGCTTTATTTTAGAAGCAAGTGTGACGTCCGGCAGTGATGACTTATTCAAGTTACCCTCGAGAATTTCGTCTGATTCTGGTAGGTAGACTAACTTATTTACCTGACAAACGTTAACCAATGATTCTTGATCATATATGTGATAAGCGCATGGTAAGCGCTCGTTTCAAATTTCCAACTTGGTAATGTAAACGCTATGCTGTAGCGCAGGGGTTCCCAACCTTTTTGTACTCTAGAGCATATTCTAAAATATCGGTAGGGTGGCGGGCACCACCTATTTTTAATCGACAAACTCCTCCCATAACTTCTCATTTTCCCATAATTTATTAATAAATAATAAACAAAAATGTTTCAAAATAATAAAATTATTATTCAAATTGCATACACACAGAGAAATGTATTTAATGTATTATTACGTCTCGCAATCGAAATGAAAATCTCGTCTCCTTCAACGGAAGCAACCTTCCGAACAGGCCCTCTATTGATATGCTCGATGTAACTCTAAGTGACCAGCTCAGATATGGGGGCTCCATCGAAGCCAGAGTAAAGCTAGCCTCTCAAAAACTGGGCGTACTGTACAAGGCCCGCAGATACTTTAATAGTACACAACTACTAGCCTTGTACAAATCGCAAGTCCGCCCCACAGTTGAATTTGGTAGCCATCTCTGGTCTGGAGCTCCAAAATATCTGAAAAATAACCTCGATTCTGTGCAGAAGCGGGCGATCCGTTTGATAAATTCTCCCATTTTAACAGACGGATTGCAATCTTTAGGGCACAGGCGTCGGGTGGGAATGCTATCCTTGTTCTACCGGTATTTCAATGGAAGATGCTCCAAGAAACTAGCATCATTGATCCCTTCGGCACCGGTGCATAGTCGGGAAACACGCCAAACGCGTGCCCAACATATGTACACGGTTGACATTTGTCACATGAGAATTGGTCGCTTCTTCGACTCGTTCTTGTGCTCAACAGCTCGGCTATGGAACAATTTGCCGGCCTCTGGGTTTTCCCCTTCCTACATCATGGGTCTCTTCAAGACCAATGTTAACTCCCTCTTCTCCTCAAAAAGACCCTCCACACAGCATCTTAGATGACATAGGCCTTGAGGGAAATCGTTTTCTTAAGGGCCTCCTGTGTGGAGTTTTTTTTTACAGGGAATACCGCACAAGAATCTCAACTGCTCCCGTCTGGAGCCAGTGACACCATGGAATCCCCAATCGGGGTATGTTGTGAGGCTGAAGGTAGTGGGGAGGGGAAGGAGGTGGCGAATAGGAAGGTTGGGAAGTACCTGGCGATTCAGATCTGGTCACCAAACACGGATAAAGCCATTTTCAAGCAACGTTTTAATTCTGAATGGTGTTCTTACTTACACCAGGGCGATACTGATAGTATCTTCCACTCTGGAACGTGCCGCAAATATACTATATATTATTTTAAATGAATTAATTGTGAAATAACACAAATTTATCAAATAAAATTAATTTGCGCATGCCGGGTTCGAACCTGCGACCTCCGGATTGTGAGTCAAGAGTCTTACCCACTGGACTATGGCGGTCGTCAAATAGGCCGGACTATGGAGGCCGGAGTTAATGTAAAAAAAAAATTAAAAAAAAAAAAACAAAACGCAAAAAACACAAATACAAAGAAAACTTACCGACCCCGTGAACGTTTAAGTTTACCGAACAAAGAAGTCATCCCATAATAAAATGACTGACACACCACATATGCTCAGGAATCGCTGGTTTAAGTTTGTGTGGTAACTTTGTATAATTCACTCTGTATAATTTTCCACACAAATTTAATTTATTAAATATGTTATAAAATGTTATTGTATTTTTAAATTTTAGATTCATATACCAGCGATCATCCAGGGAAGCAGGAGAAAACGGACTGCTGTGTGTCATCAACTTCAAAACAATGTACATCTGATTTAGCTAGTAAAAAACCAAGAGTTTATGACCGTAAAAACTTCTGTCCATACTGCTTCAAGCTGATAACCAACTTTGTACGCCACATCACTATCCAACATCCCTTAGAGGCAGAAGTGATTGAATATAATAAAATTTTAGATCCCGATCTGCGCGAACGAAAAAAAAAGCGTGAATTAATTTCGAAGAAAATAAGAAATAGAGGCAATTATCTATATAATCAGGACGCGATAAATAGAGTTGATGGAATAATACTACCGAATCGCCGCCCAAGAACGACTGCGACAGCTAAAGATTATGCGGTTTGTATAGAATGCTGTGGCACATTCAAAAGAAGTTTACTCTATAGACACCTGAAAAAATGTTCGAATAGAAAACAATCACATGAAGGAAATCCACTAAAACGCTGCAGAGTGTTAAAATCATCCGCTATTTTATTATCCCCAGACAATTCTGAGATCACTGAATCTTTAAGATCTCAGATATTTCCTGTGTTCAAAAATGATCCTATTGCAAAAATTGCAAAGTCTGAGCCATTAATTTGTGCATATGGTTCCCTACTATTAAGCAATCATAAAGAACATCATTTGAAAACACACATTACATCCAAGATGAGAGATCTCGCTAGACTGTTCATGGTCATCAAAGAAAAAAATCCTGCAATATCCTCATTTGACCTTGCATTTGACCCTATACATTTTAATGTTTTTATGGACGCTGTCAAAATAAATAGTGGTTACGATGAAAGTACAGGTTCTGTAAAAATTCCTAGCATCCCTCAACGACTTTGTACAGCTATAAAAGATTGTGCTGATATTTTGATGCGTAAAACAATACAGAATCCTGTGCTGACCACTTCATCCAAAGATGTTATAAAAAACAAGTTGTCTGAATTTAAAATAATCTTTGGTCACGCTTGGAAATTTGAAATTTCTACTAACGCTGAAAAATCAAGGAAAACTCAAAAAATGCTGAAAACTGATGTCATGCCTTTAACTACTGATATAAAAAAAATATGCACGGAAGTTATGAAACTAGAAGTGAATATAGCTCAACGATTTGAATGTGAAAAGTCTTATATCGCCTATGAGGAGCTATGTAAAATAACAATTGCTCATATTATAATTTTTAATAGGAGGAGGGCAGGAGAAGTTGCAAGAGCTCCATTAGAAAATTATATAGCCAGCCAAAATGAAAAACAAGACATTCCTAAAGAAATATTGGAAATCATGAGTTCTGAGGAGCAAAATGCTATACATACATTATATTGCTTCCATATCCCAGGAAAAAGGGGGAGAACAGTTCCAATACTTCTTCGAAATCAGATGAAAAAAAATGTAGACACTATATTTGCATACAGAAATTTAGTTGGAATTCCAAATGAAAACAAATATTTATTCCCAAAACTAGGAGGTGAACCTTATTTTTGTGGCACGCAAATTTTAAGGGAACTAAGACACAAGTTTTCCTTTGTGAATTCAGATCATATAACTTCAACTGGGCTGCGACACCATGTTGCAACCATGAGCCAAGTAGCTGGAAAGAATAATGCTTATGTAAACGCTTTGTCTCATTTCTTAGGGCATACACCAGGTACACATAAAGGGAATTACATGATACCACAACTAGCTCTTGAGAAAGGTAAAGTTGGCTTGAATTTACTGCAATTAGCTGAGGGAAAAATATCTTGCCGATCACAGTCTGATAATGGAACGAACATTACAACAACTTTACAAAATGAAATAGATTCCGTCCCTCAACCTGAAGAATCACATAAAGAAAATGTGGATCATGTTACGTTGGATAATAGCTTAGAAAATGACCAAGAGTCTTTACCAAGTAATTTACTTGATGGGAATATGGCAAAAAAAATTATAGTTAGAAGAAGGTGGCTTAATCAAGAAAAAGATGAACTTTATAAAAACTTTGCAAATTATTTCATCGAAGGGATTGATCCTGGCGCTTCGAAAATAAACGAAATAAAAAAACAAACAGGAATATTGTCAATGAGGTCATGGAAGCAAATTAATACATTTATTAATAATCACCGTGTCAAGAAATTGCCCTTACCTAAGGATTTGCAGAGAAAAAGAGAATTCTACCTCCAGGATGCTTAACTTGAATTCAAATGAATTGTATTGATTAAGAGACCGCTATACCGGCTTCAACGATTGAACGATCCAAAGGTATCGACTCCGATTCCACTACAGCTGATATAAAGCGTGAAGCAATCGTAAAGTAGCTGTTGGCTTGTTCCATAGTTTGATCATTGGCAGTCGTTATAGCAGTTCCATATATTTTATCTTTTGTAATACTGGCATACAGAGTACCGGGCGAATAAGGCCCCTTTATCTTTCATCATGATATTGGTTGTGGAGGGTTATAATTTATTTTAGTTTTTGTTAAATTTATGTGCAAGGTATAATTTGATATCCCTTGTTAAATAAAAAAAAACGAAGGATTCTTCTGTAATGTACAACGCTAAATGTTTCGTGATAGATGTATAATAAAAAGTTATTTGGTTTTAATTATGATTTAATTTTTTATTATATTATGCTGTTTTTATAATGATTGTGAATATAAAGTTATTAGGCTATAATTATTTTTTTATTGTGTTATGTTATTTTTCAAATGATTACACACTTTTTTTAGTATGTATAGTAATATTTTTTGTTTTAAAAAATTCAAATTAAAGAGTTTTTTTTCAAAATGATCGTTTTTATTTTATCACCCTTGAAATGTTGAAAGGTACGTTTGAGACCCGTATTGTAGGAGGGAGGACACACAGAGGCAGGCAAAAATGAGTCGTAGAAATGACCCGTTCTCATGTGACAAATGTTGGGCACACGTTTGACGTGTTACCCGACTAAAGAGACCGGTGCCAAAGGGATCAATGACGCTAGTTCCTCGGAGCATCTTCCATTGAAATACCAGTAGAACAAGGACAGCTTTCAAACCAGACGCCTGTGCTCTAATACACACACACACCGACACTAATCTTGGGATTAGTGTGTCGGTAACGGGCATATGGGTCTATCCCTTCTACTGCGGTGCAAGGTGATGAGTCGAGAGAGCCAGGCTGAAGAGGTTAAAAGGTCTCCCTCAACCACCCTCTCCCAGATGCGACACCTAGTCAAACCATTTGGGGCGGCCTATTGTAGAGACGTTGGTTGTACAATGTATACTATAGAAAATAATAAAATTAGAATACGTGTATAAAATTGGTGGAAGGTAGGTACCTACCTATCTGTCATACAACTGGAGACAATGCTTACACGTGTAAAAATAATTATAGGGTAAGATAAGATAAGATAAGTAGGTATAACATGATAATATAAAACATTATATAAAAATTACATTTTACACACATTTTAATAAAACTGTATGTAAACATGAAATTAATAAACATATTAAAAATTATAATTTGCAAACCAACCTACAACTTAAAGAAGCGTACGAATCAATGAACAAAGTAAGTTTTGTAATATATTTCTAATAAGTTTATTCATAATTTTTCGAAAACACTAATAAAACTAAGATAAAATAATTATGTAGCAAATAAAAGAAACTACACCAATATGTATTTAAATACCTAATTTTATTTGTGATAATAATAAAATAAACCTTAACACAAAAAAAAAAACAACCGTAAACACCAAATAAATAACAATATTAATTAGCAAATCATACTCCAATTTTAAAAAAACGCGCCAATAATCAAAAACGGCCGCTTGAAATAATAAATGTGTGAATAAGCAACATCCGACCTGTTCTGTCAACCTACCTTCATATGAACTATATTGGTATGTATATGTAGCATTAAACTTGGCAACGTAGCGTGATGCGGTAAGTGTGTTCTTAAAATAGATCAAGGAATGCACGTTATTTTAAGATATTTTTTTTTAATAAATAAACATAATTTTTGATTACATATTATAGCTGACCATATTTTAAACAAAATTTAAAAGACAGCATGTTGGTACTTCATCTACGTAAGTATATATTACATGCGAAAGAATGAGCAACTTAAGTGGCTTCTTCTAAGATGAGCCACAAAATGTGGTATGACATAAATATATATATATATATATATATATATATATATATATATATACATATGTATACATACGAATACACATTCACATACACATATGTGTGGGTACCATTTTAAACGCTGGTCTATTATTATGCCCAGGTACTTAATATCGGTCTTGCTTTCTATGTTTGTACATAATATATTGCATTTGTGGTTTTAGGTATTTGTCACAGAGTGGATTATTATGTTTAATTCTTTAGGTGTTTCTTGTTTTTTAATGGAAAATGGTAAATAATAGGTTTTTTTAGAATTTAAATTCAACAGGTTTTTATCAAACCATAATTTTAGTGCATTGATATCTGTGTTTGCCATTTTATTTAATTCAGACCATGTGTTTGCTTTTAGTAGTAGGACTGTATCGTCAGCGTAGGAGCATCTGTATCTCTACATATTGTAATTTAAAGTCTTCCGCCGCGTCTGTCTGTCTGTTCGCGATAAACTAAAAAACTGCAGAACGGATTTTCATGCGGTTTTCACCAATAGACAGAGTGTGATTCATGACGAAGGTTTAGGTATATAATTTGTCAAGGTTTTGTGTAAATTGTTTGAAATGTATATTTAAAGGAGAATACCTGTATGTGGTGGACGAGCGGGCTAGCTTTATTTCAACCTACTTTTGTATTTGTATTTAAAATTGTGTTTATTGTCTGCTTACATAGAATAGTATTTTTTTAAATTAATTGAGGACAATATTAGCGAAACTCAATCAAAAATCTGGAAATAGAAAAATCAGAAAAAGATATTTGCACCTCTAGGACTCGAACTCAGAACCTTTTTCGTGTTGTCTTCATTTAATTAAATATCCGACCATTATATAACAGGAGTTGCAATAGGTAAAGAGGTACTTACAAAGGATTTAAATAAAAAAATTGAAATTATTGATAATAAATTGGTATATTCGAAATTAAAACTAGTAAATTGGGGGAAATTATTACAAACTGAATGTCCTTCAGAACTGTACTATAATTTAAAAAATATTTTTGATAATATATATGCTTCCTCGAAAAAAGAAAAATTATTTGAAAATAATCTTAGGCACAACAACCCATGGGTGACTGAAGAAATTAAGAACATGATTAAAAAAAGAGATTATCTTTACAGAAAATGCAGGAATAGCCCAAATAACCCGGTATTTCGTTTAGAATATACGCGATATAGAAACAAAACAAACAAACATATTAATATTACTAAAAACACGTTCCATAAAAACGTAATAAATAGCTTAAACGGCAACCCGAGGAAACTCTGGGACGAAATAAATAATCTAATAGGTAAACCTAAACAAAATTTAGATAAAATAATCCTTCAACATATGGGAAGTCAAGGAGATACAAAGTTTTTATGCGATAAATTTGCCACAACATTTGTAAATGAAATAAAAGACATAAGACATAATTGTACTAAAAAATTCCTAGATCGTAACACGTATACAACTCCTGCTATTATGTCGATGAGATTTAGACCTGTATCACAAAAAGATGTTAAAAAAATTATTAATGATATGGATGTTAAAAAATCAGAAGGCAATGACCAAATAAGAATTAAAGACCTGAAGTTAATTGCTGATAATATAATCCCAGTACTGACTAAACTAATTAACCTTTGTGTAAGTAAAAGTATCATGCCTGACGAACTTAAAACATCCATCATCAGACCTATATATAAATCAGGAAACCACAAAGATTTCACAAACTATCGACCAATAGCGATTCTCTCGTGTATTGATAAAATTATTGAAAGGGCTATCTTTAATCAAATACAAAATTTTATAGAAAAAAATAGAATCATAAATCCCATACAGTACGGATTTCAAAAACAAAAAAGTACTACACAATTACTTTCTAAATTCACTGACCATATAAATTATCATTTGAATGAAAAATATTATGTAGGCATAATTTTTATAGATTTTAAAAAGGCCTTTGACACATTGGACCATGAAACATTACTAAGGGCAATGGAGGAATGTGGTATTAGAGGTCCTTTAAATAATTTTTTTTTAAATTATTTGTTTAATAGAAAAATTAAAGTTAAAATTGACGGAATTTTAAGTGATGAAATGTTGGCAAACACTGGGGTAGCTACGGGATCGATATCGGGACCTACGTGTTATATTATGCAAGTAAACAGTCTACCAAACGTAATAAAACGTTGTAAATGCTACATGTTTGCAGACGATACTTGCATCATATGTGCTGACAAAAATCCACAAAAAATTCAGGAAATTTTACAAACAGACCTAAATAATATAATAAAATGGTCCCACGACAATGGCATTATTATCAACGCAAAAAAACCAAATACATGCTTATACATTCACCACATGCAAACTGTCAGGATAAGGAATTGCACATTAAAAGTCATTCATATGATTGCTTACACACAAAAAACCAATCCCTGCAGTGTAATTGCCCAAACATAGAAAAAGTGTACCAATATACATACCTTGGTCTTACAATAGATGTCAATTTTAACTGGTCAATTCATATTGAAAATGTATGTAATAGATTAAGATCTATATTAGGGAAATTTTATCACCTAAAAAACTTTGTTAATAAAAATATATTATACTGTACATATAACGCATTAGCAGAATCAATTATAGGATACGGAATAAATAGTTACGGATTAACGTACAAAACGTACTTAAATAAAATAGAACAACTACAAATCCGTTTCCTAAAATTGATATCAGGCAAAAAAGAAGTTCAATTATGTGATGGCGATTATAAAAAAATGTTCTCCTTGTGTAATGTGCTCTCTATATGAGGTGTGTAGAATCAAATCCAGCATTCTCCACTTTTTTTCAAAAATGGACTAATGATGCAACTTTGTTAATGATTCACTCCTTTACCTAGAAAAGCAGTTATTTGGCATTAAAACCAACTCTTTATGCTTTAAAAATCCATTTTAAAAACTGTGTTAGTATCAAAGGCAGCAATCTCCAACGCAGTTAAGAAACAAAACTAGCATTCTCCAATTTGACCAATGGTAAGCCTCCATTTGATCACGTGACAACATGGCCGCCCATACAAAATTGTATGGTCGTGTGTTGAATCTGTCGCTCTAATTTTACTGTTTTAAATAGTTTGGAGTGAATTTAGAAATAAAAACAAGATGCCAGTGTGATTATGGACTCTCACCCTTCATCCGTGCCCAAGAAAAACGCAAGGAAGAAGTCAAGGAATCCAGAAAAATGGAAAGCAAAAGTAGTCAAAATTCTAAGATGAGCTGTCATAAAATACCGTTTATTTCAGAGGCGTGGAGTGGCAAAAGATTTTTTTAGGTGTTAATTAAAATTCATAAATTAAATTAATATGCATAGACATGTTTTACTTTTATAATTAAATCTAGGATTCGTAGCCTTGCACATAAACATTCCGAATTACATGTTTAGTGTTGAAAATTTTGCGAGTTTCAAGCCAATTTTGATCAAAATAATTAACCTTCATTATTTTTCTTCTTTTTTTTAAATTTTCTCTGTCAATATTATTATTTTTTGAAGTGGCTTCTTTAGCACCGTTGTGATTTGAAACTCGATGAAACAAAAAAAGCGACACTAAAAATAGACAAACGCATACATCTATAGGATTAAGGCTGCGAAAGAATAAGATAATAATTGATCTCCTCTTCGTGCAGTGCTTGTTCCCACTCTTGTCTACTTTAGTTTTCTGCAGGTTTCATTTGTACCGCGTGCGAACTGCACACTTGTATTTTTTTACATTAGCTCCACACAGGAGGCCCTGAGGAAAATAATTCCACTCAGGGCCTTTGTCTTCTTTGGGGATACTGTGTGAATGGTCTTTTTAGGAAAAGAAGGCGAGAAGGTTCTGGGAAGGAAAAGGGTATTACGGGTGGGTAGGAATCTGGGGATCAGTGAATCCAGAAGTGACGGATGTATAAATCTATCCCTCTCACTGCGATTTTTCGAGAGATCACAGCTGGAGAAGTCAAAGGGACTCCCACAACTATTCTCTCCCGATCCGGCCTGCAATCCAGCAGGTGGGCAGACGCATCCGCCGCCAAGACCCGGACAAACCTCACTCCATAAACCCGGGCATCCTAGCTAAGTCACTAAACGTAGCGAACCACTTGAACAGAGGTTTTCGTTATTTGTTTTTGGGGTGTTATGCCGTGTTGCGCTACCTCCTTCTTTAGCCAAAGTGCCAAAGCAAATGTTTGGGACAGCGTTGCAGTGTCCGAAACTTTGACTAAAGAAGGAGGTAGCACTACACGGCATATCACCCCAATAACAAATAACGAAAATACTTTTGGCTGTGAAAATCTAAAGTCATATCTATGGCAGAGGTAGATATTGTTTATCCAATAAATGGTTCCCGGGGTGGCGGTACCCATACACACCTCCCAAATTCAATACTGTATTAGTACATTACAAAACCTATTTTTATATTAATTATTCTAAAATTAAAATCATAATAATAATCACGAACTTCCCTGTGATTTGGTCGGTCCATTATTGTGACGTCATATTTATTTGTCAGTATCAAAGTCAGCTTTCTCCACACGTGTGAGAAACAAAAGCAGCATTCTCCTTAGGTGAGTATCAAATGCAGCAATCTCCATAATTAAATCCGTAATAACTAATCAATCAATACAATAAACAAATTCTACTTTGGAAATTATAATAGATACGCAGTTTCCCCTTTTGAATAAAATTATAAACTTATAAATACGTGAAAATTGTTGAAATGAAACGTTTTTTTTGGTTTTCTCAAAATAACACTTTTTGGAGAATGTTGCCTTTGATTCTATACCCCTCATATATAGTAGGGTAGATTACCAATTAACTCTAGATGAATTCTGGAATACAGAATTCAAAAAACCTGTAAACCATAACTACCCCACTAGGCATAGAGAAGCAGAAATGTTTATTATTAATAAATCTCAAAATGTATACGGTGATAGAACAAAAAGGCATAAAATTCCGCAAATATTTAATGCATTACCTGAAAATATTAAAAACGAGACATCATATTCAAAAATCAAAACTAAAGTTAGATCATTCCACTTCAATAGAATATGAAAACTAAAATATTGTATAAAAATACCTAAATCTATGAAAAACAAATAATATTTTGATCGAATAGGTATAGACCTAGTTCTTTTAACCATTGTTCAAAATAAAATTTATGTTACAATAAGCATTATAATAATTAGTTAAGTATTTTAATATTAAGTATTATATTATTAAATAATTACTAGATATGTATTAAGCACCAAGATATCAAACATTTTATATGTTGTAAGTAAATAAATTGGAAAAATGAGAGATTTCTTACAATCAAACTGATTGATCAGTTTTGTAAGATTTAAGTAAGAGAAATTATTGTACAATTAATAACTAAATAAACATAGTAAAAAAAAAAAATTAAATATTACATTTTCAATTTGAGGTTTTACTCAAAAAATTTAAAAAAATAAAATAGCGTTTTTTAGTTCATTATAAAATTTTTCATATAATAACAACCACACGGGCATTAACCTAGTGTGATAATGAGCTCTAATGTATAAAATATTATTAAATAATACAAAAAAAAAAAAAAATCATGGTAGGGAACTATGAGAAGTTACCGAAAGTTATCCTATCAATCGACCGGTCAGCGGTTGAGTGGGCATCACATTTGGGTCCCACCCAGGCGTTCGGTGTTCGATTCCTCGGCTGGTTAAGTCCTCCATCACGACTCAAGCAACATGTTTGGCATACTGTGATAGTAGTAGGAGATTTTCAAATATTGTCGGGTTATTCGGAACCCGGGAATGTTTGTCTTTAAAAAAATAAATAAAATCCTTATCGATCGATTGTGCTAGGGGGCCTGTAAAACGTGACGTTATCTGCGGCAAGTGCTAACGAAGCGCAACCAAAGTAATAAATCAGAGATGGTTATTTGAACAAAGATTTAGGAAGAATATTATACCTACTACTAATAAAACAAGGACATTTATAAAATTATTATGTTTCCAATAAATTCACAGATGTGTGAGTGAAATTGCATGATAATATGAACGCGTTCAATTACAACACGAGAAGTGGATGACACAGTCAAGTTTACGTCAGGTGGGTAATGTAATATAACTCTGAATCCGGTACCGATGGTGGCACCATGCTTTCCAACTTGCGGAGAAAGGATTAAAAATAGAAAATTAATATAACGCTATGTTTTAAGTTTTTTTTTGGAATGGTACATCTCTTAAAACAAAAAAAGAAAACGGAAGTTTTATAAAGTTATAATAATAAAAAAATTTAATAATAATATTTTATTAATTTTTACAGCGCCGTTTTGTGCAAAATTATTTAAAGAGGGCCGTAAAGAACCTAGGTACATAATTATCTAAATATCTATACGACCGGTCAGTGACTGTGTTGGCATCGCGTTGGGGTCACAACTAAGTCCTCCACCACGATACAAGCAACATTTTTCGCTTACTATGGCGGTAGTGGGAGATTTTCAATTATTGTTGGATTATTCGTAACCCGGAAATGTTGGTCTTTCTTTTTAAGAAAAAAAAATTTACTAAATCACGTGTTTTTTTAACATTAGCTCCACAAAGGAGGCTTTGAGGAAAACAATCCTTCAGGGCCTATGCCGTCTTTGAGAATGTTGCGTCGTGGGTATTTTTTAGGGAAAGGAAGGTGAGGGAGTTCTGGGAAGCAAAAAGGTATGAGGGGTGGGTAGTAATCTAAGGGTGATCGTGTCTTGGAGTGACGGACCTACGAATCCATCCCTCCCACTGAGGTGCAAGGCGATGGGTCGAGAGAGTCTGGCTGGAGGGGTCTAGGTTAGGTCTCCCTTATCCAATCCATCCCGATCCGGCCCGCCATGCAGTAGATGGGCAAACGCATTTAGTTTGGCCGCCGCGGCCTAGACAAACCTCACCCCATGAACCTGGGCACCCCTGCTAAGTCACCAAATGTAGCGAAACACTTAGGATAACCCACGGCAGGGGTAATGGTTATCTAACAATAGTACCCATACCCGCCTCCAAAATTGAGGTGGGTCGTAGGTCCAATACGATTAGATTTTTTTATTATTTTAAGTATATGTATTTGTGTAACAATGTTTTGATTTTTGTCTATACTTATTTAGTGTACTCTAAAGTATTTCTAAGGCTTTATCAAACTCGTATGAAGCTCCTGACAATGTATTCAATAGGAGAAAATATCTCTTTCTATTGGCAAAATAAAACAGCTGATTATTGTCGCTTCTAGCACCTATTTGTAAACCCACTTTCGAGAGGTCAATCAACCTTCGTTGAAATTAAGAATAGAAAAAACAGTGTCATCTTAGGTGAATTTTTCCATCCGAAATCTAAGATATTTGCCATTTGTGAGAAAGACGTTACCCTTTTTAATTCATAATATACCTGCTATGCATTCCTATATCCATCCTTGTTCTAAGCCCCTCGGACGTTGCGCGTCGGCTATATTTTATTAGAGGGTCAAAATGTTTATTATTTGCAATGAAATCCAAATAAATGGAATACTCTGAACACATCCCAAAACTATTTTATGTAGAATGGAAATAAAATACGCTTTCAAATTTTTTACTTTTTTTTAATTTTTATTGTTTTTATTTCTTGCTAGAGCAATCCCGATGAGTTAATGAACTCATTTTAGGACAGGAGGAACATACAAATCATGGGTGGGAGGAAATAGTTAAAATTTTACATATGAATTTAGATATTAAAAATGGTGACCCGACAATTCGTCCTGCGACAATTCATCCGGCGACAGTTCATCCTGCGACAGTTCATCCTGCCGACAGTTCATCCTGCCGACAGTTCATCCTGCCGACAGTTCATCCCGCCGACAATTCATCCGGCGACAATTCATCCTGCCTGATCATTTAGAAGATTTTTATTAAATAAGTATGCAAAGAGGATATACGGCCGTACAACCAAAATCGATATACTTATATCTGAAGGCATCTTGAGTTGAAATCCGCTGTAAAAATATTTTTACTAACAATAATTTCGACTCTCCGAAGAAGCATGCGTGAATAACAAAATACGACATACTTATACGTGCAGTCGGCTTAGCAAAGAACGGTAAAGATTCCTACTTGCATCTAATATAACTTTTTTATCTGAAATTAACACCATCTTTTTAGGGTAAATTGACTGATTTAAAAAAAAAAACACAAGAGTCCCAACCGTCTCGAGCCAGTGAGTGCCAATGGCATCCCCAATTTTGGTATGGTGTGATGCTGAAAGTAGTGGCGAGGGGAAGGAGATGTGGAAAACGTATCTTCCTGACTATTCAGATCTAGTCACCAAACACGGCTAGGTTAGGTTAGGTTAGGTTACGTTAGGTTAGGTTTGGTTAGGTTAGGTTAGGTTAGGTTAGGTTAGGTTAGGTTGTACGGCCGTATATCCTCTTTGCATACTTACTTGAAAAAAAAATCTTCCAAATGTCGCCGGATGAATTGTCGGCGAGATGAACTGTCGGCAGGATAAACTGTCGGCAGGATGAACTGTCGGCCGGATGAACTGTCGCAGGATGAACTGTCGCCGGATGAATTGTCGCAGGATGAACTGTCATGGAACCATTAAAAATATAAGTTTCACATACAATATAGACGAAAAAATAAAAGACGGGCTGAGTAGAACAAACAACAATAGAAACCAATAAAAGAAAAAAGGAACAAGGTTATACAGATATGGATGAAAACAACTAAATTGAAAAGAAAAGAAGAGAAAAGAAACAAGACTATTGAACATGACTAGAAAATTACAAAGTTTCATCCAAACATATCTACTTAAAAAATATTCTTTTAAAGCATTACTCTGAATTTTTTATTTTGCTGGATTCCCTTGTGCATATCTGGTAGCGAATTATATAGTGTATACGCAACATAGTTCTGAGATTTTATCCCTTATTTTGTAGTGTGTGTTTGAGGTATGCTGATTTTATTGCTATTTCGAGTATTGTGAGTGTGGATGTCTTGATTGTAAAGTGACGTGTTGTTAGTGTGAGTTGATTGTTGGGTAATTTGTAGGATGGTGCCTGTGATTTCATATTTAGTAAGGACTGTGTTTGGACGAATACCGGAAACTGAATAGGTGACTCTGACATGGATGTCCCATGGAAGTCCAAAAACATTTCTGAGGGCTATAAATAAATAAAGTAGCTCACATCCGTACTAGGTATTTGATAAACCTTTTGAAAACCAAAATAATTTTTCAGTTTGATTGTGTATTTTAATCTCAAATTCAAAATTAAGATTTGCATGAAACGGGCCGCGCAAACGTTCATCTTAATATGAATTCTTCATTTCAACACTTAGTTTATTTCAGTAAACTAACTTTAAAACAACCCTTTGTAAGTGGAGTGTGAAATTCGTTACGGTTAATGTAAAATTAACCATAATACCAAACTTTGCTTCAAGAAAGTTCGGAATAAATACTTAATACATGACTTAGACTAACTAACTAACCATCACGTCGTTTCCCCGCAGGGGTAGGCAGAGAGGACGGACCGCCAAACATCCCGGTCTTGGCACACATTCCTTGCCTCGTTTACATTCATACAACGTCTCATACATTCTCTTCTATTATTCTGACTCGTGACATGACCCGACTCAAGTATCTGATTCACTTGGTCGTGTCATGTCTTTCTTGGGCGTCCTCGACTTCTTCTACCATTCACATTTGCGTCATATATTCTCCTTACACTCTTTTCCTCGTTCGTTCGCTCTACATGCCCAAACCATCGGAGCTTTCCTTTCTTGATCTTACTCATTACGCTTACATCAGCCTTGCATTCTTTGCGGATTTCCACATTTCTCACACGATCATACATGGTTTTACCACACATTTCTACAGCGTTCAGTCTATGTCTTTTAGAATCGTCATCTACTTCACCATGCGACACCGTGTTTAAAACCAACAAACAAAGTAACTACCTTTTTTGGTTATTTGTTTTAGGGGTGTTATGCCGTGTTGCGCTACCTCCTCCTTTAGCCAACGTTTCGGACAGCGTTACAGTGTCCATCATCAGGGCAGATGTGCACTGTTGATGGACACATCTGCTCTGATGATGGACACTGTAACGCTGTCCGAAAAGTTGGCTAAAGGAGGAGGTGGCGCAACACGGCATAGCACTCCAAAAACAAATAACAAAAATACTTTTGGCCGTGAAAATCTAAAATCATATCCAAAGTAATTACCTGACCAAAGGCGTTAATTATCACCTGGTACTAATAACGCATGGTCACCGTGCTATCAATTCTTAGGTAACAATTTGTAGTCGAGTTGTAAATACTAGCCGAACTATTTCTTCCTTCCCCGAATAACTAAACGTAAGTTCCAACTTGCTATACGCAAAACAAACATTACGTTACTTCGTACTTCAAGCACGTAGAGTCGATTTTACGTTGATTACTTCACGCCAATTACGACGTTCTGCCGTGTGACCAAGCAGTTTATGAATGAATGGATTTTCCGTCGCCCATTCATAATCACTTTATTGCAAAACTTTTCGCGAATAATTCATTAAGCAATGTTCTTCCTAAAAATAGGAGTAAAAAAATTAACAACCAAAATAGATATTAAGACTCAAAACAATAATCATATTTATTGTTATATGCACGTTTTTGAAAACTGGTGCTCATTTATCTCGACAAAGGTTTTAATCCCAACGAAATTAACGCGATTGAAAGTAATATCATCTAACGGTACATTTTTAGCAAACTAATACACAAGAATTCGATTTTTTTTCGTTATTTCTTTTTGGGGTGTTATGTAGTGTTGCGCTACCTAATTCTTCAATGTTTCCGATAGCGTTGCAGTGTTCATCATCAGGGCAGATCCTGTAGATGTTCGATGTGTTCTCTTATACCCTTCAGTTAAAAGATTGAGATGAAATTATCATTAATTGAACATAAATTCTCTGCTTTTTTCATCATAATCTCCGCCTGCTTCCTGTAATCTTTACATAGTATAAAATTAAGTAGCTCCCGCTGTCTATGCGCTTAGATCTTAGGATTTTGAAGCGGTTTTCACCAATAGATAAAGTGATATTCATGAGGAAGGTTTTTCATGTATATACATTGTCAATTGTCATTATTTTTGTGTAAATTAGGGAGCGGGCTGGCAAGCGGGCGGTGTGGATGTGATTTAACAGATGGCGTTGGTTATAAGGGTTGAGTAATGGCGTGGCTTTGTGTTTCGTTAGCCACAGCAACGTCTGGCCGGGTCTGCTAGTTTGGAATAAAATAAAGAAAAAATGTTTGTTAAATGTAATGGTTAATTTATAAACAGGGCAAGATATTCACTTTGTACGAAATAGCCATACGTATTATATAAAAAAGTATATTAGTTATTTTTTGAGGCTGATATAGTTGACACTATTCTGATGAATTAAATTTAAGATTGAAGACCTAAAAAAAATAATGCATGTTTTTAATATTTTCATAGTTAACGAGTTCCTACAAGGTGATGAACACGAATATGATTTTTTAAATGATAAATGAAACAATTCAACTTTGTTTGAACCACTTATATAATGAGTAAATCCGACCGGTTTCAGAACACACGTTCCTTCTTCAGGGCAAGCGTATACTAATTTGACAGTTTCGAAATACGGATGGGAACAATGTTTTATTATGGTAGGGGTGGGTACCTAGCCGTTGCTAGGTATTAATGGAGAGTGGAAATGTAAAAAAAAAATATATTAGAAGCCTTGGAAATTAAAAAACCCTTAAAAATAATGAATATATTATCAACTAAAAAAATATTGTCTTAAAGCCCAATCATGGATTTGTTCCGTTACCCACCCACTCTACATTAATAACTAGCAACGACTCCATCCCTACCATAATAAAACATTGTTCGCATCCATATTTCGAAACTGTCAAATTAGTATACGCTTGTCCTGAAGAAGGAACGTTTGTTCTGAAACCGGTCGGATTTACTCATTATACTCGTATAAGTGGTTCAAACAAAGTTGAATTGTTTCATTTATCTACAATGGATAACCACAAAGTTATAGATTCATTCAAAAATATGATTTTTTTACATTAGCACTGTACAGGAGGCCCTTAGGCCCTAAACTTCCCTCAAGGCTTATGCTATTTTTGGGGATGCTGTGTGAAGGGTCTATTTTGGAAATGAAGAAAAAAGTTCTAGGAAGGAAAATAGTATGAGAGATGTGTTGAAATCTGGGGATCAGTGGGTGAAGGACGTACGAATACATTCCTCCAACTGCGGAGCAAGGCGATGAGAAGAGAGAATCCTGCTGGAGAGGTCAAATGGTCTCCCGCAATTCAGTCTCTCCTGATGTCCTGATCCGACCCGTGACACGGTGAGTGGGCAGATGCATCCGCCGCCAAACCTTGACAATCTATACTCGGGTACCCCTGCTAAGCGTAGAGAACATCTTGGGGTGAACTATGGCAGAGGTTTTGGCCATCCAATAATGATACTTGTGTAGGTGAAATGGTCACTAACATGGATCGTTTGGACTAGTAGAGCAAATAGACAAATAAAGATTTAGTAGTATTTAAAACGGTAACAATTGAATGGAAATATTTGCATCATCTTAGAAAAACATGGCATCTACTTAATCATTTAATCGTCTAGGTTTAGGATTATGTTACAAATCGAAGACGATTTTTGAAATTGTATAAAAGAGACGATTGCACCAGGGTCTCTAGAGGCCTGGAGTCGATTATAAGATGAGATCACTGAATCCTTCGATGGATCTTTGGATCCTTTTTATTTCCAAAACGAGGGGGTTGTTCACACAGTAAATTTGAAATTATGTAGAATATTATAATAAAATGCAACACAGACGTTAAATTTAAATATAAGGAATTTATCATAAAGTGACAGAAAATGTAGTTAATTATTTTAAAATAGGACGACACAACGCTCAAAAAGAGCTGTGTACCATTTATTTGTGTGTATATATTTGTATGTGTGTGGATATGTACATTTGTATGTGTGTATATGTATGTATCTGTCTATACGTATATATTTTTATATGTGAACATGTACATTATGTACATAATTTTCTATGCTTACAGTATCGAGATAGTATCTTGTTGGGTGTATCAATCTTATACACTACAGAATGTTTTCTTAGTATTGTGAAGCGTATTATGCTCCATTATTTTATCAATGTTATGTTTGTCTTTAATTTGTGATATAATCAACCATATTCAATGTAATTGTGTTTCTGAGCATTTTGATAGGAATCTCTGTTGACAAACCTTTAAACTAACAAAAAACAACCACTGTTGGAAAAAATGGCAAGAAAATTAAAACCACTAAACATTTTTCAATGTTGTCGCTCTTGAACAAACAAGCAAGGAGTCCATACTACCATCCGAGATCGGTTTGTCACCGATGACCCAACGCACCACCGATGCAATAAGGCACCAGCGGCGTGGGGATTATACAACACATCGCACCCGGAGTCTGTCTCATATATAAGCCACAGCTCGCAGAGTGGTACATCAGTTGTTATTTTGAAGTGAGTTTGTTGAGAGTGAGAGTGAAAGGGATCGGCGTTGAGACTCGACCGGGTTTATTCGAGGGTGAGTCATTTTGGTTGCTTTCTTTTTGAATGCTACAATTATGCATGTCATCAAAAAATGTCAATGAAACATGATATAAACTCGTACCGTTAAAACGACAGTGCCTGTTAAATTATAAAAATAATAATTATGCCACTTACGACCACCGTTCGGAATCAGTATGATGGCAACCCCAAATAATGTTCTTTTCATGTAGCTGAAGGAAACAAAGATATGGTGTAGGAGTGCGAAATACATTAAAAATCATATTTTAACGAAAAATGGTCTGTATTTCTGTGAATAGTGGACATCGCGTCTAAATAAGTATTTTTCTATTAATTTTCTTTTATATAAATAAAATCAAAATTTCCTCTGAAATCATGATTTGTTAGTGGGTACTTAAATAACTTACCTACTTAATTATAAACCAATCATTTCACGTAACAAAAAAATTCAAATACCTAAGGAGCTTTACAATTTTAAAAAACCGTCTTAATATTTTTTTTCAAACTTTCTGCATTCAGGTTGGTACCATTGTATACAACCAGAAATGGATCGCACAAACAAATTTACAGACAGAAAAAAACCTGATTTCGCTACGCTCAATCAAACCACTTTCGTACAGAGAAGAACTTTTTGGTAGTACCCAAGCATAGTTTGTCATTTCATGAAACACAATTTCATTATTTAGTTAGATGTTAGGTATAATTTATCACCAAGGTGATACTGAAAGTATAACTTAGGTAATGTGGACAAAATTATTATTGGCATAAAAATATTTTAACAATTTTTTTAAGCCAAGATCCATAACGTTTTATAACGCGATTCGATAATAAGTTTAAATACTAGTTAGGTGTTTGTAAGTAAAATAAAAATCGACGGCCCCGAAGAACAATGCCTTGATATTTTACATTTCAATCAAAATTCCTAAAATACAATTCTTAAATTATGAAAAGGGAATGAACATAAGTCAACAAAACGATTTTAATTTTTTAGCAGTTCCGGCATTCTTCGGGACAGTCGAAATGATCTCGAAATTTTAGTAGAAATATTTATTTCAGAAATCATTGAATTATACGTTTAAAAAGGTTATTAAATATTTTTGTGTTAAATAATGTCTAAGGTGTCTACCAACCGTTAAACTTTATAATTGACGGGAATAATTATTTAATACTAAGAATAATATTATGAGTCTACAAAAGAAACTTGACATCTCTAGTGATCGTCGTAAATAAAGAAATACGTTTTATTATGAGATTGTTAAAAAAATAGAAATGATTACGCAGTAAGAGGATTGATTCCTGTTTTTTTCAGTGAAGTCGAATTCTCTATCTTTTCCAATTTCCAATTCTCTATACTTTTTTTGTTAAACTAATAAACAATCGCAACATTAATCAGCTTAACTGTTTTTATATATCACCAGACATTAACTTGTCAAAGGTGAACAAATTATTAACATTAATTTGTTAGATTTTGAGAAGAAGAAAGTTGTTGTTGGCTCTTACCAACAATTCCTCGTATTCCGCTTTCTCAGCATCCTTTCGTATATTTCTGTATGAACCATTTCGTAACTATGCTAATTTTTATGTCACTCACTGCCTCGTCTGAGAATTATGACATTTTGGCAAACTTAAAACTTACAGCATTATGCCGGTATTATGTTATTCTTTCTATACACAGCAGTTTTTTTTTTTTATATATCATCTCTACATCACGTAGACATGTTGTTACGTAAGGAAAATCGCTAACAAGGGATAGTTTCAATCACTGCTAATATATGTGATAATATTTAATTAATGAAGCTAATATTAGCGAAACTCTATCGAAAATCTCAACACAAAAATCAGAAAAAGATATTGGTTCCACAGTGGAACCGATATCTTTTCTGATTTTTCTGTTTCCGATTTTTGATTGAGTTTCGCTAATATTGTCTTCATTTATTTAAATATTATAATTTGAGATTTTACTCATGAAAGTTAAAAATTTAAAAAAAAATACACGTGATAATGTAGCGCTCATTAAGTTAAATGAATTTTAAGGTGTTGATTATGAATGGTGATTATTTATTTATTTTATATTCACGATATATATAATATATATTATGTTTTGCACAAATAACTATTGCATTACACGGTTAAAGCACAAGTAGAAATATTTTTTTACCCAACACATCTCAAGTTATCTTACTGTTGTAAGTTAAGATGTATAATACTCGATAACTCTGAAGTGCACTAATTTATTTATTTATTTACGCCCTATTGGGCTTTAACAAAGATAGGTAATAATAGTTAGGCAGATAGTACACAATACATTTATAATGATTAAAAATAATGGTAAAAAATAAAATTAATTAAAATTAAAATCGTACATTTCATTGAAGTAATTATAAAGACTTCTTTTTATAACTAATACGGTATCTGCAAACATGTCTACAATATTCCCAAATTTATCGCCAAAATGATGTAATATATTAATTTATAGTTGTATGAGCCTCATAGTTTGTTTTAAAATTGTAACAGAAGAAGGTAGCATTTTGCCTCGTATTTCTGGTCGGCACGTAAAATTTTATTTTGGCGAGAATTTCAGGTTGTCAATGCAATTATTAATGATTTTATTTAATAGTACAAGCGTAAAGCGATGATCCGCCTATCTGACAGCGTAATTAAGTTGAGTTGTTTCATCAAAAGGACATAGTTAATATTTTGAATTGGAATATTCAGCTTAAAGTTAAAAAATCTTAGAAATTTGTGCTGTACACTTTCTATATTGTTGGAAGGTGTTTTATACAATGGGGACCAATTGGGCGAATTATACTCTACCTGGCTTCTTACTAAAGAAGTGTACAATATTTTAAAACATTCTAGTGACTTAAAATCACTCTTGTTCTGCATATAAAACCGAGCATTTTTATAGCTAACTTTGTTATTTCATTTACGTGAAGAATAAATGTTAACTTTTCATCAAATATAATACATAAGTTCCTGACAAAGATATTCTAATACAGAAGTCCCTGATCTGAGAGACTGGTGTCAATATTACATTATTTAAAGAGTATTCATAAGTTACATGACTTTGGATTTTATGAAAACAAATAACTTGGCAATTTGATCATTAAGAAATAGCGAGTTGATCACACACCAATGAAACTAATGTGGAATAGTAATAGAAAAAAGTTATATTTTAAATTATTATTTTTTGACATTAGCTCCAAACAGGAGAATTATACAGGGAAATTATTTTCCTCAGGGTCTATATCATCTTAGGGGATGCTGTGTGGAGGATTTTTTAAGGAAAGGAAGGGGAGGAAGTTCTGGGAAGGAAATAGGTGTGAGGGGTGGGTAGGAATCTGGGGGGTCAGTGTGTCCAGGAGTGACGGATGTATGAATCCATCACTCTAACTGTCTAAACCAACCTCACACCCCATGAACCCGAGCACCCGTGGTAAGTCACCAAACGTGGTGAACCACATGAGGTGACCTACAGCAAAGATGTTGGATATCCAGGAACTACCCGCCTCCCAAAATGATTGTTAAATTTGAATAAAGCCGAGAATTGACTGCCAGTCAAAACATATAAAACTTAAAATTTGTTGTAAGACTACCGTTCAGAATTGAAAAGTTTGATTACTAGATCTGAATAGTCAGGTCCTTCCATATCTCCTTCCCCTCGTCACTTACCTTCAGCCTCAAACCACTTCCCAATTGAGAATACCAGTCTCACTGGCTCCAGACGGTTGAAAGCAGTTGGATTTCTTGCGCGATATTTCACAAAAAAAAAATTAGAAATACGTAAGTTTTAATGCCTTACAAACGTTAGAGGGCACCTCAAAATTATGTTACTATTCTATGTTACATGAAATGTTTATGGATATTAAAGGTCGAATTATATTTATATCCATAAATAAAAGCATCTAGGTGTCAAGGTTGGTAATACTTGTCTACTCGATGAATCACGCCAACAGCTTGCCCGTTTGCAAGATGGAATCATGAAGAGATGGATTGCCGGCGTAAGTCTGAGAGACTATCAAATTGCTGACAGATAAATCTAAAGGTTCAAGATGTGGTTGAAAGCGTTGCTGAGATAAAGTGGAAATGAACTTGCCTTGTCACGAAAAGAAACGATGATGGATTATCAAGAACTTGGCTGGTGGACCTTGAACCAAGGGAGATACAAAGGAAATCTTTAGACGAAATGGTCTGACGACCTTACGACACATATGGGTCCAGACGGCACACAATAGGTTACGTATCTCCGACAAAAAATTAACACGGACCGTGCTTTTAGGAATTGTCCTATATTGAAATGAATAATAAATTCTCAACCTAAATAATGGTCAGAATCTTAAAGACGTAAAAAAAAGACGTTAAATATTTAAAAAAATAAAATATAGGTGACACAATACCCTAAAATATAGTCAGAATCAGTGAAGAAGGTGTCTACACAATACGCCACGGGTGAACCCGGTTTTTAAGGTTTGTGTAGGTTTTAGCGGCGTATGCGCGTGTCCATCTACCACGTGGCGGGCCGGATCAAGTGAGACTGGTTGAGGGCGACCTTTTGTCCTCTTCAGCCGGATTCTCTTGACCCATAGCCTTGCACCATGATTCGGGGACATCTCTGAGAGACTTAAAATCATTTTACATCTAAAAAACAAATAAAAAAATCGAGCGCAGTTTACACGCGGTAGAAGCGAAACTTTACCAAAATAATCGCAACCAATACTTGAAAAGTGAGGTCAATGAGCGCAGGCCTAGCGTCATTTCCATTTCACATCTCAACCAATAAATCAAAGCGGCCGATGAGCGTAGTTTCATGCTTCGCAGGTGCAGTAATGCGTCATTTCCGTTTCATCCTAATTCCAAATCACAGTCGGCCTAAAGAAGTTTCACTTCAAAAATGTTTGGGGCATAAAAATGGTGTAAAATGATTGCAACATGATGTAAGAATTTGGACGAATCAAGAAATGTGGTTCAAAACAGATTTTTGTGGCAAAACATTAAATGCACCAAATCCAGCTATTTTTTTTTTTTTTAAGTTTTCTTTATTCATTGAATTTTTTTTTTACATAAATTGAGGATTTTTCGACCACCATGCTAGGCACATGCCCGTGTTGTGGTCGAAATGTTAAAATGGTGTTACAGTTCATTATAACAAAAGTTTTCCTGTTTACATTTTAGTTTCACTCTTCAAAATATTTCCTTAACCCTAGATCACCAACTTTATTTTTTGACGCTTATTACTAACCTTCGTTGTTTCGACTACGGTACTAAATAAAGGGGGTTTAAGGGTTTTATTAAAACAACATTTCTTTTTATTATTAATGAACAGTGTTTATTTGTGTTATTTCTCATATTTAGAAAAACAAAAATATCAAATTTATTAATCAAAAGCCTTAAGAATGAGACCATAGTTTTCATGCAAAATCAACAATTATAACATTTTTGAAGTTGGTATTTGAATTAGGTATAACTAAATTTTGAAAAAAAAAACAATTCAAATATCATAAACAAAGACTTAAATTAACTTATAAAATAAAAGTTTTGGAGAAATTCTAGAAACTAATAAAAATTTGTGAAAATCTAGCGAAAATAAAAAGTCACGTTATCACTAACCTTCGTCGATGCGACGAGCCATGGTTGCTGAATTGGCGCTCGTGGATTCCCCCTATCGTCCGCACTACCGTCAATAGCAGAAGTAACGGGCCGATTGAGATTAGCCGGAGTATGAAAGAATAAGGGTCGCGAGCGCGAAAGTTATCGCGATTTTTTAATCCTGCGTCGTCGATTCGACGAAGGTTAGTGATCTAGGGTTAAACGATTAAACTGTTTGTCATAGAGCATTTCAAGAGATGGTGCTTGTTCGGTTTTTAGACCGAACATTGACGAGTACAGCCGAGGCACAAGTAGCTCGGAGCGGGCGGGCTTATTCCCGCTTGCTAGTTTCAAACTTTCCAAGGCTTAGAGGTCGGTAGATTATGACTGAAAATTATTCGTAGTTTATTTATTTTATATAATACTAGCAGACCCGGCCACACGTAGCTGTGGCTAACGAAACACAACGCCATTATTCAATCTGAATTGAATATTTAAATTTCTCGGCTTTTCTCTACTATAATAAGCATGTATTATGCATATAAACTAATTAACTCGCCACTAATAATACAATGCTTGCAATGCAACACTGGATATTTGAAAAGGAAAAATCAAATACCTACTTACTCTAGGACATTTATTTTCCAATTTCTTCCTTAGAACGAATTTCAAAAGTGACTATAGTACGGCCCGCACAAAAATATGTTTTTAAATCGCACAAATATATGTTTCTTTGAATTTCTCGGCTTTTCTCTAATATAATTTACATGTATTATACATAAAAACATTCCTCTTCAATCACTCTATCTATTGATGAAAACTGTATGAAAATCCGTTGCGTAGTTTAAAAGATTAACGCGCATATACATTTTGCGCGACTTCATTTTATACTACGTAATGAGGAAGCTTGTTTTTTTTCTAAACTACAAGCATTCTTTGGAAACAACTTAACTACACAAAAAATAAGCCCAATCGCAGGGATTTGAAGGACATTACATCCATAATAATATTATGAATGTGGAAGTGTGCGTGTTTGTTTGTTACGCTTTCACGCCTAAACCACTTAACCGATTTTAAAAATTCTTTCACCAATTACATTATTGAAAGCTACATTATCAGCGAGTAACATAGGCTATGTATCTCTGGCGTTATGAAATGTGTGTATTTCATATATTTTATCGGCAGGGAGGAAAGGCATGGTTCGCGGAGAGTGAAGATACGAGGGTGGGAGAAGGTGGGGAGGGTAGAAAGGAACGGGGACGTAGGGAAAAAGACATTTTTTTATATTTTTTTAAATGAATGCCGCACAGTGCGACTATGGCATCCCCAATTGAGGTGCGTTGTGATGCTGAAGGTAGTGATGAGGGGAATAAGATAGGGAAGAGGAAGGTGGGCAAGTACCTGGCTATTCAGATCTGGTCACCAAACACGGCTAAAGCCATTTCAAGCAACGTTTTATTTCCTAATGGTGGTCTTTCACCAGTGCGATACTGAGAGTATCTTCCTTATATCTATCTACATCTACATCGGTATCTTCCTACATATTATCAACTACAACTTAATCAAATACAATTTACTTGCCACGCCGGGACTCGATCCCGCGACCTTCGGATTGCGAGTCAATAGCCTTACCGCTGGACGACACCAGCCGTCGGACATGCAGATTTCTTTGAATGGCTTTGCAACGCATGCCAGGTACCAGCTAGTAATCTATATAAATAAAATTTAATTTATAAACTTTGATAATTACAAATCAAAAATTTAATTTAATATGCCGTTTTTTATTCTATTTTATTTTTTATTTTTTTAAATTTGTTTATTGATAGAAGGTATAGTCAATACATAAATATCAACAAACAAGTCCTTCTAAGCCAATTAAATTGGCTTTACAACAGGTGCTTATAGTTAAGTTACATATATATTTTAAAAGTGTTAATTTACATACTACGTCTACAGATTCAACATTTTATCATACATTTTTTCATACATATAAATATATAAATGGTTAGGCGAACAAAAAATGGCTGCGACAATTTCTCCATTCGTTCGCAAAGCGGGATGAGCGCATATGCTAAATAAATAAAGTTCACTAAATAACTGCCCAATGAAGGAAGGTTAAAAGGATGCCAAAAACTCACCAAACTGCACTTTCATGTAGTCCGCTTCAGGTCTTTATAAGTCCACTTTAGGCCGCTGGTTTTAGTATCTAAAGGTTCACAATTCACAATACACAACACACGGCGGTTTCTACAGCCGCGGCGGGAAAACTTAATTACTAAGTTTAACAATTGAACTTCAATTGAACTTAGTTGCGGGTCCAATTCCAATAAAAAGATACGGTGTTCACTCAACACGCGTGCAGTGGGCGATATTACGAGCAAAATATACATGTAGCGACTGCAGGCGGAACAAAATACACAATAAATTTTGGGTATATCACAGGTGGTTCACAGTTTTTATGTGACAACACTTTTATTAACACGCAAGTAAAGCGAACAAAGCACACTTCGTTTTTGGCAATTTATAGGTAGGAAATGGAAAGGGAACAAAGCAGTTACTCAGTTTCTTATCATAGACAAATGATTCAAATTCAAACTGGCGCAACCATATAAATATTTTTTTCCGGTAACCAATTTTTCGCCATATATTTTACCTTATTCATAGAATTACGTTACTTCTGGTAATAAATTTTATATCTTCCGTATGATGTATTCAAACGTTCTCTATCCGTACTTATTATTAAATTTCGGAACTATTAAACCGTCGTTGCGCGTGAATCTAGTGCTGTATTTATGTTCTAATTTTTCTTTATGCTGCGTATTTCGTGCCATAGTATTGCCTTAATAGGTCAAATTTTGGCACTCTGAAATAGCAATGGTGTATTATGTATCTGTTTGAAAATATTATATCCTAAAAAATAATGGGTAAATAAACATGTTCGAGAAAGATAGATTTAGTATGCCCACCTTCCCTTGATCATAAACCTCTACGTGAAGTATAAGGTTAATCAATTATTAAAGGTGGAAAAACAAAAGAGGCTAATGTGTGTAGGAACACGCAACGTTATCTTGATGGAAGATTAGGCTTCCACGCAGTCCGGTCTCCCGTGAATAAAGGAAAGATTAACGTATAAGCTGCCAGTTTTCACGTCGTAACAGTAAACTCAAGTGTTTGAGTACACGCAACTAAATTCTTAACTCTCAGATGGTTTAAAATGGTCGATCGATAAAACCTTATATCATTATGATTTTGACCAAATCCGTCATTTATGGTCAGTTATCAATATTTGCGAGCACGGTCAACGATTGTTAAAATATATTCCGACCGACAAATGATAAATTTCAGAACGGCATCGTTACGAGAAATTACGCAGATACTTTAATAGTACACAACTGCAAACCCTGTACAAATCACAAGTGCGCCCCATGGTTGAATTTGGCAGCCATCTCTGTTCTGGAGCTCCAAAATACCTGAAAAATACCATCGACTCTGTGCATAAACGGGCGGTCCATTTGATAGATTCTCCAATCTTAACAGACGGATTGCAATCATTATAGCACAATCTTATACTACCGGTATAACAATGGAAGATGCTCTGAGGAACTAGCGTCATTGATTCCTTCGGCACTTGTGTATAGTGGGGAAACATGCCAAACGCACCAACATATGTACGCCGTTGACATTTGTCACATGAGAACGGGACGCTTCTTCGTCTCGTTTGTATGTTTAACAGCTCGGCTGTAGAACGATTTGCCGGCCTCTGTATTTCCTTCTTCCGACAACATGGGTCTCTTCAAGATCAAAGTTCATTCCTTCCTCTCCTTAAAATTACCCTCCACACAGCATCTCAGATGACACAGACCATAAGCGATCAATTTTAAGTGGAGTTAATGTAAACAAAAAAAAACAATGTAAAAAATTATGTTTTTGACAGTTGATAAAATAACATTAAAATATTGTTAGCGTATCATACACCAAATAGATAATACATAATAGATACGTCTTCCAAGTAGATTTGAATGGAAACCAATGTGCCGCCGACTTTTGAGTCTAGCCCATTTAGCATGCTTGACTTGACACTTGCATATCGCCATCAGTTATACCTATATATATTTTTTTATATTCCATAAATTGTTGGATTTCTTTAACCCTCCGCCCGTCGCGCCTTTTTTGTAACGCGAGGTGTCGCGTGGGGTCGCTTAGGACCCCAAAAATAAATATGATTAAATTGTTGTTGTAGAATACATTTTATATGTTATTTTAACTGATTACAGTCAGGTGATAATGATTGCTTTGAAATAAAAAGAAATGTTAAAAATTAGTTATGTATTTTCAATGCAAGAGCTTAAAAATCAACAAGGAACATTTTTTTGAAATTTTGAATCATATTTTTTAATAGAAAACTTAAAAAAAAATCTAACCAATTTCCATCAAACTCATAATTATTTGAGGTTGATATAGACTTATTATTATCACAACAAAAAATCAACAAAATACAATAAAAAAAAAACATATAAACTTGATTTTTCATGGTATTTTGTTGATTTTTTTAGCCTCACGCCGAAAAACAAGTCTGTATCTCACATCGCACATGCGCAAACTAAATTTTCTCGGCGCTTGCGTCAAGTATAGTCCCTTTTAGGAAGCTACCTAAAGTAAGAAATCAGTGGGAACATTTAAAATTAACATAATTGGCATTTCTGTAAAACCTGGGCTTTTAAAGACCCCACGCGACGGGTCGAGGGTTAAATAAGACTTTTTTAAAATTAATCATAATGTAATTATTATCCTCATTAAAAGCATTTACAGCAGAGCTTTCTTACATGGTTCTTTGGTGAATCTTATACACAGTATATCGGTTCCAAATTAGGCAAACTTTTTTTATTTAATCATTGAAGACAATATTAGCGACTCTCAAATGAAAATATGAAACAAAGAAATCGGGAAAAGATTCAATTGTATCTAGGAATCAAACCCAGGACCTTATTCCATCAAATTCGATACCATCTCTGTTCACGGTGGATGAGACAGATTTAGCTATAATTTTATGCTAGGGTATTATGCTTGAGGTTTAGTTGTGTTGAACTTTTATGTAATGCATTTTCAGGGCTTTTTGTAGCAAGTTTGAAACTTATTCAATAAAATATTTATAAAAGGACAATTGATGTGTTTTCTTTCTGATTATTTGAATCATGCTTTCTCATCAAGCCCTTGGAGGGGTGATGGGGGACAAAAAGTACATCAAATGCACATCTACCGGATCTGCCGGATCTGCCCTGATGATGGACACTGCAACGATGTCCGAAACGTTGGCTAAAGAAGGAGGTAGGAGGTAGGTAGAAGGAAAAATTAGTTATTTGTTTTCAATGCAAGAGCTTAAAAATCAACGAGGAACATTTTTTTTAAATTTTGATTGAAATTTTTTAATAGAAAACTTTAAAAAAAAATCTTACCAATTTCCATCAAACTCATAACTATTTAAGGTTGATATAGACTTATTATTATTACAACAAAAAAATCAACAAAATACAAAAAAAAAAAACATATAAACTTGATTTTTCATGGTATTTTGTTGATTTTTTTAGCCTCACGCCGAAACACAAGTCTGTATCTCACATCGCACATGCGCAAACTAAATTTTCTCGGCGCTTGCGTCAAGTATAGTCCCTTTTAGGAAGCTATCTAAAGTAACAAATCAGTGGGAACATTTAAAATGAACATAATTAGCATTTCTGTAAAACCTGGGCTTTTAAAGACCCCACGCGACGGGTCGAGGGTTAATGACTTGTGAAGAATAAAAACGTTTTCGATTTCATAAATATTTTTTAATGTTTTATTGAAAACGACATTAATTATTTTTATATCATTTTATAGCTGTAAACTTCTCTAAACACGTGAAATTTAATTAAAAATAATGTGTTTGCTCATGGCCTCATGAAAGCATTTCTCGGAAAAAATTCCAAGTAATTAAAAAACAAACAAACAATCCCTGAAGCGCAAAATACATCTAAAGTAATTAAATACGATAATTCTTAGTGCTGAGCTATTCAAAGAATAAGGAATTTGTTATCTTAAATGACAACAAACTAAAAATCTGATACCTATTTATTATTTAGTATTTTGTAATAATATGTGGGTAGGTATTTTTACGAGCAACCGTATTGTTGTTAAATTTTCTAATCGTATGATCAAACTAGGCATTATTTATTCGTTTACTCATGTTTCAAAAATATTTAAGTGTTCTTTTGACTTCAATTTATGTAAAAATCACGCATTATTTTTCACTTTGGTGACCAAAACGCGATAAGAAAGTTACTACGAGCGTGATAGCAAAAACGCAAAGGCTATCTCGGTTGGTACTTGGAAAAAGTTTATCACGTACACGTTAATTAATATTATAAATCCTTTATTAAACCCTACAAGCTTTGGAAGGACAACATTAATCTTGAATCCATAGTATGTGAGTCTGGGGTATTGAATTGAATATTGTTATATTCACAAATAAAAAAATTAATAGCATATATTAAGAGGGCATTACCAGAGAAAACCAGAAATATGTCATTTTCAAATCAGATTTTAGACGTATTGACTCTTTTTCACAAAAAATTATAAATGGATTTCGAAAGATTTATCTTTTATCTAGCATTTGCAAGTAATCAATTTTGAGAAAATTTGTTTAATTTTTAGTATAATAAGGTTATTCCATAGGTCGTTGGCAGATTTGTTAAATTTTCAAAAAAGATTTTGTATTATACCACACCCATTTCAAATAATATAATCATGCAGTAAAATAAATCAATACATTATCTAGCAAACGGATGTTTTAGAATTTTAATTTTAGTTTAAATAAAATCATTAAAAAATATGTACGTACATGTGTTTCTTGACGAAAACTAGTCCATTTGTGTATTTATTTGCGCACTTACAAACTAATATATTTCAGATTTTTTTTACAATCTTATTAAATTTAGACATTATTGAAAAATGATAAATACTTATAATCAAAAAATAACTACAAAAAGTACATTATTTTAATAGTTTTATCATCACGCCTTTCAGCATTTTTGGATGAAGGTATAAATTAAAGCTAATTTGAATTGAAATAAATTCGATATTGAGTTTAAATTTAAAAAAGCTGGTACGGAGAATAATTAATCTTTCTCATCGTAACCGCCCTGCATGATCGTAAGAACAACTTTCGACGAAATGTGGATTTTCGTCCGCTGGCTGGTTAAACGCTCTTAAAGAATTCGGAAGCATCCCGAAATTTGATGACAATTTCATAATTAACAAAAAATATTTAAAAGCCTGAAGGGTTATGGGTATCACATTGCAAAGCGTAATTTCGTGATGATAAAATGATATTGAAAAGACATTTCTGTTTATTTTGTTTACATTTTCAATTCCACTAGGGTCACGTCCTCAAAACTCGTTATGTCTCCTTTTCTATTACGGTAGAGAGTAGTTCGAGTTAGCCTAGCGCTCAGATTCAATTAGCCGCTAGTATAGACAGGTCGTGTGACTTGTAATATAATTATTGTAAATACTTAGACTCATACTAAACCAGGACACAAAAAACCGCTAAACTGTTGACCCTGTCAATCTTCGCTATTTGTAGGTGTTTTTTTAACTATAACATTCATAATGCTTGCTTTGTGGTGGATAAAGTGATACACAAAGTTAAATTGGTAGTTAAAGTTAATAATCAAGAAAAAAAACTTCACTGAGCGATTTTAAAAAACTTTTGCTATGTTTGCGTTCAAAATTCAATGTTTTATTATTGTGTTTGTAATATTGAATTTAAGAATTGAAATGTTGCCTGAAATGGCTTTAGTCGTGTTTGGTGACCAGATCTGAATAGCCAGGCACTTCCCCACCTTCCTCTTCGTCGTCTCCTGCCCCACCCCACTACCTTCAGCCTCACAACATACCCAATTGGAAATGCCATTGTCTCACTGGCTCCAGACAGCTGGGACTCTTGTGAGATATCCACATAAAAAAGGTCAAATTTTTTATCAAAGCGGAGTGTGAGCGAACTTTCCAGAAATAACAACATTGAATATTTGAAATACGAAAGAAATTATTTTGCAGGTGTTTATTCAATTACGAAGGAAAGAAATAATATTTTAATATTTCTGCAATCTGACGTATGTTTTCCGTAATATCGCTGGAAAGAGGTTTTATCAAATTAAAATCCAGCAGCTTTAATGGAAACTAAATGAATGAAAGTGTTGCGAAGAAACTCTAAGCCCAGCTTTATTCTTCATAAGCCTCATGAAAATAATCCCCTAGATTTCTGCCCTGCGGAAGAAAATGCACTCGCAGGAAAAGAGTCTTTGCATTTAATGAAAAAGTGTTTTTCTTGGTAAAACAGAACAAACAATTTTACTGTTAATTAGTTTTCTGGAAAAGAAACCCCGTTTTTTTACTAAAGCCTTAAATTGAGATAATTTTTCAGAAAAACACGCTTTACAAAACATCAAATTATCATTTTTATCTGAGTACTACCGTCACTCTTCCAAGGGAAACCGGAGTACTGGACCTAATCAAAAAATTTTTATGTAAATCAGGTTGTTGGAATTATTCGTGTGCGAGACGCAGATGAAAGTGGCGCTATCTATACGCGAGTTTTGTAATTTATCCGTACTAATATAACGTCAGAAAAGACTCGCGGGGACATATTACATCACGCATATTGATGATAGATGGCAGCACTTCCGTTTGTATCTATTTGTGAATAACGTGTGTACGCAGACGCAAGGGTAATAATACTTTTGATGATGATATTGTTTGATTATTCAATAATACAATTTTTAACATATGACTAGTAAAAGATGAAATAAATTCAATTTAAGTTCATCAAGAATGATTAAAAAATGATTATTTATCAGTGAGATCAATTTTATTTATTTATTTTTTTGCATTAACTCCACACCGGAGGCCCTGAGGAAAATAATTTCCCTCAGGGCCTATGTCATCTGGGATGCTGTGTGGAGGGTCTTTTTGAGGAGAGGAAGGAATGAACGTTGGTCTAGAAGAGATCCATGTTGTAGGAAGGAGGAAACCCAGAGGCCGGCAAATCGTTCCACAGCCGAGCTATTAAACACAAGAACGAGTAGAAGATCATCTGCGTTAGAAATAATCAAGTATTTTTTATACTATTTTATACGTAAAAAACATTTATTCATATCCATACACCGTATGTATGAGAGCAAACTAATTATTTATCTTAATATGTTAAAATTTCCCTAAAATAATTAATTTGGCGCCATCTATGAAAGAGCAGACTACGAATTCTTTAAGTTTACCTTTTGGTAGTGGAATTATGTTTCCTGTGTGATTTGTTCGACATTTTTACGTTTTTTGTGATGATGGCCTCCGTGGTCCGGGGGTAAGGCTCTTGACTCTTAATCCGAAGATCGCGGGACTGAATCGCGGCGTGCGCAAATAAATATTTATTTATAAATAAAAATGAATCCGCGAAATATATGTACGCGCATAACTTCCGAACGACTGCACCAAATTGGATAATTCTTTTATTTTTGTGTTCGTTATTGTCAGGACAAGGTTTGTATAAAACTACTGGTGAGCTCTGGCATCATCAAATTTGTATAAAAAATTGCAATAGGTGGCAGGCGAGCTGTTCGAAAACAGAATGTACGGAATATATAATACGGGAGCGGGGAGAGGGGAGGGGGGAGGGGGAACTCGGGAGGGGGGTTCACGGGAAAGGGGGAGTGGAGTGGGGAGAGGGAAGGTTGAGGAGGCAGAGTAGGAATGCGAGAGGGGAAGGGGACGCGGGAGAGGAAGGGGAGGCGGAAGGGGAACGGGACAAATGGGAAACAACACGCAGGGAGAAACAACTTTTTTACGAAATGGCATAGCAACGCATGCCGGGAACCAGCTAGTTTTATTTAAATAATTTGTGTTATTTCACAATTAATTACTTTAGAATTGAAACTTTGCTTGAAATATTTTTAACCATGTTTGGTGACCAGATCTCAATAGCCAGGTACTTCCCCATCTTCCTCTTCTCCATCTCCATCTCCTTCCCCTCCCCACTACCTTCAGCCTCAAAACATTACCCAATTTGGGAATGGCATAGTCTCATTGGCTTCAGACGGGATCAGTTAGGACTCTTGTGCGGAACTCACAAAAATATATATTTTTTAAATTCCTTTACAGTTCTACTAGCCATCAAATTATGAACAAAAGTGTTTGTCAATTTCTATGGCGCCATTAAAGATTGCAGTGTTTCATGAACAGTGTGTTCATACATTTTTGTTAGTGTGGATTGCACATAAAAAAAAAACAGGTCGTCTTGATACTCACTAACAATAGGTGTGCACTATCTGTCGCTAAATTCTCCAAATACTCTTCCATTCCACTTCCTTTCCACTATCCTTATCATCCAACTTTTTAAAACTCCTGTTATTCGTATACCCACCCTACCTTTTTAAAACCATTGAAGAAAGTGTCTCTTTCTTTATTTTATCCGTTTTTTGTAAGCACCACAGTTATTTTACACCGGTCATGAAGGCATCTGGTATCTCTAACTCGCAACAAAATTAAATTAATTCTCTTAAAATTTTAACCCGAACAACAAAGTCTCATTATTTGTAGTAAATAATCCGTTTAACGAGTGGGACAATTTGGATTTTTGGTGCGGTATCTTCTAAATTGGTAATGAAATTGGAGAAGACAAGGCCAGACGCATTGTTGCTCACTTATACAATATAGTGTTTCAGAGAATATCAAACTTTTGTTCAAAATGCTTAAATTAATTTAATAACTAAAGAGATAATAACGCGTCATCGATAACTACAATAAAAATTCTAAGCTTTTACATATTTCTTAAGTGTTGAAAAATATCTGACCACTTCATAAAATCCAATAATATTCGTAACTAGAATTCTACAAGAAAAAAATTCTTATTGCAGTTCTTGCAAATTTGGTTCACCAATACCTTTTAATTTTGAACAATTTAAGAGTTCATATCACAAATTTCTATCTTTAACTGCTTTTGATATCTGTAAATAGGTGTTTAATGGGTAGGTATTGGATCTCCAAGTAATACAACATTTGGAAGATTTTTTGACAAGAAACTCGATGAAATGACAAATATTGAGTAAAAAGAGCTAAACACATACAAGTATAGGATTTAGCGTGCGTTTAATGAGATAGTATAATCGGTCTCCTCTTTTTGTTGTACTTGGTATCCTCCCCACTCTTGTCTACTTTAGTTTCCTGAAGGTTTCACGTTTGAATTGTACATTCTGATTAGTTTTTACAATTTTCAATATTTTAGGCACAAAATAATCCAATTTATTGATTAAAGATGATATTTTAAAATCTGTAAGCCATTGAATGGTTTAGTAAAACAGTGTGGCAAAGCCTTTCGAAGACCAAAGAGCAATCAGAAAAAAATTTAACATAAAAGTTTTAGAAAAAGAAATGTTTAAATATAGGTGTGCAGTTCACTCGCGGTAGAAGTTAAATCTTCAGAAATCTAAAGTAGACAAGAATGGGGAGGCTGTGAAGCACCGCACAAAAAAAAAGACCGGTTATTATAAATACCTCATTCTCTGGCAGGTTAAATCTGATAGATGTAAGTGTTCGTTTCTTTTTGGTGTCGCTTTTTTGTTTAATCGCATTTCAAATCACAACGGTGCTAAAGTAGTTTTCACTTAAAAACAAACCGTTGATTTCAGAAGTTTGAGAATACTTGAGAACTGTGTACCTATTTGGTTTCATGTCGGTTTCACCGCTGTCGTCATGGTGGAGAAAGTATGAACGCTATTCAACAAAAAGCCTTGTCTTTCCACGCACATAAATTAAACAAAACTTGTTATGTTTATTACCTTCTTTACTTCGTGCTCACGTTTTACCGGGTAAATTGGTTTTTCGCTAGTTCAGGTATGGCTAAAGATAACGGAATTGATTCATAAACTCGAAACGTTTGCTGGGTTCTGTCGCTTAAAACTAGAAAAACTATCGCAGACTCAAACAAATTCAACAAATTCATATAATTTTATAGGTTTTTGACTGTCAATTCATTATCTAGTGTTGCACGTTGTGAAAATCGAAGAGTAAAGTGTAAAAAGCGGTTGACATTGAAGTAGCAAGAAAAAACGTGGACAGTGATGTTGTGGTACGTCAGTTTGACAAGCCAAGTGTCAAAAAAGAGATTTTTTTGTAGATGCGATCCAATATCCAACCTTGGATAAAAGATATTCCTCTTCCGGTGAGTTTATATTGGCTTTCTCATAACTTTTTATTGAGTTTTGATAATCCATTGTTTTAGCTCAGTTCTTTGAGAACTATTTTGGAATAACTAACAACATTTTATTGAAATATTCGTAACAAATAATATTAATTTTTCAAAAGAAGCAAACACATTGTGACTTGACATTTTAACTAAATAAAAACAAAATTCTTGGTTTTAAGTCACTTTATTGTTATTTTATTTGGGTGAAATGCAGATCCCGCCAATGTCTGGGAATTTAATAAAAAGGCACTTTTTAGATGAGAAAAGTGTGGAGAAGATGAATAAAAAATAAATTAAGGCGCGCTCGGCAAAATTGAGGGAGATACAACCGTTCAAAGTATTTAAAATTTCACTTCGCGAACTGATATTGACAGTTCGTTCGCCATTTTTTCACTGCTTATGTTGGATCCCAGACCTAATACAGAATTAATAGTTCGCCAGAATCACAAACCATGTTACTCAAACCTAGCGTAGCCGCTAAACCACTTGAAAACTGGGATGTTTTTCTTGCCTTGACGCGAGTAGGCGTTATAAAGGGGCACTTTTTTGTATCACAAACCATGTTTAGCGTATTAGGTTATAACAAAATGGCGGGCGGACTGTCAATATCAGTTCGCGAAGTGAAATTTTAAATACTTTGAACGGTTGTATCTCCCTCAATTTTGCCGAGCCTGCCTTAATTTTTGTTTTATTCAGCTTTTCCACACTTTTCTCATCTAGAAAGTGCCTTTTTATTTAATTTCCAGACATTGGCGGGATCTGCATTCCTCCCTTTTATTTTCGTCTACTGGTTTCGGTACCTCCGTACCATCATCAGGACTGAATATAAAAATACTAACAAGTACAATTTTGTTCAGTTAACATTAATTTTAGTGAGATAAAACGTAACGTGAGCCATTTTTTTAACTTTTTTCATGTTTGCACGCAAAAATTATACATTTAAAAATTATATGTTTATTTTGATTTATAAAATTTGACAGCATACTGTATCTACTTTCAAAAACAGTTTTTAGTTTTCGTGTAAGTTCAGAAACATTACAGTTATTTGGATTTTATCATAAAGCGGAAATATTTTATTCATTTCCCTCTGAAAAAATATTACTGTGAGACTATTATGTTTAACTAAGTTTTCTTGTAATAAAAGTGGTTCTTCCAGTAGGAATGTCAATTTTCAAAAGGAAATTGAATAAGACAGAAAAAATAAAATTCACAACGGATGCAAATTTTGATTTACACAACTGGCAAAGGAAGGATAAAATTAAACTGTTTGAAATAATATGGTTGATATTAGTTACTTATAGAGTTCTGATATAAACCCAAATTTTTTTAATTAATTCAACTTTATTAATTACAATATATTGATGATATAAACTGTAAAAAACACATAGTATATATGTTTACAATACATAACCTTTATGATTACTCGTGTGTAAAGTGAATTAAAAAAAGTTTTAAAAATTATAACGCATACATATTCGTACATAAATCAAATGTATAAAAAAAACATTAATATTTGTACTAGCTGACCCGACAAACATTGTTCTGCCATATAAATTATTTCTAGTGAATATTTTTGCTGTTAAATAAAAAATAACAATTGTATTGTAAGTGTGTGGGGATGGGATCTATGACAGATTGAGAAATGGAGCGCTGTAGACGATGGCCGCCGATAAAAACAAAAAAAACAACTAAAGTAGGAAAATGAAATAAAGAAAATCAGTATGAATTTCGAAGAGAAATTGAGTGTACGATATTTTTTGTCAGTCCATCTTTATCCAACACAAATAAGCTCGATGGTTTGCCTACGCGAGAACATCATGTCGAATGAAATATCTACATAAATAACGCGACGCTTCTCGTGAATGTCTTGCGCATGTGTGGATGAAAGTACGATGAGGCGGACGTAGCGCCATCTGTCATTCAACAACATAAATAATTTGGTTTTGTTTGAAATACGAAAGACGGTTAAATTTGTTCATACAAAATACTAAAATCTTTAAAAAAAGGGAGCGTGGGGTTAGGAGGGTTAAAATTTGGGGTTATATGTATTTTTTGATGCCAAATAAAAATACAAAAGTCATAAAAATATATTTTTTTTCTGGATAGGGACAACCTGATCACCTAGCTGTATGAAATATACTTTAAAACCTATTCTCATACCTACCAAATATACATTAAAAAATTCTTAAAAATTGGTCAAGCCGTTTTGGAGGAGTGCGACTCCAAACACCGTGACACGAGATTTTTATATATAAGATATAGAATAAAAAATAAATTTAAAAAACTGTCTGTTAAGTATTGTTAATCAACTGCCAATGCGACTTTAGGTAGCCAAACTATAAGATATAATTTTTTAATCTATTTTTGAAATTATTGTAGTCAGGTTCCAATCTCAGCTCCATTGCCAGTTGATTAAACCACACCACTCCATTGTACGTGTAGTAGAGTTCTGCAAATATGCTCTCCCTTTCTCGCTGGCAACTCATTTGCTGAGAGCAGGTGCAGTTTGTAATGAAAATAGGATAAGACTAAACTGATTGCAGTAGAGAAGATCCATGAGGTGAAAAACCGCTGTACGAACTTTGACGAGTGAAGAGAGGAAATAATGCAATGCAGATCTCAGCAATTCTATCGGTAACCGACGAGTTCATCGAAAATCAATTCATCCAAAGCAAATTCATCGAAAACGAGTTCATCGGAAACCAATTCACCGAAAACCAATTCATCGAAAACCAATTCACCGAAAACCAATTCATCGAAAACCAATTCATCGAATAATCGATTCGCCAATTCATCGAAAAAAATGTCAGGTTAGGTTAGGTTAGTCTCCTTGTCCAAAGTTTTATTATCAATTTTTTTATATATAAATTTATTGTCAACTTTTATTGACTAACGCTTTTTTAACTTCCCGGTTTACAAAATATCTACAAAATAATTTTTTTTAATAAATTGGCGATTCGATAAATTGATCATTAGATGAATTGGTTTTTGATGAATTGGTTTTCGATGAATTGGTTTTCGATGAATTGGTTTTCGATGAACTCGTTTTCGATGAACTCGTTTTCGATGAATTTGCTTTCGATGAACTCGCCGTGAACCAATTTTAACCCTCCTACCCCCACCCTCCCATTTTTTTATCGCAATTTTAGTATTTTTATACGAACGAAATTATTTATGTTGTTGAATGACAGATGGCGCTACGTCCGCCTCATCGAACTTTCATTCACACAAGCGCAAGACATTCACGAGAAGCATCGCGTCATTTTGATATTTCATTCGGCATCATGTTCTCGCGTGGGCAAACCATCGAGCTTATTTGTGTTGGCTAAAGACGAACTGACAAAAAATATCGTACACTCAATTGCTCTTTGAATCTTTATTTCATTTTCCTACTTTAGTTTGTTTTTTTTTTTGTTTTTATCGGCGGTCATCCTCTACAGCGCTCCATTCCACTTTTGTCATAGATCTCATCTCCACGCACTTATACAATACATCCTTTATTTTTTATTTAACAACCAAAACATTCACTAGAAATAATTTGTTGGCAGAACAACGTTTTTCGGGTCAGCTAGTATTTCATAAATTATACGTATATTTTGAAATACAATACATTGCAAAGAATATTTTATTATCTTTCCAAAACAGTTTTTGGTTTTCGGATGTGTTCAGAAATATTCCATTTATTTGGATTTTATTGCAAAGCGGAATATTTTGACCTTCTGACAAAAAAGGCCTGATGCCTGGCGGGTATTAAGCGTAATTAAAATGGGAAATAAAGGTTTCCGTGCATGGTTTGCACAAGCACAAATTGTGAAGAAAAAATTGTGGGTGAATAAAGGAACTCATAAAAGCAGTTGAAGCAGCGAGTTAGTGCTTTTACACAGCTGTTTTTCGCTTTGAAAAAAAAAATGGACAATACAATTTTTTTTCGCATTAATTTCTCGTAGCACGTTATTTGTGATATTTGGAAAAGAAAAAATATAATCTAAAAGAAATAATAATAACCTAGAACCTAAGTACTATGTGAACATTCACAAAAATTCTGCCCAATCTTATATAAATAAAAATTAATCGCCGAAATGTATGTACGGGCATAATTTCCGAACGACTGCACCAATTTGGATAATTCTTTTTTTGTTGTGTTCGTTATGGTCAGGACAAGGTTTGTATAAAAATACTGCTGAGCTTGAAAACTGAATGTACCGGGACTGAATGAATGGAATGCGGGAGGGTGAAACTCGGGAGGAGGGTTCGCGGGACGGTGGAAGCGGGCGAGGGGAGTGGGAAACGGAACGAATGGGAAAGGACACGCAGGGAGAAACAATTTCTTTATTAAATGGCATAGCAACGCATGCCGGGAACCAGCTAGTTATTAATATTAATGTCAATGAGGCAAAGAGTGTGTGCCAAGACCGAGTTGTTTGGCAGTCAGTCAGTCCCCTCTGTCTATTCCTGCGAGGAAACGGCGTGATGATCAGTTAGTTAGTTAGTTCTTAGTGAATTACGTATAAAATGACTACTTTAAAATTTTCTGGATTTTGTGAGGTTTTTGAATGGAATGATAAATGTAGATTAAAAAAAGGTTTCTTTTAAAAAACCTGAGAAGGTTAAATTTGATATGTATTTCAATAAAAAGATCATATAAGAAAATCGTGACGAAATTGAAAGTGTTAATGAAAATGTTATTTTAGACAGCAAATATGTTAAACGGTAGGGATTAGGTTAAATAAAAGTTAAATATACTCTTGCACTTTTTTATGGTTCTTGTTTGAGTAAACTACCATTTCCGTTCAATAATATCCATTGTTATAGATGAAAACCAAAACTCCAGGAACTGAATAAAATAATATTTCGCCCACTAAAATAAACAATCAATAATCGATTTTGTTGTGCACGGCAATAATTATACCGATTAAACAAACCAACAAGTGTATAGGTAGGTACCTCCAGAAAGAACGGTACCCAGTATCCAGATAGGTACCAATTACCTGCCTGGCCATATCGTTTTGATATGCGCACTGCCTCACGTAGGCACCTCGATCCCTCAATATACTCTACCTCAATTTACAGTAGGCTGGTAGAATAGTGTCACACCATTAGCAAGCAGAGGTATTGTCTTTGTGCTACATTAATTGTTTTGTTTTATTAAGTCAGGTTTAAGGCCCTTGTGATGAATCGTATCGCTTAAATCCTTTGAAAACGGGATTGGCTTAGCCGTAATCCTGAAAACTGAAATTTGGAAAGCCAAAATCTCGAAAACTGAAATCTCGTAAGCCCAAGTCCCGAATGACCAATTTCTCGAATGGCCAACATCCAGAAAGGCTGAATTGTGAATGACTATATCTTAAAAGGCCAACATTCTGTTAGTTGAATTAATAATCTAGCTGATCATCTTATCGCAATGAACATTAATAATAATGTAATGTATTAGATATTATGTAATACTCGTCGATATTTAATTCTATAATATCAATTTTACCTACTGAGCCCTAAGCATGCCAATAGATACCAACAATTTACATGGAAGGACTAAGTAATTCGATCAACTAATATACTAGATGGCGCAAAAGTCATCGTCATCTCCCTGTCAGATGTTTCCCTCATTTTTGCAAATAACGTCTTATGTCATAACAGCTTTGACATTTGTGAAGTAAACAGAAGCAGAATACACGTTGATAAACCGTGGATCGCCATTATACTCCTGAAGAAACGGAATAATTGTGTGTTTACGAGAAATAATAGGAGACTGCGCAACGTTATTTTTTTATAGGCCTTGAAGAAGTGAATCTTTTAAATTTACTGAATTTATAGTTAATGTTCTTTACATAAATAGAACGGCGTCATTTGTGCCTAACAATTTTCACCTCACGTGGGAATTTAAAAATGTTACCTGGCTATTATAGACTTAGAGGTCTTGTGTTTCGTCGGTGGGAAAAAATTGTTATCTAAAAACCCTATTAAATGTTTTGCACAGCGTCAACATCAAAAATAAAAATCAGAAGCCGGGGACAATATATGCATACGTGTCTATTTGTGTTATGTTGGGAGTGGGAAGGAGGCGGTCATGTCCTTTTATTTGGAATGAGGAAATCATGTAAAACCTCATTCGGGAAGATTCGGCTGGCAGTCAACATGAAACTTAGCAGCCTTCAGTGACATCCTGAAGTCCTGCACTGTGTGATGTGGGTATGTATGTCTGTTTTTATGTGAGATACATACTTTATGGGAATGGGCAACGTGATTCTCCGGTCGTATGGGCAACTGGGCAAAAACTGCGGCATTTAACCTCCTGCCTCAAGTAGACCGACCGGCTCAATACGGGACAACACCGGCTCAACGCGTATACGTGTCACCGGCCCTAAGGAAGCCATTTACGAATATCGCCGCTGTGCCTGCAGATGTCCAAGAGAACCCTCAAACATCAACCAGACAACGGCCCACGTAATTGGGCATCAAAATACGGTGTTTACAGCAAACTTTAGTAAGATCTTTCCCTCCACTGTGCAAACAGGGTATGAGTTACGGAATTACCTACGGATAGTCAACCACGTGAAAATTGCAGTCAATCTTTCAAAACCTCGAAGAAGACGAGGCGCATTTCCACCTGGGGTAAAAAAATTTCCTCGTTTAATGGAGAAAGAGGCTTTATACCCTCTCAAAGGCACTGTTTAGGAAAGGCGATTGAAAGGAGAACAACAAAGAAGGAGTGGAGAATATCACCAGAAGCTATTTAAAACTTTCGCTATAAGTCAAATAAAATGCTTGAAACAAACCCGATTGTATATCAGCTGTGGTTATATTTATCTTCGCACCTTAAGGCTCTGCAACCGGGCCCGAAAAGAAGAAGATGGAGAGATACGTAATTACGAATGTTAGAGGAGAGCGCTAACATTTATCGCGACAAAATCGAAGGGAAAATTGCGAAAATGTTTAATAAAATACGACTCGTTTAAAATAGAGCAAAAATCTCGCAGGCATTATCTTAAACAGCATTTAAAGAAACACTGTAAATTTTTTCATACATAGGTATAACTTGTAAAATAACTGAAACAAACGTGTTAATAATAATTTTTGGAGCATACTTTGCGATTTTTTTCTATCGAGGGAATTTAATATAATTTGCGTTTCGGCGCGGGCAAAGTCTAGATATTATCTTCAAGAATAACATATATTTTTTTAAGAGCTTTAAAACTTATCGTGTTTAAGGGAAAAATGTAATAAATCGGTACAAATCCGGGTTGCGGGCCCTTAAGGGAAAAAATAAACGTCCAAACAGGCAAATCAACAGAACAAATTATTTTGATTTGCAAACAAAGTTATTGCCATTCTTAAAAAACTAAACTCGCTAAGTAACATAGAACAAATATGAGTTATTAATTATTACTTAAAAGTAATGACTAAGACTTGTAAAGTTTTAATACGGAAAGTCCATCATAAATTAAATAGGATTAGTATTTATAAAAACGCATGAGGAATAGGGTTAGGATAATCGTGCCACAATACAAAACCTTTTTGGACTTGCAAGTTCGAAATATTATACACGTCCCAATGAAGCAGTAATCTAATTTCTTTGAAACTCTTAGTTCTGATCAAAACGGAATCCCGTTTGGACCTTAAATTTAAATTCTGAAAAGCAATCCCCGGGACCTAATTCAATTTTTAGAAATAACTGGGATATTAATAAATTTATTCTCATGCTTTCTGATTGTTTACGTGATACGAATATTATTAACTCTTTAACAAGCTGTAACTAACTTTTCTGTTAGTTTGAAAAGTTAAGAAACTTTTTAAAAGTTGGAGTGTTGGTGTATTGATTAATAAGGCTCTCATTATTAACTCTTAAATTTGACTACAGCATTTTTTGACAAATTAATGATGGTTTTATTTTTTCATTAATAATGAAATAATAATGTATGAATGGGCACTCGAGATTTGCTGATATTTATTGATAATTTCACTGGAACTATCATTTTTCGAATGTTTAGATATGCAATGGTTTTTTTTATCATTTCCTCGATATCAAAGGTTTCATTTAATTTAACAAATATTTTAAATCTAGAAAGGAAGAATCACTAATGGTGAGTTTAGTTACACTCCTTTTAGATCTGAATGAGTTAAATATATTCAGAAATAAAATTAGAGACATGATCTAAAGCCCGGGCAAAGCTAGGTACTTAAGGGCCCGCAACCCGAATTTCTACCGGTTTCTTACATATATATCTCCCTTCAACATTTGAAGTTTTTAAAAAAATATATGTTATTTTTTAAGATAATATCCAGATGCTGCCCAGCGCCGAAACGCAAATTATATTAAATTCCCTCAATAGAAAAAAATCGCAAAATATGCTCCAAAAATTATTAAAAACAAGTTTGTTTCTATTATCTTTTAAATTATGTTTGTGGAAAAATTCACAATGTTTCTTTAAATAATACTTAAGATGCTCCCCGTGAGATTTTTGCTCTATTTTAAACGAGTCGTGTATTATTAAACATTTTCGCCATTTTCGCAACGATTTTGTCGCTGTAAATGTTAGCGCTTTCCTCTAACATTGATAATTTCGTATCTCTCCATCTTCTTCTTTTCGAGCTTGGTTGCGGAGCCTTAAGCTAGTATGAAATAAATGGGAATATTTTATTATAATATCTTAATTCTTCATTACCTTTACACAAAATTTTAAAGGTATAATATACCCATGTGCAATTTTAGTTTTGAGATCAGTGGGTATCTATAGTGCAATGAAAAAATACTTTTTTACTTTTATGACTTTCTAAGTTTTTACAAAAAATGTAGGTTCCACAGCTTTACACACCATTAGTTATATTTTTAGTATTACCATTTGAATAGTGGCGCCCTCCTATGTTTTCTACCCTTATTTGACAAACTGTAAACATAAAATAATAGGAGACGATGTTTGGTACTTTTTCAAATTAAAAGCAGATCGCTGTAATAGTTCAACTGAGGCGTAAATTACAGTGGGCAAGAAACATAAATCTTTCATGAATTTCCACTAGAAACGATCGTAATTCAATTCCGATCCAGAAATGAAAATAAACCAACATTTTCAGCTTGGAAGTATAATAGATGAAACAACCTTACTGCTTTTAATAAATAGCTGTGGAGGATACACAAATAGAACTCCCTCTCCGGTTTCCATCCCTGATTTTCTTTCCAATAATTGACACCATAACAGCCTCTTTGACATTCGAGGAAAATAAATATAGTGCTGTCTACTACCCGTGGAATTTCCTCACTAATAAGATACATCCATCGGCAATTTTAACCCTAGAAAGATAATCTCTTCTTTACGTCTTTAACGTACCTACATAGGTCAAAATAAGATTATCTTTCTAGGGTTAACAAGAAGCACCTAAATTAGAAGGAATTAGTAGTATGTAGAAGTGGCCAGAAAAAAATAATTTTGGTTGATTTGAGATCCTTTTTTTCCTCATAATTGGTTCCGCGCTCGGCTCAGGAAACCGCCACTTTTGTTGGACAGGGTTTTGACTTCTGTATACATTTTATCGTGATTTATTTTTGGAATGTTATGACTTGTTGCGCTACCTCCTTCTTTAGCCAATGTTTCGGACAGCGTTACATGTATCCATCATCAGGGCAGATGTGTAATTGTTAGTGGTAAAGTGTGTGCTTTAGAATGTGGACGCAACACCGTGCTGCCTATTCTCTACGAGCTGGTTACTTATTATACGAGTATTATTGTACAATTTCTTCTTCTTCTTCAATGGCGCTACAACCCATTTCGAGCCTTTGCCTCCTTCAAGATAATCCTCCACCGCCCTCTGTCTTCGGCCGTCTTCTTCCAATCTGCAACGTGGAGTATACCTCTTGCATCCTTCCCGACATCATCCTCCCATCTCATCCTAGGTCTGTCAGACTTTCGTTTACCTCCAAGGTGTCCTGTTCTTTCTTCGGTACTGGTGTACCGAATAATTAAAATGGTACAATGTAATTCAAAATGGTTTTATTCGTTTAGTTTTGCTGTGGCCGTCAATTACAGGACACAAAGAACTATTAAGTCCTTTTGTCTCTATTAATTTCAATCGAAGTTGTTCTGAGATGTGAAACGAAAATGTTCGCAAAAAACAATTTCTCATTAACTATTTACCAATTTCTAATTTTGAGCTTAAACCTTGTGAATAGCGTAAATTATTTTAGTTCCCGGCATTCGTTACTATGCCACTTAATAAATAAATTGTTTCTCCCTGCATGTCCTTTCCAATTCGTCCAGTTCCCCTTCCGCCTCCCCTTCCACTCCCGAATCCCCATTCCCCTCATGCATTCCCACTCCATCTTCTCTGCCTTCCCTCTCCACACTCCCCTCTCGCGCGGCTCCCGCCCGGCGAACCCCCCTCCCGCGTTCCCCTCCCCTCTCCAGCATTACATACATTCAGTTTTCAAACAGCTCGCGGGCCACCTATAGAATTTTTTTTTAATATAAAATTCATTGTGCCCAGAGCTCAACGCTTCTTTTATACAAACCTTGTCCTGACAATAACGAACACAAAAAAAAGTATTATCCAATTTGGTGCAATCGTTCGGAAGTTATGCGCGTACACACATTTCGGTAATTCATTTTTATTTATATAGAAGATAGAAGAAGAAGATAGATGGATAGAAGATATAGATAGATTAACATAATATTTTAAAGGAAAAAATTTAACCGTGCAATAACTGCAGATAGAACCATGTACAACCAGCCAGGACGTAATAATTTTTCTATAAGGTACTACGTTTCCCGCCATTACAAAATATATTGGACGATAATATTATTTCTTTCACTTTGCCATACGATGCTTCTCTTACATTTTTTCTTCATTTTGCTGCTCTATCGTTGGTATTGTTGTCAACCAGCGAAACGTGAGAAGACTAATGATTTTATTCTCTCGAGTTCTGGAACGATGATTTATTTATGAAACGATGTTGCACAGCATCAAACAGATATAATATATTTTCACCGGCACGGGCGCTAATATTGGATGCACGTATCTGGTACCAAAATGACTTGCTGACATTTCTAACATTTGTCATACTACAGCAATATTATTATCCATTAATCATCGACTGTTCGCACCCGGAATTGTTTACTCTAATAAAAAATGCATTTTATTTTAATACAAATTGTGATGTTGAATGGCAGATAGCGCTACGTCCGCCTCATCGAACTTTCATCCACACATACGCAAGACATTCAAGAGAAGCGTAGCGTCATTTTGATATTTCATTCGGCATCATGTTCTCGCATGGGCAAGCCATCGAGCTTATTTGTGTTGGCTAAAGACTGACTGACAAAAAATCGTACAATCAATTTCTCTTTGAAATTCATATTTATTTTCTTCATTTCATTTTCCTACTTTAGTTGGTGTTTTTTTTTTGTTTTTATCGGCGATCATCGTCTTCAGCGCTCCATTCCTCTTTCTGTCATAGATCCCATCCCCACACACTTACAATACATTCGATAATTTTTATTTAACAAAATATTCACTAAAAATAAATTATATGGCAGAACAACGTTTGTTGGGTCAGCTGGTATACCGCATATTATTTTTTAAATGAATTAATTGTGAAATACCACAAATTAATCAAATAAAATTTATTTGCGCGCGCCCAGTTCGAACCCGTGACCTTCGGATTGTGAGTCGAGAGCGTTTTCTCCGGACCACGGAGGCCGTCCTCAAAGCTCATTACATCTACACTGCTTTTGCATGACAACATTAAATTCGAATGTAGGTACGTCTTCCGGCATGGATAAAGCTCCATCGGGAATAAATATTTCCAATTTTTCCCTTTGAATTCTACAGTAGCGGTTTCCGCCCACTGATCTTAGAAGTTTGTCGACATCTGGCTTCGAAAATCAGCGTCCGCCGAGTCATTTGAGGCATACGAATTGCTTTGAATCCAAATGATTACTTCAACTATGCGGGCAAAGTTGAAATGAGAAGAAATTCCATTTTCCGATCCAACAACCTATTGATCTACATACAAAATACTAAAGATTACATAACTTCGCTGGATACCGCAAACGTTTTGTAGGAATAATAGTTGCTTGATTTTCAGAGGACGGGAGAGAGAGATCGCCAGGTATTAAGCATCGTAGTAGTTAGGCTTCCTCTCTCATAATACAGCTCTTAATCAGATGACACATATCGATCTGTAGATACTCGTTAGTACAATAAATCTAATATAACGACCAAGTACATCGTTTACAAAAATATAACACATTTTAAAATAAAGCAACCCACACAAGTGCCTGTTATCCAGAAATTTACTTTTAAACTTATGTCCATGAGTTTCTGTAAATCACTCATTTTTTGCTTAGATATTCATAATCACTAAGATGGAACGACAACGTCCTCAAAGACAGCTCTATCTTGGAGCTTCTAAACTGGAGAGAGCTGGCACAAAACCGAGATGAGTGGATGAAGATTCTTGAGGAGGCCAAGACCCACCAGGGGTTGTAGAGCCAATAGTGATGATGATGATGATTCATAATCACTACCCACTATCCAGCTTCGTTCGTGCCTAATTCTTCTTTCTTCTTTGCGCTGTCCCAACTCATTGCCTAGGTAGGCTGTTGGGGTCGGCTCTTCTCGTTCTCAGGTTGTAATTTCTTCTGTTCTGAGTATCGCCTTCATCCAGGCCGTTTCTCTGAAGAATTTTGGAGCATTGAGTCATCCAGGAGTTCTTCGGTCTTCCTCTGGATGACTGTCGATGAAGCTCCATAGACATTGCCTGCTTCACTGTGTGGTCTGATGGTCTCCGTCTTATGTGCCCATACCATCTCAACTGTCGTGTTCGTTCGTGCCTTTTTCTAATCTTTTTAATGTTAAAGGTGGTTCGGAAGCAACATTCTACACTTTGGATATGGTTCTGAATGACTTTTTTTTAAAGGCCGTTTGAATGCAAAACTATTTCTTTTGCCCATTTCTCTGGCCAAAATAATTTTCAGAACCATGCGTGATATATTTCAATATATGCTGTATGTAGATGTTTTAACCATGAGCGCTATTTATTTTACAAGGTTCTAACATCACTTTAAACCTTTTACAATCTTCATTTTGTTTGAATCTGACAGATGATCGTTTTTAAAAGGCACATTGTAGTTCATTACTTTGGTTGGAAAGGGTTCTAACTTTACCTTACCATGTTCTGAAAGTTTTCAAAGAGAAATTTTCGTAATCTATTTAAGTTCTTTTTTTATTTTGAGTTTGATTCTTGAGTAAAGTATTTAATTTAAAATGCATAATACAATTCTAATAATATTAATGATAAAGAATGGCGTAAAATTTTGTATATTAATAATTTTTCAGTTCAATGTTGCAAAAATCTCCCTTCTAATATTAAACCAGCTTTTTATACAAGAAATAATATCGGTAATTTTTTGAGAAATACTAAAGATAAAGACCATAAATTGACTAATTCCGAAATATATAAACTCAAATGCAAAGATTGTCCCTCATTTTATATTGGAAAAACAACTCGTTGTTTTGAAATCAGAATCAAAAAACATTTAAGGTGTCTTAATAATAATAATTTTTCTGAGTTCGCTAACCATATCATTGAAAATAAACATAGTTTTGAAAAAAAATACAGGGATAAATATTCTTCATATTAATCATAAAGGAAGACGTTTGGATAACTTAGAAGGTCTGGAAATTAAAAACTCCCTTAAAAATAATGAATCTATTATCAACAAACAAAAAATATTTTCTTATAGCTCAATCATGGATTTTTTCCCCTACACACCCACTCTACATTAATACCTACCCACCCAATCTACATTAATAACTAGCAACGGCTCCACCCCTACCATAATAAAACATTGTTCGAAACTGTCAAATTGGAAGGAACGTTTGTTCCGAAACCGGTAGGATTTACGCATTATATAAGTGGTTTATACAAAGTTGTATTATTTCATTTTTTTTTTTAATTTAAAATATTTGAAAAAGAGGTGGCCTTAGCTTGGAATTGCATCAGCTAAATGATGTTACAACTTATGCATTGAATTAGTACGCCCTGTTGGTTGCATATGGTTCTATCTGCGTGTTTAGTTTTTTTTTTAAATTATATCCACACATAATTATTTAGTGATTATAATTATTTAGTGAAAAACCTTACAAATTATCTACAGTTCTTTCGTCACTGGCCAAAAAGGCTTTGGTGCCACAAAAGAATTTCGAATTACAATAGAAAAAGTGCGCGATTTCTTCCCTTGAACGAACTTTAAATTGAATTCGCGTACAGCCGAGGAGTTAAAGTACATATTTCTAAAGAATTTCGAAGATTATACAAGACCTACCTCCTATGTACGTATTTAGTCCTAATGTGGGAAAACAGCGATATATGAAAAAGTGTGTTCTGAAATATTGTCTGTTAAACAATTCATATACCAGCTATGTATAGTGCATACCACAAATCCCATAGTAAAGGGTCATAAATCAAAATCTTCTGTAATTTTTTTATTATTATCTCTTAATAGTTATGCGTTTGTGATTTTCTATGCACCACGAAAACCGTATTTCAGTTAGATCACTCCATCTCCGCGAGATGTCGCCGGTGTCTCTTTTCGACATGACCACTTATTCATCAATCGTCATTTGTTTTTGCTCTCCCCTAAAATTAACTTTTTTGACTTACAACACTTTTCAATGGGATTTTTTTTTTTTTACATTGATACCGCACAAGATTCCAACTGCTCCCGTCTGGAGCCAGTGGGACTATGGCATCCCCAATTGGGGTATGTTGTGAGGCTGACGGTAGTGGGGAGGGGAAGGAGATAGGAAAGAGGAAGGTGGGGAAGTACCTGGCTATTCAGATCTGGTCACCAAACACGGCTAATGCCATTTCAAGCAACGCTTCAATTCTGAATGGTGGTCTTACACCAGGGCGATACTGAGAGTATCTTCCACTCTGGAACGTGCCGCAAATATATTATATATTATTTTTTATTAATAAATTGTGAAATGACACAAATTAATCAAATGAAATTAATTTGCCACGCCGGGATTCGATCCCGCGACCTTCGGAGTGCTAGTCAAGAGCCTTACCGCTGGACTATGCCGGCCGTCGATGTGCGATATATAAACATAGAAAGTCAAATAAATTTATACGTAATGAGGCATTATAACTAATATTCAATGCGCTTTATGTAATCCTATCAATTTATTCCAAATTTTTCAAATGTTAGTATACGTCGGTAATAGAAAATTATTATAGTCGTTTTAGAATAGATTATACTTGACATTGAAAAGAAAAAAAAATCTAGCTACATTTAAATTACTATCAAAGAGTATTGCCATGATTTTTTTAATTTCATTTTCCTAAATGACGGCCGCCGTGGTCGAGGGGGATGCCTCTTGACTAACAATCCAATGGTCGCGGGATCGGATCCCGATGTCTGCAAAGAAACTTTATTTATTTTTATTTTTAGCTTTCTGAGTAAAATCTCAAATTGTAAAGTTTAATTAAACGAAGACAATATTAGCGAAACTCAAAAGAAAATGTGGAAACAGAAGATTTTTTCACAGATTTTCGAATTTAAAAATAATATAAAGTATATTTGCGGCACCTTCTAGAGTGGAAGATACTCTAAGTACCGCGCTGATGTAAGACCACAATTTATAATTGAAACGTTGCTTGAAATGGCTTTAGCCATGCTCGGTGAATAGCCAGATACTTCCCACGTTTCTCGTCCCCCTCTCCTCCCCTCCACGCTGCCTTCAGCCTCACATCACATCCCAATTGGGGATGCCTTGGTCTTACTGACTCCAAACAGGAGCAGCTGGGACTCTTGTAAGGTATTCACATAAAAAAAATAATTATAATATTTGACTGATTTTAAAAATCAGATAACGGGCGTTTTTTACTTAGGTAATACTTTTTGCTTGTGGCCATAATTCTATACTTCCCAGTGTGCAAAAGTGTTCATAAAAAAATTTAATGTTTTCCACATTTTCCATGTTACCCGCGGGGCAAAGCTTTTACCGGTTGTGATATCTTACAAGCTTTATAAGTTCTTGCCTTTAATAATATGAGAAGTGAAAGTGTAAAAGATACATACTAGAAGAGAATGGCCCTCATAATTAAATGTAGATTTCAATGTTCATTTAAAATCACTTATTTTTACCCTAACTCGGATTTAAACAAGCTGGTTAAATTGGAAAACTGAGCTAATTATTTAACATTTTTGAATGTAGCTATAACTTTGTGGTTATCCATCATAGAAAAACGAAACACTTCAATTTTTTATAAATAAACCACTTATATAATGCGTAAATCCTACCGGTTTCGGAACAAACGTTCCTTCTTCAGGGAAAGCTTATACTAATTTGAAACTTTCGAAAAATGTTTTATTAGGGTAGGGGTGGAGCCGTTACTAGTTATTAATGTAGATTGGGTGGGTAGGTATTAATGTAGAGTGGGTGGGTATGGGAACAAATCCATGATTGGGCTATAAGGATATATTTTTTATTTGTTGATAATAGATTCATTATTTTTAAGGGATTTTTTTAATTTCCAAGGTTTCTAAGTTATCTAAACGTATTCCTTTATGATTAATATGAAGAATATTTATCCCTGTATTTTTTTCAAAACTATGGTTATTATCAATGATATGGTTAGCGAACTCAGAAAAATTATTATTATTAAGACACCTTAAATATTCTTTAATTCTGATTTCAAAGTTATGAGTTGTTTTTCCAATATAAAATGAGGGACAATCATTGCATTTGAGTTTATATATTCCGGAATTAGTCAATTTATGGTCTTTATCTTTATTCCAAATTTATAACCATTTAACCGCTATGTTTTTAAATTATTTAACTTTAGTCGGGTCAAAGCCAAAGTTAAAGCCAAAATATTATAATGGTAAAATAGGTCGTACGGACATCATTGACGTTTGTCTTTTTCGTTCTCTTGCGTCTTCTTTGCAAATGAAAAAGACAAAAAACGACGGTTCAACTAAAAAAATTGGCATTTCAAGAACCCTTCGAAAGTTTTTTCAAAATATTATGAAATATTTTTTTTGAAAAATATCCCGTAACCTAACCTAATATAACCTATTTAACCGATTCTTTTTTTCATAATTTTTAATGACTCTTCAAAGGAGGTGGTGAAGTTGCATGCTATTGAGTGGTCTTGTCTCCAGAACGACGACGACACGTACGATCTCTCGTTAGGACTAGTATATTAAGACCATGCATGAATGTGATTGAAGCAAGGAGTTGGTGTTAAGGCAGAGTTGTGTGGTGGAATAATTTAATCTCTGCCTACTTTTAAAGAGAAGGGGCATGATGGTTAGTTAGTTATGGTCGTAATTCTATTATCAAAAAGAAGTCATTTTCTTATCGTAAAGGATAATGTAGTGTATTGTATTTCAACTTCTTGCGGTTAAAAAAAACCTATTGGCAAACATGCCATACATTACGAACCTACGTGAAAGACGAAACATTTTAAGGAAAAACAAGTTTCTTCAAACATCAATACAAAACCTGAAATCCATTATAAAGACAAACCTTTTACAGGTAAATCATTATAGCATGTTGTACGTTGTGACTGAAAGCATTGAAACAGTTTTTTCAGAGACTTTGTCAATCAGTTTCGTTAAATTTAAGTAAAAGTCGGGAATCGCTTTTTCAACATTTCCAGAAGGGGTGAGAAAAAAGTAATGAGATTTCTGATTTGAATTACAATGTCTGAATATTAAAAGTGGCTTAGATCTTGTTTTAATCGACATTTAACGATGTTTTGTCTTTAACTAGCTTTTACTTAGACGAGACAAACTATTTACCCATGGGAATTAAAGGTTTTTCGGTGATGAATAGTAGCCTACGTCACTTTTTAGTCCTTCAACAATCCTCATGCAAATAATCACGTCGAAAAAAACACACTTTGAATTTATATTATTAATGTATTAGGACCAGTCAATAAGTAAAGCCTCCTATTTTTTTTCTCCTTTAATTGTCAAGTAATAAAAAATGCAATTACAGCGGTTGAAAACCAAACTCTTGACGATTAATTTGTTACTTTTAAATATAATTTCCGTCCATTTCCACAGCTTTGGTCCATCTTTTAACAAGGGCATGTATCACAGTGTTGTGAAAAGCACGGTCATATCCAGAACACCATCGCCATAATTTTCCCCGCCGATCACACAGTCTTGATTTTGTTTTGTCCTTGGTGAATTTGTGTGATGCCATTCCATTGACTGCCTCTTTGATTCAGGTTAAAAAAAATTAACCCATTTTTCGTCTCTGGAAACTAAGAGCTGCAAGTGTTGTGAGGCAATTGTTTTTCTTGTTTCTTTATTCTGGCCGGTTAAGTTTCATGTTACCCACTTTGCAAAATTTTTGTTGAAAAATCAATTTCGAATAATCGTTATTATATTGCCTTTAATGAGAGAGAGAATGCGACATCTGTAGTTATCTGGGGTCACCGTGAATGAGTGCAGTCGCTGCAATTAACGGCCTGCGCCGCCCCGCATTTCCTCAGCCAGCGGTGTTTGTCCTTCAGCTTCGTTACAGTAACGAACCCATCCTCTAACAATGCTGATGTCCACTGTTGCATCATGGTACACATTTTTCAGTCTTTCATGAATGTGAATTATTTCGTTTCACCTTCTGCAGTCAAGAATCAATAACAAAACGCTATATATTACGAACATCGTTGTGGGCCATTTAGCAAGCGACTGCAGTGCTGCCATCTGTTGACGCAAAAAATTACTACTGCAGCAGATTGTAGAAGAAGGTTTGAGGAATCGCATTAAATTCAAAATTCTCACTAAACTCACTTTATTTAAGTAGAAAAAAATAGGAGGCATTACTTATTGACTGACCCTCGTAATTGTTATACATTTGGATGGGATTTTCGTGTTCAGTCACATAAAAGGTTTATTTTTCCAAATATTTATTAAACGTGTATTTAACGGTCTGTTCTTTCCAACTCAGAGAGGAAGGTACTCAATATATTTTATCTGACCAAGCTCAAATGAGTGATCCATCCCATTAATGCAACGGTAAGTTCTGGGGTTAAGAAATTTATTCGGTTTTGTCCGGATTTATTACTAGGTGAATGCAGCATTTCATACTGTCAATGTCTTTCCTATCATGAGATATTCCATCAGCAAGATTGCGTCAAAAATATACATGGAGTCCGGAAACTGGAAGTAAAACTAGGAATTTGATGAAATCAACATCACGTAGGACGTAGAGAACCCAAAAAAAATATTTTGAGATTGAGCATTTCGACTTATTTAAATTTTTTTCTACAACTAATCGCTCCAGTGTTTACATGCAATGGGTTCCGCGACTTTTCAACCGCAACAAAATATCCCTGACAAAAAAAAAAACGAACAAAACAACCCCAATAAAATATCCACTAAAACCTAACCTAACATATCCTAATCTAATCTAACAAAAAATGACGCAAATCGTAGTGTTCTTTTATCTGTAGCAACAGATAAAAGAACAGATTCTCAAAATACTAAGTCTGAAGATTACTTCGGGAATAAATAGATTTTTGTTCGTTATCTGGTTTTATTAATATGTCGCGTATACAATATGAACCTCGTTAGTCGTCCTAACTTGGAGCCAGCTAAATTGGTTCTAACTCGTGTGTTACAGACATCACACACTGACACACTCTAAGCCCCCCGTCCCTCTTTTGGACAACTTAGGTATTAAGCTACCTGCCATCTCGCGGATTCTACTGCCAGTTGTTATCACCGCCATCTATGTCTAAAAGCCGGAAGCTCTTTAGATTCATAACACAAATATAATACAAACATTCTGTAAAGACAATAAATTATCGTTCAAAAATAGTAAAATGTAAAATAAAGTTAGGGTTGGTTAGGTTTAAGTAGATACCTATTTTATTGGATTTTGAGATTAAGATTTTGCCTGTAGAATATTTTGTCGCGGGATAAAAACGCACAGTACCTATGCAATGAACATGTTTTAAGGTTGTACAAGATTCTGCATCAATGTATGTATACCTTATTAAATTCACTGCGGGATCTACTTGTATCTCTTCTGTTTAAAATGCAGACCGCACCACCATTATCAGAACAGGACACAGTTGGCTTTGGGACAAATCCAGGGTTGCATTATTAATTTGTTAGGGACCTAAATCCGGAGGGACAGGATTGGTAGTATATAGACTAAGTCAGTGGTCGGCAAACTCCTCTTCAGTCAATAGAGCCAAATATCTGCAGTACATGATTTAGATTTCTATTCAGAGCAAAACTTCTGTGCAGGAACCCTTTTATTTCTAAGTTAAAACTAGATATATTGAATAAAATAATATTTGTTATAAAAATAATATTACATTTTGAATTTTTTAACTAATTACAAATCGAAGTACTTATTAAGACATATCGATAATTACAACGACCGTAAACTAAGCACTCACAAATATATAATAAATTCTAGCTGGTTCCCGGTATGCGTTGCTATGCCATTTAATAAATAAATTGTTTCTTCCTGCGTGTCCTTTTCCATTCGTTCCGTACTCTTTCTGTCTCCCCTACCTCTCCCGCGTCCCCCTTCCCCTGTCGCGTTCCCACTCCGATTCCTCCACCTTTCCTCTCTCCACTCCATTCCCCCCCTTCCCCCATCCCGCAAACCTCTCTCCAGAGTTCCCCTCCTCCCGTATTTACCTCCCCCCTCCCGCGAATCCCCCTCCCGAGTTCCCCTCGCCCCAAACGGGTTCCCCTCCCCCCTCCCGTATTCCATACATTAATTCACGATACATTCAGTTTTCAAACAGCTCGCGTGCCACCTATTGCAATTTTTTTCATACAAATAGTATAATGCCATAGTTCGTATATGTCGTTCTGATGTATGAGCTTTATTATTGTAAAGTTTCGTTAAAATCCATTCAGTAGTTTTTACATGAAAGAGTAACTAACATACATCCATACAACTGTCGCCTTTATAATATAAATAAGATATTACGACAACTGGGCCAATTCGTAAACTCAAACTAATAAAGTAATAAAGATACAACAGCCATGACTCAACGCAGATATTCAGATTTTAAATCTAATTTTGTATCCGTGCGTTTGGAGCCGTAATCGGTTATTTATTGTTTTTTTTCTGTGATATTTTCCACAAAAAATACTGCAGGTAATAAATCATTTTTCTAATAAATTTATTATGTTGTGATCGAATTATGTAATGGTGAAATTCAGTCAGAATGGATATTAATGAACAGTTCTGTATATAACTTCATTTTTTCCTCATCATTTAATGGTGTATTATGTATCTTATTAAAATGAGAAAATAATAGAATTTGGTACGAGAATAAATGGAAAATGATGATTTTTTATTTACACAAGAAGGTACCTTCCTTAAGGGCCTGCAACCCGAATTTCTACTGATTTCTTACACATCTCCCTTAAACACGTTAAGTTTTAAAGCTCTTAAAAAATATATGTTATTGAAATGCAAATTACATAAAATTCCCTCGATAGAAAAAAATCGCGAAGTATGCCCCAAAAATTATTATAAACACTTTTGTTTCAGTTATTTTACAAGTTATCTGAATGAAAAAATTCACAGTATTTCTTTAAATGCTGTTTAAGATAATGCCCGCGAGATTTTTGCTCTATTTGAAACGAGTCCTGTTTAATTAAACATTTTCGCAATTTTCGCATCTGTAAATGTTAGCGCTCTCCTCTAACATTCGTAATTTCGCATCTCTCCATCTTCTTCTTTTCTTGCCCGGTTGCGGAGCCTTCATATTTATTTTATCAATATTCGGAACGCTTTATAGCAGACTTGATAATGTAAAAACCTGCAATTTGTGGAATAAATCTTCTAGTAGTAATAAATCTTCTAATTATAATATTCTCCTGACGAAGGAAGGGTGTTTCCGAAACCGGTAGAGTGTTAATAAAATAAAAGTGGTCTACAACAAATTTAATGTGTTTTTTTTATTGTAAATCTTCTTTCGCTTGTTGCGACCTTTATTGTCGGAGGCTTTCGTGCCAATAAAAGCTTTTCACCTTTTTAAATAATTAATTTTCAGAAATGTTCTGACTATCACCTGAACCCTAAAGTTATTCAATAATTAATGATCGATGTTTCCTCTGTTTTGATCTCGATGATTCCAGGTAGATCGTGCTTAAATCAAGAGTTATATTTGATGGAGTACTTTTTGTGGGTGGTTAAGAAAGCCAATAGAGATCATTCGGAGTGCACGTTAAAAGCTTGGGCAAACGTACTGTAATACCAATCTGAGCCATTGTGGTTCAGCAGTTTAAACCCTTGTAAAGGGTTCGTAAACTTGAAATGGTTTTTTTTGTTTGCGCTTTCTTTATTTTTATTAACTTGCATATAAGAAATATTAATATAAAATCGATAATTTCATGGTGTGAAATTTGTCTAGGCAGCGAACGCGTTTGCCCACCTACTGCGTGGCGGGCAGGATCGGAAGAGACTGGTTGTTGGAGACATTTTACCTCTCAAGCCGCACAGTGGGCTGAAAATCGCCTTTCATAGACATAGCGACTTGAATTTTCAAGGGTCTTTTTTTTGGCTAGAAATGGATTTTGCTGATCATTACTATGCTATAAAATTTTGTATGAAGCAATTGCGTGTGCAAATGAAGGAGTTATCATTTTTTTAAGAAAAATTTGTATGGCACTGACATTAAAAATGAGGCTATCTCTGGAATCATAAGGTTGGCCATTATATCCTTACACACTATTCATACTAATACTACTATTTATTTGTATTTTTTTGACATACTTCGTATTGTGGCGCCACTTGTGATTTTTTTTTTTAAATCCTCAAAGTTGAAAAAAAACTTTTTGATGTTGATGATTCATTTTAATGCTTAAATGCATTATCATCATCTTCTACAATATTTATCATGATTACTGATTAATAAACAATGTTGAAGCACCCATTTTCGTACATTACTTCGACCAGAACTTTCAAGTATGCCAATGATGCCAGTATGGCGGAGTAACTGAGTAACTATCGGTTTTCGGAAAGTAAGTACAAAAGTTAAAAGTAACGTACAACAAGTAGTCAAATTGATTGAAATACGTATTTTGGTGAAATTTAACTCTATTAACGGCCTTTTGTTTAACTTTTACTTTTAAAGTTAAACAAAAGGCCGTTACTATAGTTAAATTTCATTAAAATACGTTTTTCTATGTCTATGAAAGGCGATTTTCAGCCCAGTGTGAGCCGGACTCTCTCGACTCACTCCTGAACACATTGACCCTAGATCCTACCAACACCTCAAAAATTTTTCCTTCCCAGAACTTCCTCTCCTTCCTTTTTATAAAAATTCTCCACACATCATCCCCAAAGAAGACATAGGCTCTGAGTGGATTTATTTTCCTCAGAGCCTCCTGTAGGAGCTAATGTAAAAAAAAAAAAATTAAAAATACCCTTTCACAAATCGTTTTGCATCTAATAAGCATCCTTACGCATCCAATGTTATTGTTGGCTGAGATCATTCGCGTTTTTTGTCGGTTTTAGAACCTAAGCTATCCAGTTCTCATTCATTTGGCCCAACTATTGGATTAGACTGTTCACAGGGGCAAATAATGGATTTACCCACCTAAACAGCATAGAGAGAGCTTCTCGTGTAGGTACAGAGTACAGACTATACAGCGGTCGTGCTTTGAATAAGCTCTGTACACATATTGATGCATGCCTGCCATTTCAAAGAGATTCCCAAATGAATTAAGAGGTACCTACATCGGACGATTCTACGTCAGTACCCAATGCTTTTTTAAAAATATATTGACAATTTTGTACAGGAGGTGGATTTAAGTACCGCCGCTCCCGTAACCATTTAATGAATAACCAACGCCAAGTGGTTGATGACTTTGGATGGGTGTCCGGGTTCAAGGGGTGAGATTTATCCTAGTCTTGGTGACGGAAGCGTCTGTCCACCAATTGCGTGGTAGGCCAAATCGGGAGGGACTGGTTGAGAGAAATCTTTTGGCTTCTTCTGGAGTGGGAGGGTTAGAATCACTCGTCCGTTTCTCCTGGACTCATTTATTTTATTTATTTATTTATTGTTTCTTTACACTGCAGGTAAAATGTTTACAATACAAATTGTTACCACACTAGGACAAGCCTGTGTTGAGGTTAACAATAATTATACAAGAACAAAATAACACAAAATTGAGATTATGGGTACCTACTAAACTGATGGCGCCAGGTAGTACATTAATGTAGACTTTTGGGCAGACTATAGTTATTATCTCCATTAGTCCTTTCCACCCCTCATACTTTTTTATTTTTTTTTATTTATTTTTTTTTTTATTAGCAAAATTTTTTGATACATGGGAATAAGTACAAACATAATAACATAAAATATAAGAGAGTAACAAAAAAGATCCCACAAAGGCGAAGCCTGTGCGTGGGTATTATATTATGTGGATATTAAACAGTGGTGGTTAAAATAGAATTTAAAAAAATATATACATAGTGTCTTTAGAGATCAACATGATCGATTTTACAGGAGATTATTGTGAGATTTCTTAAAATTAAAGATATGTACATATAATAACGTATGTATACACCCAATAAGTACATACACACGTTCATAAATATGTGTACATATAATACACATATTTCTATCCCGGAATATCCTCTCTTTCCTTTCCTAAAAATACCCCACATAGCATCAGAAGGGAATAATTTTCTTCAGGATGGATATATTGTAAAAAAAAAACTGAACTAACAAAATCTGTTGATTGCGTTCAAACTAGGCAATTTTAAGGTATTTTTGATGGTCCTAACTCCTACAAAAAATTACTTATCAACAAAATAAATGACAGTGGTTGAAAAACGCAGAAAAAAATGTATTTTCTCTAGTATCAAAATTCAGTGAGGAAATTGTGAATTCGTTTGTACAGAAAAAATCGCCCTGGTGTTGACCATCATTCAGAATTGAAAAGTTTGCGTTTCTTAAAATAGTGGCTTTCTATTCCTCGTCTCCCGTCTACCACTCCTTTCTGCCTCACAACATATACAAATAATTGGAAATAAAAGTCCACAGTCCTGAATAATGTGGATAGAATCAAATGTATGGCTCCGAATGCTGGACTATGTACATCTCCTACTCTAGGCAACTCGAAACAGCAGAAATGCGAATGCTTAGATGCCTTAGATGGTCGGCAGGAGTATCACTAAAAGATAAGATTAAAAGTTCACGCACTCATGGTAGCCTGGGTGTCACGGACATAATCAGTAAGCTGGAGGAACGACAGTTGAGATGGTATGGACACATAAGACGGAGGCCATCAGACCACGCAGTGAAGCAGGCAATGTCTATGGAGCTTCATCGACAGTCATCCAGAGGAAGACCGAAGAACTCCTGGATGACTCAATGCTCCAAAATACTTCAGAGAAACGGCCTGGATGAAGGCGATACTCAGAACAGAATAAATTACAACCTGAAAACGAGAAGAGCCGATCCCAATAGCCTACATAGGCAATGAGTTGGGACAGCGCAAGGAAGAAGAAGAATCAAAGATGTATTTAAGTGTTTCTACTATGCACCAAACGTGCTCAATGCTCTTTATCAGCAAACTTAATTAGCTCTTTTCACATTGGCTCCACACAGGAAGTTGAAGATGGAAGAGGTCTAAGTTAGGTCCCCCTCAACTAGTCTCTCCCGGTCTGGCCCGCCACGCAGTAGGTGGGGGAACCTGGACAAAACTCACCCCACGAATTCGGGCATATCTTTAAGTAATCAAACGTAGCAAACTACTTGGGGTGACATATGGCATAGGGTTGGTTATCCAGTAAATGGTTCCCTGGGCGGCGGTACCCATATCCGCCTTCCAAGTTGGTCAAATAATGACCGCAAGGCTGATGTTAGTTGAAGATTAGATTAAGAAAGGGGCGCTTAGATGGATCGGGCATGTAGATTTAGCGGATGAACGAAAATATAAAATAATACGCTTAAGTTAATGGTAGAATAAGTCGGGGGTGCCCGAGGATGACGTGGAATAAAATACTTGTTTCGGGTCATAACAAATATTTCTTTTTTATTTTAATTTCTGTTTAATTTCATGGTTAATTTTTTGTTATTTATGTTCGAATTATATTTTCATTTATTATTTTCATTAGGTACCTACGTAATACGTTATCATATTTTATTTCTTTTAGATTTTTATTTACTTAGTTGTATATTATTATGTACTATAGTTTATGTAATATGGCAGACTGGGATTGCACTTTCCTCCCAGCCCTGCTGCAATAAAAACTTAAATAAAAAATAACCAGAATCAGAATAACAGAAGAGTATACATGAGTATCTAAAAGAAGGTATATATACTAACTTGTCAATGATCATGCCAGTTGGGAGAGCTGTCTTGTAAAATAAAATCACTTCGAATATCGATATATTCAACATCAACTGTCGATCGATCAGTGGATGAGTTGGCATCGCGTTTAGGTCCCACCCGGGCGTCGTTCGATTCCTCGGTTGGCTAAGTCCTCCATCTCGAGGCAAGCAATATTTTCCCCTTACTGTGGTGGTAGTAGGAGATTTTCAAATATTGTCGGGTTATTCGTAACCAGGGAATATTTGTCTTTCTTTTTCACCAAAAAAAAAAACAATAAAGCACAATTTAAATGGCAAGCTTTGCTGCTGTTAGTTTAAATCTGCTTGTATTAGGGTAGGTACACACTGACTGCTTTGCCGCAACGCGGCTGCTCGTCCGGCTAGCCGCAGGACGCGGTTGCAACTGCGGCCAGCTGGATGGCGGTTAGCCGTAGTCGCAACCGGAAAGTGCGTATGAAAACGCTTCGGTTTCTCGATTGATTGGCCCATTCTCAAGATGGACGTTGAAGAAGTCGCAGTTATTTATTATATTTTCTTGCGCTGTATAAAGAAAAAGAAAGAAAGAAAAGGGTACTGGGTGCATTCTTATTTGTAAACACGAAATGATAATAAACATTTTGAAATATTTTTCGGAGAGCTCAAAAAGCATGAAGACAAGTTTTGATACACTAGAATGAGTCTGAAATCATTTGTAGAACTTTTAAGCATTTTAAGAACCAGTATAACGAAACATGTTAAAAAAAACGCAAAGTACTAGCAACCGCGTAGTGTGTATAGCAACCGTCCGGATGGCCGTCACTCGAGCCGCAGCGCTGCGAGCGACCGCAACGGTATAGCGGCAGCCGCATGACAGTGCGCATAAAAACTAATTTTTTTATACATATTTTTGGCTGCGGTTAACCGGACGGCTGACCGCATTCCGACTAACCGCATAGTGCGTAGTTAGCCTTATCTAAAATATTTTATATATGCACTCTTTTAAAAACTCTCTTTTTAAAATGAATAAATTGAATTGAATTTAACGAGACGATATTATATCATTATGAATGTAAATGAAGCAAGGACTGTGTACCGAAACAGAGTTTCACGGTCTTCTGTCCTCTCTGGTTACTGGATACTAATTTTATTTTTATTTTACAGATTCTTTAACAATCTTCTAAGTCATCATTGCGATGCTGTCGTCAGCGCGATGGCTTCTACTGGCGCTCGCCGCATCGATGTTCACCCTGCAGAGCCACGGGCAGGGCAGCATCAGGCTGCCGGACCAACCCTCTGCCCTTCCACCTAGTGGAGGTGGACTCGAAACTCAGGGCCGAAATGGGGTAAGAGATTTTAACCTTTTCGTTGCCAACGGGGGACCTTCAATTCTAGGTTATAATAAGTTTCTAATGCATTTTTTTAAAATTAGCTTCACACAGGAGGCCCTGAAGAAAATCAGGGCATATATCTTCTTTGGGGAGGCTGCGTGGAGAGTATTTATAGGAAAGGAAGAAGAGGATGTTCTGGAAAGGAAAAATGTATGAGGGGTGGATAGGAATCTGAGGATCAGTATGTCCAGGAGTGACCAACAAACGATTCCATCCCTTCCGTGCGGTGCAAGAGAGCCCTACTGGAGAAGTCAAAAGGTCTCACTCAACCCGCGATCTAGCCTGCCATGCAGTTGATGGGCAAACGCATCCGCTGCCAAGACCTAGACAAACCTCAACACATGAATCTGGGCACCCCTGCTTAGTTACCAAACGTATCGAACATCTAGGGGTGACCTGTGGCGGAGATGTTGATTTTCAATATATATGTATGGTTCCCGGGGCAACGGTACCAATATCCGTCCCCCAAATCAAAAAATAATTAAGCCATTAGAATAATTTGCAATAAAATTTATGAATAATTGAGAAAAATGGCGTTAAAATTATTAATTGCTTGGGGTAACATAGTCACCCCTGTTGACAACCTGCCTAGCGATTCCGTATTTTTTTGTGGGATCGTTATTGGATAACGGACGTTATCTTCTGTCAGATTTGTTTGATTTTTTATTTACTGTCACATGTTTTAGTTTAGATCTATTTAAACACAAATTCCCGCAAGTACGCATTATTATTTATTCATTTAATGTACGTTATACACAGAAAAAGCAAATAACAGTCATAAAAATCACCCAAATCTGACAGGAGTCAGAGTTATCCAATAACGATCTCACAAAAAATACGGAATCGCTAGGCTGCTGGTTTTGTTTTGAACCTTGGCATAACAAAGGTTAAAGACATATTTGTACTTTTTATTGACGATTAATAATGTTGGCACAAAAGCCTACGCTGGACTGATCAAACAAACTATATTACTCTTAAAAATCTTATGGACCATATTGATGTCGTAGCTTTGGGAAGTGCAAATAATATTTGTATAGGCCCACTAGTAAATGCACAATATATAAAAAAAATGTGTTTTCAAGTACCATCTTTACGGAATCTAAGCTGAAATTTCTAAGCTTTTAGACATTATGACAATTACGCAACTTTACCTTATTTTTGAGTTCCTTCATTTCTTCAAATCCAATCTCCATATTCCTTTACAATCCTAATAATCAATAATACCATCTACGCCATTTAAATAATATTTTTTTTCAGGATCGCGAAGGCAAATTTCTTGACTGGATAGGCCTCGGCACGGGGCCCGATCAGGATCCGTACGTAGGCAGGACTAATCAGGGTTGCCTATCAGGAGACCTGGCTGATTGCTTCAAATCCCAGGCCCTTACTGCATTTAGCGAGTTCTTCTCGAAGGAGTCATACAGGTAAATTAAAACCCAATAACCAATCTCAGCTAATCAAAATGTTGTGTCGATTAAGAAAGATACGTGAAGTTTTTTGAAAAGACACTTAATTGTTGATATCAATATTGGAGGTAACCACTAATCTAGTCCCTGCATACGTTGTTAGCAAGCAGTATGCAAGTGCTTAGCGGGAAATTAAGATACAATAAGTGTTAGTATGACTTCAGATATATATATTTTTTTTTACACGAGCTCCACACAGGAGGTCCTGAGTAAAATAATTTCCCACAGGGCCTATGTCATCTTTGGGGATGCTGTGTGGAGGGTTTTTTAAGGAAAGGAAGGAAAGGAGAGTTCTGGGAAGGAAAGGGGTTTAAGGGGTGGGTAGGAATCTGGGGTTCAGTATGTCCTGGTCATCCGTCTCCAAGACCTACAAACCTCACCCCATGAACCCGGGCACCCCTGCAAAATCACCAAGCGTAGCGAACCACTTGGGGTGACCTATGGCAGAGGTGTTGGTTATCCAATAAAGGTTCCCGGGGCGGCGGTTCCCATTCCCGCCTCCTAAATTGAGACATTGGGACAGGTTGGTGATAGTCCACGAGGAGGCAAGCGCTGGGTTTTTGTGTCCAGCCATATCTTTGTGTCCAGCGTATTCTGCGAGTAGGGAGGGAGAGATACAGTACATAAATAATAAGGGTATAGTGCTGGAAAACGGGTGGGATTCCTCTCCAATCGATTGGCAGTCCCAGCAAGAATGCGCATGACATTCGATCTTGCCTCTGATCTAGATCTGTTGAGATCAATAGACGTCGTTGGGCATAGAGCTTCTCACAAGATCCGACAGATGCCGCCAAAGGTGCCCGGCCGGCCACTGCCGCTGGGAGCAGCTCGCCAGCCAGCTTCCGATTCAATTCATTCAACCCAGTGAAGATCGGTCGTGTTGACCCAGAAGTATAAACTCGTAAAAATATTAATGAACCTGATTGTGATAAGGACCTATTTATTCTTGAAAGCCACAATTCAACAATTAGTATTTGCCCGTGGATAAGCAAACATTGCAACACGATATTTAAAAATGTGTAGATACTGGATTGCTGTATAAAAGCAAAATACAAGTACGAATTAAGTTTTGCGTGGTGGTATCGGCATGCTTACGATCACAAAGTATATTCTCCTCTCAATCGATTCTAATATAACCTAGCCTTTTACAGAAGATATATGAATATACAGAAAAAACGAATAAGGAATGTGAGAAACGAATAAATGGGTTACTTAAAAAAAATGACCGAAGTTTGTATGAGGAATGAGTTAATGATAAATTAGTTAATGTAAGTAAGTATAAAGTCACAGTATTTGAAAGGGATAGTTTTAAAACATTGTGTAATATAGTTGTGAATGGTGAAAACTTGGAGCAGGAGGTTATTTGAATTGTATTAGCAAATATTACATGCAAGTTGGATCGCCCACGTAATTTGCATCATTATTTTGTAAATAAATCAAATAATTGGCGTTCTGCAATGAATAACCCAATATTTTAGATTCAATATGCCCATTGGAGATTATCCACCACTTACCCGCCCTGGAATAAGTAACAGATGGTTACTCCTTCAAGACTCTCGCAAGGACTTTAATTTTTTAAATGATCGAATCTACATTTAATACGATTTTAGATTTTCACGGCCAAAAATTATTTTGTTATTAGTTTTTGGGGTATTATGCCGTGTTGCGCTACCTCCTTCTTTAGCCAACGTTTCAGACAGCGTTGCAGTGTACATCACCACATCTGCCCTGAGGATGGACACTGCAACGCTGTCCGAAACGTTGGCTAAAGAAGGAGGTAGCGCAACACGGCATAATACCCCAAAAACTAATAACAAAAGAATCTACATTTAATTTTGAACGAATCTAGACCTGCAGTGCCCCTGCATACGTTGTTAGTAAGCAGTATGCAAGTGCTTAGCGGGAAATCAAGATACAATAAGTGTTAGTATGACTATAGACAAGATTGGTGATAGTCCAAGAGGAGGCAAGCGCTGGGTGATTGTATCCAGCGTTAAATTAATCACAAACAATTTTTTAAAACTTTTTAACTCTCCTCCAAATTTATTTCATCTCTTGAATATCCTTAAATTTTTCAGACTCACCGAATCAGCCAGGATTATCAGGATGCCAGAATCGCAGCTGCGGTCTCTGATACAGGAGCCCTATGAATTCTCGGGAGATGCTCGCGGGGAGGACAGCGAATGGGATGCCCTTGTGAAGTTTGCGAGCAGGAAGTTGGAAAGGTGAGCGTGATTTACTTTGCAGGAGCTCTATTATTTGGAACTTCGGTTGAAAGGAACGCAAAACTTTTGGATTTATCAACTTGTAGATTCACAGTCTTAGTGGAACTTACGCACGATTTCTTTTCCACAATAATATACGTTTAGACAGTCAAAAGAAGAACGCATTACGCAATGTTTTTAATTATTTTCTCGTCAAAATATTGGTTTCCGAATCATAATATGCGAACCTGGGGAGTGTAACATAATACCCGAAAATTATTTGGTTAATGAATCTATTCGCGGACAAAAATAAATGAACAGAATTGGCAATCAGGTTTAAATGTAACCACATCAAAGGACACTAATAATATACAGCGATCGTCTGCTGCATAAGCGGCCTTATGGTTATTTTCCAGACGTTAGAAAAGGTGTACAAATTGATAATATTTTATGATAGACACCGAATAGCTTATCTGTTGATCAGGAGAGAGTAAAATTCACAATGATTCAAAATTACAATGATTAGGCAGTTTGCGTTTTGTCATGTTGCGATAACATTTCAATAAATTTAATGTTGTATTTAAAAGGACACTTCAACGACATCAATGGCCCAGTTATCGCTTCAACGAGCACAATAAAATTTAGTAACTCTTAAAGCACATAAATAGTTAATTTTTTTTTTTTTACATTAACTCCACACAGGAGGCCCTGAGGAAAATAATTTCCCTCAGGGCCTATGTCAAATTGTAAATTGTAAATTTGACATAGGCATGATTGTAAATTTACAATCGAGACCAAAAAAATACGAAAACATGTTATGTTACCTAACCAGTTTCTGCAATTCAAAGTTCACAGATTTTTTTAATGATTTTAAGCCATAAAAATCTATGGAAAGTTATCCATAATACCTCATTATCATGGATAAGGCATCGGAATTGACCAAAGATATTGAAATATAAGGAGATATGCAATGATGTTCGCCCGACTGTAGCCGAAAGTATGGTCTAATGATCCTTGTTTGAATATGGAATTTAGTTGATTTTTCGAAAGTGTGCAGTAGTATTGACAATACAGTTTGAATACGGAAAGAATTCGTTCGTTTAGTTGATTTTTTTAAGGTTTACCGTAATATTGATTAAAAATATCGGCGACACCAGGAAGCACAGTCCGAAAAAAACTAGTAAAAGTGTCGATAGCCTATATCCTTATATATCAATATCTTTGGAATTGACTAACTGCAAAATTTACCGATAATACGATTTCATAAAAACAAATAAGGCTAACGTCATCCTACGGACTCAGCTCTTGATTGGTCTTGGCGCTATTTTCACCCTCATTATAATCCACCCCTGTCTGTAAACTTCCTAATGACAAACAATACTATTTTACTTGTTTGTTGTTATTCCAGTTCTGATAAAAGGCTCCTTTAATTGTGTAGTATTTGTCCGCTTTCCAATGAATAAAATTATAGATCAAAGACTGGAAGAAAAACACGTGATTTGAAATGAAATGTAGAGGAGACGTACCGAATGTGGAAAAGCTTAGGTAAAAAAAATCTAATTAATTATAATTGAATCGTTTATTAAGTATTATACATTGAAATTTTTGGAAATATAGTTATGGAACTTAAAATGTCAACAAAATATGAAAAGAAACACACAAACGTCTTCATTTTCAACGAAAGGTAAAACAATAGAAAAAACCGATATCAAAAAAAGTGCTCCTATCATGGGATACACAGATTTTTTTAAATTTTGCATGCAATAATCACAAAAAACAATACTATCGGTTCCCGAACACTCAAAATGGCATCAATGGTAGCAGTCTAAACATTAGATCCACTCTTCGCCTCTGATATCCCACGGTCTTCGATTTTACAGCTTCCATGACTTTTATCTTTTTTTTTTGTCCCACGTCTTCCGCTGTTTCTTCTATGATATTGTTTCACACTGTTTCTACCAAGAGAGGCCAAAATACAACTTGGAATAGTAAAAAGAAATTTAGTTGCACTAAAATTCCATTTTGGAAACACTCTTCTTAATAAGAAATAGTATTCCATATTAGGGTCATCAAAAAATCCCATATTAGGAACAAGATCAGTACATACAAATATATTCGTATAATGAAATCTATTTGAATTTAACTTCAAATTATTATGAAAACATAAAATTTAAATAATAATATTGTCTACCAGTGAAAGATTAACAATTTTGTGGAGAAATTTTTTTGACAAAAAATTCAGTGAAACTTACGTAAATATATAATCGGTGAGTCACAAAAACTTAATCACTCTCTCAGGTGAGTGTGGTGTGGTCGGCGTCAGGACGAGTCCTGAATATTCAAGGTCGGTCGGTGGGTAATCGGGAGGGCTGGATTACAGAGGCTGTTCTTACTTAAATTTTGAGAAACACCTCCATCTCATATTAGGAACGTATGCCATATTCGGTACATCTCCTCTACTAACACAGGATGTTTAATGTCTGATTGGCAACTTAAGCAGACAGTAAAAAACATAAAAATATAAAGAACATTCAATTGTGTTTGTTTATCACCGGGAAAAAAGAGACTGGAAAAAGCCCTACCTTCAAATGTTTAACGATTTGCCCCTTCATCCACTGGTCACTTGGCACTTGGCACAGTTACACCTGATGGTTAACATAAATAAGGATCATATAAAACGTACCTATTTGAAATTATTTTACGAGGGTTTCAAATAACTGGTGTAGTTACAATCTAGACGATATTTAAACTGCTTAATGTGGTACTTCAAAATGATTATACAAATAATATTTAGAACTGCATCGGTAGGTAGGATTTAGTGATGTTCTTCTTTCTTCTGATTCTTATAATGTTTGTTTTGAACAAACACTTGGTTATTTTAGATGACATTTATTTAGGAACGTGACTTGATGACATGTTGACCAGAATACACAAAGTCAAATACCCTTTCCGGATCTGACATAGACAAGTTTTTGTGTCATATAGATCTTAAAATAACAATTCTCAAGTAGGGCTTTGTGAGGAAGGAGAGGAACACTGGAAGATGACAATTTTATTTATTTATTTATTTATCTTTATAAAGTATATTTACATTGGGTTTTTTGATGCCTCACTAGAAAATACGGGATGTCGAGAACGGCGTAGAGGTACATACATTAATGAATATCGTAGTTACAAGAATATTTAAGGTAAAATACACAGTATACACACTCGTATTTTTTTTAATACAATTACAATAGAAAGGTGATTGAGAGTGTGGGTAAATCCTTTAAAGAGAGTTTTCTATTAAATGTAGGAAGAGATGAAATAAACAAGTAAATCCCATCAAAACAATTTATGGGGTTAAATTTGACAGGATTCTATTATTTTAATTTATTTTATATGGGTTAGGTCGTATGTAAATTGTTATTTTTTTCTATGTGTGATTAATTTTACAAATGTTTGTAGTGGTATGGCATCTAATACTTACAATCCATTTCTTTATAATATCTTGTTTGAATTTTGTCAAGGATTTAGTTTGTCTGATCGTAGCTGGTAGTGTATTGCATAGTTTACAAGCTATGTATTTAAAGTGCCTTTGTCCTAAGGTGGTTTTGGAAAAAGGAGTTTCGAGAAGTTCTTCGTTTTTGGGTTGGGTATTGTGAACAGGACCAATACATTGAAAATGACTTTGGGATATATGGATTAGTCCCAAAGCTGATTCAATACTTAACACAGAATGAAAAGATAATATTTTCTTTCATCAAAGAAAAGTTTCTAAGTAAATAGCAATTTTAAAAAAACTGAGAGGTTAGACAAGAGGTCAAAGAGGGCACGGCTACCTGACAAGCTGTAAATGAGGGTTAATCTTTTTTCTTTTCTACTTCATTATTTAAATATTATTTCAGTAAAGTATGTAATTAATGAGTGAAAAGCTTTATAAAGATAAAACAAGTTAAATATTTGACGGCGATGGCATGGATGGTGGTGGAGTATTTAATTCAAGACTATTAATAAAGTTCTAGCCAATAGCTGTCAGTTTGTAGAAGGTAATAGCTTTAAATTTCTCACCATGCTCGACAGCAGACAAACTACACCAACGGCCAATTTTAAAGGCGGTATTTATAGTCTAATAAAGTTTGACCCCTGGAGCCAAGTTTACCTTGTTATTCAAATTAAGCTAATGAAGGAACTTCAAAACTGATCAGGGTTAGATCTTTAATTTTGCGTGGGCAACAATTATTATTAATCAGTAATTTAATTTTCTTCTGAATTACTTCATCATATATGAACCGAAGTTCAGATCTACAGAGATCATCGATATATTAACTATAGATTAGCCCTCCATACTCAATTCCATTCCCAAAGTGACACCACCTACGAGAAATTTCATAATACAACTAACCATCGAATTCCGTTGCGTGACGTAGTTGTTTTACTAGGAAGAAATTAAACATTTTTTGTCAAATGTTACTTTTCTCGATACGCTGCCTCGAATTCATAATATGTGATGTACATATTTTTTTTAGATATTCATATAACTGATTAAATTGTTAATAATAAAGTCCGCGACAGCCCATACCTAAAATATTTCTAACTGCCTGAAATTTGTGTTTTAAAAATGATCTTCACAAAGCCAGTAATTCCGTTGCCACAAACTTGCTGGAAAACAAATTATTTTGATTTTTTTCGAGTTGAAACTTCTTTAGCACCGTTGTGAGTTGAAACTCGATAAAACGGAAACGAGCGACACTAAAAAGACATATATATCTATAGGATTTAGCCAGCGAGAGAATGAATATATGAATGAAGCAATAAAATATTTATTTAATTCACGGGTACTCGGTTCAAATATAATACGATAAATCCTCAGTCCTATGCAAGTTTGTTCTCCATAGGTGTAGTGGTATGAGGCGCCTGACGAACCTCAGCTGCCAGACATTTAGTGGACCAAGGATCGAATCCTACGACATCAAAATTTTTAATTTTTGTAAAATAAATATCCAATCTTCAAAACATTCCAAAATGAACAGGAAAAAGAAAGCGACTTCTACGACTCCGAAGAAGAAAACACAAATATAATTAGACAACCAAATATAATATAGGAAAAGGTGCACTGGAATTTGACGATAAAATAGCGGAAAAATCATCCTTCACATTATTAAGAAAAACTGCTTCGTAGTCTCCCCACTCTCGTCTACTTTAGTTTACTGAAAGTTTCGCTTCTACCGCGTGTGAATTGCACACTCTGATTTTTTCTTGATCGAGAATTTTACGATAGATACCGACATTTTTCACGAATAATATCTCCCTTAACCTTTTCAAATTGGGTAATGCGGACATAAAAAGTCTTCAACTTTGACACCGGAAGCAGGGGAAGAAATATCCACGATAGGAAGCCGCCATACACCGGATAAAGTGAAAATACATGTATAGAGCACAGTCAAAATCGACGGTAAATTAATTTTCGGGTCGCTGAAAAAGGACAATTTATCATAAACTCATTTCCGGGTTAGGGAAATGTCACATTTAGGGGTATTTTTCATTTTTTCGACAGGAAACGGAATGGTTACATAAAACACGAGCATTGAAAAATTATGAAAGAATGTTTTTTTTTTCTCTATTATAATAATATTATTATTTAATTTTGGGAATAAACGAAATTTGATTTTAATCGTTTTCAACGATTTCTAACACATTGAATTATGCTATTAATATTATAAAGTCGAAAGTTTGTATTGATGTATGGATGTATGTTTGTTACTTTTTCACGCAAAACATACTGAAAACTCTTAAAAATTCGTTCATATGAAGCGGATACTTTGTGATGTGACATTATTACTTTAAAGTAAAACAATAACTTTGTAAACACCACTTTTATTTTTTATACTTTATGCCGACCGGGTTTCGCTACAACCGTAGCTTCATCAGGGCAGTATAATACTCTACTAACATTAGGTTACATGTTCGTTATAATATATTATTTACCAAAAATGGGCTGGACACGTCAAGTGAAGGAGGAAGAAGGTATAGATGGAGAATTGGGAAGGGAACGAACGTGTTCTTTATCAATAGGGAACAATCTTAGTATGGGACTTTTATTTAAATTTAGTTGGTTATTAACTACCTTAATATTAGTGTTTATGGCTTTCCTCAGTTCAAGTGCCTCTAAATTGTCCAACCTTACACCGATATTGTTTTTATGAATAAGTTGTAAAAAATAAAAGTGGTGTTTACAAAGTCATTGTTTTACTTTAAATCTTAAAAATTCTTTCACTAATAGAAAGCTACATTATTTGCGAGTTATATAGGCTGTATACATTGGTAAGCTCTGGCGTTATGAAATTATTAATTGTATGTTTATTGTCCAGACGAAAAGTAAAGCGTTGCTAGGTAACTATAAGTGATTATTTGACGTGCGCTGTCATTTTGTTATTTGTTTAGGTTACCATTGATATTTAAAATTAAAATTATTTATACTAATATTATAAATGCGGCACTGCGTGTTTTTGATTGTTACGCTTTAATAGGTGGCACGCGAGTCGTTTGAAAAATGAAAGTTACAGGTATGAAAAGGGGGTGAGGGGGAGGGTGGGGAGGGGGGGAGTGGTTTGGTGATAGGGAAGGTGGAGGAGGCGGAGTATACTATGCGAGCGAAGCTGGGGGCAAAAGCTAGTAATTATATAATTGTTTGAAGATGTTTGTAAAATGGTTATGTAATGCAAAATGGATATTAAAATATCAACTTGTTTCATTCTGGTCCAGAATTCCAGAAGTGAGTTTTCATTTTAATGACTAGAATCAAAGCAAACATTATTTGACATTTTGTCCAAAACAAATATAAAGCATTCGATATGCATCGCTGCAAGGAATAACATGAAAGTGATTCCTCTTGATTCTTTCTGAAAGTACACAAAATGCATAAACATCAGGCAGATTTTCAAGATGGCAGATCTTGCGAAATCGTTTTATTGAGGAATAATTTTATATTTAGAAATAGCGATCGAGTGGGCGGTGGTATAGTAAATATTATCTTTGAAAAGGGGATAAAGAGCCAATAGCTTTGGAAATCAACGCCGTTAATAAAGTTTCCACGGAAAATAATTTCCCTCGCGGAAATGAAGAAGAGGAAGTTCTGCAACGGAAAAATGTTTGAGGGGATGGAAGGAATCTGGGGATCAATAGTCCAGGTGTGGCGGACATATGAATCCATCTCTCCCACTGCGGTGCAAGGCGAGGTGTCGATAAGTAGAGGTGTCGAAGTACTGGCTGTAGAGATCTAGGTTAGGTTTCCATCAAAGTGTATCTTCTGATTCAGTCCGCCACTGCAGTAGAATCGGCATTTAATGAAAACCTTTCGAATATAAAAAAAATGGCCATTTTTTTACGTGAATACTTCACAAGAGTACTAGCTTCTCCCTTCTGGAGCCAGTGAGATTATGGCATCCCTGATTGGGGTTTGTTGTGCGGCTGAAGGTAGTGGGGATGGGAAGAAAATGGAGAAGAGCAAGGTGGGAAAGTACCTGGACATTCAGATCTGGTCACCAACAAGACTAAAGCCATTTTAAGCAACAAGCAAACAATTCTGAATAGTGGTCTTACACAAGGGCGAAACTGAGATTATCTTCCACTCTGGAACGTGCCGCAAATACACTATATTATTTTGAAATTAATTAATTGCGAAATAAGACAAATTAATCATATTAAATTTATTTGCGCAAGCCGGGATTCGATCCCATGACCTCCGGATTGCGAGTCAAGAGCCTTACCCTTCTTCCACGGAGGCCATTTGAGGATTTTGTCAAACCAACTGGGCCTAAATGTATCTCCTTTCTAAAAGCCAAATACTAAGTTTGGAGATCGTGCTTTCGGAGTATCTGGGCATAAGGCTTGGAATAGACTCCCTCCGGAATTAAGATGCATAACAAGCCCGAAAGAATTTAGGTCCAAGCTTAAAACCAACCTTTTTGGAGTGTTTTACCCTTAATTTAAATATACCTATCTAAGAGTATCATACTTGTAATGCCTATGATATATCAATCACCCTTTTCTTGCTGAATTAAAATTACTCCAATCTTTACCCATCAATCTGTCTCTTGACGACTCATATTTAGGAAGATCAAATACTTGTACCGCCCACCGTTAAATGTTGCGTTTACTTTCCAAAATACACTCATTAAAGAATATATTAATAGTAAAATATTTTTCTTTTTTTTTAAACATGTGTTCACAATTTTGCAATTGAACGTGCGTGCGAACTCTATCTAAATTACTTTAAATAGACAATAAACAGTGTTAATTTCTTCCATTTATTCCTTCATTTTAGGCAGCATCGCGTTTATTGGTGAAAACATTGTACATATACGAGTATTTTCGTGACGGTGATCATTGAACCGGTGGACGCAATTTTTAGCCATGAGTTGTTTTTAATTGTTTGTCTAGCTTCTTAGAAATATATTATAAGCACAGGGCCCTTGAGGTGATTTTTCACAAAAACGGCACATTAAGAGGGCATTACCAGAGAAAACCAGAAATATGTCATTTTCAAATCAGATTTTAGACGTATCGACTCTTTTCCACAAAAAATTATAAATGGATTTCGAAAGATTGTTCTTTTATCTAGCATTCGCATGTAATAAATTTTGAGGAAATTTTTTAATTTTTAGTATAATAAGGTTATTCCATGGGTCGTTGGCAGATTTGTTAAATTTTCAAAAAAGATTTTGTATTATACCACACCCATTTCAAATAATATAATAATGCAGTAAAATAAATCAATATATTATCTAGCAAACGCATGTTTTAGAATTTTAATTTTAGTTTAGTTTTAGTTACGTACATGTGTTTCTTGGCGAAAATTGGTCCATTTGTGTATTTATTTGCGCACTTACAAACTAATATATTTCAGATTTTTTTAACATTATTAAATTTAGACATTATTGAAAAATGGCAAATACTTATAATCAAAAAATAACTACAAAAAGTACATTATTTTAATACTTTTATCATTATGCCTTTCAGCATTTTTGGATGAAGGTATAAATTAAAGCTAATTTGAATTAAAATAAATTCGATATTGAGTTAAAATTTTAAAAAGCTGGTACGGAGAATAATTAATCTTTCTCATTGTAACCGCCCTGCACGATCGTAAGAACAACTTTCGACGAAATGTGGATTTTCGTCCGCTGGCTGGTTAAACGCTCTTAAAAAATCATCCAAATATTTTTATTTCTAAATCAGATACGTGTGGTAGTATTACGCAACGCACACTGCTAGTTGTTCCCAGTCTAGAAGAAAGAATTTTCCGTATATTGCGATTTCGGATTTTCCTCATTTCATTCATAGTAAACTTCTGGAAGCAAATGAAGAGAAGTGAGTCTTTGAACTTAAATCGCTGACTTGAGCGTTTGTATGAACTTTACTTAAACAATACCTCTCCAATCAATTAATTCATTCAATCAAGTCATCTGACATCAAATTTGACTTGACGCGTTTCTCAGATTTACATTATTTAAACATCCTGATACTGTTTCCAGATGGTTCAGAATGATAGGGGTAAATTATTTGAATAACCGGATTTGACAATTTTGGAATGATTTTAATAACATTCTTAATACTTCGTACTACCAGACACTGCCTAATTGAATTAAATGCGTGACTGCAGTCATTTTATACCGGCGAGTTCCCGGCACGCGTTGCAATGCCATTTTAAAAAAAAATCTCTATTCATTTCCTTCCCCATGCGTCCCCGTTCTCTCCGTCGTCCCCTTCCCTTCCCGCGTTCCGCATTCCCCCTCCCTCGTAACCCCATCTCCTTCGTTACCCTGCCATTCCTTCCTTCCCTCCTTACTGCTAAAATATATGAAATACACACCAAAGTTTAATTGCAATCGGATGAACGGTATGGCAGTGCACAAAATACGAACAAACAAATATTATGAACATGATTATAAATATAACGAGTTCCCGGCCACCTAAATAAGGAAATGGTTTCTCCCTGCATGTCCTTTCCCATTCAAACCCGCTCCTTCCTTCCTCCCTGCTAAACAATATTAAATACACTCATTTTTCAAAAAAACTCGCGAGCCACCTATTGCAATATTTTCATGCAAATATCATAATGCCAGAGCTCACTTTTATAAATAGAAACATTTGCGAGTGTGCGGATAACAACTCACGAAAGTTTCATCGAAATCGGATGAATGGTATAGGAAATAATTACATAATGCCAGAGCTCACCCTTACAAATAGAAACCTTCCTGGGCGTGTGCACGACAATACCCCAAAGTTTCATCGCTATTGGATGAAAGGTTTAGGTGCCGCATACGGGACAAACAAAGAAACATTCATTTTTATATATTACTAGCAGACCCGGCCACACGTTGTTGTGGCTAACCAAACACAACGCTACGCCATTAACCGACCTTTATATCAAATCCACACCGCCCGTTTGCCAGTCCGCTGCCTACTGCCGCTTGGCCAGATATATTATATATTTAAACCATTTTACACAAAACCTTGACAAATTATATACCTAAAAACCATCCTCATTAATCACCCTATCTATTGGTGAAAACCGCATGAAAATCCGTTGCGCAGTTTAAAAGATCTATGCGCATAGACAGAGGGAGCGACTTCATTTTTTACTATGTAAAGAAGATTACATTGTCCATTAACATCCAGACCGGGATGCTCTCAAGGCGGTTTTACCATTGTAGCGACGATGTAAGACTGCATTGCCTTTCACAGCAGCGCAATTCCCACAGGCAACTTATGTGCAAGGTTCTTCGGTGCCTCTACAATGTGCGAGGGTGCATTTCCAACATAACTTAACCACCGAATAGCCAATAGTACCGAATAGTTGGTGAGGAATGGCACGAAATTCAACCAACGTCGATATTGGCTCCAGACGGGCCACACAGCGCACCTGAGCTGCTCTCAACTACCTCCGTACTCAATATACAGTATACAGGGTTTAAAGGTATGTATTTGACTTTCGACATTATTTGGAGTAAAAAATGTTAATGAAATTTTTGTCTCCGGTGATTTTTTTTAATGTCTTTATTTAAATTAAACAAAAAAACTTCTTTCACATGTCGCTAGGGAGCGTTCAAGTATTACGTAACGCAATTTTTGAAGATTTTTGACCCTCCCTCCCCCCCATGTAACGCGCCGTAACGTTTTTCCGTCCTCCCCATTTTTACATGAAATTCACAATTAAGTTGCGCAAAATACTGGAAAGTCCCTTAAATATCTATCTTTTTTCTTGTTTTAATCGCGTTTGCGGTAATAAATAAAACAAGAGATTTCGAGAACGAAAAGGATTGCCAACTTGGAAGATTTTAATTCCCTATTTTTTATCTAAATAAAGAAAAAAACGAACCCCCCCCCTCGTAACGCACAGTAACGTTTCACAAGACCCCCTACCCCCCAAGTGCGTTACGTAATACTTGAACGGCCCCTTACTAGTCACTCAGCTGAGAAACCGCCCAACTCCCTCCCTCCCCGACTCTTTCTATCCTGTAGTTAATAAAAAACATCAGAAATGTCACCGGAGACCAAATTTATACCGTTATGCGTGGCGGGCCAGATTAGGAGAGTCTGGTTGTAGGAACTGTTTGACCTCTTCAGCCAGACTCTATCGACCCGAGGGGTATCGAGGGATGGTTTCGTACGTTCGTCACTCCTGAACATATTAACCCCCGATTCCAACACACCCCTCGTACCTTTTTCCTTCCCAGAACTTCGTCTTATTCCTTTTCCTAAAAAGACCCTTCACACAGCATCCCCAGTGGTGACATAGTCCCTCAGTTTTTTTTTCATGAAGCATCGCACAAAGAGTAGTCTATTTCATTCTCGCGCAGGTTAAATCCTATATACGTATATGTTTGTTTCTTTTTAGTGTCGCTATTTTTCGTTTCATCGAGTTTCAAATCATAACGGTGCTAAAGAAGTTTTCATTTAATGACATATTGCAAACTTAGACTTGCCGTTGTCCGGTCGTCAGTGGCGTACCCGGGGTGGATAACGTGGTGTCACACCCCCCCCCCCCCCATAAAAGTTGACTTTGAGAAATTCGAAACGCAAATTTCGACTTCAAACAAATAAAAACGTGATACTACATAGTCACATGTGTAAAAAATTGGTCCATCCTTGGGGGGGGGGGGGGAGGGTTGGCTACAGAATTTAGGCTAGTTAGGCTATAAAAAGACCGTAAGATACAAAATTCTCCCGTTTCGGGGCACTCCATGGGGAGCCATAGGGCTACAGACCGTGCTATTGGGAGTGGCACTCGGGGCGGCCCGCCCCCCCCCCCTACCTACGCCACTGCTGGTCGCACGTATCATTTCCGTATTCAAAGTAATCGACCCGAGTTCAAGTTGCTGTTACATACGTGAAATCCTATTTAGATACTATTTTGATTAATCTTTACGACAAATAGGCTTATATTATGAACATCAAAAAATATGCTACGGATAAATCGAAGCTTTTACTAACTTTTCTATGTATTGGAATTACAATAAAATTATTATTTACGTAACAAAAAATATAAGCGTAAACCACAAAAAAATTGTTTTTTCATGACTTAACTATGAAGTAATTAATACAAGAAACAATTTTTTAAAAATACCCCTTTATGGCTAAGACTATTTTTGAGGTTTTCCATGTCCTAACTTTTTTTAGTTCTTATAAAATTATGCACAAAATAAATAAAAACCACTTTTTCGCTTACTAGCCTCGTGCAAAAAGACGCTCGATTTTAAAATTTTGCAGGCATGAGATTCGAAATATTTCTAGCGTTTATATTCCTCTGTCTTTATTTATTAATAATGTCCTACATAAATCTCTTCCAATGAATGTTTATTTCTACCCGTTTCAACTGAATATTTCATCAGGAATCAGGACTGCTACCGAGATTTTAATTAGACATGTTTTATCCTACGAACTCATCTTGGAAACACTCCTCTGCAATATCCTTCAGTCTGGGATCTTAATTAGTTGCTGTTGAATTATTTTACTGTATTATGCATACGTAGGTAGAAATACAAAGCAAGATAAATGGAATGCTAGATGGTCTTTCGAAGTTAGCAAAACCTCTTGTAATTTTATTTGTCTTTCCTGTGGGGGGGGAGGGGGGGGGGCGCTCTCTCTTAAACATTAAGGGCCCGCAACCCGGATTTGTACCGATTTATTACATATTTCCCTTAAAAACGGTAAGTTTTAAATCTCTTAAAAAATATATGTTATTCTTGAAGATATATATTCCGCCGAAACGCAAATTATATAAAATTCCCTCGATAGAAAAAAATCGCAAAGTATGCTCCAAAAATTATTATTAACACTTTTGTTTCAGTTATTTTACAAGTTACATGTATGAAAAAATTCACAGTGTTTCTTTAAATGCTTTTGGCTCTATTTTAAACGAGTCGTGTTTTATTAAACATTTTCGCATCGATTTTGTCGCTGTAAATCAGTGGTTCCCAACCTTTCTCTGACCCGGGACCACTTGTACGTTTATTTTTTCGACAGGGACCACAAGCAGTGGCGTAGCGAGGGGGGGGTGGGGCGGCGCCCCGGGTTCACAATTCTCTAATTCTCTAGCCAGCCACCCCCCCCCCCCCAGGACGGACCAATTTTTATGGAATCGAAATTTGTGTTTGTCAGCTAACCCCGAGGGGGGGGGGGGTTTACACCACGTTGTCCGCCCTATCCGTCCCAGGTGCCATGCCAGCCTAAGCCTTTGCGATGGCGTAGGCTAGCATGGGTGCCACCAGGGACGGATAGCACAACAGGAGGGGCGTAATGAATGGCGTGGCCACTGACCACAAGGTATAATAGTGATAATCGGAATATTGTCCCGATTTTTTTTCCTACTTCTCGACCAGGGACCGCCCACAACAAATATCATATTTTATTGTCTATTAGTTAAAAAAGGAATATTCCGTGTTAAGCGTGCATCAAAGTTCGACAACACGAACGTTTCGGATTATCCGTGAGGTGGATTCTATGCATATTTACCCCAAATTTTCCTCGCCTTCTTATCCTTAAAAAAAACCCACCGTATAGCGTCCGCAAAGATGATACAGGCCAAGGTCCCCTGTGTGGAGTTAATGTTAAAAAATTTCCCTTTTTTAGAAATTTCGACTGTTAATTTTATTCGGGATGCAAACTTTTGAACCACAAAATGCCAGTTTCACGTAGCAGATCAAACCGTGTTATTTCAAGGGAACAAACGAGCATGTCGTCGCATCAGCACAATATTTTCATCACTATAAAATGTTGACGTGTGACGCGGCATTTCTTAAACTTTCCGGTGAAACGGCGGAGTTCGTGCTGTTTTACAGTCAAAATCCTCATGACATAAAACATTATCACATGATAATATGAATCACAACCGAATTAAGTAATAATGTTCTTGATGGGGTGTGTACGGGTCACTTTTTAATTCAAAACTAAGAGAATTTTCACAGAGTTATTTATTAACAACTTCTTTTAAGGTTAAAAACATGATCAAATAAACATTTGAAACAAATCGCAATATATCACAGCTAGGGAATGCAATCTCGTTCTCGCGAGATCTCGGCCTTTTTTAGCCAGATTGATCTCGACCGAAAAAAGGGCGAGATCTCGCGAGTTTAACGAGATTGCACTCGAGCATAAAAACGTCGTATTCGAAGCGCGGAAATAAGAAGCCGTTTAGCATACGATTCTTTGGACATTTTGTGCTTCTTAAGGAGCTATTTTCAAAACAATTCGTAATAATGGCTTGTGATTTGAACTGAACAAATCTTTCATTTGATTGGTATATTTTGTTAATTAATCTGTACTTTCCAATTGTCTGACTAATTGGTATAATTTTGATAATTAGTCTGTAATATCTAATGGATCTTATTGAGTAGATATATTTTTATTTATTTGATAATATCTCAGTTTAATAGTCAACTCAACTTAGATAACAAGTTTAATTTTTTTTTTACTTCTCGTTGTTTTGTTTGTTATAAAAGAATTGTTTTATTTCTAAAAGATTTTTGTTTGATATAGAAGAGAAGACTGGTTGTTTCTTTCATTTGTTATTTGATAGATACGTACGTTAAAGTTCACTACTTAGAAGTTTATTAAAAAATTATAGACAAATACGTCAAACAATATTCGATGCATACAAGTCTGTTTTTTTTTTTTTTTTTTTTTTTTTTTTACTGTGAATACCGCACAAGAATCTCAACTGCTACCGTGTGGAGCCAGTGAGACTATGGCATCCCCAATTGGGGTATGTTGTGAGGCTGAAGGTAGTGGGGAGGGGAAGGAGGTGGGAAGAGGAAGGTTGGGAAGTACCTGGCTATTCAGATCTGGTCACTAAACACAGCTAAAGCCATTTTCAAGCAACGTTTCAATTCTGAATGGTGGTCTTACACCAGGGCGATACTGACAGTATCTTCCACTCTGGAACATGCCGTAAACATACTATATATTATTTTAAATGAATTAATTGTGAAATAATACAAATTAATCAAATAAAATTTATTTGCGCATGCCGGGTTCGAACCCGCGACCTCCGTATCGTGAGTCAAGAGTCTTACCCACTGGACTACGGAGGACTATTGAAAAATTCGTGAAAATAAATGTTTATCTTATAATACTGATAATTTTTATTATTTTTTTTTTTCTAATTTATTCAAATATTGAAAAAAAAACACACAAAACTGCCAATCTCGAAATTGGCGAGATCTCGCAGTATTGTTATTCATAAACTCGCGGGATCTCGCTTGAGCCCTAATCTCGTGAGATTTGCATTCCCTAATCACAGCCCGGTTCCCCGATACCTAGCTAATAAAGACTATGAAAGTCCTGGTGTTATTCGTACAATCTTCGGTAAAAAAAGAACAATAACACTAAAACCATCTTTTTACATCAAAAACATATGATCCCTACCACAGAGTCAGATTACATTTAAACATATCAACAATACGACTTGCGTAACCTGCCCAGGCTGTAGTTTCCTGTATTTATCGACATATGGTTTGTGGTGATCAACTTAGATAATGAACCTAAGTAATATGTCATTACTGTATTCATTTAAGGGTTTTAACGGTTCTTTATATGCAAACCGTGGTGAGGAAAAACAGAAAAAATTCAGATCTAAATCGAAGATAAAATTTTGTCGAGCTTTTAACAACTTTTGCTCTTGCTTTGGTTCCTTTTTAATCCTCAGTAAAAGCCTTACAGGAAGAACGAGATAGTACCAAGTAACAGGTAGAAAGGAGTATTATGTGTTGTAGGAACTAGATTTTGCACTTTATTCAATCGATTTTTTCCCCTCAGCCGCTACTTTGAACGGCACTCGGATTGTGAGAAAAGGCATTTTATCGTTACTCCCCTCGTTCAACGGCTCATCGATGGACTGGGGATGAAAGGTTGTCCACTTTGTAAGAAGGTATCGCGCTATCTTAAAGGGTGAGCAATCCATGTGAAATATTAGGTCCTAACATATGAAATTGGCGTTTTGTATGGGAGGAACATAAAGTCGATTTTTTTAAATATAATATATTTATTTAATCAAAGTATGCACCATTGCTATCTCATATCTCATAGGTAGTTCATCGATCCCTTTACTAAAAAAACCATTCGGACGGGAATCAATAAAATCTTTGCAGGCGGTTTGGACTGCTTCATCGGAGTTGAATTTTTTCCCTTGCAAGAAGTTATCCGAATTTCGAAAAAAATGGTAATCTGTTGGGGCAAGGTCCGGAAAGTACGGTGGATGTCTTAGACATTTCAATTGAAGCTCCTCTAATTTGGTAGCCGTCTGTTGTGCAGTGTGGGGTCTAGCGTTCTAACGCGCGTTCGTGAGGTACCCACCTTTCAAGCTTTTTCACCTTCCCAATTTGCTTCAAGTGGATTAAAACAGTTTTATCACTAACACCGCAGCCTGCAGCTAACCCGGACGTGGTTTGCGATGGATCCTCTTCCACAATAGCCTTCAATTCTTCATTATCAAATTTGGTCTCCGGCCGTCCACGGGGCTTGTTCAGTAGGTCGAAATTTCCAGAACGAAAACGTTGGAACCAAAAACGCACTGTGTTTTCTTTTGCGGCACCGTCGCCATACACATCATTAATCCTTCGAGCCGTTTCTGCAGCACTGGTGCCACGGTGGAACTCGTACTCGTAAATAACGCGATATTTCAAGTTTTCCATTTTGTAAACTAAGTGACGCAAAGAAAAAAAACAATTAAGGAAAAAACCAATGAATTATAATTTTGAAACACAAATACATGAGAAAATAGCTGAATAAATTAAAATTTGGAATTCCTAACCAATGAGAAGATATTTGAGATCAAAGTTGCCAGTACGGCAAAACGCCAATTTCAAATGTAAGGACCTAATAATATGTGTGTCGATATTCAAAGGATTGAGATATTTTTAAGAATAATATGAATTATGATTAATTTATAATAAAAGCTTCCCTCGCATACATGACTTCTATCTAATCTTTCTACTTCTATCCCTAATTAATTTTAACACATATTTAAGATGTTCATGCCATGTATCACTATTCCACACGCTTTAATTATTTGCTATTGCCCTATATAAAAAAAAGGGACAAGGAAGGAAGATAGTCTATGTCACTCGGGAATTTATTTACTACAATGCAGCGATTGCCTCTTTTTTATACAGGCAAAACTGCCCGCAACATAAACACCCGTGTCAAAGAATATCTTAGAAGTTTACACAACTCTAGATTTTCGGAATTTGCAAACCACTTGATCGAAAAAGACCATAAATTTTATAAAAAACTCAGGCCCTACCCTAATTCATAAAAACAATATCGGTATAAGGTTGGATAATTTAGAGGCACTTGAACTAAGGAAAGCCATAAACACTAATAGTAAGGTAGTTAATAACCAACTAAATTTAAATAAAAGTCTCACACGGTTGTTCCCTAATGATAAAGAACACGCCCGTTCCCTTCCGAATTTTTCATCTACACTTATGCCTTCTTCCTCCTTTACTTGAGGAGTCCAGCCCATTTTGTTAAATCATATATTATCTATAACACACGTGTAACTTAATGTTAGTAGAGTATTATACTGACCTGAAGAAGCTACGGTTGTGGCGAAACCCGATCGACATAAAGTATAAAAAATAAAAGTGGTGTTTCAAAGTTATTGTTTTATTTTAAATTAATAATGTCACATCACAAAGTATCCGCTTTATATGAACAAAAAAACGTTCTGAGTAATTCCAAGTCAGATTTGCTATCAAACAACCCAAACAAAATCAAACATTAGAGAGAAAAAAAAGATAGGTACCTATCATATTTTCCGTCAAACAAAGTAAAACACTTGGAGGAAACTTCAGAGGAGATATTTTCGAGCCTGATCGAGTGCGGTAGATAGAATCCAGAAAGTAATTCTCCGTGTCCTCGAAAGTATTATTATAAACACGTTTTTTTCAGTTATTTTACAGGTTATATTTATGAAAAAAATAGCTGGCCCCCGGTATGCATTGCTATGCCATTTAATAAAGAAATTGTTTCTCCCTGCGTGTCCTTTCCCATTCGTCCCGTTTCCCTTCCGCCTCTCTTTCCTCTCCCGCGTCCCCTTCCCCCTCTCGCGTTCCCACACCGCTTTCCCTCTCCCCACTCCCCTCGCCTGCTTCCCCCGTTCCGCTAACCCTCCTCCCGAGTTCCACCCTCCCGCATTCCATTCATTCAGTCCCGGTACATTCAGTTTTCAAACAGCTCGCTTGCCACCTATTGCAATTTTTTATACAAATTTCGTAATGCCAGAGCTTACCAGTAGTTGAATAAAAACCTTGTCCTGACCATAACGAACACAACAAAAAAAGAATTATCCAATTTGGTGCAGTCGTTCGGAAGTTATGCGCGTACATACATTTTGGCGATTCATTTTTATTTATACCGATTATACAGATACAGATTCACATTTTTCTTTAAATTATAATTATTTTATACATTCAACAAGAGATTTTTGCTTTATTTTAAATGAGTCGTGATTTATTAACTTTTCACAATTTTCGCTTAAATAGTATCGTTTTTAATATTATCTCACTACCTCTCACGTTCGTATTTACATATCTCCCCTTCTTTTTGAGCGGGTACTACCGGGCCTGAAGAGAAAATTAGGGACATATTTTTTGGGACGTGAGGTCTACTGTTCACAGAACTATTGACTTAGATAAATGTAGGTTTTACACTATTAATTACAGTAAGCCGTATTGGCACCCAGAGAATCTAACTAAATCTCGGTTTCCATTCACGAATCCGACCACCCACACGCCCGAATAACTTTACTCTGCATGTCATTAAAACCCCTAAGGAAGTTATTTAGTGGCAATCCATTGGGGTTTAGGTAGGTTTTGTTGGATAAATTGGAGGTTTTCACGTCGTAATCCCTATTTTCAGGTTCCTGAAATCTTCTGCCTTTGAAATCGACATAGACAATGGTATCAGTGAGGAGGGGAGATACTCGCCGAGGTTTATCAATGAAATAGCAGAAGAAATTGACGTGCTGGAAGACAAAAAGGCCCCGCTTTTCAGTAAGTAAAACCTTTGTTTATATTTTTTTATTATTTCTAACTAACATCAATCAACTCATGATGGAGAATTAATACTTGGTAACACAAAAAAAATTTAACTCTCCCGCAGCCAACTGGGGCCGAAGGTAGACCCCAAAATAACTATCCTTCTTATATCTACTTAAATACATGAAATATATTTTTAGTATTTTAGGTATTCCTGCGCAAAGGATTGATACATAATACGCCATTTAAAAAAAAATGTGAAAAAATCGTTGATTGCAGGAAAAAATATTTTGTCAAATATAGGTAGGTAATATTCCCTGCCCAATAAATGGACAAATAACAAAAAAAAACATAAATAACAAAAAAAAAATATCAAAAAAAGAAAAAGTGTTTTCTTTGGTTTAAAAGTTTAGAAAAAAATGCATGGGGTCATCAGCCGACCCCCACGGTTACGGACGTCATGTTTGGCATCTTGGCCTGTCGAGAGTTAACGAAGCAGAATGAGAGCTTGATTACTGTTATTTAGACTTTTGTGTAGGCGTGTGATGTGTGATCTTGCAGATCTTAATAATGATAGACGTGTGGCCAAGATGAACATTTATTTGCACAATATAAGTTTTAAGCTACGTGCTAGCTAACGGAGCTGTCTGTAGGTAAGGAGAGTGAGCAGGAACATTCATCACCTTTTATACTGTAGTTCTGCCGTCTCGCTCTTGCATTTTTGAAAAGGCAGGCGTGCCACTAAAACCATTCTCACAATAACATTATTATTAATAAACATGTCTTAAATTTTACATTTCTGATTTTTTTTTAATAAATACTATCAGCTTCACAAATCCTACACTGATAATAACCCGCGATTTTTTAGTGTGCCTGCTATAATATTATATATTATGTAATAAAATGTCTACAATCATGATGTCTGTTTAAAGTCATCGTATTTGAAAGAGAGAGTACGAAAACAGTATGCAATATAGTTGTGAATGATGAATTTTTGGAGCAGGCGAATGAGTTTGTGTTTCTGGGAAGTACGTTTACGAGAGATGGGAAGGCTGATAGATATATTGAAAGAAGAGTAAATGCAGGTAACGCCGTTAATGGAGGACTAAATGTCGATAGCGCCAATAAAAAAACTATCAAAAGAAGCCAGACTAGCGTTCCACAATAGAGTGCTGGTACCTACCCTGATGTACGGCAGTGAGGCGTGAATCTGGCAGAGGAAGAATGAAAGTAAACTGAATGCTATTGAAATAATATCCCTGAGACGTATGTGTAGCAAAACCATGAATGATCGTGTGAGAAATGTGGAGATTCGCAGAGAATGTAAGACTGTAGGCGTTAATATAAAGATTAAGAAAGGGACCCTCAGATGTTTTGGGCTTTTAAACCGAATGAAGAAATGGCACGACCAAGTGAATCAGATACTTGAGTCGGGCCATGACAAGGATCAGATTAATAGAAGTGTATGCACGAGACGATGTATGAATGTGAATGAGGCAAAGAGTTTGTGCCAAGACCATGTCATTTGGCGGTTCGTCCTCTCTGCCTACCCCTGCGGAGAAACAGCGTTATGGTTAGTTTGTTAGTTATGTAATGTTTTTTTTTAATTATGACTGAGTACAGCTGTAAAATAATTAGCATAAAATATTAATAATATTTTACAAAAATGGAAACAGTGCTAATATCTATTCCAAGGTAAGTTTCCACTGATGGTGAGGACAAGGAGGTCCTCAGGTTCAATGTAGAATAGCTTCCCAACAGATTCCATCCAGTAGAAACACAAAAAAAAACAAACCCGTAAAAAATAAAGTTTTTCATCATCTATTTTCAATTTTCGACCTTGATGTACCGTCTCTTGGGCCATTTTGGTAGCCAATTTCAAAGAAGTTTTTCATTTTTTTGAGTTGACTGATAATTTCTTTTTGTGCTGTTCCTGTCTGGAGCCAGTGAGACTATGGTATCCCCAATTGGGGTATGTTGTGAGGCTGAAGGTAGTGGGGAAGAGGAAGGTGTGGAAATAGCTAGCTATTTAGATCTGGTCACCGAACACGGCTAAAGCCATTTCAAGCAACATTTCATTTGGTCGAAAAATTGTAAAAATATTTCAAGAAAATAGTTTTGGTAAAATCGGGTGAAGTTGCGAAGTAACTAACTAACAGTTAGTTAGTTTTGAATAATGTCAGAGATGTTCTCGAAGCCGGGTTCTTAAATTCCAACCGTACAGTCGCTGGGCTATTAATACTGTCAGATTTAACATAATAAACAATACATTTGTTAAATATAGCCCTTGTTATGGTTACCTATTGTGTCTTTTTTTTCTATTTCATTGTTCTGAATAGACTTGATCTCGGAAAGCTGGATTGTACCCAACCTCTATTCACTTTCCGAACAATACATATTCTAGTTTATGAAGCAGTCCCTAAACCGCTTGAGCCACTCTAAAGTTTTCCAATTTATTTGAAAAGTTGATAGAAATTGATGAGATTTTGTGTAGGGAGGTTGCTTTGGTGGGAATGACAAATTTACAGCTATTCGTTATAAACCTTTGAAACTTTTATTAATGAATCTTATATAATATTTAGAAATTGAAAATTATTGTCTTATTTCTTCAAAATTTATTGCCCTTTTAGAAGTCAATTTTCTTACAGAAATGTTTTTGAACAGAAAACTTCTTTACCACCGTTGTGATTTGAAACTAGATGAAATGAAAAAATTAAGCCTGTAAGAGAATGAGATAGTTTAATCATCCTCCTCTTTGTGTGGTGCTTCGTATCCTATCGGTCTCCTCTTTGTGCGGTGCTTCGTAGCCTCCTACTACTTTAGTTATCTGAAGGTTTCAATTCAACCAGATGTGAATTGCATGTTTTTTAAATATGTTTTATGTTGGGAGAACGGTTATAATAAACTGTTTTTATACATTGAATAATAATGTTATTAAATATATAAAAAAAATAAAATAAAAAGAACGGATATGTGTCTAAAGTTTACATGAATTTTAATGGTAATTTTTTATGGTAAAAGAATAATAGAATGACCATAGCAATATTAGTATTATTAAGCAATTAGTCCTCTGAAATGGAGCTTCTAAGCTGGAGAGAGCTGGCACAAAACCAAGATGAGTGGAGGAAGACTCGTGAGGAGGCCAAGACCCACCAGGGGTTGTAGAGCCAATAGTGATGATGATGAGTCCTCGAATACACTAAAAATAAATAAATTACTAACAAACTAGTTTCGATAAAAGCGCAAGATTTCAAGTTTTAATAAAACATAGTTTTCTGTGTCAAATTATTGAAATATTTATTGATTTATAATGAAAAAAAAATGGAATTATATATGAAACAACACATCATTTGCTAGATGTGTTGTTTCACACATAATTCCCAAAAGTACACATTATAAGTCAATAATTTGATACACAAAACATATTTTATTGAACCTTGAAAACTTGCACTCTTTTTGAGACACCCGGTATAAAATATCTTTAGCACGATTGAAATGTTAGACTAAAATTTTGCTATGCTAAACAAATAACAGTTAGCTACTATATTTTCAACTTTTTCATTATTTTATTTTATATTCTTACTCTTCTTTTTATTTCCTTATTTTATTTCATCAATTTTCTTTCTTTTTTGTACAAAGCATTCTCCACATGTTCATACCCATAATTATTTGACTGTCCTAAAACGGGATAATACTCCTAGTTGGGCAGTCAAAATTTAATAAATAATGTATTTAAATGTATAATATTGTTCTAAATAAACAAATAAAAAAATAAATAAAAAAAAATAAAAAATAAAAAAAAATAAAAAAAATAATGGAAGTCTGCGATTAACCGATTTATTTTTAGGTAACTCAGTCGTCATTTTTGCCTTGAAATGTTCAGAAATAAGAGCATTTAAATCGCTTGATTCCTTTCATCAATCATCGAATTTACTAGGTATTTAAGTGAGAGAATAAAATATTATAATACATTTTCTTACCTTGAATCTACCCACTCTTTTATGGGCAATGTTTTCGATTTGTCAAATCTAATTTGATGCTCATAATACCTACATAAATAATTATTATTGTAACATTTATTATAAGCAATAATGATCAGCCTGAAACACTCATCCACATTGAAAAATCTTCCGAGAAAAGATACATGACGCCAACGGGACTTGACAACGGGACTAGCATATATTGAATCATTTGGCGGGTACGAGATAAGCCGCCATAGCTCAGTGGTCAGAGCAATCGACCGGCAATCGAGAGGACACGGGTTCAAGTCCCGTTGGCGTCATGTATCTTTTCTCGGAAGATTTTTCAATGTGGATGAGTGTTTCAGGCTGATCATTATTGCTTATAATAAATGTTACCCTTTGTGCTATGCATAAAAAATCTTGTCTTAAAAACGTTAGTTTTACAATTAAAAATAATAATTAATATTTGACAAGTTTAAGTATTTCCCCAATAAATGAAGACATAATTTGTCTCGACGCCACCTAGCGAGGGATTTAACACTTACAATGTTTCTCTCGCAAAAATAAAGTTGGTTGTTTTCAGGTGGAAAAAAAAATATAATAAGCAGTAATTGTTGAATGAAACACTAGCATATATTGAATCATTTGGCGGGTACGAGATAAGCCGCCATAGCTCAGTGGTCAGAGCAATCGACCGGCAATCGAGAGGACACGGGTTCAAGTCCCGTTGGCGTCATGTATCTTTTCTCGGAAGATTTTTCAATGTGGATGAGTGTTTCAGGCTGATCATTATTGCTTATAATAAATGTTACCCTTTGTGCTATGCATAAAAAATCTTGTCTTAAAAACGTTAGTTTTACAATTAAAAATAATAATTATTATTGTAATCAATTTAAATTATCGATATTAGTTTGGGTTTAACCCTTCTTGTATATTTATTTATTTATTTATCTATAATAAAATATATTTACAACGGTTTTATTTGTATGCCTGTCTCACTAGGGTATACCTGTGTCGAGACAGGCGTACAGGTATATAAATGAATATAGTAGTTACAAGGATATTTCAGGTAAAATACATATTACGAATAGAATTAAAACAGAAGGGTGATTGGAAGGGTGGTAAATCTTTTAAAGAGAGTTATTTTATAAATGTTGGAGATGGAGTAATGAAATAAATTCTTCCTAATCTATTTATAGGTTAAATTTGACAGGATTCCATTATTTTCATTTATTTTATATGGGTTAGGTTGTATGTGAATAGTTATTTCTGTCTATGTGTGATTTATTTTACAGATATTTGTGATAGTGTGGCGTCCAATACTTATAATCCATTTTTTAATATCTTGTTTGAATTTTGTAAAGGAGTCACTTTGTCTGATCGTAGTTGGTAGTGTATTGTATAGTTTGCAAGCTATGTATTTAGAGTGTCTTTGCCCGAAGGTGGTTTTGAAAAAAGGAGTTTGGAGAAGTTCGTTGTTTTTGGCTCGGGTATTGTGTATTATTTGTGTAGCTTTGTATGGTATTTTGTTGTTTTTGTGTAAATTAAGTAATATGGATCTTGAGTAGAACTGTTTTATGTCCATAACGTTGAAGGAATTGAAGATAGTATCAGTGCTGGTAGTAAGCGGCATTTTAAGAATTATTTTTATGATTAGTTTTTGTGCTTTCATGATGTGATCAAGGGCATTGGAATATGCATTACCCCAGGCTAGAATTCCGTATTCGATGTGAGATTGGCACAATGAGTAATATACTGTTTTTAAAAGTTTTAGGTTAAGGAAATTGCGTGTTTGTTTGAAAAAGTATATAGATTTTCGGATTTTGTTTGTAGTATTATGTATATGTATATGTTATACATATGTAATGATATGGTATAGGTCTCATAGAAATCGTTGTATCTCCCTTACTATCATACAGAAAAATTTGGTTTAAACTGTGTTAGAAAGAAAAAACACGACGCTTTATATTTAAATCTACAATTTAACCACTATTCGAGAAAAATGTGTGTTTTACATGCACAAACCAAAGTTTCAGTTTTTATATTCCAAAAATTATTCGTTTATTTTGACGTTTAAAATTTTAAAGCTTTTTTATCACCTTTCAAAGACAGCTATTAATTTTCAGATACGTCCAGAAATATTCAATTTGTTTGAATTTTATTTCAAAGCGGAAATATGTTGACCCCCTGAAAAAATATGGTGGACTAAATTTTATAAAAAAGCAAACAATATAAGATTTTCATTAGTTTACAATGTCATAAAATTTTTGCCTATATTTAAAGGTCCTTTTACGTTGTGAAATGAGAACTTTTTTTTTGCTAGTGTGCTTTATGAATAGCAAATATTTTTTATTTATTTTTTATTATTTCTTTGTGGTGACGGTTTACGATTAGTTACCGTTAGCACGTAGGCCATAGGCCCATTTTACTGTACCTCAATCCTTTAACAATAACCCAATCCCTTTTATAAAGTTCACCAGAGTTGTCATTGGATATGTGGCTAAGTCTTCTGGTTCTACAGTGTCTCCCTAAGTATCTGAGCCTAGTTCCCACCAGGGCAGGATATTGGCACCATAAGTGAATTGGAATCTCTTCATTCTCTTCATATTTTCTTCATCTATTGGTGCTTTCCACTCCCAATAGTCTGTGTCTCCTGAGATCGCAGTGTCCCGTTAGTAGTCCTACCAGTTCCCTCAGCGAGTTTCTGTCCACATCGGGTAGTTTCCTGGTCCGTCTTATGTCCGGTCCATTTATGAGTACTTTGGATTGCGTCATTGCGGGAGCCCTCTCCATAATATGTAAGGGTGATATTCAATAATATTTTGCATTTTGATTACAGAAAGAAACAAGTTGAAGAAGCTCTTCATCCCAATGCTGCTGATCCTGAAGCTGTTCAAGCTGAAACTTCTGCTCTTCCTGCCTCTCATCCTTGGACTGGCTAGCTTCAAGAAACTGCTCGGATTCCTGGCAATCGTCATTCCAGGTATGAAGTTCTTCACAACGAAATTTTAAAAGGGAAGTTTTAAGTTTCACGCTACTGGTATAGAGGCTCATCAAGCTAAAGATGCAACTGTTCTTTTACCTGTTTCGGAAACGGCGCGAAAATTGCCTTGATTAGTTTCAAATATCCGTATATATCAATGCAATTACCTAATATATCTTATTATTCATATACGAGTATATTACGTGATAATATAGTATAAGTTATGCCACAATAGCTAATTAACTAAAAAAACAACTCCGAATTGTCTTAAAATATATGTCCGTATGAATGCAAGATGATTTTTTTATTTCTATACAAACTGAATATAAGTATACCATTAAAAAACAATTCAAAGGAGTTTTCAAAGAAATTTTCAATGTTATTAATTCTGTCAATGACAATGACAGCTGCAAAAAGTGACGCGCAAATGTCATAAAATATTAATTTGAAAAATCATACACAGAAGGTAAATATAAAGGAGTTATATCAAGAGTCAGAATAATGGAAGAGCATGTATGAGACGATGTATTAATGTGAACGAGGCAAGGACTGTACGCCAAGATTCATTTATTTGGCGGTCTGTCCTCTCTGCCTACCCCTGCGAAAGCGCCGTGATGGTTAGTTAGTTTTAAAGGAGTTTCCAAACTGATATTGGCGCAAGCGATTCTGACTTTGTCTTTCATACAGTTTCTTCATACATAAGGGTTAAAATTGCATTTAAAAAAATGATTTTTTCCCGAGCCACAGATTAGAGGGACTAAAATAATGCAATCCACCAAATAGATGTATTATTCCAAATAAGCTCAGGAATTTCAATTTTAAGTGTATCGGGTATGTCCTACTAATACATTGTATATTTGCTTGCGTTTGAAAAAATATATGACATGAAATAAAAACATTGGTGCGGAACCGAATTAAAAAAATTATAACGGATGACCTGTCAATATCGATTTGTGATTTACGGTTTAGTAAAAAAATTCGTTTAAAAATATTTCATACGACCGTGTCACGTTCACGTGTCAATATAACGAAATTCCAAAGCTTCGGAAAAATACAATACTCGAGGGATTTTTTTCAGTGTGGAAAAACAATGTAGGTATGAATTTCTGTAAAAAGATTAAATTTGTATTTGGACAGTTATATCTTTGTGATTATTCATTTTGTGAAAAAACATAATAAACCGGTCAGTGGCTGAGTGGGCATCGCGTTTGGGTTTCACCCGGACATCGCGTGTTCGATTTCTCGGCTGGCTAAGTCCTCCATCAACACTCAACATTTTTGGCCTTCTGTGGTGGTAGTAATAGATTTTTAAATATTGTCGGGTTTTTCGTAACCCGGAAATGTTTGTATTTCTTTAAAAAAAAACCTTATCGTCAAAAAAAAACCGTTTATCCATTAATATTACTGACCAGATAATTTTTGGTTAGAAAATTTAAATGAAATGTTAAAAAATCCACGCCAAAAAGTCCATGCATTATATTATTACGTTTATTGAATTTACCATTGAAATCTAACTAAAATAATATTTAATGAAAAAGGTCATAAAAGTTTTCGCGAACATATTTCGATATGTTTTGTTTCAATTTGGAGCAAGAAAATGAGTCGAAATGTAGTATATTATTATAATATATATTTTTTTAATTACTGTCAAATCATTCTACTCCTCGTTAAAAAAGTAAAATATTTTCTGAAATTATTGTGATCAGACATCAGTATTGCCTGTAAACAAGCCAATTTATTATTCACTTCACTGAACACAAGCACACCTCCTAAAGCCTTTGTCATCATCGAATATTGTGTATTGTTTTCATGTGATTCAGATCTGACTAAGCCCAATTATCAATTTTTTTTTTCAATCTGAAAATATGCACAAACTTACTCGGTTCTAATATAATGCTGTAAATTCGCGCTTCGGTGCGGGCCTTCGATAGCGCAGTGGGCAAGGCGCCTGACAAGTCTCAGCGGCTAGAGAGACAGACATCAAGCGATCGGAGGTTCGAATCCTACGAAATCCAATTTTTTTTTTTTTTTTGTGAAGTAAGTATCCAATATTCAAACCAAATTTTAAATAACCATTGGAGGGGACCCATTACTTTCCCAACGGCTGTGTGAGGAGGCTCCGTGGCCGCACATATCAGGACTCTTAATTTTGTAAAAAGGAAGATACATTTATTTTTAAAATAAACAGGCAAAAGAAAAGAAAGCGACATCTAGCGACTTTCTAGTTTCACTTCTATCGCGTGAGAATTATACACTCTGATTTTTATGTGTCGCTTGTTATTCCGCCTTGAGTAGTTAAGTCAACATTTTAAATTTAACGTATTGTTTTGTTTCCAGGACTAATTGGTTACTTCAAACTCTGCAAGCCAAATATTCAGTCTCCTTTATCCGGCTTTGGGGGCTTTGGTGGAGGAGGTCACGAATACTACAATGGACCTCAATATTCCCCCGCTGGACTAGGAGTCCAGAACTACGGAGGTCAATCGTACGGAGGTCAATATGCTCAGTCTTCCCACCACTACAGACCGCAGGAGAGCTTCTATGGCAGGGAGCAGGGAGGACAATCACACTCCGGGGGGGTAGCTTTTAGGGATGAGAGTCCACATGACCCCCAAGACTTGGCCTATCAGGGCTGGCAGTATAGGAATTCTAAATCTTTAAAAGAGGAAGAGGAAAAGAATAAGGCGTAGGTATTGAATTAATTTAAAATGTGTGTTACTAAAATACTCATCTTCGTGCATGAGTACAATCAACACGAAGAAAAAATTATTTACATAGACATAGTTTATTGTTCGAAATTCCAATGAATTCATACCTATTTATATTACAAACATGACCTTCCTTTGACATAATATACTGGATGACCCGATAAAATTTGGAGTTAACAAACACCTAAAATAATTTTTCCTTAGCCTAGCCTAGCCTAGCCTAGCCTAATCCACATTAGGCTTGTTGAAAAAGTATCGATATATCGATGTATCGATATTTTTAATTCAATACATCGATATTTTTAGGCAATAAATTTTGATCCGATAAATCGATATATCGATATAAGGATACAAAATATCCAATATCGAAAGTTGCATAAAAAACGATATTTTTTTAATTTGTTACTAGAATTAAAACCGTATAGGAACTAGCGGAAAAAAGTAACTGTATTGAATCATGACATCTGGCTGTTGAAATTTTAACTATTAATAGCTTACAAATCTATTGTCTTTGCATTAGTGTTTGTGATCGCTAATACTATCTCATATGTGTAGGTACATATATAGAAATGTATGCTATTTTTCGCCATTTTTTTGTAAGCCACTCCTGTGTGTTGGTCTATGATTATTGACTTATACATTGTTCCAAACACGAAGTCCTCTTTGCCTGATTAAAACGCCAATCAGTTAACATAGAAGTTAAAAGATAGCTTTTTAAGTTTTGTAATTATTACCTAATAAAAATGAATACTGTTAAAAATACCTTCAATTTTATTGAGATTTGTGTACATTAAAATAATGCACATTGATAATATTGAGCTGTATACACTATTATTTTAAAAACGCAAAATCTTTTGAAAATTTGACCGATATATCGATACATCGATATTTTTTCCTCGATATATCGACGTCGATATTGATATTTTAATAAATATCGAAACATCGATGTATCGATATTTTTTTCACTTTCCACATCCCTAATCTACACATAAATTCCATGAGTTCTTGTGAAATGGGTTGAAGAATAGACTAAAGAATCATCACTGAAACTTTTCAAGTCGTTGAGGAATAGAGAGCGGTGAATTCATGAACTTTAATTAATTTCGTGTTTAAGAGGACTGAAATAATTGCATCGTCAACTGTAGTTCTAGATTCTTGATTGAGTCCAATTTCTCAGCTTCAATTGCTACTATTACACTCGTACAACAATCACAATGAAAGTTTTTGATTAAATCTACCTTTGTAAAAAGCATTAACTTGGCTCGCCATAATTTAAAATAAAAAAAAAACACATAAATTTGTTGTAGACCACTTTTATTTTATTAACACTCTACCGGTTTCGGAAGCACCCTTCCTTCGTCAGGAGAATATTATAACTAACCTATGATATAGAATATTGACAGGTTAGTTATAATATTCTCCTGACGAAGGAAGGGTGCTTCCGAAACCGGTAGTGTTAATAAAATAAAAGTGGTCTACAAATTACAACAAATTTATGTGTTTTTTTATTGTAGACTCAATCTATCGATATATCTTGCAATGGTGTTACGACATATTTATATAAACATGACAATACATTGACTTGCCAAACAATTTGACTGTCTTATATAAAATTTCAAAAAGCTTTTTCTATTTATTCCCTCCTGACTACAATAAATTTCTGAAGAAATGTAATTATATAGGTAACCCAATTATTCGCAACAATTTTACATTAAGTTAATTATATTATTTTTTAAATAGCCATGTTTGATACAGGTGTACTTAGAAATAAAATTATTTAAGTTTGTTAAAAATAATAAATATTTAAATGTAAATAAATGATGTAAATAAATTTATAAGATTTAAAAATGTCTGCTTATTGTTGTCTTATATTGTATATAAAAATGAATCGTTGAATGTGTTGCTAAGCTCATAACTTTCGAACGGCTGCACCAAATTGGATAATTCTTTTTTTGTGTGTTCGTTATTGTCAGGACAAGGTTTTTATTAAACTTCAGGTGAGCTCTGGCATTTTTGAAATTTGTATAAAAAATTGCTGTTGGTGGCACGCGAGGAAGTTGTTATTGCTATAGAAAACGGGAGGGAGGGAGAGATGGGGGAGGGGGACGAGGGAGGGGGAAGGGAACCTGGGAGGGGGGAGGGGGACCAGGGAGGGGGGAGGGGAACTCGGGAGGTGGGTTCGCGGGACGGGGGAAGGGGGGGGGGGGAGGGGGAAGGTGGAGGTGACGGAGTGGGAACGCGAGAGGGGAAGAGGACGCAGGAGAAGAAGGGGAGGCGGAAGGGGAACGGGACGAATGGGAAAGGACACTCAGGGAGAAACAATTTCTTTATTAAATGGCATAGAACCAGCTAGTTTAATGTAAAGTACAAATGTTGTCAATTCAGTTTTTTTTGTATTTTTTATTTATTGCTTCTTCACAATTTAAATACATTTTTCTTTAGCATGTAATTATTAACCCCACTAGGGTTCGCCTGTATCGGGTTAATTTCACATTTAATTATTTTTTTTATTATTTAATTTAAATAAAACATACAACGAAGATGCATTCCCATCAGTTATCAAAACTCATTAAGGGATCGCCAATTGGTACTTTCGAAAAGTTAAACCGAACCCAACCCAAAATGCAGACACAATATATGAAGAAAAAAATTACAAAACATTTTACAGAAGCAACATACAGACACAAACATAATATATGAAGAATCACTTTACAAATATTTCACAGAAACATGTCTTATAAGATTTTATGAATTATTATAACCACTCATTTGATTTATGTACTGTTGGTATCAAAAAGTTAAAATAAAGTATCCTCCATGATGGACTACAGAAATGCATAAAAAAACAAAATCAGGAAAATACAATAAAAGGTACGGGCTCAAAAATATATAGACCTAACAAGATGTTTACATACAAAATTCATTACAAGATAAAAAAAAAGATATAAACTGCGCCCATCATATATGGATGTACAAAGTTTGGTACTTGGATATAATCAGGATAGCTATCAGAACAGAGTTTGTACCTACTTATGACTCGTTTTCCAAATAACATTTGAAAAAATAGGATTTCAATGTGTCGTTTCGAGATTTGTTAGAGGCATCTGTGTAAATTCTTCAGGCAATTTGTTATAGTTAGTGTTGGCAATGTATTCTAATGATTTCGGTCCGAACTTTGTTGAGTGTATTTTTCTTCTTCTTCTTGTGCCCTGTCCGTTCAACGGACGTTGGCTATCATGTTGGCTATGCGGACTTTGTTTACTGCGGCCCGGAACAGCTCCACGGTAGACTGGCCAAACCCCTGTCTCAGGTTTTTCAGCCATGAGGTTCTCCTTCTTCCAGGGCCCCGTCTTCCGGCAACCTTTCCCTGCATTATGAGATGCAGGATCTCATACTTCTCTGGATGTCTCATCACATGTCCAAGATATTGAAGTTTTCGGATTTATATAGTTTTAATTACTTCCTTTTCTTTATTCATCCGAACCATAACATCTTCGTTCGTAACCCTGTCCATCCAACTTATTTTAAGTATTCTTCTGTAGATCCACATCTCGAATGCCTCAAGTCGCCTAATTAGTTCTTCAGTAAGCGTCCATGCTTCCATTCCGTAAAATAATATCGAAAACGCGTAGCATCTGACCATTCGCATTCGTAATCCAAGGTTGAGATCATGACTGCAGAACATTTTTTTCATGCGGATAAAGGTTGCACGAGCTTGCTCAATGCGGCATTTGATTTCAACTGAAATATCCCATCTATCATTTACATTGCAGCCCAAGTATACAATACTGTGTACCTTCTCTAGTTTTGTTCCTGCAATATAAAGATTTTCATCCAATGCGTTATTTTTGCTTATGAGCATGTATTTTGTCTTATTTATATTCAGTTCTAGCCCAAAATTCTCACAAGTCTTCACTACTTGATTCAGCAAACGTTGTAAATCCTCAATGTTACTTGTTAGAAGTGTATTTTTGATATATGTAATTTGTTGTGTATTATATTGGTAATAATAATTGTATTATATCGTGTATTATAGTAGTATAGTTAATTTCACATTTCAAATAAATAATAAAACGCCATTTCTAAAGATGTTACGAACAACAAATATCACATAGTTTTATGTATTGCAGTATACAGGGTGTAATAAGACGTACCCGAGGGATTTTAACCAGCGATTCCGGAGCATATTTGGAGTAAAAAATGTAAATGAAATTTTGGTCTCCGGTGACTTTTTTTGTTACATTTTTTTTTTAAATTTTTTTTTTCTTCAATTCAAACAAAAAAATTCTTCTGCTTGTTGTCATTGGTCACTCAGCTGAGTAACCTACCAACCCCTCACCCCGCCTCCCACTGTCCAACACCTACCATTTATTTAATATTTTTTTAGAAAAAATAAATAAAAAAAAACATCAAAAATATCACCGGGGACCAAAATTCCATTTACATGTTTTACTTCAAATCATGACAGGAATCGATGTTCAAAATCCCTCGGCTACGTCCTGGTAAACCCTGTACCTACAGTATGAGACCTTTGAACATTGTAAAAAAGTGCATTTCTGAAATAAATTAATAGTGCAAGAAAAATATCGTAATAAACTCTATTGATGATCATCACGAAAAGATCGAAAAGTGCTATAAGTGATAGTTAAGTATTGAAAATAACGCATTGGATGAACATCTTTATATTGCTGGAACAAAACTGGAGAAGGTACAAAGTATTATGTACTTGGGCTGCAATGTAAATGATAGATGGGATCCTTCAGTTGAAATCAAATGCCGCATTGAGCAAGCTCGTGCAACCTTTATCCGCATGAAAAAAATGTTCTGCAGTCATGATCTCAACCTTGGAATACGAATGCGAATGGTCAGATGCTACGTGTTTTCAATATTATTTTATGGAATAGAAGCATGGACGCTTACTGAAGAATTAATTAGGCGACTTGAGGCATTCGAGATGTGGATCTATAGAAGAATACTTAAAATAAGCTGGATGGACAGGGTCACAAATGAAGATGTTATGGTTCGGATGCATAAAGAAAAGGAAGTAATTAAAACCATAAAAATCCGAAAACTTCAATATCTTGGACACGTGATGAGACATCCAGAGAAGTATGAGATCTTGCATCTCATAATGCAGGGAAAGATTGCCGGAAGACGGGGCCCTGGAAGAAGGAGAACCTCATGGCTGAAAAACCTGAGACAGTGGTTTGGCCAGTCTACCGTGGAGCTGTTCCGGGCCGCAGTAAACAAAGTCCGCATAGCCAACATGATAGCCAACGTCCGTTGAACGGACAAGGCACAAGAATAAGAAGAAGTATTGAAAAAAGCGGGTAATAAACAAATTATGTAATAAAAACAAAGATATTCAAATACAAAAGATATGCTGTGGTGTCCGGCCGACTGTCGGTGGAATTATTTCCGAATGGGAATAGTTCGAATGCTGAAAGTAATTGATTTTTTAATTCGTCCATTTAGTTGATTTTTTTAAGGAGTACAGTAGTATTGGTTAACAATGTCGGCGACACCAGGAAGCACATTCCCATCTAGTAAAAACTGCCGATAGCACATATCTTACATTTCAATATCTTAAAATAAAACTATTGAGGGAAAAAAAAAACTAATAAATTTAAAAAAAAATACATTCAAATTGACTCAAAAAGTACACCAATCAAAAACATTAAACAAAATTTCATTCAGGAAATGTAGACAATATTGGCTATTAAGGGCCCGCAACCCAGATTTGTACCGATTTATTACATATTTCTCTTAAACACGGTAAGTTTTAAAGCTCTTAAAAATATATATGTTATTCTTGAAGATAATATCTAGACTCTGCCCGCGCCGAAACGCAAATTATATAAAATTCCCTCGATAGAAAAAAATCGCAATCCAAAAATTATTACACATTTGTTTCAGTTATTTTACAAGTTATATGTAAATTATGTTTAAAATAATGCCCGCGAGATTTTTCCTCTATTTTAAACGAGTCGTGTTATATTAAACATTTTCGCAAGTTTCTCATCGATTTTGTCGCTGTAAATGTTAGCGCTCTCCTCTAACATTCGTAATTTCGTATCTCTCCATTTTCTCCTTTTCGGGCCCGGTTGCAGGGCCTTAAGACATAATCTAGTCACCAAACGCAGCAAAAGCTATTTTATGTAACGTTTCAATCTTGAAGAAATAATAATAATCTTGAAACAGGTATATCCTAGTTAGACAGGGATCGAGAAACCCAATGTAAATATACTTTATATAGATAAATAATTTTTTTTAAATCTTTTAGGGGATCTACTGCCCGAAGGATCAATTGACAGAGGGATCAACTGTCAGGCGTGTCAACTGTCCGTCGGATCAACTGTCGAAGGCCAACTGTCCGCAGGATCAACTACTGGGGGACCAATTGTCGCCAGATCAATAGTCATGGAACCTTCAAATATTTGTGTCTCCTGTGAGAAGTTGTTGAGGAACACTTTCCCAGTTGCATGGCGCGGCGCATCCCTACTAATTAATTCATTTTTATAACTGACCCACAACGGTAGTTGACTCGAGGAAAACGTTAAAACTCTGATATCTGCTAGAGTTATACGTCATCATTTCACGCTTTATATACGCTGGTTTATATAATGTCCCCGGTGTTGTGTTTTCTGTGATCTCGAGCTGCACAGTGGCTTAACAATGAACCCAGCAATGAAAAGGAAGATATAGCTTGAAAACAGCGTGACATGTGTACTTACAGGGAAGCTGATATTGGAAAACCATCTGCTGGCGACGGTCTTAGTATAAGCGATTCAGAGACTTCATGCAATGCATAACACGTGTAGATTCCAAGAACGGTGTTGCTTTCTTATTTCAATTTATTTTTAGTTTGTGCCGGCAACCCGTGCGTTTATTGTTTTAAATTATCGTATACAAACAAGTAAGTAATCCGCCTCACTAGACTATATCTGATCTGAGACAGGTACATTTACAGATGCATAAATCAAATCAAAAAATATTTATTGTACGAATAAAAAAATACAAAAGGTGTAGTTTATGGGTGGAATCTATTTCTTCCAGCTATATTATAATGTTAATACAAAGAAGAATACAAGAAGAATAGGAAGAAGTATACATACATTAACAGATGCATACACTTAAACATATATATACACACATACATACATGTACACATATAAGTAGAACAATTTTCTCGATTTACCCGCGTAACATAGTCCTTAAAAGGACTTTTTAACACCTGACGTTTCAGACAGATCTCACTGTCCATTTTCAGAGGTCTCAGAGATTTTCAGTGTCTTGAGTTTTTGTCTCAAACTGATAGCTTTCGCATGTATGTTCGGTCCAGAAGCTAAGACTTAAGTGAGTGCAAATCAATTCTTATGTCTAGAACGGAATACCCGGGTTGAAGGTTATTGGCGGTGGAGAGGGTGTGGGGCGGGGCCGACAGTATCAAGCGGTTTGCTTAAAAGGAAATACTAGCGGCGTTTTTTCCATACAAACGTATTTCCCGTTTATCTCTCTGGATTTTGACCCTAGAGCAAATTTTTTTTTACATAATATAGATATTGACCATTAACGTGTTGGTACGTTTTGCTTTTTTGATAATTTACTTCTTATAGAAGTTAGGACCTTCCAAAAATTGCCTAGTTTGAACGCCGTCAAAAGACCTTCAGTATACAAATTAAACAATGTATTTTGAAAAAAAGCAAAACCTACCGACATAGAATATTTTCTTCTAATACAGTTATGAAAAAAAAATTAAAATCGGTCCAGTTTTGGAGAAGAAAAAAGAGGAATACAAAACATCGATTTTGACGATTTTATTTAGGTATTTTCGGCCCGATATGCAGTTGTCCCTTTCGCTCAGTTCCCCTGAGGGGTGCGCGGAGTGGAACAGAAAACATTGGTTACAATACCTATCGACGATATTTTTAAATGACCGGCATAGCTCTTAAAGATACCTGATTGGTTAAGCTAATTGGAGGTTCTTCTGATAATTTTGGAAATGCCGTTTTTGGGGGATTTTCATCAATTATGACTTTCCAGGTGTTGGGAATTCTGATTGAGTCATTTCTGGTATTCATATTATTTTTATGTTTATAAATTTCTTTTGCTTCACGGTAAATTCTTCTTGGTTCATTATGCTAGCTGTTCATTTAATAATAATAATAATAATAAAACGTTTATTTGTTATAGAGAATACATCAATACAAAGAAGCTTTGACTGTCCAACTAGGAAGGTCTCCCAGCTATTTATGCCAGCTATTTCTGTTGTATTATTAAGGTCTATTTTATGACCTTCATTAAGGACGTGTTGAACACTTAGAGTATATTGTTACTCTAAGGTTGAACAATGGATGAAGTTAAGCGTTTATTAGTGACATTATTTTCTACAATTCTACTTTATGTTCTACAATTCTATATGATATTTTTCTATTGAATCGTCCAATATATACCTTTTCGCAGCCCCACAAAGTATTTTAAAAATACCGTGTGACTCATGTGGAATGCGGTCCATCGGACTTTTTAATAGAGGCGAGATTTTATTTTCCGATTTATAAATAGTTTTGATTTTATTGTTTTTGAGGATTCGACTGATTTTTTCTGTTGAGCCTTTGATGTATGGGAGAATTGCTGTAGAAAGGGGTTCTTCTTCCGTTTCAGGATTAGTTTTTTTTGCGTTTAGTCATAGATTTGTCTATTAAATACCTATTTGGAGAAGCCGTTTGCTTGAAGAGCACTACTGAGAAGATGTAGTTCTTCGTGAATATGATCTTCGTCCGTTAGTCGTTTTGATCGGGTAACTAAGGTATTTATAACTGATGACAACTTAGATGGGTTGTGATTTGAGTTGGCGTTTAAGTATCTATTTGTATATGTCGGTTTACGATATACGGTATGGCCAAGGCTGCCGCTCTTTTTCTTTTTAACTAAAATATCGAGAAATGTTTTCAGTTTGTTAACAGTAACAAATTACTTTCATATATATGTAATTGCTGTGTAACTGTGTGCTGTTCCAGTTCCAGTTCCGACCGGTACCGGTTCATATTTAACTTGCTCCGCTTAGAAATTCTTTCTAGTCGGTAAAAAGTTTAAAAACATCCAATTCTTTAGTGTCATTTAGTGTAAAATTAAAAACTCTATCTAGTGAATATAAAATAATAGTGTTTCCTTTGTTAAAAACGGGCTTTGCCCCGTTTTCATTTTCGAAGTGAAGTGTCAATTTCGGCACAACAAACAATAATAGTCGTGAGGTTAGCTCGGCGCAACAAACAATAAGCCATCTCCTTGTTAATAGTTATTAATCGTATACAACCACTTAATATAAACATAGTGATTCTTTCTGTCATCTTTTTAGTGTTTAAATTTTTAAAATTGGCCCAGTGGAAGTTCTTAAAATTAACATTCTAAAGTTTATTTTGGCACGTAATGTGGATGACTATGAACACTTCTGTCCGCCATTTGTAAAGTGGCATTTCAACACAATACATATTCATCACAACACATTTTCAACAACTACACTTTCAGAATACGACAATTCAACATATACCTCTTCAACACAATACATTTTCAACACAAAAATCTTCAACAATTATATTTTCAACATTCGGTAGTTCAATACATACATTTCAATCCTTTTTTTTAATCTGTTTTTGTTTTATTTTTAATTTGTTTTATTTGCCTAATTACTACTACACTCGCGAGGTTTCGGGGCGGTTCTTTTCGGTGGAAAAGAAACATGACGTCTGATACGGATGATGAAGATAACTCGCGGAAGGAGCTAGCGAGAACAATATTGAAGGGGTGTAAAGGTAAGGCGAAGGGGAAAGGATCCCCCAGGCTAACAGCATTTGAAAATCTAATGTCAATACTTGACCCCCCAACCCCCCACGTTTCCCGAGAACAACCTATATCACCATATACTAGCATCCATGGCAATTTATTACTCGAGGCTGCATCGGATCTGGAGGCTAGGTCTACTAGCGAGGCACCCCAAGAACCTGTATGTACCATGGAAGAAACTCAGGTTAGTAATAAAACTAGAACCTCCCCCAACCAGGCAAATCGCAAACGACAGCGAGGAGATGAATCTTTTCCCAGCGGCGGCGACAGTTCCTTCGATATAGAAACCCTCACTCCTATAATGAAAAATATTAGTTATATCACAGGAACCCTTGGAAAAAGTAAAATCACTAAGGAAGACAGGACGTCCATTCTCGACCACCTGGATGATATCAAAAAGAACTTAATTGCCGTAGCAGTCTCACATGCAGCGGCTATAGCCCGCGCGCAAGCTTTCTCAGAGATCATACAGGTACAAAAAAGTCTAACGGACAAAATTGATACTCTCATAAACAGAACCCCCCTTGTCAACCAACAAGATCCATTAGTAAAATCATATGCCAGTGCGGCCTCAAAGGCCCCCGCCTCCCAGACGCTTGTCGTCAACGGATCGGAGAGAAGGGTGCCACCGCTGCAGCCAACGGTATTGTTTTACCCAACCGTGCCAGAGGGTAAAACTTCTGAGGACACCCAAAAGAGTCTCATGAAGGTCCTGGATCCATCCAAGGACGGATTCCAGGCTGTCAGAACGAGAAAAATTAAAGGTGCGGGAGTATTGCTGCAGACCTCTAGCACGGGCGGGTTAGATAATATAAAAAAAGCGGCTGCAAAAATCGAGGCTAGTGGTTTCAAAATGGTGCACCCTCAAGGGAACCTCCCGAGGATAGTGATTTACGATGTGCCTAAGGCAGACTCAAATGGTGACCAAACCCTTTTTGAGGAAATTTTTATTAACAATATTTCAGGTAAAACAAACCTTTCTAAGGAGGATCACCTTAGAACCATGCGACGAGTCTCACTCTTTGGAAAAAGGGAAGGCAACACAATGAATATGATTGTGACCTGCCACCCGGAGAGCAGGAAAATTCTCATAGACAGCGGGCTTTGCTTCCTTGGTTGGACCGCCTGCCGCGTCCGCGACTTCTTGGGAGCAACTAGATGTTTCAAATGCCACCTATATGGCCACGTTAGTAAATTTTGTACTATGACCACCACCACCTGCCGCCACTGTGCCGAGAATGGTCATGACATGGAGAATTGACCCAGGAAGGCGGCTCCTGCTGTCTGTGCGACCTGCAAGCGGTTCGGGAAACCATCTGCTCACTCCACCGGTGACAGGTCCTGTCCGGCCCATCAAGCTGCTATAGAAGCCCAAATGAGACGAACTGATTATGGCCACTAAAGACACCCTTACCATAGGTCATGTCAACTTGCAGAGATCCCGACTGGCCACGATCGAGGCGCTGCGGGTCATGACTGACCTACACATCGACATCTTGCTAATCCAGGAGCAATACAAAAGGAGTTGATGGGGGGAGTGGAGTAGGCGGAGTGGGTGGAAGAGGGGGGAGGGGAGTTGATGGATGAGTGAAGTGTGGAGAGGGAAGGTGGAAGGGGGGAGAAGGGTGGAGGGGTAGGGGGGTTGGGCAGAGGAGTAAAGTAGGGGGAGGGGAGGGTGGAGGGGGAGGGGGGTTGATGGGGGGAGTGGAGTGGGCAGATGGAAGGTGAAGGAGGCTGAGTTGGAATCCCCTAATACTATGGGAGCGAAGCCGCGGGAAAATGCTAGTCTTCTATATATAACAAGAATCATGAGAAAGATGCGTTAAATCAGTAACAATACGATCGTCCAAACTGAATCAACATCAAAACTAGACAAAGAAAAAAAATAAACTATTGATTTCATCCACATTTCACAAAACTCTGTTATACTTTACTTTTACATCGTTTTCTACAATATTAAAAAAAAAATGATTTGCAACGGAAAGGTCAAGATATAAATACATCCGTTTTAATAAACGCAGATATAAAAATATCAAAGGAATAAGTTTTTTAAACTTGAACTCTGAAAAAAAGATTTGTTGCCCTGAAGCTCTTGTTGCTAATTTGAAGAAATGTTCGGAATTATTGTTTTGTTTGTTTGTTCACTGAGAAGAGAAGTAAGATATTTTTATAAAACTAAAAATAGGCTCCAGGAAACGAAACCAATTAAATGTGGTCTTTAAAATTTTATTAAAACAATGCAGTGGCTTTTACAAAATAATTCTAAACCAATTTCAGAAATTGGTGGGTTGTGCAGTACTGATTAATTAACCACGGATTAAAAGAAACAGGTTATTAATTTACATAAAAATATCACCAACTAAAAAAACTTGCCCTTGACACATTTAAGGTGTCTTAATAATACTAGTTTTTCTGAGTTCGCTAACCATATCATTGAAAATAACCATAGTTTTGAAAAAAATACAGGGATAAATATTCTTCATATTAATCATAAATGAAAACGCTTAAATAACTTAGAAGCCTTGGAAATAAAAAAAAATCCCTTAAAAATAATGAATCTATTATCAACAAACAAAAAATATTGTCTTACAGCCCAATCATGGATATGTTCCCCTACCCACCCACTCTTCATTAATACCTAGCAATGGCTCCACCCCTAATACATTGTTCCCATGCACTATTTCATAACTGTCAAATCAGTATACGTTTGCCCTGAAGAAGGAACGGTCGTTCCGAAACCGGTCGACTTTACTCAAATATACAAGTGGTTCAAACAAAGTAACAATGTTTCATTTATCTTTAAAGTTTAATTAGCTTTTGTGTTAGAAATTTCGAAGCTATCGGATCAACTGTAAGACTACGTCCGCATAGGCAGGCGGCTTGCTTAGCGCCTAGAGCCTAGATAGGTAGTAGATAGCCGCTTAGCGTGTAAAAAATTAAACCGAAATATCATACTCTTAGATGGGTTCGAATTTTTTCCGACTTTCTGTTTCTCATTTTTCGTTTGAGAGTTATTCATATTTTCTTCAAAGATTAAATATTAAAATTTGTGTTTTTAAGTGAGGTGAGGAGAGGTGTAAGTTATTCCGCTATAAAAACTTCAAATTATTTCCACAGGAGTTCTTTATTTCTACTTAAACGTCGATATTCAATTAACTACCATTTGACAGTCTTGTCATGTGCAAACTATTGTTAACGAAACTGGGCATTGCTGGGCTATGGAATGAATTTTAATGTCTTTCGTGTATTTGAAGGACACTTTTAATATTAAACTGGCTTGTGGTCAACATTAATTTTCGAAAACGCTGTCAGATGTCAGAAAGAACAAACATAGACTCAACCTCCAACGCTCTCCTCGTAACGTCACCTCCACGTGTAAAGCAAATATTCCATTGTAAAGATTTTATACAGGAAATTTTCAATAAAGTAACGTCACTACTTGTAAAAGCGAATGCAGAAAATTCAATTTATTATTATTATAGAGTGCCGAATGCAATAAAGTCGCTCGCGCAAATTTGTCAAAGAAACGAGGCTAAAAGTGAGCAAGAAAATTGAGTTTGGATAGAGAATGTAATTAGTGAAAATGACACAGAAAATAGCAAAGGGACGACAAAAGATGACGCTGCTTTTCATATTTTCCACTTGCATTTCATCACTAATGAATTTTAATACCAGCGAAACCTCTGTAAGTGACTTGGCAGAAGGAGTTTCTTCTTCTTCTTCTTGTGCCGTGTCCGTTCAACGGACGTTGGCTATCATGTTTGTTATGCGGACTTTCTTTATTGCGGCCCGGAACAGCTCTACGATAGACTGGCCAATCCACTGTCTCAGGTTTTTCAGCCATGAGGTTATCCTTCTTCCAGGGCCTCGTCTTCCGGCAATCTTTCCCTGCATTATGAGATGCATTATCTCATACTTCTCTAGATGTCTCATCACATGTTCAAGATATTGAAGTTTTCAGATTTTCATATTTTAATAACTTCGTTTTCTTTATTCATATGAACCATAACATCTTCATTCGTAACCCTGTCCATCCAGCTTATTTTAAGTCTCTTCTGTAGATCCGTATCTAGAATGCCTCAAGTCGCCTAATTAGTTCTTCAGCAATTTCTTCCTTCAGTTGAATTCAAATGCCGCATTGAGCAAGCTCGTGCAATTTTTGTTATTTGTTTTTGAGGTGTTATGCCTTGTTGCGCTACCTCCTCCTTTGGCCAATGTTTGATGATGGACACTGTAACGCTGTCCAAAACGTTGGCCAAAAGAGGAGGTAGCGCAACACGGCATAACACCCCAAAAACAAATAACAAAAATACTTTGGCCGTGAAAATCTTAAATCATATCTCAAGCTCGTGCAACCTTTATCCGCGTGAAAAAGATGTTCTGCAGTCATGATCTCAACCTTAGATTACAAATGCGAATGGTCAGATGCTACGTGTTTTCGATATTATTTTATGAAATGGAAGCATGGACGCTTACTAAAAAAGGAGTTTGTTCAAATTAATTTATTACCCAACTTTCATCTGTGTTAACAATCATATCAGGTACATTTTATAGGGCTAAGTAGGAAAAATTAAAGGAATCAACAAAAATATCACATCACAAAATAAATTTGGTTGGGTGGTCAAGTAGTCCGAAGCGACCGGTTTCAACAAGTTGTAGTCGTAGGATTAAATTCCCTGTCTAGGTGTAGTGTATCTAACTTCCTGCTTACTCATATAGATGGCAGTACTAATAACTGTCCTAAGACTCCGCTAGATGGCAGCTAGCTTTTTACAGGCTTTGGGCAACAGAGGGTCCAACAGCTCAGAGGCAGTCTCCAGCAGATCTCTCACCTCAGATTCCAATTAGCCAGTTCGTAGATAGGTCGACTATCGTGGTCAACATTGTATACACGAAGTATCTATGAACCAGATTTACACGAAAAGAACATTATTCTACCCATTTAATATATTTCTCCTTCCAAAGTGAGTTGGAGGACTGTTGGTGAAACCCCACACAAAGTAAGTCCTCAATCATCGAATGATGGTAGATTGATACCTATGATATGTACCTAGTGATGATGTATGTATGAGTAATATGATGGTAGTTTTAGAAATTTATTCGTTTTTCGTTTATTTGTACCTTTGGAAATTTTATCTTTTTTCAGATAGTTGTAAGTTTTTCGCATGTACCTACCTAACCACCAAAAAATCACAGAATTCTGAGATGTATTCTAGAGGAGGCCAAATTTTTATAAGTTGATTGCATTTTTCATTCCTTTTTCGTATTAAAATGCATGGAGGTACTTTAACTAAGCACGTCTTCAATACTTTTAAAAGTAATTCTGGGTATTTTTTTCCGTGGCTTCACACAGGAGGCTTTATGGATAATTTCCTTCCTAATTTCGGTCAGGGCCTTTGTCATCCTAAGAGATGCTGCATGGAGTGTCTTTAAAATGAAAGGGAGGAGAGAAGTTTTGAGAAGGAAAAAGGCATAAGGGGCATGTAGGAATCTGGGAGGTCGGTGTGTCCAGGAGTGACGGACATTGGAGGGGACCCCACCACTATCAGAACGGTGTTATAAGGAAACATATGGTTTCCTCTTTCACCGCACACGTTAAGACTCTACTTTTTTATTGTACGAAGCTCCATTTATTTGAACGACTCTAGACCCTCCATGTCCATGCATACGGGGTTAGTAAGCAGTATAAAAGTATTTACATTAAGATTTATAAAATAATAATCAATCGGGCAGCCCGTAGAATAATTCTTCTGAAATCTATAGAGAAAAATATGTGGAAAAATAGTGACGGACATATGAATCCTTCTATATGCGGTGTAAAGGGTGAGTCCGACTGGAGAGGTCAAAAGGCCTGCCTCAACCAGTCTCTCTCAATCCAGCCCGCCGCGCAGAAGGTGGGCAGATGCCTCCGCTACCAAGACCTAGACAAACCTCACCCCACGAACCTGGGCAACCCTGCTATGTCGAGTATTCAACCACATAGGGTGACCTATGGCAGAGGTATCGGTTATCCAATAAATGGTTCCCGGTTCGGCAATACCCATATCCGCCTCCCAAATTGTTGTTTAGGGTCGAAATCAACTTGGTAACATGAAATTAAATACTTGTACGGAAGTTATTTTTCTAGAAACTTTATTTTACGATAAAAAAACCCCAACTTTTTAATGGTTGGGAAAATGTTCCGACTGCATTGAAAATGACTGCATTTGCCAAATTTGAATTAGCCATTCAAATTTAAAGGACCAGTAGTTGTTAGCAAAACCAAGAAACACCATTTGTTATTTCGAAAACCTCATTACCGGAGTGCACTATAATAAACCGGTTTTTAAGAGTGACCCTTCAGCTTTCACATCATATGAAAGGTTGGCAACGAATAATCACTACAGTATTTCCAGAATTTTGAAAGCTTGGTCACTTGGTGACGGAGAGTAAGGTGGAAAAAGGCAGTAAGTTCAAAACTACCTTCAGAATAATTATACTTACAAGAAATCTATTTTTATTAAATTTCTAATTTTTTTCCGTTTTTGCATTTTGTGTACTTCGTGACGATTTGAAATTCATTTACTGCCTAGAAAAAGGATCAATTTTGTTCGAAACTAACTAATTAGTTGTCTTGAAGCTACAGTGATGTATATTTTTTACACATTAAAGTATTAGTACTGCTTTTAATACCTCTACGCTGCGTTTAATACTTCCTACGTTTATTTATATTATCTTGTCGAAATGTTACTATGTTTTGATTTAGATCTTGGCATTACTATGTGTTTTTAAACTTTTGATGAAATTCTTGATTTTATGAAACCATGTATATACATCCCATGATAAACTTGTACAATTTTCCTTAATTCTATTAAGATTTTTGGTTTCATGATACTATGTAGGTACATTCCATGACAACCTTATAACAATTTTCTATAATTCTTTTTATATTTTTGGTTTTATCACATTTTGTACTTTCCGTGATAACCTTTTAGCAATTACCAATAATTAATTATATGTAGATTCTATATACTTAAGTTTTTATGTTTATATACATGCATGCATACATATATACATACATATATGTATGTGTGTATGTAGTGAGAGGGGAGGAAATGGGGTAGAGGAAGGTGGGGAAACACCTGGCTGTTCAGATCTGGCCACCAAACATGGCTAAAGCCATTTCAAGCAACGTTTCAATTCTGAATGGTGGTCTTACAACATTCGCGGCCTGCACACCAATTTAAATTCTGTCCACCACCACCTTTTTTCCCAACGCCCAAACCTACTTTTCCTGTCTGAAACCCAGATAGCTGAGCCTGTAGACACCTCCTATCTGAACTGCCCGGGCTTCACCCTCGCAGGCAAGTTCAGACCTAAAGGAGGTGTCTGTCTCTATAGTCGAGCTGACGTCAACTGTGTGTGACTGTTGAATCTGGAAAACTCCGAATTCGACGTAATGTGGGTACGCGTCAATCTTGCCAGTACGGTAAGATTCTACGCGTGTTTATACCGCTCACCGAACCTTAGCGAATCAGACACGTCCGAGCTCTTCAAACACTTAAGCGATACTATTGATGACCTCCTGCCCCGCTACCCTACGGCAGAGTTTGTGGTCCTGGGGGACTTCAATGTTCATAACGAACCTTGGTTGAAGTTCTCAGGATCAACAGACTCGGCTGGACGCCAAGCGGAATCCTTTGCCCTTTGCTACGGATTGGAACAAATGTTTCAGGAGCCTACAAGGGTTCCTGATGTCCAGACTCACCGTTCCAATCTGTTAGATCTATTTTTAACTACTGTGCCACACGGTTACAGGATTGAAGTCACAGCGCCTTTAGGATCGTCCGACCACTGCCTGGTGACGACATCAATCCCTGTAAACTTCAGACCACCAAACGAGAGGCTGACGAGAAAAGTGTGGCACTATAGGTCAGCAGATTGGTTCGGTCTGCGGGCACATTTTAATGCTTTTCCGTGGTCAGCTGTCTGTTTTCGGACTTCGGATCCCTCAAGATGTGCCCGAAAATTGGTGAAGTCATCACATCCGCGATGGATGGCTTCATCCATTCTACTGTTAAGGAAACTGGTGTGGGCTCAAAGCCGTGGTTCAGTCGACAATGCGCTGAAGCAGTGCGACGAAAAAACGCGGCTTACCGAGCCTACAACACATCTAGAACATCCGAAGACAGAACAGCTTACAACAAAATGGCAAAGGAAACCAAGAGAATCATAAATAGGTCGAAATTGGAGCACGACCTGCAGATCAGCAGAAAGCTGGCTGCATGCCCGCATGGCAGCAGGCAATTCTGGTCGCTTGCGAGCTCAATAGGTCGCAATTTCTGCAAATCCAGTTTGCCACCTCTCACCAGACCTGACGGCTCACTAGCAAACACCGCCACCGAAAAGGCAAACTTATTAGGTAAAATGTTTGCGGATAACTCAACCCTCGATGACCAAGGTGCTGTCCCGACGTCGGTTCCTCACTGCGGTTTTCGTATGAAAAAGCTGAGGATTCGGCATCGGGAAGTACTCCATGTTTTACGAGGGCTTGATGTTAATAAAGCTAGTGGGCCTGACGGAATACCTGCCCTGGTACTGCAGAGGTGCGCTGCAGAAATAGCTCCAATTTTGACGAAGCTCTTTAAATTGTCCCTGAAGACTGGCTCTGTGCCCTCTGGTTGGAAAAAAGCGGTTATCCATCCTATTCCAAAGAAGGGTGACCGCTCCAACCCGGCCAACTACCGCCCCATAGCGATCACATCAGTTCTGTCTAAGGTGATGGAACGTGTGATCAACGACAAACTGCTCACATACCTCGAGAAGAACAAAATTATTAACGACCGTCAATACGGATTCCGGCGGAACCGCTCGTGCGGTGATCTTCTCGCGTATGTGACGCATGTTTGGGGGCGATGCCTGGAACGTTTCGGTGAGACCCAAATGGTTGCACTGGACATCTCCAAGGCCTTTGACCGGGTTTGGCACCGAGGACTTGTCAACAAACTGCATTCTTACGGACTTCCCGCATCCTTGTGTATGTGGATTGCCGACTTCTTGAGGGAGAGGTCGATTCAGACGGTAGTCGATGGTTTCACTTCTTCCTCACACTCGATAAATGCTGGCGTCCCGCAGGGATCGGTTCTGTCTCCGACTTTGTTTTTGTTGCACATCAACGACCTTTTGTCATGTGCACCAATTCACTGTTACGCGGATGACAGTACAGTTCATGATAGCTTTTTGTTTGACAAGCCCCCAAAGGGCTCACAAACTCCAACAGCTCGTAGGGCTTTGAAGCAAAGAATGGACGGTTACCTCGAGAGTGTTTTCTCTTGGGGTAAAAATAATCTCGTTGAATTTAATGTTTCAAAGACCCAATCTTGTCTGATTACGTCTAAAAGGGATCGAAATGAAAATCTAGTCTCTTTCAACGGAAGCAATCTTCCGAACAGGCCCTCCATTGATATGCTTGGTGTAACCCTAAGTGACCAGCTCAGGTATGGGGGCTCCATCGAAGCCAGAGTAAAGTTAGCCTCCCAAAAACTGGGCGTACTGTACAGGGCCCGCAGATACTTTAATAGTACACAACTGCTAACCTTGTACAAATCACAAGTACGCCCCACGGTTGAATTTGGCAGCCATCTCTGGTCTGGAGCTCCAAAATACCTGAAAAATACCCTCGACTCTGTGCAGAAACGGGCGGTCCGTTTGATAGATTCTCCCATCTTAACAGACGGATTGCAATCTTTAGAGCACAGGCGTCGGGTGGGAATGCTATCCTTGTTCTACCGGTATTACAATGGAAGATGCTCTGAAGAACTAGCATCATTGATCCCTTCGGCACCGGTGCATAGTCGGGAAACACGCCAAACGCGTGCCCAACATTTGTACACGGTTGACATTTGTCACATGAGAACGGGTCGTTTCTTCGACTCGTTCTTGTGTTCAACAGCTCGGCTGTGGAATGATTTGCCGGCCTCTGTGTTTCCTCCTTCCTACAACATGGGTCTCTTCAAGACCAATGTTCATTCCTTCCTCTCCTCAAAAAGACTCTCCACACAGCATCCCAGATGACATAGGCCCTGAGGGAAATTATTTTCCTCAGGGCCTCCTGTGTGGAGTTAATGTAAAAAAAAAAAAAAAAAAAAAAAGGGCGATACTGAGAGTATCTTCCACTATGGAACCTGCCGCAAATATACTATTATTATATTAAATGAATTAATAGTGAAAAAACATTAATTATTGAAATAATTCTTTATTCATGTTTAATTTTTTTTAAATATTATGAGAAAAACCGCAAATTGTAATATTTAATTAACCCTAGAAGGGTACTGTGAGTAAAATTTACTCACATAAGGAATAAATTTGTTCGTAAATCAGCAGGTTGGCAACACTGAAAGTCAAGCCACCAGCAGTTCTTCGCCCACTCTGTCATTAGTCGGCTGCCGCAAGCATTGAATTATGTAGATAAGTTTTAAGATTTTCACGGCCAGAAGCATTTTCGTTATATGTTTTTGGGGTGTTGTGCCGTGTTGCGCTACCTCCTTCTTTAGCCAACGTTTCGGACATCGTTGCAGTGTCCATCATCAGGGCAGATCCGGCAGATCACATCTACCGGATCTGCCGGATCTGCCCTGATGATGGACACTGCAACGATGTCCGAAACGTTGGCTAAAGAAGGAGGTAGCGCAACACGGCACAACACCCCAAAAACATATAACGAAAATTGAATTATGTAGTTTGATTTATCGCGCTTGTGGACAATTTAATAAAAGTTAGTGCGTAAAATTTACGTACATATACGTACATTGTACGTACATTTACGTACATACATGAAATATTAGTAGGTAAAGAAAAAAATATTATACATGAAATCATAAAAGATGGAAACTATATTTGGAGTAAGGAACCTGTGGCTGTGCCAAGTCAAAAAACTCCCTCAAAAAATATTGTTTACATTCGCCCTGGCCCAACAGCAAATGCAAAAAATTCCCTGTGTCCTGCCAGTAAAATCAATAAAAATGTATTATTTTTGCTTATTTTATACATTATAATAAAAATTACACTTATATTATATGCTGGCTTTCAATTTTTTTCATTAAACACTACTACTTTGCAAAATAAATCGGATAATAATGTAAAAATTCTGAAGTGAGTAAAATTTACTTATCGGTACCTATAAGCGCCTACAATTTGACCGTACCCTTCTAGGGTTAAATGAAGATAATATTAGCGAAACTCATTTCATTAATTTAATCAAATAAAATTTATTTGCCTAAGCCGGGATTCGAACCCGTGACCTTCGGTTTATGAGTCAAGAGCCTTACCCCTAAACTACGCCGGTCGTCAAAATTATTTCAAATAAACTTGTTATTAAAGCGATTAATAAAAATGAAAAGCTAAAACTCACTTTCAGAAAATAAGTCTTCATTGAAAAGGTTATTCCATAGGTCGTTGGCAGATTTGTTAAATTTTCAAAAAAGTTTTTGTATTATACCACACCCATTTCAAATAATGTAATCAGGCAGTAAAATAAATCAATACATTATCTAGCAGAATTATGTATTAGAATTTTAATTTTAGTTTCAATAAAATCATTAAAAAATATGTACGTACATGTGTTTCTTGACGAAAATTGGTCCATTTGTGTATTTATTTGCGCACTTACAAACTAATATATTTCAGATTTTTTTAACATTCTTATTAAATTTAGACATTATTGAAAAATGATAAATACTTATAATCAAAAAATAACTACAAAAAGTACACTATTTTAATAGTTTTATCATCACGCCTTTCAGCATTTTTGGATGAAGGTATAAATTAAAGCTAATTTGGATTGAAATAAATTCGATATTGAGTTATAATTTAAAAAAGCTGGTACGGAGAATAATTAATCTTTCTTATTGTAACCGCCCTGCACGATCGGAAGAACAACTTTCGACGAAATGTGGATTTTCGTCCGCTGGCTGGTTAAACGCTCTTAAGAACTATAATAAAAATTCAAACACACGGGCTAGATAAAGTTCTAAGTAAAATAAGTAATATTTTACAGATATGGACATCAGTTGCTAGTACCTTGTTGTTCTTGAGGGCAAATAGCCCATTGCTGACGGTCAGTAGATTATGTTGTGTAGAACTGGTTTTACAATTTCTCCACCCATATTATAAGGCCAGTATCACACTGACCAACATCTGGGGTTTCTTGATAAACATAATGTCATGTATGCCATTTTAATATGGGAGGGGCCAGAGTCAAGATTAAAGGTCACGATCTGGTTTTATATCAGAAATAAAGGCGGCCGGCGTAGTGCAGTGGTAAGGCGCTTGACTCGCATTCCGAAGGTCGCGGGATCGAATCCCGGCGTGGCAAATAAATTTTATTTGTTTAATTTGTGTATTTCACAATTTATTCATTTAAAATAATATATAGTATATTTGCGGCACGTTCCAGAGTGGAAGATACTCTCAGTATCACGCTGGTGTGAGACCACCATTCAGAATTGAAACGTTGCTTGAAATGGCATTAGCCGTGTTTGGTGACCAGATCTGAATAACCAGGTACTTCCCCACCTTTTACTTTCCTATCTCCTACCCCTCCCCACTGCCGTCAACCTCACAACATACCGCAATTGGGGATGCCATAGTCCCACTGGCTCCAGGCGGGAGCAGTTGGGACTCTTGTGCGGTATTCATGTAAAAAAAAGGATTATTAATTGGTGGAACAATTGTTTTTCTGCCTATATGATAATAGATCTTATACAGGGTGTTAAGGGACGTACTTGACTTACTTTAACCAGTGATTCCTGACATTATTTGGTGTAAAAAATGTAAATGATATTTTGGTCTCCGGTGACTTTTTTTGGCGACTTTTTTTTTTTTCAAAAAATTTTTCTTCAAAATCAAACAAAAAAAAATTCTTCCGCATGTCGTCATTGGTCACTCAGCTGGGTATCCGACGAACCTATTACCCCGCCTGCAACTATTCAACAACTACTGTTTTTTATGTTTTCGTAGAAAAAAAAAAAAAAAAACGTCAAAAATGTCACCGGAGACCAAAATTTCATTTACATTTTTTATTCCAAATAATGTCAGGAATCACTGTTTAAAGTAAGTCAAGTACGTCCCCTAACACCCTGACAGGGTGCCAGCTCTCTATACAGTGTATAGAGAGCTGGTTTGTATTTGGTATGGCCGTTATGGCCAACCCAGATCAGGCATATTGAGGCAGTAGTGAATGGTTTGATCACGTAGATTGGATGGAGGGTCAGAAACGACCCAGTATTTTCAAAAATATTTATTAGGCACGCCATAGACATATCATTGAGGGTGATTTCCTTTAGTTTAATCGTTTACTCATGATTTGCGGTAAAAATTGTAATATGCAGAATATCTATTAACAATCGTAGACCTTGCTAACTAATTGATAACTGACTATAGATGACGGATTTGACGATACAGTGTTTTATCGACCGACCATGCGAGTCCTCCTCGAGAGTTTACTATTAATTTCAGATGCCTTGTTATTCAATAAAGGAGATTCATCGCACACGAGATTGTTGGATATAGAATCTAGTTCATGAGTGTGGTTTGTCGAGGTCTTGATGGCATATGGCAGTCCACCAGCTGCGTGGCGGGCTGGAACGGGAAGGGGGGCCTTTTGACCGAGGCCCTTTGATCTCTCCAGGTCTCTCCTGCCGGACTTTCTTGACCCAAGGCCTTGCACCGCAGTGGTAGGAATAGATGCATACGTCACTCTAGACTCATCACTTATACTTTTTCCTTGTCATAATATCCTCTCCTTAGCGTACTTAAAAAGATCCTCCACAAAATAGCCTTTGTCATTTTGTGTGGGTTTAATGCAAATAAGGAGCGGAAATGTTGGAAAATATGGTTTCCGCTTAGGAGAAACAGCGAGCATCGTTTAGATTCATACTGAGAATAGCAACGTCTTTACCATTATTTATTAATTCGCAAAACATTACAAATCGTTTTTGAAATAGAGGATATTTAAGTTAAGATAAGCAGAATTAAACTAACGGCAGCGAAGCTTGCCGTCTAAATTGTGCTTAATTGATGTTATACATATCGATATTAGAAGTGATTCTATTTAACAAAAAGACAGCCTCCCGACTGGTACGACCATTGGCAAGTTAGTTCTGCAAGCCGAGAGATAAAACAGTCTATGCTACATATATAACACGGAGATAACCATTGGGAATACAGAAGCTAATAAATGCTCTCCATGATAGTCGAGTTATCGAACCATCCAAGAATCAGACTGAAGAAATGTGTTACAATGAGCATATCCCTTCTGACCCGTAGATGGTTCATACCGCGCATGCCAAAGAGAAAGTCGGTAGGGTAGAACCACGGATTTTTTTTTTCATTACGGGTATTTTGATAGAACATGAAGTGTAAGACTTACTTTTAAAAGAAATCCCTGAAGACTTTTTTGTAGAAGTTTTAAAAGCTGTGTTCAAGAAAGAAATCGTGAGAAATAGAGATGAGACTTTTAATAATACAAAAGTTATGAAAATTTTTCGAATAATTATGTATTAATCTGAAATAATTTATTACTATGCAATGTATATTTTTATACATAATAAATTGATTAAATAGAGTGGTTTAGATGAAATCGGAATTTCAAAAAAACGAGCACAGTCGACATCAAAAAACGACCACGTTAACTTCAGTATAAACCTCCTTGAAAGATCAGTTGTTGGGATACCTGCCTTTTTCGGATGCGGATAACGTACCCTTATGCACAGGAAACTGGAAGTGGAGTGCAGGAGTTTCTAAGGTAAGAAGCACCTCTACTTATAAAATTTGTTGTACCAATCATATTGGGCAGCATTCTTAACAAGTGTCGACTTCATTTTAGGTCGTAACAGAACACAAGCGGGCGGCGGTGGTGAGTACAGACGAACCCACCTCAAATATCTAATTTAGTGATTTTCGTTGAATTTTTACACATACACACTTAATTTAAAATGCGATCTTGAGCAAATCCTCACTTATACTACTTTTATTATTACAAGATTGCTGTCGAATTTCAAAATTCTTCTATCCTTGATTGATTATTTATTAATTTTATTGATTAGAAGCGAACTCGGTATATTTGTCCGCGGCAAACTTTGGAATCAAGCGGGAAGGCAAGATCTGACAGCTGCACAAGGACACGAGCAATGGCGGGCTTCGATTTATCGGAATACCTCGTCATACATACCTCGTCATAATTTATTTTAGCTTTTGAATTCATTGGTTTACCTTAATTGTTTAAATATACTACTTGGCTGTAATGCAGAATTCAAACACCATGGCCCCCTTTTAAATTTGCATCATCCACAATACAAAATCTTACTTAAAACATGTGTTATATATAGTATTTGACTAACGATGGTTTATTGAGCATCTTTCCCGCCCCTGAGATATTAAATTATTAGAGTCATTCAAAATCAAAATCAAAATCATTTATTGTACAAAATTTTCATTTAGTACAAAAGGTATAACTTATAGGTACCTATATCCTATTTCTTCCAGTTAACCTAACATGTTATACAGATATGAACACAAATGAAATATAAATATGAAAGTGGTGTAATACAAAGTGAATTTGTTTTAATTTATTATATAAACATAAATATAAAAACAGTTGTACCTATGTGAGGTATTCACTTAATGTGTAATGAGACCTGTTCAGAAGAAATGTTTTTAGTGATGACTTAAATCTGAGTGTATCTTGTATTTGTTTAATATCATGTGGAAGATTGTTGTATACTTTAATGGCCATGTAAAAGGGTCCTTTTTGGAAAATTGTTTTGTTTGCTTTTGATATTAATAAATTTTCTGTAAACCTTGTAGCGTGTTTATGTGTAGAGTTTTTTGTGAGAACTTTTCTGGAGATGATCGCACTAACATGCATAACTCCATTATATATATGTCGGTGACTGTAAGAATTTTCAAATTTTTAAATATAGGTCTACATGAATCCCGATTAGCAGAGCTTGTCATTTTTCTTATACATCTTTTTTGGATGATAAAAACATCTTTGGCGTTTACTGAGTTTCCCCAAAAGATAATTCCGTATTTTATTATTGAATATACATAACCATAGTATGCGGCCATTACCGATTCGATGTTTAATATATTTCTCAGTGTACCTAGAACAAAAGAAAAGCTACTGATTTTGGCTACTATTTTGGATACATGTTCTTTCCAGTTTATATTTGCATCTAGTTGTATTCCCAGCAGTGAACAAGTTTGGTAGTGAACAAATTAGTCATTCCATCTCCAATTTAAATTTATATTTGGTTTTCATTAAGCTCACTCTTTCAATTCAATTGCATTATTAGGTTTTACTAAATTATCATGCTACCCAAATGAATAATAATATAACTCACATTCAATTAAATATTTTTATTCATATTCTAAATTGGCACACTGTAAGTAATGTAAAGGTTGTTAAAAATTAAAGCAAAGGCTGTCTTCTTTATATAAAACGTCGGTTTGGATTTAATGCAAAAATGCTCGACTCAACTAAATGGTTTTTCTTTAATCAAAATTGTGTAAAAAAATAGCTGGTACTGCTCACAAAATTTTTACTTAATTTTTTTAATTTAAATTACACAATGCAGGACATTCAACTTGACAACATTAAATTGCGGTTATAAAAGACTTGTTAAAAAAACTTGTTCTGGCACCGGTTTTCTCGTAAAGTTTTTACTGAAAACTAGCGAACATCTGTAGAATATCCACGTAGACTCTATTTTTCTTTTTACTACTGGAATTCAGTTCTTAACTCTATTATTGTTGGACTGTCTATTATGAATCACAATAATGGGTATTTGAAGGAACGGAAAAGAAAAACTTTAAGAAAATTAAATCAGCTTTACTGGAAAGTTTTATAAGATTTTCTTTGGCTTTTGTGAAAGGATATTCCTGAAGGAATCAATTTCCGAGAAAATAATGCAGAAATTAATATCATGATATTTTTTATGAGAGTAGGGGTATTTTATGGTGGAAGGTCGGTCGGAATTTTAGACGGGTCAGTTCACGGAACTTATATTATGGGTGATTTCATTATCGCGGGTGCAACATTTAGACGCATATAAAGCTCACACATCTGCCCTGATGATGAACACTGTAACGCTGTCCAAAACGTTGGCTAAAGGAGGAGGTAGCGCAACATGGCAAAACACCCCAAAAACAAATAACAAAAATACTTTTGGCCGTGAAAATCTAAAATCATATCCGCATATAAAGCTTCTTAATAATAAAACAAAAAAAAAATTAATACAGAGTTTATGAAATTAGAAGAATTTTTTTCACTCCAGGCTATTAGACAGTATACTGATACTTCTCCTCCGTCGTTCAACATCATCATCATCCGAGAGATCTCAGTAATGATACATCCCAAGTATTTTGAATTCTTAGATGCGTTTATGTTTTCCTCATGGGGAGCGTTTTTTCCATGATGGAATGGATTAGTTCCATCTTCTTGGTGGTGTACATCATGTTGTGGTCATTTGCGTATTCTTCAAAGATATTTTATAATACTTAATCTTTAATATCTTGTATATGGTGTTTAAATGTTTCATGATTATCATCACACAGCCCAAGATTTTTTCCTGTTTCAGGATTTGCAATTCATTCTTTTCAATTTTTAAGGGTACATGAGGAGCAATTATTTTACATGTAGAGCATAAATTCATGTAGCCTTGAATAACAACTATTCTAGAGAAATGTATTTCCAAGTAATCATGAAAGACAATTTTTACGACGAAATTAGGTTTCAAAACATTTAATTGAAATCTCAGAGAAAAATGTTTAAATTTTAATTAATTTGGTAGAAAACAAAATTTTGTTTTTCTGTTTTGAATATATTTTGAAGGCTACATCCATCATTACAGAATTTAAACGTTGACAAAAAAGATACATAAAAATAATAAAATAGCAAAGTAATTTCCTCATTAGAAGATATACTCGTATCTAATTATATTACTTATCAGGGTTGTTGCGGATGCAAAAATTTTGACATCTGCGGATGCGGATTATTATTGGAGGTTCACATCCGCGGATGCGGTTGCGGATGCAGATGTCTGAATTAATGCAAATAATCCGCATTTGCGGATGCGGATGCGAATATACGTAACACCCCTGCTTCCTACCATAATTACACTTGTACTGATGATCAAAAGGGTTGAAATCGTGACAAGATGGAAACGCTCTTTTTTCCCCTCTACTTCAACAGCGTGTAACTTTGTGAAATATATATATTTTTTTGATTTTTTTTTTAAATCTATAAATGCAAATAAACATATTATAAAAATTGTAAAGTTAAAATATTAATGTTTTTTTTTTTAAAACGCCCGAAAATCGGTCTTCTGGACTAGATTCCCCCTCAAATTAAATCAATTTTTAGAAAAAAATGTAGCTCGTAACTAAGTTTATAAAACAATATTTAATATCCGGTACATACCTGCATCGTCTTTATTTTTCTTCAACTGGTTTTCATTATTCGCGCTTTCGAACAAATAAAACTCCTCCGGGTGTTTTAAGGTGATTTTTCAAAGTAGTAGTACGTCCCTCCGCGAGTAACTTTTATTACATATTTTACACTCGGACTTCCCCAGAACATTTTTGTCTAATATAAAGTAAGAATAGATACTTCTTTTTATTGGTGGCGACATTTTTATTTAGATCGAAATATTCATCAACCAGGCAAAAAAACTTGGATAATCACAGTATACCAATACTGTAATTGATTCACAATGGGAATCACGTCGATAACTAAACCAAAACAAACAAAACCTGCAGGATCTTGTCACCAACGTTTGTCTTCCTATTGGTCAGTTAGCGAACGAAAGTAGCAAACACGAGGCACGCACCACCCTGGCCCCGTCCACATCCGCATTCATTCCGCGTTAATTGATCAGGATGCAGATGTCTGAATTAATGCGAACAATCCGCATTTGCGGATGCGGGTGCGAATATCCGCAACACCCCTGTTACGTATCTACCGAGTTCGAATAAATCATCAAAAATAATTTCGTTGAATAATTATTAATCGCCAGTCTTTGTTTTTACGGATATAGAGCTTCAACAAGCGTTCAATTACTTCAAAGAATCCTCTTACATAGAAAAAAAAAGTTTAAACTAATATATCTTCCATAAAAGAATCACGAATTTCTTAATAATAAATAACTTTCTATTGTAATCAGATATTTCGTTGACTGTATTCCAAGATTTTATTTTATGTATTATCTTACGGCCTCTCGACTAGCAATCCGAAGGTCGCAGATCCTAACTAGGAATGCTCAGATATATTTTATTTGATTAATTTGTGGTATATAACAATTAATTAATTACAAACCAGCTGACCCGGCCACGCGTTGCTGTAGCTAACGAAACAATACCATCTACTGGATGGTTGCCCAACCTTTATAACCACCGCCATTTGTTAATTTGCATACAGATCAAATCCACACTGCCAGCCCGCTCTCAACCACATACAGACATTCTTCTTTATATTAACAGCCAATTTACACAAAACCTTGACAAATTATGTATGTAAACCTTCCTCATGAATCACTCTATATGTTGGTGAAAACTGCATGAAAATCCGTTCAGTAGTTTTGAGTTTATCGTGAACAGACAGACAGACGAGGCAGAGGACATTTATTTATAATATGTAGAGATAATATATAGTGTATTTGCGGTACGTTCCAGAGTGGAATTACTCTCAATACCGCTCTGGTATAAGACCATAAGGCTTTAGCCATGTTTGCTTACCAGATCTGAATAGCCAGGTACTTCTCCACCTTCATCTTCCCCATCTCCTTCCCATCCCCACTTCCTTCAGCCTCACAACATACCCCAATTGGGGATGTCATAGTCTCACTGGTTCCAGACGGTAGCAGTTGGCATTATTTTGTGGCATTCACATTAAAAAATATATTTTTTTTATGTTACTGAAATCTGAGCCAAGATTTTTAAAAATCTAAGATTAAATAACCTTAACCCGGCGTGATAGGGGTGGAAATTTATTACACGAACCTGGGGGTTGGGTCACCATGACCCACTTATTCAACTCCGGGTATTTCATTACATTTGTGGAAAAAAAATGTGCTTATGGATATAATGCACTTTGTTAAGGAAATAAAACATGACATTATATCGACAAATATATATTGATTATTTACCTTTTTTAACCAATATGTAAAAAAGTTAGGACTTCACAGAAGAAGATGTGGTTGAGTTGTTTTTTTTTATATAACACCCTTTGAGAAATTAAATCCATCGTTTTTATTGTTACGTTTTTAAAAATTTACACGTTACCGACACATAACTTATTCCCCACCCAACAGACAGAGGTTCAAACAATACTTTACATTTTTAAATGCGAGTTTAGTTAAGAAGTGTTAATTTTTAGCCGGCGTGAGCTTTTTATTGTTAAATTCCTTTGTATATTGAGAAGGGATGAAGACAAAAAAATGATCACACAAACAGCGACATCTGCAATTACTGGCGCCATCTTTGACCTAAATGAGATAAACTTGTTGATAATAATTTTCACTATTTGTAATACATAATTGGTTTGAAACTTAACTAGAAACCAAAACACAATAAACTACCGTATAATAAATGTAGTGAACGTATGTCTTGCAGTATGAAAGAGACATGCGTGTATGAGTGAGACAGCACGCGGAACGTATAAAAGGCGTGAATGTTGTCCATTCGTCCTCTCTTGTTATCAGCTTCCTAAGAAGAACCTTGTACAGTAATCTCGGATTAAATACACAATAGACTACCTACGCATTATTATTGCAACACCCTGAACTGAGATCAACCTATTCAGAGGAATCTGGATCCATCAGCAGGAGTCCAGGAGTAATGTATATAACCGGCCACGGTCATTACATTTGGCGCAGCTGAAAAAGGAACCACGGGCAGCCAAATCATCACAATAAATATTTCAAAATTAGCTCATCTACCTTAGACATACTAAACATTTATTTTTATCATTGTTTTAATTTAAATAGCACTTTCACAAACTTAACCCACTAATCTTTGGAAAAAAGTTAATTAGAATCATCATTATTAATGCAGTAGGTGCAAAACAGTACGGGGAAGGGTCTTATTTACCCTTTTTAGCTTTAGGCACGTGTAACTCTGACCTGTACCAAGATTTTTTTAATCTGAAATTAAATAACCCTCAGAAAAAATATTGGACAGTATTTAACGAATTAATGTTTAGTACGTTTAATTAGAGGGAATGAAATATTAAAGATTTTGTAAGATTTTTCCTGAAAAAGAAATTTTCTTCGAATATTTTGGAATTTCAACGAGTAGGCAAGTAATATAAGATTTACGAAACCGTGGAATGTTTAAAAAAATAACGAACCTTCATATCTTTCATGACCTTTATATATATCCTCCTGAAAATTTTAAGCTTTCAGCGAAAAAAATTCTCGGAAAAATTGACAACAGAAAAAAGATTTTATTTTTATTTTACCTTTATGAGTTCAACCTCAAATTTTAGTATTTAATTAAATGAAGACAATATAAACGAAACTCAATCGAAAATCTGGACGCAGAAAAAGATATTGACACTAGAGGTGGGTAAGTTCTGCATTTTACCGGAAGCCTCCGAGACTTGCCTCCTCTTAAAAGTATACGGGTTCTAGGAGCAGGTCCCGGGTCCGAGTTCTTAGGTGCGGGCACTGCGGACTGAGCACTGAATGTTGTTGCGGTGCACCGAACCGGGACGCACGGGTTCAAAGAACTTGGGGCCAGGACCTACTCGTAGAACCCGCACGACAACTCAGAACCCTGGAGCAGGACAAGACCCACACGAGGGCTCGGACCCGTCACCCGTGCAATGTAGGTACATTCAATGGACCTACATTGCACGGGCTTTTATTGAGAATTTAAATAAGTAAATTAGCTGTAATGCTTTATTATAAACTATTATTTTATAATGCACTTCACCCGTTGAGTAACAATACCAATATACGCTCTAATTGAAAATTACTCCGTGTCTAGTCGAATATTCTAAACAATTCCGCGATGACGTTAGGCAGCAGTATACTGTTACGCCAAGCGGTCAGGCACGAGCGTGTTGATTGCCGGCCGGGGTCGGAATGACTGAAGACTGAATGAGGAATGTATCGTGGTTCGTGAGTCGCGGGAGTGGGAGGGAGTGACAAGAGTGGCGGGTGTTTGTCGCGGTTCACGACTTACGTCGCTCGGACCAAGATGCATACTCGTACTCGGCGATCTCGGGACTTGTAATTCGAATCTGCGCCGCGGCTTCGCGCTGCGGCGTTGAGTAGCTCGAGTGTTTCACGATTCACGCAGTTCCAAGAACCCGACACTCGCCGAGACTCGCGACTCGTGAGTGGAGTGGAGAGTGTAGCGCTTCGGGGACACCGGACGGTTACTACTACTCAGTCACTAGACTCACTAGTACCGGAGTACCTCGCCTCGCGGCGAACACGGGGACACCCGCCGGCCGGTGGAGGCATCCGAGTTTTTCGGGTTTGGGAATGAGCTCGAGTTCCGGGACAGGGTTCTCTTGGAGTAGTCGATTTGAAAAAGGAGTGGGAGTAGGAACCGCTTCCCGCAAAGGAGCGGATCACATGAGCCCATTCCAGCTGAACTGACACATCGCTAATTGACACCAATGGACCGAATTTGATATCGACACCGTGGCGCAGTGGGTAGCACGTTTGCCCGGAAAGCAAGAGGTGGGTTCAAGTCCCAGAGGTGTCAAAATCTTTTTTTGATTTTTCTGTTTCCAGATTTTCGATTGAATTTTGTTTATATTGTCTTCATTTAATTAAAGAAAAAAGATTAATAATAATGTATTTTAACACACTTTAAATGAATGCACTGCAGAGCTCATTTATAAAACTAGAGTTTTTCACGTTTACACTACTGCTCCATGATGTTATATGTTAAATTTGGCCAATGAAGGAAATTTTAATAAGATAGAAGTTAAACAGAATATAGCTATGAGATGTATACTGGGGAAAGGCAAATACGCAAGGGTTAATCAAACGAGAGAGGATCTACTAGATAGGTGACGAAACACCGCACAAATAGGAGATCTCATTCTCTTGCAGGCTAAATCCTATATTTGTGTTTTATATTGCACAATACGAAATTTAATCTAAAAATTAGTAGAATAAGGAACTCCAGTGAAAAATATTATGGATTTAAAAAAATATGTTCAAATAGACCAATAAACGCTGATTCTGAATGTATATAAGTTTTTTTAAATAATATTAAACGCAGAGTTTTTAAAAAAATATTAAAAAGATCCATTTTTAATCGGGTCATAGAAACACGCGGTCAAGTTGGAATTTTTAAAATGTCTAGTGGTGACGTCACTGAACACCGTAAAGTCATTGTATGGGAATATAGGTACGACATAATTCAACGTATTAACAACGTTTCATCTTGTTCGTTTATTTGCGTACTGTTTATAGAGATTTAGTTGTTTTTGATTTAGTTGTTGTGTTTATTGAAACATTATTTAGGCCTAAATAATTCAGTTTCAAAAATAAAGGTATCTCTTATTAGTTTATCTCTATTATTGAAAATATTCAAAAACTACTGCACAAAAAATAGTACTGCTACTCTAGGGAGAATACTTCGAACTCTGAATTTCAAAGTGGCGCCAGTTGAACAGCTGATCGCCCGATCTTATAGTAACTTTTCAGGAGTGATGACGTCACACGATTCACTACACATACGGTGATTTTTGGGGATCTTGAAAAATTAAAACTTTGAAAATTAATACTATTAACACTAGCTCTAAAAACAAAAATAAATATGCAGTTATCTTAAAAAATCATTAAACCCATTACCTCCATGACGATGTCTACAGGCATCAAAAAAATTGATGAAAAGTATGATTTTTTTTCACTATGAATAAAGCCAAATCCCACCAAGTTGTTATGCAGCATTTACAGATTGGTATGTTAGCTTTCAATAATTAACATAATTTAAAAATTTTTATGAATTATCCTATTTTTAATTATTTTTTTACTAAAGCCCTGTAACTAGACCCATTTTGAAAAAAAGAAAAAAAAATTATATCGGATAAAAATAAAACATGTGTGAATCACATATTGTTATCAAAAGATTAAATGGTCGGAAACACCGTTTCAACATAGTATTATATGCATAAGATGACAGCTAGATGTCACTGAAATCAGGTGATGCCTACGCGCAACCTTTGGAGGTTAGCTGTGACGGTGTTTACATACGTTTTTGGTTAGCTTGCCTTCAAATAATACGGTTTTGAAGTGTTTTTATGAGTGATTTTTATTGAAATCAATAGTTTGTTTGCAGTTTTCATATATTTTTAATCATGTCGAAAATACCTACTTCTCCTATACCTACCTAATTCGTCGTTATAAAACGAAATCGTTGAATCACGATGAAATGATGGCAGAATTGGAGCGCTCTTTTAGCGTTAAGTGAAAGTGATGACAATAATGTTGTTAATAACGCGCTATTGTTGTGATTCCTCCAGAGAACGTTGATAAACAGATGAACGAAGAGCATATTGACGATAATTTGATGACATATAACGAAGGTGCGGAGGTGGATAACTTTCGAGATACTGCCGGCACATTTGTAATCGAGCGCAACATCGAAATTGAGAAAATTGATGAGTCATGCCTTGACGAGCATGATGACTTGAACCAGATGAATTCGCTAATGATCTTCACTGAAGTCAGCCTTCGAAATCGTCCTGTATGAGTCGTAATACCTTGCGAATATCTATTTCAAATGCACCACCGGCCAAAAAATCAAAACTACAGTACAAAAAGAAGTCTCACTATAAACAAAAGTGGTCTAAGGCTACCTGTTCCAAGCAATGCCATATTCCGGAGCATCTGATACGTATAACCCCGAATTAGATCAGGGATTATCCGTCCTACTTCTACGATAGAATATATAGAGTTCCCCCCACGCCATGAGCTATTTATGGACAATTTCTTCACATCTCACCATTTGATGTGTATCCTGAAGGATAAGAGAATGCGCGCTACGGGCATATGTAGCTTCTTAACCTTGAAGCTTCAGGCAAGTTGAAGACAGGAAAGCAATTGCCTAAAGGTATCATTTTCTTTTATATATTCCCTTGAGCTTAGCGTTCATTTACCTAGCTAAAGTGTAACTCTCATCGCTCTTATAATTATAGGTAAATTTGATGCGGTGGTAGACGTAGAAAACCAAATCCTCGTATGCCGTTAGTAGGACAGCCGTGTAGTAACAGTGGCCATGAACTATGATCGAATGGAGCCAATACGTCAAGTGCAGCGTTGGCAGATGTCGAATAAAGACAAAAAAGGCAACAATTTGGAGAAAGCATGCAAAAAAATCGATTGCCCGGCGCCAATACACAATTATAATTTGGGAATGGGTGGACCTCCATGATAATAGTATACAAAATTATCGGGTCAACGTTGGGTCAAAGAAGTGGTACTGGCCTTTATTTGTATCTTACCTCAGCAGCGCTCTTGTCTCTTGTAAATGGATGGAAGTTGCAATGCTTCTTGAGGAAGTACGAGCATGATATGGGAAACCATAAGACGACTAGGCAACAGAGAGACCTTTCCCAGAAGGCATTCCATGTGGAGTTTACCCGTACTCTTTTATTGTCTTTTCAAAATCAGGTCAATGATGAACCTCCTGTGAAGGAAGGCCATGACGCAGAAGATGGGAATTGTGTGCGTCGAATGCAAGAATTTCATTTGCAATATCGTGGCAAATCTCATATTCTTTATGCTCTGTGTAAAAACAGGCTATCGGTGCCGGGCCTGCAACCGAGCCCTTCATTTTGACAACTTCGAACAGTATCACTTAAAGAATAATTTGCTTAGATTTGGTTAGTTTCCTCATTCTTGAATGTTTTTTTTTTAATATTAATTTTTTTAATTATTTTGCGTATTTTCCTTTAATATTTTTTTTCATTGAATTATAAACAAAGACAATCATTTATTTTATATTATCAATATAAATCACACAGTAGACTGCACTTAACCCATAGTTGACATAAATTTTGCTTAGAGGGGTTACCTCCAAGAGTTGCGTTTAGGCATCAATTTTCTAAACGCTCTGGTGAGAGGGTGGGCGGGCGGAAAATTCTAAAACTGATTTTGGACTCTTCTTTAAGTCTATACTATCGGGTTATAATGATGATTCAAGTTTATAAAAATAAAAAAAAAATTCATGGAGGTAATGGGTTAATAAAAAAAAAATTTGGACTGGATTTCCTTATTTTGTTAAAGTTACATGAATTTTAGAAAAACTGCTAAATATTTCATTTATAATGAATACAGATACAGTACTGGGAGTCAATTTCAAAGAAAAATGATTGACATATTTTCCAATGAAATGGATACTCTTCATCTCATCACCCACATTATATACCTCCGCATTGAAACTGTGCTAGGGGAAATCGAGAGCAGTTTTCTAGTGTCATTATCCGTTCCACATATGATCGTAGTAATATATCTGTGACATTTTCAATACAGGAAAGAGGCGTGATGGTACCTGTTCCAGCATATCGTGGTCATCTTCAGACTGGTAAATTTGGTAAACCTGTAAGTAACGGCAGAAGCGTGAATTAAAATAATTAAATTATATACTAATAGGACATTCACAGACATAACACAAGGACGACGTGCAAGGAAATCAGATTATAAAAAAGGACAAAGCGAATACGCATAATTGTTTATTGTACAAAGCTATGAAGATTTGTAACAGAAACTTTAAGGCGCCGCAACCGGGCTCAAAGAGAAGAAGATATGAAATTATGAATGTTAGAGGAGGGCGCTAGTATTTAAAGCGACAAAATCGATGCGAAAATTGTGAAAATGTTTAATAAAAAACGACTCGTTTCATTTTCAAAAATCTTGAGGGGGTTATCTTAAACAGCATTTTAAGAAACAATGTGAATTTTTTCATACATATAACTTGTAAAATAACAACAAAAAAAAGTTTATCATAATTTTTGGAGCAAACTTTGCGATTTTTTTCTGTCGAGGGAATTTTATATAATTTGCGTTTCGGCGCGGGGAATGTCTAGATATTATCTTCAAGAAAAACATATATTTTTTTAAGAGCTTTAAAACTTAACGTGTTTAACCCGTCTGCTTCGTTCTATATATTCGCACCTCACAATCCGGAAGCCTGGATTCCGCGAATAAATTCTGAAACGAGATTGTAAAATATCTATGCAAGATAGCTTTCATATTTCAAAGACAATAACAAGCATTATTTCGTTCTCTTTCCGGTTAAAAGAAAAATAAGTATGTTTGCATGAGAGGAAGAGAGATATATAGCTTTTAAAGGTCGCTCGGGACGTTTTGGGATGCATTTATTCCTAAACATGCAGACGGGTTAAGGGAGATATGTAAGAAATCGGTAGAAATTCGGGTGGCGGCGGCTTAAAGTCCCCACCAATTGGAAGGTTCAAGATGTATAGTAGGTGCCACATCTCCTACAACACATAGAGGACGCAATATTTATTGTTATTATTAATTAGCAATTTGTAAACTTTAATGTACAAGCTATTACAATAAAATTAATAAATAAAATAAAAAAATACAGACACCTGAGCACTGCCTGCCCTATCTTCCTCATGCGAAAATAGTAATATTTAAGAAATCGTCGCTATAAATCAATCCAATTTTTTTAATCTTCTTATTTTTAATTTATTGTTACTAAGTTTAATTTATAGAATTCAATTTCTTATTTTTATTTCTTTATACTCGTATATTCAGAAAAGAAACCCATTAGTCTTCATTTGGGAAGAGCTCACATAATGAATAAATAGACTGACGACCTGCAGTCAAATTTAAACAATACAATAATTGGGGAAACATTGGAAGGAAAATAACCATTTTTAAATTCTGTCATTTTATTGGGAAATCAATAAGGGCATCTAATATGTAAAAATGAATCGCTGAATGTGTTATAACTTCCGAACGACTGCACCAAATTGGATAATTCTTTTTTTGTGTTTGTTATTGTCAGGACAAGGTTTTTATAAAAATTCCGGTGAGCTCTGGCATTATGAAATTTGTATAAAAAAAAGCTATTGGTGGCACGCGAGGAAGCGGCTATTGCTATGGAAAGCGGGAGGGAGGGAGAGATGGGGGAGGGGAACCAGGGAGGGGGAGGAGGGGAACCTGGGAGGGGGTAGGAGGACCTGGGTGGGGGGAGGGGAACTCGGGAGGGGGGTTCGCGGGACGGGGGAAGTGGGGGAGTGGAGTGGGGAGAGGGAAGGTGGAGCTGACAGATTGGGAAACCCCTAATACCATGCGAGAGGGGAAGAGGACGCAGGAGAAGAAGGGGAGGCGGAAGGGGAACGGGATGAATGGGAAAGGACACTCAGGGAGAAACAATTTCTTTATTAAATGGCATGGCAAAGCAAGCCCTCACCAGCTAGTAGGTAATAAAAATAAATAGTAGCCTGCAAGTGGTATAACCACAGTTTGATAATGCCTTTAGAATGCTAAACAGCTGTCATCCGTAATAATAATTACATAGCACAATTTGTTCATAAATAAACTATTTCTTTTTTTTACATTAACTCTACAAAGGAGTCCCTTGGGAAAATATTTTCCCTCAGGGCCTATGTCATCTGAGATGCTATGTGCAGGGTCTTTTTGAGGAGAGGAAGGAATGAACGAGTCGAAGAAGTGACCCGTTCTCATTTGAAAAATTTCAACCGTGTACATATGTTGGGCACGCATTTGGCGTGTTTCCCGACTATGCACCGGTGCCGAAGGGATCAATGAGGCTAGTTTCTCGGAGCATCTTCCATTGAAATTCCGGTAGAACATGGATAGCATTCCCACCCGACGCCTGCGCTCTAAAGTTGCAATCCCTCTATTAAGATAATCCCCTGGATCAGTCAAATTTGGTCGAAGCAAGCGACTTTAGCATTGACCGATCAATAGCCAACAACGGTATTTTTTATAGAACAAAGCGACGCGAACAGCAAAGCACGTCCATCGGCCCGAATTCCGGGCGGGTGCCGGGTACTGACTGGGACAATACAACGCGCTTTCATTCCTTCTGCGGCAGTGATGGTGTGTCTAGGGAAATTTCCCTAGATCTAGGGGAGAAAAATATTGTTTAGGTAAAAGGGAAATCAGTACAAAATCTGGGGTAATTTCGAACTCTGGCAAAATTTTTATTGCATATGACGATATAACTATTTTTTCGATGATAGCAAAAAGTGCTTACATAGCAAAAAGTGTTTTATTTGGAAAAGCACAATATTATGAGTACATCTACCAAGTTCCAATATCTTTCCAATTAATTAACATACCTGTAACGGAATTAGTCTTACACAATCAGGTGACTAAGTAGGTAATTGCGTAAATGTGATTGTTATAATTTTTGTATTATGTATTTTGTTTCGAAAAGTTTTATTAACTATGGATATTTGTTACTTAAATATTAATTTAATTTTTTAAATTAAAAAAAAAATATTAAGTAACCAATGTACATAGAAAATAAAACTTTTTAAAACAAAAGAAGAAATTAAACAAAATTAGAAATTTTTACAAAGTTTATTATACAGGGTGTCCGGGGGTAAAGTCCATTAACTTCGGGAGGTGATCCTACATGATATTATAAGTAAAAAAGATATATAACTTTCTTCGAAATTCCAACTTTTAGGGGTAGTTTTCTGGTAAAAAGATAAAATTAGACCGGCGTGTGCGGGCGGCTTTATTATTTTATACTGTTGCCGAATGCCGAATCCCCGCTCCAAGCGCTCAGTGTCAATTTTGAATTCGAATGTAACAATTTTATTCGCGTAGTAGTGTTTCACTTTAAAAACTTTATTGTTGTTAGTCAAAACTTTTTGATTTAATGTGTCTTTATCTAGTGTGTATTTATTAAGACTGACTTAAAGGAACAACTTCATTCAGTGCGTGTTTTTTTTAGACTTACTTTTGTTTACTTAGTTGTAGACGTACCTAACCTGCCTAGCTGTAAAATGGTGTTTATTTGTGCGTAATTTTGTTATTGAATTATTAGGTAAATGCCTTACTTTACCAACAAAGAACGGGCAGATATTCATTAATGAAGTACGCCATAACGGACGAATTGATAATAATATTACTTTACTTTTACATGCTTGCTTACAAGCCGAAAGTGGACATTTTGAAAATATGTTAAACTAGTTAAAAACGATGAAATTAGTTAAGTGTTCAATTAGTTTATAACAATTTAATCGTTAATGGATACAGGCCAAATCACACCAAGCAACGTTGCAACAAATGCGCCCGGTAAGCTAACTCGGGTAAGTGCTACCTTACACTGAGAATTTTTAGTAAGTATCTCTTTTTGTATGGGAAAAAAAAGTTGGAATTTCAGAAAAAGTTATTTATCTTTTTTACTCATACCATAATGTAGAATCACCTCCCGAAGTTAATGCACTTTACCCCCTGACACCCTGTATACAAAAGGAATACCACTTTCAAAGTCCTTTATTTCAAAGTCCAACAACTTAGTTTTTTATTATAATTTTTAAGTAACGTGAAAATCTTTTATTGGATTTTGTATGCATTTTTAATTGTATTCTTATAAATGTAAATAATCTGTTGATTTTCCTAAATAAATAATATAAAAAATAAAAATAAAATAACACTGTTAAGGCGGCGGAGGCCTATCTTGAAGGATACCAAGGCTCAAAATGGCTTTAGCGTCATTGAAAAAGAAGAATATTATTTTGCAGAATATAATTATGAGGATAATGACAATGCAGTGCTTTTTTACAATAGCTCCACACAGAAGGCCCTGAGGGAAATAATTCCCCTAAGGGCTTATGTCGTCCTTGGGGATGATGTGAGGAGGGTCTTTTTAAGAAAGGAAGGTTAGGAAATTCTGAGAAGGAAAAGGATATAAGGGGTGGGTAGGAATCTGGGTGTCATTGTGGCCAGGAGTGATGGACGTATGAATCCATCTCTTCCACTTCGGTGTAAGGCGATGTTTCGAGAGAGTGCAGCTGGAGAAGTCAAAGGGACTCCCTCAACCATTCTCTCCCGATCCGGCCTGCCATGCAGTTGGTAGGCAGATGCAAAACCTTGACAAATCTCTACCCATGAACCCGGGCACCCCTACTAAGTCACGAAACGTAGCTAACTATTTGGGGTGACCATTGGCAGAAGTGTTGGTTATCCAATAAATGGTTCCCGGGGCGGCAGCACCCATACCCGCCTCCCAAATTGAAAAGTAAGGCATTGAACTGGCAAAGGAAGGATAATTGTTGACATGCTCTATAAATGGGATAGGTAGAGCCATGTTAATTTGTGGAGATCTGGAAGGGATACAATGCCGATAAAAATTATAATAATTTCCACCTTTTTATTGCGCCGTTTAGTGATAAAGTTATAGTTATTGCGCTGCTAATGGTGTCTGAGGGTTTGGTTTTTAAAGTGGCATTTTAAACGGTTAATTTTAAACGGTAAAGTACCTTAAAAAATATGCAACACGCTTGCATGTTGCGATTTTTTCTCAGAACTCCCAACAATTATGAATTTGAAAAAATATTGTCAAACAGATTTTCCTCTTTGACGAATTCAAAGGAAAACCAGCAAAGCAAGAAAACCCGTACCTGGGTTTGTATGGTGTTCAACCACCTGTTATCATGTTGACTGGGCCATATTAATGTGGTTACGGTTGATACACATTCAGTAGCCAGAATGAATTGGAGTGTGAAGAGGTGGATGCATTTACTTCTTCAGATAAAGTCACACCTTTCACTACAAATGTCAATGTTCTGCGCAACAAAATAAAGTAGTAAAATTTAAAAAATTAGCTTTTGTAATGTATTTGTCAAGGCGTTTTCACTTTTTATTTATTTATTTTTATGAACGCTTATACGCTTTTACAAACACTTGATATATATCGATCGTCCAGTTGATTAGTCAGACATCTCCAAATAATATGTTTTGAGATAATGAGGAAAGGAATATTATTTATATGTGTCTATGTTTTATTTATCAAATGTTAAAAAAATAACACCGATAGGCACAACGGTCCGGTACATTAGTATAACATTTTGAAATATCCTACTAGTGACCCAGAAAACATCATCTTGTTTTTCATTGACTACAAGTTTTTCAGCACTATACATAATTGAATTGGTGATGTTTATGAGTAATTATATCATGTATATTATCGAGGCTTCTGACTCACGCAGTGTTGCCAATTTTAGCTTCATCTGTTTATTATAATGTAGCCATTGACGTAGTATATATAGACGTGCCCTGTGAAATTCATAACCGAATTCACCACGAAACCAAATAAAATTGGCTCAATGCCCATTTAGGAAAAAGTGCATGCATTGTTTTGCACCGTTTAGATCGCATAGTTCTTAGGGTTGTACCTTTTATCGGTCTATAAGGTCTACACTGAAACTAATTTGCATTCCAGCCGTTCGGACCGGGGTTAATTTTTTCAAACACAAAAATATCCCACTACCGAAAATTGTACAAGGTACATGCTGCGGACTTTATTTTTGAAAACGTCAGCTATTAGAATACAAAAGAAAATATATGCCTTACAGATCGCATTTACACACCGCATTCATTAAAGTGAAAAAAACATGCTCTTTAAATTTTGTCGAGCAATGTTTCTGATGCCATTCCCTTGGCCCGATTCGTTCACTAATATATTAACATACAGGGACAAAACAAAACATAACGTCTTCTCGTTTCCTGTGTTCCTGTTCTCGGGTTATTTCTTCAAGCTTCTTCGAGCGTGTACGGCTAGTTTATACCAAGTAGGATTGATAAATTCATCTCCATAATACGTCACGCATGATTTTTGAGGCATTTTATTGGTTGATGAATGACAAAACTACATAATGGGATTTGAGAACGAACTTGGTGATCGGTTTTAGCAACTTGCATTAATATTATCCATGCTCTCTAAGCGAGGCGTTGGAATAAGGAGAAGAGTTGAATTGTTAACATTACATCAAGTTTACATGGCGTCATTATTCATAGGCAGGCTGCTTAGGTAAGGCACATCTAGCCATTATTGATTGAAGATTGTAGCGGTTGATTTCCGTGATACGGAACTTCCTACCCCATTTCAATTATCGTTACAAGAAAAGCGTTCAGTGTGAGACATCCTCACACAGTTTTGACAATCTGAAGTAGCGAGCTCAGCTTGTGGCTGACGTCAGTTGAATCCAGACAGGCACAAGAAGAGAATATCACTCACGAATTCCCATGATAAAGCACTATGGCGTGTTATGGTACGCTCTAAACGACAGAATTCGAGCCCACGGGAGCTCCACCGCGGACAACAACACCCCGCTCCCCCCTGTTTCCTGCTTCCTACCTCCTCCCCTCTCTGCACTCCCGCGCACACCAACGCGCCCCGCCAGTCGAGAATTGCAAGCGGCCTCGGGAACACGTTACGCTCCCCCGGATCGAACACCGAGTTCGCGGCTAATTTCTGTCGACCAATTTGAAACGCAATTACATCTGCAATGTTAATTGAAGTACATACGGGTTTTAGCGCTGGTATTCTGCCATGCCTGTGTGAACTTCGGGTCCTGTCCTAGACTCGGAAGTGCCCCCTGCTGAACCCGGAAGGCGTGGATCCCCGAACATCATGTAAGCTGTACAAATATTCCCTCTTCTGTTTGTGTCCTTTAACGATAGACTGTAACCCTCGCGCAAAGCCATCACTCAGAGAGTTTCGATTCAGAGATCACGAGGTATAAACACGATAGCTAGGATTGTGTAATATGCATTTCTTGTATTGAATTGTACTGTAATAACCTATGAAACTGTGTTTTGAATTTGCAATACATGAATCTATTTAAACTCAATCCTGTTGTTATTCTGCCTCGGCAGGAGCATTTCCTAGAGTGTATTTCCCGGACGACCGTGGGGAGATGAGAGTTCCGAAGCATTCGTGCGACCTGCCCCTGGAATAGAGGGTACTTTTGTCTCTGCTGTGAGCTGGCCTGGGACATGTTTAGGGCCCATCATAACAACGGGCGCGCAATGTGGCGCATAACAGGCGAAAACTTCGATTCGTAAATCCTTCAACTTTGGGTATCACAATACGGTTTATCATTAACATTTTTTCTTTATCTACGTGTTTGTTTTAGTTTAAACGATCTGGCGCCCGTAAAATATAAAAGTTTCCACATTAGAATAATTTTTTTTCATGTGACATAGAATTTAACTCTGGAAGATTTCTTCGAACTTCCTGGTGCGGCCTAATATATTTAATAGTTTGATAGAGTCATAGTCAATCAAATTTTTTAGTCATTAGCCTTGTACAACCTTAGATTCAATAAACCTTAATATTATTTAACAGAATGGTTAACATTCTTTATTTCGTGCTGTTGTTGTTTCATATCACATCTTTACTTAATTTACACACCACTTTTTAAATTGATATCCTTTTTTTTATAAATATTATCATTATAATCTCTAACGTTCTCTAAAAGGTACTTAGTCCATTTTTATGAATAAGTCTTCTATTTGAGAGTTTTAAAATTTTAATTCTTTCATCAAGTGGTTGTTGCTTTCATCAAATGTGCAGCACAAACGTTAAAACGATACTTACAATTGAAGGTATTCCGCACATCGCTGTATACATCAAAACTGCGTAAGTTATGCTGCATCCCAATAGTATAAGCTAAAATTCGCTTACAATAATGCTTACCGTCAACTATTCGATCTAACGAGATGCCGCAGCGCCACGGAAATGCTCCCGGAAGGACGAATGCAATCTTTCAGAGCACTTCTCCACCACTGCATGGGAAGCTTGCGTCGCAGACCACTCCAATCGAAGAATAGAGAACTCCAGTCCAATTTCTCACTTAAATAACTGCGTTTTTTTTTTTTAGTTTTAATAGTTAAAATAATTGCCAAAGTTTTAATTTTTCAAGATCCCCCGAAAATCACCGTATGTGTAGTGAATCCTGTGTGACGTCATCACTCCTGAAAAGTTAATATAGGATCGGGCAATCAGCTGATCAACTGCCGTCATTTTGAAATTCGGTGTTCGAATATTCTCCCTAGAGTAGAATTACTATTTTTTTTGTGCAGTGGTTTTTTTAATATTTTCAATAATAGAGATAAACTAATGAGAGATACCTTTATTTGTAAAACTGAAATATTTAGGCCAAAAAAATGTTTCAATAAACACAACAACTAAATCTCTATAAACAGTATGTAAATAAACGAAAAAATTAATACGATGGCTTGTGTCATACCTACATTCCCATACAATGACTTTACGGTGAGGTCACGACACGACGATCAGTGACCTCACCAATTACCATTTTAAAACTACCAACTTGACGGCGTGTTTCCAGGACCCGATTAAAAATTGACTTTTCAATAATTTTTTAAAAACCTCGCTTTTAATATTATTTAATAAAACTTACATATTCAGAATCAGCGTTTATTGGTCTCTATATCATAGGTTGTTAACGTGGGCGATTATTATTATTCTATCATCACTGCCATGGTTGCCTGAATGGAGTCCCCCCTGATGGCCCTCTGGAGACGGGATAAATATTCTCGATGAAAAGCCACTTGCATAAATTCTTGTATTTAATATAGTTCACTTTTTTCTGCTTTAATTTCAAGTATGTTTTGATATTTTGTCTATTTGTATTATTTTTGTGTTATTTTGAAATTCTTTGACTAGCTATCACTGGATCACAGTGGATACGAGGAACGGGCAATTTTGGAACCATTTCCTATCAGATTTATAAAATAGTGTGGATCGATTTTTTGTTTTTTTGTTTTTCTTAGCAGCGGGGTGTGGAATGGATGCTCCATGGGGTTACTTTTAAAAGTTATTATGCTAGCATTAAGATATTTCGAGTGCAAGTACTGCCCCAAGTCAATTCAAATTTTACAAAAACAGCGAAAAACTAGAAAAAGAAGGGTTTAATCTTTGCTCAATAAAAGTAGTTAAAATATAAAAAAATTAAACTTTTCGTTTACTTGTAATATTATCTACTAACCAAGAAACAATAAAAGTACCATTGCTACACAAAAAAATCACAAACAATGTTAAAAAATAAAGTCAAAAATCATGAAAGTTATTGTGTTTTATAGTCCTTCTTCGAATTGAATACTGGCGTTATACGACAAGATTCTAGTTTGTTTTGTATCCACCCTTAACGTCTTTCAGGGTCGCAAACAGCAGAGCGTGATGCTGTTACCACTTTGATACATCTTTCCGTGGCTTGCGTGTGACAGAGCATCAATCGGAACTTGCACAAAATGTTGAATTCGATAATTTCGTGGTCTGCAATGGCATCAATTATTGTCTCGCTAGATATCAGTTTTGTAAGAGGTGGTTCTGATGGTTTTTCCCAGTAGATCAAGTCAATATAGTCTGCTGCGTTAAATTAAAAGTAGGTAGCTTAAATACTCTTATTGGAGAGAACCCTGACGTACGATCTCGGATACTTAGAATCCGTCTCAGAACCAACTACTCTCTAATTTGTCTTCGTTCATCGTTTAGCGTACTAATAAGTATGTTTTCGCTTTTGCCAAAATACCCGTTGCATTGAATTACGGGATCTACCACCTTTTTCAAATGCTCTGGAAGGTAACGAGACTATTTTATGGTTTCGTGGAGGTGTCGCGCCCCGTAAACACACGAAGGTTGTGTTTTTTATTTTAAACCACGTCGGAGCATACACTCTTAGCATAAATTCAGTAAATATCACCTGATTTTCTGTCGGATTCTTGGTTGAAATGTAAAGTCGGAGAATAGTATTGGCTGTTGTTAACAAACGCAAATGACAGATTTTACCAGGGTTTCTTTTGGCTAAGTTTTCGTTACATTGTCCTTCGACGATTGCTCGGCACATTTCCAATAAATAAAGCTGGTCTGTGCTAAGGTCGTCACGGGATTTTGTAATGTCCGGTAAATTGCTTTCTATTGCTTGAAATTCTATCACAGGAAGATGTTCACAGTTCTTGAGTAACTTTCTTAGTTGGCCGCTAAAGCTTCTAGGACCTGTTGTCGTTCCATCAAGGTGTTCTAAAAGGTGTCTCAAACTTAATTCGTTGGCATGTATTTGACAGACCAACCACTGAAGTGGACGATGGAGCTTTCCTTCAAGAAGTCGAATAATGCCAGACTTAGTTCCAGTATTAACTGCTGTTCCATCACATCCGATAGCCACGATGCACGCTAAATCAATGGATTTTGCCACAAAACATACAAACAATTTGTGAGCTATTGTTTTAGCATCACCGAACTTAACGCCTATGTGGCCAATGTATTGTGAGCCAGGTTCTTTTAAAAGACTGATATGTTCTTCTATCACAACTTTTCTACGTCCATCATACATGATTAATGTTTTATCCTTTCAACCTTCAAATGATAGGCAAATGCACAAATCAAAATGGGCTGATTGATGGCAGTCAGGCAGTGTGGTCCTAGTTTTGGCACGAGCACGTCGAATCTTATTACGATCGATCACGTTTGTTAGATTATCTGTTGTCACTAATCCAATATCTTGCATTGTAGCGCAGACGATGGCAGCACCCGCCCGATCAGAAATACTGTATCGATCCAATGTTCTGGATACAACAGATAGTCTACTGTCTGTTGGATTTATTACATAAGAAGAAGAAGTTGATGAAGCAAAGTATTGTTGGTCAGTTGGAAATCAACGTTAGTAAAACTTGCTTACTGCGAGATGTGGACGGTTGATCTAAAGATGTTTGTTGTTTTTCTTGGTATAGTGCGCGAAATTAGACTCAGCAATTTGTCAAATTTTCGCGGGATTAATAAAAAATATAAATTTTTTTAAATGCTTTTATTTAAGGCGCGGCAATTTTTATTCATTATGAAATGTAAAAGTAAAAATTAAAGTATTCATATTGACACAAAACTGTTTTAAAAGGGGACATTTTTTAACCAAATTGTAAATAATTCAACTGCTTTGTGGCAGTACTTGCTATCAAAATTTTAAATTGATATTTTCTATGCTTAATTGTGTGTACCTAGAGCATCTATTCCGCACCCCGCGAAAACTGAATTATAAAAATAAAAAATTTCCATACAATGGCGATCCACCCTATTATAAAATGTCTAACTGGGTTAGTCCACCAACACTCTAACTGGGCGAAGCCGAACCAAACGCAGCAAAAACCTGTGGAGCTGGTTTTTAACTGCTAGTTCTTTTCTGTTATAAGAGATGATATAGTGGTATATAGATATGTCTTATACAAACGCCCATGGGGAAAATTCAAATTTTATTGTTATTTAAAATTAGAGAAATATTAGAAAAAACACTTTCTTGGAAGCGAGGTCTACTGTTCACAGAGCTTTTGTTATATTAGGTCCTTGCATATGAAATTGGCATTTTGCCGTACTGGCAACTTTGATCTCAAATATCTTCTCTTTGGTTAGGAATTCCAAATTCAAATTTATGCAGCTATTTACTCATCTATTTGTGTTTTGAAAATTATAATTCATTTGTTTTTTCCTTAATTGTTTTTTTCTTTGTGTCACTTAGTTTACAAAATGGAAAACTTGAAATATCGCGTTATTTACGAGTACGAGTTCCACCGTGGCACCAGTGCTGCAGAAACGGCTCGAAGGATTAATGATGCGTATGGCGACGGTGCCGCAAAAGAAAACACATTGCGTTTTTTGTTCTAACGTTTTCGTTCTGGAAATTTTGACCTGCAGAACAAGCCGGACGGCCGGAGACCAAAGTTGATAATGAAGAATTGAAGGGTATTGTGGAAGCGGATCCATCGCAAACCACGTCCGAGTTAGCTGCAGGCTGCGGTGTTAGTGATAAAACTGTTTTAATCCACTTGAAGCAAATTGGGAAGGTGAAAAAGCTTGATAGGTGGGTACCTCACAAATTGAGTGGAGCAAATCAACAAACGCGCATTAGAACGCTAGACCATACACTGCACAACAGACGGCTACCAAATTAGAGAAGCTTCAATCGTAATGTCTAAGACATCCACCGTACTCTCCGGACCTTGCCCCAACAGATTATCATTTTTTTTCGAAATTTGGATAACTTCTTGCAAGGGAAAAAATTCAACTCCGGTGGGGCAGTCCAAACCGCCTTCAAAGATTTGGAAGGCGGTTTGGACTGCCCCAATTTTTGATTTTCGAATGGTTTTTTTAGTAAAGGGATCGATGAACTACCTATGAGATGGCAAAAGTGCATAGATAGCAATGGTACGTACTTTGATTAAATAAATATATTATATTTAAAAAAAATCGACTTTATGTTCCTCCTATACAAAACGCCAGTTTCACATGTGAGGACCTAATTTTTAGATAATTTCCGTGGCGCAATTGTTGCGAAAAATCAGCGAAAAATATTTAATCAATAGACACAAATGTGAATAAATTAAAAAATCCATGCATACATATTATAATTACATCATGAAAAAAGGTATATATACCTACACTGCGTGATAAAGAAACAGGTTCGCAATGTGTGAAGCTAACAAAAGCATTGCAAAACTGAGCAACGAATATTATAAATTTTTATCTTCCTCATCTTCTGTGTGCGGCTTCCAACAAGCTCCTGCTGGTGGTGATTTTTTTGATGACAACTTATTCCATTAGAAAACTTTAAAAAATTTAAATTTTTCGACAGAGCATTTAATTGAGGGAATTTGCAATATTTTACATAACGAATTTATTTTTATACCCCACATTAAGTTGTAAGTAATGACCACACATTAGCCGTCCATCCGCGTTTATAAATGTTTTTTTTCTCGAAAGTGAGATGTTTGCAGTGTTAGGTACTTGCCAATGACCATATTTTAAATGCACTAATTGTAACCCAAAAAGCCGCAATGAAAATTATGCTTATATTCCCTGTCATGGAGGTGGGAATTTGTTACACGAAACTGGGGTTTGGGTCATCATGACCCACTTATTCAACAACATGTATTTCATGATATTTATGGAAAAAAATAGATATTTTTACTTAAAGCCATATTGCATTTTATTAAGGAAATAAAACTTGACATTAAATCGAGAAAAATATAAGAGCTAACAAAATTAGCATCCTCTGGCTTAATAATACTGAACACCTATTTTTTAACATTATTTTTATTTAAATGGAAATTTTTGGAACAAACTAATCGTTGGAAAAAAATATTATAAGTATAATTCGAAACATCGAAAAAAGATATTTAAATATAAGAGAGATGTGCTATCCATAGTTTTTACTAGGCTTTCCGGGTGTCGCCGATAATATTTACCAATTAACGAATAAACTAAATGAACAAACAATTAACGAATAAACTAAACGAACGTTGAACTAAATTAATGAATTATTTCCGTATTCGAACTATATTATTAATCAATACTAATGCAAACCTTCAAAAAATCAACGAAATGAACAAATTCTTTTCGTACGCAAGCTACTCAGATTAGGTAGTAGTCCGCTGACAGTCACGCGGACATTATAGCACATCTCTTTTATTATGATTTTTTTTTTATTGTTTTTATTTGTTGCTAGAGCAATCCCGATGAGTTAAAGAACGCATTTTAGGATAGGAGGAACATACAAATCATGGGTGGGAGGAAATAGTTAAAATTTTACATATGAATTAAGATATAAAAAAATTAAGTTTCACATACAATATAAATGAAAAAAATAAAAGACCGGTTGAGTAGAACAAACAGAAATAGAAAACAAGAAAAAAGGAACAAGGTTATAAAGATATGGATGATTACAACTAAATGGAAAAGAAAAGAAGAGCAAAGAAACAATACAATTGAACATGACAAGAAAATTACAGAGTTTCATCCTTAAACCTACTTAAAAAATATTCTTTTAAAGCATTACTCTGAATTTTTTTTATTTTGCTGGATTCCCTTGTACATACCTGGTAGCGAATTATACAGTGTATAGGCAACATAGTTCAGAGATTTTATTCCATATTTTGTAGGGTGTATTTGAAGTACGCGGTTTTTATTGCTATTTCGAGTATTGTGAGTGTGGATGTCTTGATTGTAAAGTGGCGTGATGTTAGTGTGAGTTGATTGTTGGGTAATTTGTAGGATAGTGCTTGTGATTTCATGTTTAGGAAGGACTGTGATTGGAAGATTATATTTCAATATCTTTGGTCGACGCAAAACGGTATTACGGGGAAGGGTCATATTTACTTTTTTAGCTTTAGGCACGTATAACTCGCAGGGCGATCGCCGTTCGACTTTTTTCTCATTTAAAACTTTTAAAGAAACGCCTCCAGTTATTGAAAAGAGCGGCAACGTAGCACGCGTAGTTATAAAACCACAAATAAAAACATGGCGGTCATTTTGACCCATCCCCTATGACGCCAGGTTAAATGACTTTATTCTCAAACTATACTCCGTTTACATTCATAAATACAAAACACAAGAAATAACAACTTACACATATATTAGAAACACGGGGTCAAAAGCAAGTCCAACAAGTTACTACAAATACAACATTTGGGCAAAAAAAATTCATTTACTACGGAACTAAACCCTATAATAAAACCCCAGTCTCGCTCAAAAACCATGACACATTATCTTCCTATTCTTCCTTGTTCCGACCCACCTCATCGCCTAGGTAGGCTGTGGGGTCGGCTCTTCTCGTTCTCAGGCTCTAACTTCTTCGGTTCTGGGTATCTCTTTCAACCAGGCCGTTTCTTTGTAAAATTTTGGAGCATCGAGTCATCCAGGAGTCCTTTGGTCTTCCTCCGGGTGACTTTCGATGAAGCTCTATAGATATATTGCCTGCTTTACTATGATAAAATTATCAATTGTATTATTGTTTACTATTACTCATCCCGTCCAATATACTTTCCAGTATATTCAGAAATAATTAACTGCTCTTCCTCAATCAACACTCGACTAATTATGGATATAATTTACCACTGTCCAGAAAGTGTAGACTCGTCAACTTAAGTGGACGTTGATTTTTTTGACACAGACCAAAACGATTTTTATCGGTTGATAAAAATCATTGAAAAAAAAAAATCATTGTTGTCGAAAAGTATTATTACCGTAGCGTCTGCGTGGTTGAATTTTAGAACCCAGGTACGAGTGCATGTCGGACGCCACGCCGTACGCGCCGCGCCGCAAATAATATCTGTGTACGTGGAATTTCACACAAAGCTACTGTTATAATTCGGATTCGAATTCAAGAATTCGACACAACATGTCGAAACTTCCGTCAGCAGCTCGCATGTAGACGTTTCTTCCCGAGGTGTAAGTACTACGGATTTATAGAATGTAAGCATCTTTCCGGATATGGAGAGATTTTTTTTTACATGAGCTCCACACAGGAGGCCCTGAGGAAAAAAATTCCTTCAGGGCCTGTGTCATCTTTGGGGATGCTGTGTGGAGGGTTTTTTAATGAAATAAAGGAGAGGAGAGTTCTGGGAAGGAAAAGGGTTTAAGGGGTGGGTAGGAATCTGGGGTTCAGTATGTCCTGGTTATCCGCCTCCAAGACCTAGACAAACATCACCCCATGAACACGGGCACCCCTGCTAAATCACCAAACGTAGCGAACCACTTGGGGTGACCTATGGCAGAGGCGTTGGTTATGCAATAAAGGTTACCGGGGCGGCGGTAACCATTCCCGCCTCCCAAATTACATATATTATGGCGTCATTGCCTGTCACGGTTACTTTAACTCGGTGACTAGCTGTCACTGGATCACAGTGGATCCGAGGAACTGGCAATTTTTGGAACCAGTTCTTATCGGATTTATAAAATGGTTACCTACCCTCAAACTGGGCAAAGCCGAACTAAAAGCCTCCTTGATTTGACTCGTCACTATTTTCTCATATTTATATTTGATTTTGTCATTGCTTTCTTGTACTACCCTTGAATGTTATTATTTACACTTTTTTATCGTGTTATTATGTTGTGAATTGGAAACACGTCTTTTTAATAAATAACAAAATAAATATAACTTCGAAGAAAATAAATTGTAAGAGCTTAATTTTTCTTTTATGCCATACAAAATGCCACTGTAGATGTAATCTCAAGGATCTAATTTAACGACAATAGACCTTAGTGTATTGTGCGGCATTGAATGACTAACAAAGTGGTAAGGTCCATTAATTCAATTATTTTCTGACGCACGCAACGTGCCAGAACTGAGTTGTACCTACTATATTTTGTTCCGCGACATTTTTTCTCCAAAAATACCAGATGGCCAAATAAATCTTTTAGCATTACAGTTCCTACATTGGTAATCAATGTATATATTATAAAAGAAAGTCTAATACAAAGTGCTTTCCGGTAAAACTCAGAAACCAGTCTTGGTACGATCAAGTGAATTATACAGGGTGTCCCCCCCGGACAAAGTGTATTAACTTCGGGAGGAGATTCTACATGATAGTGTAAGTAAAAAATATGAATAACTTTTATCGAAATTCTAACTTTTAGGGGTAGTTTTGTGGTAAAAACATAAAATTTGACCGGCGTGCGCGGCCAGCTTTATCATTTTCCGCTGTTACGATGCGGGCCAATCACCACCATTTATTGTTACCACGATCGTGCCCGGCAGGCTCCCTGCAAGTAAGATCGAACCACACACTAAGGATTTTTAGTAGGTAGATTTTTTTGTATGGGAAAAAAATGTAGGAATTTCGAAAAAATTTGTTAACCTTTTTTACTCCTACCATCATGTAGAATTACCTTCCGAAGTTAATGCACTTTACCCCCGGACACCCTGTATATGGTGTGGTAGCCCTCTATGAAGAAGGTTCTCGTTTGTATCTGAAGGACGTGCGATGGAGAACATTCGCCAACATTCACAACATTTCAAAACATCTCGGAACATTCTGGAATGTTGTGGAATATTCTGGAATAATCTGGATCGTAACAACCCATATCATTGTGCAACATTCCAGAACACTCTCGAACGTTGTGGAATGTCATGGAAAATTGTGGACCATTCAAAGCCATTTTTGTGTGGGTGGAGCTACCCATTGGTAGTTCAGTTAAATCTCACATCAAATCTCTGAGCCAAGCCGTGTACCCCAGCTGGTAGAGATGTAAAACCATGTGATTCCGATCGAGTATCTACTAATCTCGAAAGTATCTACTAATGGATTTAGTTATAAACTAGTTGACGCAAGATCAGTTTGTGCACACTTTGACGGCCGGCGTAGTGCAGCGGTGAGGCGCTTGACTCGCATTCCGAAGGTTGCGGGATCGAATCCCGGCGTGGCAAATAAATTTTATTTGATTAATTTGTGTATTTCACAATTTATTCATTTAAAATAATATATAGTATATTTGCGGCACGTTTCAGAGTGGAAGATACTCTCAGTATCGCCCTGGTGTAAGACCACCATTCAGAATTGAAATGTTGCTTGAAATGGCATTAGCCGTGTTTGGTGACCAGATCTGAATAACCAGGTACTTCCCCACCTTCCACTTTCCTATCTCCTACCCCTCCCCACTGCCTTCAACTTCACAACATCCCGCATATAGGGATGCCATAGTCCCACTGGCTCCAGACGGGAGCAGTTGGGACTCTTGTGCGGTATTCATGTAAAAAAAAAACACTTGATATTGTTCTGTTAGTAGCCGATTGGAGAAATTCTTCGGGTTCCAGAATATGTAATCAAAAATAGTCAGTTGTTCATCATCCAGTAATAATTGTCTTTCTTTTCAGAATACAGAACAAATTAATTTTGAAGAGTTTTCATTTTTAATAACAAACGGTAAGTTTTTTCGAATCACCCCCGCACGCCACAATGAGCGATTACAAAGCAGCTATTTTTTTTTTCAATTATCTCCACACAGGAGGCTCAGAGAAAAATACTCCCTAAGGGACTATGGCATCTTTGAGGATGCTGTGCGGAAGGTCTTTTTAAGTAAAGGAAGGATATGCATTTCTGGAAAGGAAAAAAGTATGAGGGATGGATAGGAATCTGGGGTCAACGCGTTTAGAAGTAACGATAGTATGAATCCATCCATACCTCCTTCTGCGGTGCAAGCCGATGGCTAAATACCAGTAGAGTAAAGGTAGCATTCCCACCTGACGCCTTTGATCTAAAGATTGCAATCCATTTGTTAAGATAGTTTATAGCCTGTTTCCTGTGCGGAAGTAAAAGGGTACTTTTTGAGTATTTTGGGGCTTCAGACCAGGGGTGGCTGCAAAATTCAACGGTGGGGCCCACTTGCGATTTGTATTTACTACAATAAAAGGTTGTCAAAAAGCAAAAATAATATATACACAATAAAAAATATTGAGCATTTTTTTAAGGGTCAAGACACGGTGGAACATTTGGCTATCATGTTGTTTTTTGTTCGTTCTTACAGGTACATATATATATATTTTTAAAGTATTTATTTTAAAGAAATACAAACATTCCCAGATAATAACTGGACAGTATTTGAAAATCCTCTCCTACCATTTTTAAAACGGAAAATTTTGCTTGTGCAATGCTGGAAAATATAGCCAGATGAGAAATTGAACTCAAGAAGCCTGGAAGGGAAAAAAATCTAATATATTGTAGTATCCAATGAAAATCCTATAATAGCTATTCAACAATTGCAGAATGACTTTAACGAGCTACTTAAATGGGCTCATGATGTAAGATTAATTATAAATGTTAATAAAACCAAATATATGTAAGTGTATAGGATCACCGAGCCTGAGAATGTGGAATATGTCCAAAATTATTATTCATAATTCTTAGAAAAATTGAAAATATTTTCTACTGTGAAACATTTCACTTTACAAGTAAATATACTTATCTGGGTCTAATAGTAGACAATAAATTTAAATGGGATGAACAAGTGACTAAAATTTATAACCAGCTCCAATCTAAGCGATTAATTTTTATAAATTGAAATTTGTTTTGCCCCATTGTACTCTAAAATTATTTATTTTTCTATGATCGAATCCATCCTTAGATATGGAATACGAACTTGGGGGCACACAAGCATTATTTATATGAAATATATACAAAAATTGCAAATTGCTATAATGAAAAAAATTGTATCACCAAATATTTACAAACAAAGAAGTAATCTAAAACTACTGTACGTTCTGAGGGCCTACTTTCAATAAAGGGTCTTCTTTGGTACATTATTATAATGGATAATGAGTGAGAAAGCAGAAACAGAAAGCAACTGGTGCATAATCACACAACAAGATTCACTGAAAATAAGGGCCTCATAACTCATTTTCTTTGTATACACATTGAACGGCACACATATCAATGAAGTAGAATATATCACAAAGCACTCTTTTCGGGGTGAATTGCCTAAAACCAAAAAAAAGTAGAATTTATCAGGGACCTTGGGGTAACACTGGATTTTAAATTAAATTTTATCCAACATACTGATTAAGTCAACAAAATGCTGGGGTTTATAATTCGAATAGCAAAACCCTTCCACAACGTAAACACTCTATATTCCCCTATGGATTTGTTCCCCTACCCACCCACTCTACATTAATACCTACCCACCTAATGTACATTAATAACTAGCAACGGTTCCATCCCTACCATAATAAAATATTGTTCGAAACTGTCAAATTAGTATAAGCTTTCCCTGAAGAAGGAACGTTTGTTCCGAAACCGGTAGGATTTACGCATTATATAAGTGGTTTATACAAAGTTGTATTGTTTCATTTTTCTATAATGGAAAACCACAAAGTGATAGCTACATTCAAAAATATATACTCTATATTCCCTTTACACCTCATATATTCGCCTGCACTTGGAACACTGTACACCGATCTGGACTCTTTTATCCAAAGTCCGTATTGAAAGAATTAAAAAAAAAAATTAAACACATAAATTTAAAACTAAACTTACACTTTTCAAATTATACCGAATCCATTAAATTTCACAATTTCAAATCCCTCCATAAAAAACAACCAAATCAAATCATCATCAAATCCTATTATTGAAATACTTGTTACCAGAAATTTTCAATAAATTCAATATATTTTTAAGCCTCAAAATAATGAGAGACCCTGCCCCAAAAACACTAAGCGCTGGCTAATAAATGACGAATCAATGTACCTCTGAACATCTCAACTAAATATAAAATCTGCCTAATTAATTTGTATCTAGGTAGGTACATTGAGATATATTTTATATATAATATTATACATGCATTAAAAAATAAAAAAATATATATTATTTAGTAGAACCTACACCCAAGCCGTCCTGTGACAGCTTTGTAAGACTACATAAAACTTCTTTTAAAATTTTCTTTTCTTGTATTAAATAAATAAAAAAAATATAAATAAAATTCTGTATTCTCTACCTCCGAAAAAATAGGCCCGAGGCCTGAAAGGCTAAACCTAGGAGGCTTTCATTACAAGAATTCCTCCCAGGGCAACATTTCATTGAAAGAAATTTGAAATTTGCCCATTTAAATAAAATGAATACATAAATTCGCCTTCCCTTTCTCCGTATTTTAAAATGGAGGCCTAGTACATCCTTGGAGGTACCCAGGAACATTGAAAAAAAAGAAATCGATCGGACGGTTAATACATTATTTTTGTAAAGACATGATTTCGTGGAAGGTTTTATGAAAGAAAAGTGGTAATTAAAGAGTTTTTCGACTATAAAAGATAAGAAAAAATTAAATTTCTTTTCTTCATAAAACCGAATTTGTTGCAAACGTCTCGTAAAACCTTCTCTGACGAGTCAAATAATTAATTCCCGCTTTCATAACGTGTTGAATGAAATATAATTACCCACAGGAAAACATTCAAATCACGCATTTTAAAGCAAACATCAACATCACAAAAATGTTTCTCGGTCAAATAATAAATACGCATATTAAAAGGTTTAATATAAAAAGGTTCGCATATAATAAAACAGTACTGTTACTACAGTAGTTACTAATCCCTTCAATTTGTATGAATCTCGTGTTGCTTATTAAAACCTACTACCGTCTTACATAAAATATACAGTCGGGTACTCTGAAAGATACGTGTGTTATTTTTTGCCGCAAAACAACTTGAAAAAGATTTAATTTAAATACGGCAACGTCATTTTTATAAGGAATCAAGACCCCTGCTAAAAAAACATAAAATGATCATTAAGACATTTTTAAAGATGAAAGCTATTTGAAATATCGGAGAACTTCATATATAGCAAAGAAGACAGAATAAATAGGCGATGACTCACCGCTCCATGCCAGGGCGAGATTGACCGGTTTGAAATATATGTATTTCCAATTTATTTCTGAAAAGGACAGACATGGACTAAAACTGGATCTCTGTTCCGGGATGGAAGGCTGCTGTTATTATTGTATTTATTATATATTTTTGCATGGAAAAGTATCTCTGGTGATGGATGGACGGATGGACGGATGGACGGATGGACGGATGGACGGATGGACGGATGGACGGATGGACGGATGGACGGATGGACGGATGGACGGATGGACGGATGGACGGATGGACGGATGGACCGATGGACGGATGGACGGATGGACCGATGGACCGATGGACCGATGGACCGATGGACCGATGGACCGATGGACCGATGGACCGATGGACCGATGGACCGATGGACCGATGGACCGATGGACCGATGGACCGATGGACCGATGGACCGATGGACCGATGGACCGATGGACCGATGGACGGATGGATGGATGGATGGATGGATGGATGGAAAGATAAATAAATAAATAAATAAAATATTCAGCGTGCTAATTTTCAAACGAATATAGCAGTGAACCAACTGCTTCCAAACGTCCGGAGCCAGTGAGACCATGGCATTCCCAATTAGTATGGTATTACTTCTCCGATCTAATTCAAAATTCAAACCAAAATTTTCAATTTGGTACCGCCGCCCCGAGAATCCTTTATTTATTTATTTATTTATTTATTTATTTATTTATTTATTTATTTATTTATTTATTTATTTATTTATTTATTTATTTATTTATTTATTTATTTATTTATTTATTTATTTATTTATTTATTTATTTATTTATTTATTTATTTATTTATTTATTTATTTATTTATTTATTTATTTATTTATTTATTTATTTATTTATTTATTTATTTATTTATTTATTTATTTATTTATTTATTTATTTATTTATTTATTTATTTATTTATTTATTTATTTATTTATTTATTTATTTATTTATTTATTTATTTATTTATTTATTTATTTATTTATTTATTTATTTTATTTTATTTTTTTTTTTTTTATTTATTTATTTATTTTTTTTTTAATTTATTTATTTGTTCACGCCCAATTAGGGCTTTTAAATATGATAAAATTAAAAATACATTTGTTATAATCAAAGAATTAAGAGATAACAATTAAATAAGTATCAAGTATAGATTCATATATTTTTTAGCATGTAATTATTAACCCCACTAGGGTTCGCCTGTATCGGGGTGATATACATTTAAAGAAGTGATTTTCTTGCAGCATAAAAGCAATAGAATAAAATAAAGGATACACATTCATATACATTCGACACATATTGAAAATTTATAAACATTTCAAATTTATCTAGATAGACATACAGATTTAATGACAATGTTTTTATAGGTTGATAGACTTTCAGTACCGTTGGTGTTCATGTAATATTTATTCCCTGTACTGTGCAGTCGGTTCATTACTGAGTTTATTTCTGAATTGGTACCTGAATTGTTACAATGGTAAGGTACAATCTGACGAACCGTTCTACTAGGCACATGAAAATTAATCAGCCTAAGGAGTTCAGGGGAGTCAAACATGTTATTGACAATTTTATACAGAAAAAATAGATCAGTACATATTCTTCTTTCTTTTAATGTAGCGAGGTCCATAATTTTCAACAGTGACATGTAGCTAATATTTTCAATAGGAATTCCTAATCTATAATTTATATTTCGTAAAAATTTATATTGGATTCGCTCGATGGATTTTTCACGAATATTGTAAAATGGATTCCAAATGGTTGAGTTGAATTCTAAATGACTTCTGACAATGGACGAATATAATATTTTTAAAGTTTTTAAATTTTTGAAATCTTTTGAAGTTCTTAAAATGAAACCCAGCATTTGCATCGCTTTAGTGGTAATATTATTAATGTGGGAGATAAATGATAATTTTGTGTCAAATATTATCCTCAGATCTTTTATTTCGGGTACAGATACTAAGGCTTGATTGTTCATCCTATATGTGAAAATCAATGGGTTATTCTTCCTATAAAATCTCATGACTTGACACTTTTTTACATTAAGGGTTAATTTATTTTGGATACACCAATCAGAAAAGCTAATGAGATTTGATTTTAAGAATAAGCAGTCATTAGTATTGTCTATAATTTGGTAAATTTTAATATCATCTGCGAACATCAATATAAAGACTCGAGTAAATACATTTGTTACGTCATTTATAAATATGTTAAAAAGAATGGGTCCTAGATGTGAGCCCTGGGGCACGCCACTTGTAGCTTTAAATGTGTAGGACAGTTGGCCTTTGATGCAGACAGTAAGTTCTCGATTAGACAAATAATTCATAAACCAGGATAGTAAGTTACCAGTTATGCCATATTCCGCCAGTTTGTTAACAAGAATTTTAAGACAAACCTTATCAAACGCTTTGCTGAAATCAGTATATATGGAATCGACTTGTTGTCTATTAGCAAGTGCCTTTGATATATAATTTTCGTACAGGGATAGGTTGGTTAAGGTTGATCTGCCCGAGACAAAACCATGTTGGCAAGTTGTAATGATGGATTTCACGCTAGGGTTTATCTTTATAAGAATCAATTTTTCGAAAAGTTTGGGTATGGATGATTGGATACAAATTGGACGATAATTATCAATTGCAGATTTATCCCCGCTTTTAAATATTGGTGTTAAATAACTTTTTTTCCACAGTTTTGGGAAATTTCCCGTTGACAAGAACTTATTAAATAACATGAACAATGGAATGGATAAGCTGTCTGCACAGTTTTTTTTATCAGAATGGGTGGAATTTGATCCGGTCCAGAACTTAATTTGGATTCAAGTGTTTTTATGTAATTTGTAATGTCAGTGAGGTTAATTTTAATATTAGATAATTGCAAATTTATATCAGAATTAAATTCCGGAATTTGTTCATCTGAAATGCCGGGTTCAAACACATCTTTAAAGAAATCGGCAAACATGTCAACAATTTCTTTTATGTTGCTAGAACTACTTTTTTTGTTCATAGAATTTACATGTTTCCAGAAGTGTTTAACATCATGATTTATTGTATTTTCGACTTCCATTATATAATTTTTATAACAAATTTTAGACAAATTTTTGCAATCTTTCCTGATATTTTTAAATTTAATATAATTAGGTACAGATCTATTTTCTTTGTAGATTTTATGAGATTCTTTTTTACAATTTATCAAGCAAATTAATTCTTTAGTAAACCATACAGGATACTTTGATTCCTTGTGTTGGATAAGAGGAATATTATTTGAAATTACATTATAGAGTTGCGAGTAAAAAAGTCAGTATTTTGATCAATATAACCTTCATTAAGACTTGTCCAGTCAATGTTAGACAGCGCCTCATTAACTTTATTGTAATCTGCATTTTTAAAATGAGGCCCCTAGAAACAAAGACGGAAGTGTCCACTTTGTCAAATTGTTGGCAAACTGAAAAAAACGTTTAATAAGTCCGTTATTTATCAATATGGAAAGAACATTTAATATTATGTTAGTAAACCGGTTTAAGAATAATATTTCAAGTCATATATGTATCTAAATGCTCTAGTTTCTTAAAAAAATGCGTTTTTTTGATGGACACTTCCGTTTTTGTTTCAAACATTCGGACACTTGCTGTTTTGTTTCACAAACAGTTGGACACTGCCGGTTTTGATTTAAATGACAATTTCGAAGATGTTGCAGTCAATGTAAGAAAACAATATTTAAAGTAAGACTTTTTTATTAAAATAATTATAAAACGGAAATTATATGAACAGCTTAAAGTTTTATCAAATTTAGAAATATTCATAAATTCTGAGAAAAAGATATTAGTTTTTTTTTAAATGGTGAAATTACATCCACCATGAATAAGAAAAATTAGAAGAGTTAACTAAATTATACTTATTATTATACCACCACGATTTTCCGTGACTATTTTGCCAGTTTTATAAAAACATTCCATTATGTGTTGCACCCTTTGTTTTGAAATATTTATGCTCTTGAGAAATGTTTGTTGACACACTGGAATTACAGAGCCGCCGGACAATCTAAATGAAAATTTTGTTTGAAATTGTTTTGTTTTGTAAGTGATCAAAAATCAAGACCAAAAGCGTGTATTTTTCACAGCAAAAAGATAAACCAGGTAATATTAATTTTACAGTAATATAAAAAATATAAAATTATTTTTAATAAGGAAATAATAATACCATATTGTAATTTTAAAAAATATATATTTTAATAAAAAGTATCGCTATAATATAGTTAGATGTTTAAGTAATAAGCTGTTTCTTATAATACCTACATACTTATTTTAATGAAAATAGACAGTTTTTATTATTTATTATTAAAAAAAACAACATTTATTATCAAAAAACACAATTTAAATTCGAAATGAATCTCCACCAAATGAATTTTCAAAAATTAATTAGTTATTAATTTGAAATATTATATTAATTATTATAAAATTATTTAAGTCTAGTTATCAAAATACATGGCCTAGCCAACTCGATCCAGATCCTTACAAAAAAAATTGTGAACAAATCCAGACAAATCTACAAAAAATTTCATATTTTGACATTGCCTACAACATAATGGCGGTTTGCCTCTTTTTCTTGGCAATGTTTGCCTTCCATTTGTGCGGTTGTTTCACACGTTTCCTCGCTGATTCTGGTGGCAAAACATCGGGGAAAGTTTCCATTCTTGGAATATATAACGTCCACTAACAATAAATGATTATTACACCCTAAAAAATAACTTGTCAGGGCCACAACTCACTTACGCTTCCGCACGAGTTTGTATGAATTACAGTATGGCAGCCATTATGAATAGAGCGTCCTGATTGGCTATTTGAAAAACTGCCGCTTTTGTTTCGGAAGGAGGTGGACACTGCCGTATTTGTTTCAACAACAAAACTTTAAAGCCAAAATACTATGGTTTAATGACGTTTATGTTACAAATAGAAATATTGTCCAGATAGAGTGAACATTTCTCTATGAAACTGCATATTCAACTCATTTTTGACTTTTGGTGGACACTTCCGTCTTTGTTTCTAGGGGCCTCAAATTATAACAAGATCTTGAGATTTTAGGATTATCATCTACAGTGTAGGGTATAGAAATTATAAGTAAAAGATGGTGTTTGTCAATAGGGACAATAAACTCAGGAGATTCATAAACATTTACATCATCTTCATTTGAGAATATCAAATCGAGAATGCGATTGTTAACATTGGGTTCATTATTAAGTTGTGAAAGATTTAAGTAGGAACACATATCCAGAATATCCCTTTCACAATCAGAGATTGGCGAGTAATTAGGATCATTAAACTTACAATTTGATAGGTTGTAATCCCCACAGATAATCATTTTATGTGCTGGATATTTTGTTATTACATACTCGACGTCCTCACAGTGATTTTTGTATATCGACAGGTCCGAGTTGGGAGGAATGTATACACTGCCAATAATAGTTTTACATGATTTTCCACCTAATAGTACAAAGATTTGCTCAACATCATAATTTTTATGTTTTATTAATTTAGAGTTTATGCTTTTATTTACTGCTATTAGTACGCCCCCCCCCCTCTTGATTTGGTGCTAGTTTTGTGACTCCGGTCCATTCGGTATATGTTGTGTTTCGATAATCCGAGCTCCGCTGAATGAATAGAAGGTTCCAACCAGGTTTCAGTGAGTACGATGACGTCTTGCGAGATGGTGGGAGCTGTAACTTTGAATTTTCCGAGTTTTGTTTTGATACCCCTGATATTCTGGTAGTAGATGCTGCATGATTCCGATTTATGTTTATTAGCTGGTTTTAGGTCATTATTCCTGTGCAATATTAACCGTTTTTTGAAACACCATTAGGCTGCATCTCGATTATTTTAGGACTGGAGTTCACATACTTAATCGTTAAATTTGTTTCCCCATTATTTCTCCTGGACTCCAGTTCTTCACGGAGAGTTAACAATTGCCGCCGTTGTTGGGGAGTTTGATCATTCCCGGCTTTGATTCCATCTTTGAATTTTTTATTATTTATTAAAATCGTCCGGACTAATTGAGGATCATTAAGTTCCAATTTGATAGGTCTTATTTTACCAGTAACTTTCTTTGCTCCTAATCTGTGCATTTTAATTTCTTGAGTATTAATTGAAATGTCTATGTTTTTAAGAGCTGTAGACACCCTGTTATTATCCTCTGATATGTTAATTGCGGTGAGATCTGACACACTCTCCGGGATATTGAAGAGAATGACATTATTTGCACGCATCTTTCTCTCTTCGATTTCTGCCAGTACGTCACACATATTAGGTGGTGGAATTTGGGAGTTAACTTCTGATGGCAAAGTTTGAGGTATGCTTTTGAAGGCTGATAATTCACCCTCAAGGATCCCCATCCTTACCGCCATCAATCCAGTGGTGCCCAAAAGTTCTGAGGTTATCGGAGTAATTTTCCCCATTTGCTCCTTAGTAAATTTATTAATTGGGTCATGGATAATTTTTATTAGTGAACTTAAAAGGTCTTTTGCCTTGGTCATATAAATCAGGGAGTTTTCTTGTAGATCCATGATAGTTTGATGATTGAGTAAGGCTACGACCGCACAGGCAGGTGGCTGGCTTAGCGCCTAGAGCCTGGTGGCTTGCACTCTGGCTACTTGCTAGGATACATGGTGACCGCACTGAAGGTGGTTTGTGTGGTGGGTCGCTAGGTGTCTTGGTCATTTGCTTGTCGGCACGTTGACGAGATGTCACTTTTAAAATTAGTTCTAAAACTGCTACTTACAGAAAATTCATTTTTAAAATATTCATAACCATGTACGTCTTTAGATTTTCACGGCCAGAAGTATTTTCGATATTTGTTTTTGGGATGTTATGCCGTGTTACGCTACCTCCTTTAGCCAAAGTTTCAGACAGCGTTGGTTTACCAGGATACACGCCAAGCGGCTATCTACTACCTATCTAGGCGCCAAGCGCGCAGTGCGGCCGGTTGCTAAAATTCGAGAACGTTCGTTTTACTAAGATACTCGCTAGGTGACTCGCTAGGCTCTAGGCGCTAAGCAAGCCGCCTGCCTATGCGGACGTGGCCTAAAGGTGTTACTCCGAGATAAGATTATAAGAGAAAATAATAATAGATCGAAATTTCTCAATAGCGCCTGTTTACCGCAATAGGCCACTTGCATCACATTTTTTTTAATTTTTTTCCGGTTTAGGCAAATATTCTAAGACATTCTGTATTTTTTTTTTTTTTTTAATCGTATTTTTGAAACCCTGGGGATTTTTTGAAAATTTCAATACGAAAAATCAGACCATTTTTTATAAACCGGAAAGACAGGACATAATTTTATAGGTGTGAAAAAACGATAATTACATAGCCGAAAATCATTTAAAAAAAAAAGAACGTTTTCCACACGAATGGCACAGGAGAATAACGAGGCATACCAAAAATATTACATCTCATAAATATTTTTTTCCTTGATCCATCTTATTGATCATAAATCATTATAATGTACAGCGTCTATATTACTAAATTCAATGTAATATACTTGAACTTGTAAATTGTAATAATAATAAGAATATTATAAAATTTTATTTTGTTAAAATCAGCACCATAATCATTATACCTCTAAAACATGTACCGACATCCTCTTCATGTTCTGAAGAGAACCCCGTATCCATTAATTGTACGGGGTTCTCTTCAGAACATCTGTCAAAAAATCAAACCAAATGAAAAGTTCGCAGAGAACATACAATAAATCTAGTGAACGAATTCAAAAATTCGCCTGAAATCAAAGTGATGCCATATAAAAAAATAAATCAGTGTGGAATTTTATAAAATTAATAGGAACATTTTCGGCGACGGGACATTTTCATGTAGTGACGTCACGAGCCCAAATAATGGATTTATTTATTTAAAAATAAAAAAAAACTGTACATTTCTAAAACTTTTTACTAACATTTTCGTAATCTTAGTAAAAAACTCTATCCACACGATTTTTTCCAAGTCGTTATGAAGTCCATGCAAGTGGCCTATTAGTTGAACACAAACCGAAAATGACAACACTTTCGACCAATAGCGTTGCAGGTGACGACACTTTAGACCAGTGGTGATAGAATGACGACACTTTTCATGCGCCTGCGTATTTGTGTTGTTTTTGGTTTCAGATAATTTTGGACAATTGTTTTGATTTTATTGGATTTATTGGATATTGGATAACCAACACCCCTGCCATAGGTCACCCCAAGACGTTCGCTACGTTTTGTGACTTAGCAGGGTTGCCCGGGTTCGTGGGGTGAGGATTGTATAGGTCTTGGCGGCCAATGTGTTTATTCACTAACTGCATGGCGGGCAGGATCGAGAGAGATTGGTTGAGGGAAACCTAACCCAGACCTCCCCAGCTAGTCTCTCTCGATTCATCGCCTTGCACTGTAGTTGGAGAGAGGGATTCATACGTCAGTCACTCCTGGATACTGAACTCCAGATTCCTACCCACCCCTCGTACCTACTCCCTTCCCAGAATTTCTTCTGCTTCCTTTCGTTAAAAAAAACCTCCACACACCATCCCCTACAATAATATAGGTCCTGAGGAAAATAATGTTTATTCCTCAATTTTCGTCATTTTTAATTAAATGCAATCAAATACCTTTTTAAAACTCCACTTTTTAATCAAAATTATCAACATTTTTCGAAACCAAAGGTTAAAGGTTTGGTATTAGTCTGAAAGTGGCAGTGAGGGGAAGGATATAGGGAAAACATGGCTGAGGAGCATCTGGGCAGTCAGATATTATGTTTAATAGGCTATCTACCCTTCTTTCCTCTTCTAACATCCCATTCTCCCTAATACCATGAATTTATATCCGCGGCAACTTCTGCAACAAGCAAATACATCCCGAGTTTACACGCTAATTTCGTAAGAATTTTCCCTTCCCTGGGGGTGTTATTTACCCTGTGATTGCGACCTGATTTCTCTTGTCTTCTCGACGAGAAAATTGTAAGGACATTTCCGAATGAAGGACAAACACAAATTGCTTACAGGCTTTGTCTCGGCATCTTTTTATAAGGCCAAAAGCTCGCGACCCTTTCTGTCGACCACAAAAATGCTTTTGTAGTAGCTGAGATAAATTATTTTCGTCAATGTAGGACGTCTTTTTGTCTGTGCAGAATCTTCCGTGTGGCGTGTTTTTCAAACAATATGCTTTATTTACTTTTTGACAGGATCCGTCAACTTTTTATAATGTCACACACAAAAGCACTGTTATTTATGTGAGTGTATTATGAACATTATTTGAACTAAGAGGGCTAAATTAAAATTAATGTAAAGAGAATACCTGAAGAGAATGGTGGAGGAAATTGGGAATGCAAAAGAAAGAAGGCAAAACATGAAGAAATAAAATACTTAAGTCAGGTCTTGTCAATACATGAAATGAGAAATTAATTAATTGTTTTTATAGACATTGATTAATTCTAAAATTTGAAATATGAGGCTGACAATTATGACGGTTTGACAGAAAGTGGCAATAGCGAAATTGGTTAACGTGCATGTCCCGGTTAAACGAGAGGTGTGGGTTCGAGTCCTAGTTGCGACCATTGTCTTTTTTCTGTTTTTCTGTATCTTGAACTCTTTCATATTTTTGGTTAGATTATTATTGTTTTTGTGTTTAATTCGTAGATCTACATAAAATTTTAAAAAATGATGAAAAAAAATTATGTTATTATCAAGTTTTTTTTATTTGTTTTGCTAGAGCAATCCCGTTGAGTTAAAGAACTCATTTTAGGACAGGAGGAATATACAAATCATGGGTGGGAGAAAATAGTCAAAATTTTACAAATGAATTTAGATATTAAAAATATAAGTTTCACATAGGCAATATAGACGAAAAAATAAATGTCAGGTTGTAGAACAAACAGCAATAGAAAACAATTAAAAAAAGGAACAAGGTTATACAGATATGGATGATTACAACTAAATGGAAAAGAAAATAAGAGAAAAGAAACAAAACAATTGAACATGACAAGAAAATTACAAAGGTTCATTCTTAAACATACTTAAAAAATATTATTTTAAAGCATTACTCTGAATTTTTTATTTTGCTGAATTCCCTTGTACATATCTGGTAGAGAATTATATAGTGTAAAGGCAACATAGTTCAGAGATTTTATCCCATACGACATATTTAGACGAATCTAATTGTCAGTTTTTAAGGTGTCTGAAATGATTTATTACCGGTTAAATCAATTTGCTGAGAAACTAATTGAGATAGTAGACATTCCATTTTGTAGGAGATCTGTTTTCTCCGCACTAAATGTTAAGGTTTCCTTAATTGTTTAATAATGATTTTACCGCTAAACTTGATAATCAAATTATTAAATTTAATAATAATGAAAGTGTACATATGCAAAGATATATTTTGCGTTTCAGTTAATCCCCTCTACTTGCTCACGCAATGGAATGGTGAGATGGTTAGTCAGTGTTAGTTAGGGGTAACTTCACGCGTTTATTTAAAAGTCATAATACAATGCAGGGTAAATTTTGGACCAACGTGTCCATGGTTATTACGAATAATTTTTAGAAAAAAACTTCAGATTCGCCTTAATCATTATAAAAAAAAACTTTTTGCATCACGGCCGGCGGAAAATAATGCATTTTAATTTTAAGGTGCGTAAAATAAAATTTTATTTCGCGAACCGATACGGCAACAATCTGGCGGCCATTGCGTCACTGTTATGTTGGTATCCGTGATAATATTAGCGAAGAACTGAAATACGACTGTAGCCGACTTCGTGGGATACATGAAAAGGCGCGCAATTATGAAAACACAACAGAATTATAATGTTAACAAACCTCTATTCGCATGTATTTATTATTACCATAAAATAACAACTATCTAGAAGTTACGTTAAATAAAAAAACATGCGTATTAGGTAAGCACTACTTTGACGAAATTCTGAAAATAAAATGAATAAAGGCCTTTAGGCAAGTTTTTTTACATTGAAATTTTTTTTTAAATTGAAAATTAATTTTTTAATTTTTTGTTTGTATAGCGGGCTTGTGTATATTTATTATCTTTATTTAAAAAAAAACATCCCAGGTTTTTAATGGTTTGTCTGGCAAAGCAGGGTTTGTGTAGCGGGCGTGTGTATATTATCTTTATTTTATAAAACATCCCAGGTTTTGATTGGTTTGTCTGGCAAAGCAGGGGTTGTGTAGCGGGCTTGTGTTTATTATCTTTATTTTAAAAAACATCCTAACTCTGAAGTGATTCTGATTAGAGGTTCGTTTACATTATATTATTAATTCTGTTCTTCATAATTACGCGCCTTATCATGTATCCCACGAAGTCAGCTGCAGTTGTATCTAGCTCTTGTTTGTATCAGGGATACCAACATAACAAACAGTGACGCAATGGCCGCCGGATTGTCGCCATATTGGTTCACGAAGTGAAATTTTATAATACGCAATTTAAAATTAAAATGCATTATTTTCCGCCGGCCGTGATGCAAAATTTTTCCTTTTATAGTGATTAAGGCGAATCTGAAGTTTTTTTCTAAAAATTATTCGTAATAACCATTGATACTTCGGTCCAAAAATTACCCAATGCAGTACCGACAAGTAAAAATAAATAAAAAATCGAGTGCAGTTTACACGCGGTATAAGCGAAACTTTACCGAAACAATCTCAACCTACTTGAAAAGTGAGGCCATAGTCAAAGCGGCCAATGAGCGCAATTTGATGCTTCGCAGGTGCAGTAATGAATCAATCATTTCCGTTTCATCCGAATTCCAAGTCACAGCTGGGCTAAAGAAGTTTTACTTCAAAAACACAAAATAATTCAAATCATTACAATTGGATAATTTGTACAGCATCATTTTCGTGAAAAGTTACAGCAAGGGCGATGTTTATGTGGAAAGAGTTTAATTTTATTATCTTTTTCGTAATGCATTCGTAAATTGAAACTTAAAAAAAAACAGTTCTGATTAAGTTGTTTCAAGCAGCTGCAACGGCAAGCTGCAACGTCGTACACGTTTTTGCAAAATTTAAAATTTTACGAGAAGCTGGTTAGTTTATGTTCCCAACTAGACAATTTTAATATTGCCGTACATACTTAGATCATTTGGAATATATTTTTTTTTATATGAATACCGCACAAGTGTCCCAACTACTACCGTCTGAAGCCAGTGAGACTATGGCATCCCCAATTGGGGTATGTTGTGAGGCTGAAGGTAGTGGGAAGGGGAAGGAGATAGGGAAGTGGAAGGTGGGGAAGTATCTGGCTATTCAGATCTGGTCACCAAACATGGCTAATGCCATTTCAAGCAATGTTTCAATTCTGAATGGTGGTCTTACACCAGGACGATATTGAGAGTATCTTCCACTTTGAAACGTGCCACAAATATACTATATATTATTTTAAATGAATAATTTGTGAAATAACATAAATTAATCAAATAAAATATATTTGCCATGCAGGGATTCAATCCCGCAACCTTCTGTGTGCGAGTTAAGAGTCTTACCGCTGGACTACGCCGGCATGTTTCTCCACTGAGCATCGGCCTCATCTCTTAGACCGGGAGGGGAGATAGGTAAACCCTACGTCATCGACTACACGGATGAAACTACTTTTAAGTGATAATGGGCATTTAGAAAACCTTAAAAAAGCTGGTCTGCCGGTGCGCCTCTTGGCAGGAGCCGCGCAGTCATGGAAATAGTCAGCGATTTTTTTGGTCAAAATTACGTCATCGACTACACGAACGGGAATGGTCTCATATGATAAAGGTCGATTAGAAAAGGAGAAAAAAGCAGGTCTGCCAACCGGCAGTCTGGCAAGTTCGGAGGCAGCCGGCGTCAAAGTGGGGAAAAAATTGGTTGATTTTACGTCATCGACTACACGAATGAAACCAATGAATAACTATAGTCCAGATCATTCCATATAAGAATTTCGCGGTCTGCCGACCAGCAGCCTGGCAAATTTTTGTGTACGATTTTTTTTTTTTTTTTTTTTTTTTTTAATTTTTCGTTTATCTTTATTATTATTTTTATTTCACTATATTTAAAAAAACTTTGAATTCCATATTTTAAAAAAATAAGCGAAAAATATTAAAAAAAATAATTTAAGAGTTCTTGGTGTACCCATTCGTCAGGCGAGCCTTTAGACGCCAAACCACTTACGAAACCTGCCGCGGTGCCCCTCACCGCTGTCGCGTGTTAATAGTTTTGTACAAATTTATAATAATAATAGTCCTTTTAAGATTGCCTAATAGTCCATAGTAGTTGGAAGTTCGAACAACCAACCCACCGTCGCCGTTTAAGAGCTGCGTTCGTCCGAAAAACGACGGAAATTTCCGAACCCCGTCCATTTCATATCGGTTTCGCTTGCCCTGCTGCATCGATTACATCGAATATAAGATCGAAACTAACGAAAAACTGTAGTCTAAATCATCCCATTTATGACTTCTTGCGTCTGCCGACCAGCAGCCCGGCAGTTTTTTGTGTATGACCTTTAAGAGTTTAAAATTTTTTTTTAATTAAAAAAAATAATATTTTCAATATCTTTATTATTATTTTTATTTGTATATGGTTGTAAAAACTTAGAATGCAAGATTTTAAATAAAATAAGTAGTAATCATAAAAAAAATAATTTTGAGTATTCCGAGTGTACCCATCGGACGGGAGAGCCTTTCGACGTGAAACAACTTACTGGAAACTGGCCGCGGAGCCCTTCGCCGTCAACGCGTGCCCATATTATTAAACGAATTTATAATAATATAAGTGTTTTTAAGATAACCTAATAGTCCATAGTAGTTTGAAGTTCGAACAACCAACCCACCGTCGCCGTAAGAGCTGCGTTCGTCCGAAAAACGACGGAAATTTCCGAACCCCGTCCGTTTCATATCGGTTTCGCTTGCCCTGCTGCATCTATTACATCGAATAAAAGATCGGAACTAACAAAAACCTGTAGTCTAAATCATCCCATTTATGACTTCTTTCGTCTGCCGACCAGCAGCCTGGTAGTTTTTTGTGTACGATCTTTTAAAGTTTTAAATTTATTTTTAATTAAAAAATTATTTTTTTCAATATCTTTATTATTATTTTTATTTGAATAAGGTTTTAAAAACTTAGAAAGCAAGATTTTAAATGAAATAAGTTGTAATCATAAAAAAATAAATTTTGAGTGTTCCGAGTGTACCCATCGGACGGGAGAGCCTTTCGACGCGAAACAACTTACTGGAAACTGGCCACGGAGTCCTTCGCCGCCAACGCGTGCCCATATTATAAAACAAATTTATAATAATATAAGTCTCTTCAAGATAACCTAATAGTCCATAGTGGTTGGAAGTTCGAACAATAACCGCACCGTCGCCATAAGAGCTGCGTTCGTCCGAAAAATGACTGAAATTTCATGTGTGGAATAATCTGGACTACAGGTTTATGTTAGTTTCGATCTTGTATTCGATGTAATCGATGCAACAGGGCAAGCGAAACCGATATGAAACGGACGGGGTTCGGAAATTTCCGTCGTTTTTCGGACGAACGCAGCTCTTACGGCGACGGTGGGTTGGTTGTTCGAACTTCCAACTACTATGGACTATTAGGCTATCTTAAAAGGACTATTATTATTATAAATTTGTACAAAAATATTAACACGCGACAGCGGTGAGGGGCACCGCGGCAGGTTTCGTAAGTGGTTTGGCGTCTAAAGGCTCGCCTGACAAATGGGTACACCGGGAACTCTTAAATTATTTTTTTAAATATTTTTCGCTTATGTTTTTAAAATATGGATTCAAAGTTTTTTAAAATATAGTGAAATAAAAATAATAATAAAGATAAACGAAAAATTAAAAAAAAAAAAAAACAAAAATTTGCCAGGCTGCTTGGTCGGCAGACCGAGAAATTCTTATATGGAATGATCTGGACTATAGTTATTCATTGGTTTCATTCGTGTAGTCGATGACGTAAAATCGACCAATTTTTTCCCCACTTTGACGCCGGCTGCCTCCGAACTTGCCAGGCTGCCGGTTGGCAGACCTGCTTTTTTCTCATTTTCTAATCGACCTTTATCATATGAGACCATTCCCGTTCGTGTAGTCGATGACGTCATTTTGACCAAAAAAATCGCTGACTATTTCCATGACTGCGCGGCTCCTGCCAAGAGGCGCACAGGCAGACCAGCTTTTTAAGGTTTTCTAAATGCCCATTATCACAAAAGTAGTTTCATCCGTGTAGTCGATGACGTAGGGTTTACCTATCTCCCCTCCCGGTCTATCTATTAAATATCGACTGTTCACATTACGTTATTATTTCGGCAGGTTCCATGACAGTTAATCCGTCAACAATTGTCCCCCCCGGCTTACTTATATACAATACGCAGTCGGTTTAGGCAAAATACAGTACACCTAATTATTCAAAATATTATATAGTGACCCGAAGGGACATGCAGAGAGAATGAAATGGTGAACACAACAAGAATAAAACATATTTTCGTTCAAATGCACCAAGGAAAATCTGCTTGTCTATATAGATAGGGTGTAGCAAGATGTTCACGAGGGATTTTAATCAGCGATTCCTAAGCATATTTGGAGTTAAAAATGTAAATATCATTTTGTTATACGATGACATTTTTTTTCTATTAAAAACATTAAAAATATTTTTCCATCACACGCCGCAACTGACTATTTAGAATAGTAGCGGGTTTATAGCCTAGCGGACCCTTAAAAAGCGTTGCGTCTCGTTCTAACAGCTTATTACCACACGAAACAGAGCGTATCGCTCAAACATGTCACGACGGGATATATCCTATAACGATGGGAACAGTGGTGACGTGTAATTACAAATCATGCTTTTTGTTTTTAATATATAAAAAAACGAGTGTGCTTTGGTCCGCACGACTGAAATAAAACCTCTTTAGCTCCATACTATACGATACTATACGACAAATTCTAAAAAAAATAAACAATAAATAACTTCTAAACATATACAAACTATTACACTTCTATATAAATAACTTATTCACTCCGAGAATAGATCCGTCCCTTTCCCCTCCCGCCCACCATCCCATCCCAATAAGCTATTATAACTATTATAACTTTTATTACTTTTTAATCTCTCAAATTAATACACACCAGTGAAAACCTATTATTGGTTCAATAACATATACACATGTAAATACACCTAAGTAAATAATGTAACTGTTGGTTTTCCAAATAAAATAAAATAAAAATAAAATAAAATAGGAAGAGAGAAAGAAAATGTACGCGCGCACTGCTCTCTCTTGCTCCTACAGTGTGATACAGACAATAGGCCTGCAATGTATCTTAGGTATACAAAACGTAACTGGCTATGAGAGAAAGACAGAGAGAAAATGTGTGCTTTCACCTCTCTCTCTTGCCCCTACAGTAATTAATCAAAATCAAAATCATTTATTGTACAAAATATGCGAAACGTAACTCTCTCTCTCTCTTTCTATCTTCACTAACTTATGTATCCCTCTCAACTTCCGTTTGCCTCGCTTTTCGTAACACCCTCGTCACGCATTCACCAGCTTACCCCCAAGTCAAGCGTGCGTAAAGAAGTTTTACTTAAAAAAAAAAACATCATCGGACATCAAAATGACAAGTACATTTTTTACTCCAAATATGCTTCGGAATCGCTGGTTAAAATCCCTCGGGTATGTCCTGTTACACCTGTATACTGTGTATAGGAGGGCATAAGTACAAAAAATCGACACTGTGTACAAATTCATTTGATATTCGTACCAACTTATTAATAAAGGTATTTTTCAGTCATTTTCCATTTGAAATTGGTAAATAAAGTACAAAAATTATAATTTTACGGTAAATATCATTCTCGGGTCACCATTTTTGCAAATACCAGGTTAGTGAGCCACTGACCCCTGTCTTTGAGGTAGGTTTTAATATAGCTGGACATGTAGGACGTACGTATCTCGGCACACTAAACACTTGGTACGTTGGAGAAAACTTCCGGAGATAAACTAGTAGAAGAGTGATGTGGGCGTTTATGAGTGACCGAACTCAGATCAACTTTTATATGAAGATGGAATCTCGTCTATCACGGTGGGTGTTAAGTTGTTATATGGAAATAATGACATTAATAATGACATAATGGCGTCAAATCTTTTAATATAAATATTGAGTTAAGCTTGAGCACTTTGTAAATTGATATTTAGCCCAGCAGGTATAAACTAGGTGGTAACAAAGTGTTGACGCAAATGTGTATACATAAATATATAAACCTTCCGCCATCCTGCATACTTTCAAAACCCATCCTGTTACCTGTGCCAATATTAACAGCCAATCTTTTAAAGGAACTAGTGCAATGGTTATCTTCTTATTGATCTCTTGTATCGATTCTAGTGGAGACTTGAGCAGTGTGCTCAGCAAAGTGATCTATCGATAATAACAAAACAAGAACGTTCTCGGGAAGTCAAGATGAGTCAGATTCTCTTCCAGTGTTCACTGTTCACATATCCCCATGGCTGTGTCAAACGCAATATTCTTTTATTAAATAGAATGTCTTAGAAACGAGTCGTTCTCTTGTGACAAATGTCAACCATGCAAAAATGTTTGGCACGTGTTTGACGTCTTTCCCGACTATGTACCGGTGCCGAGGGGATCATCTTCCATTGAAATACGGGTTGACTGGTAGGTAGGTATACCATTTCCACCCGACGACGTCCGTAAGACAGGGAACAGGATCAGAGATGACTTCCACATTCAACGGTGGGGCGCATTTGTGATCTGCGGGTTCTGCACAGTACCCCCAGCTTATGAGAGGCTAACTGACTTCTGGCTTCAATGGAGCCCCCATACCTGAGCTGGTCACTTAGAGTTACACCAAGCGAATCAATGAAGCACCTGAGGGAAGATTGCTTCCGTTGAAGGTGACTAGATTTTGAAACATTTGAAAGATCTGCCGTTCTGGCGCCGAACTGCCTACCCAAATAATGCAGACATCAGTTTCCTTTCAAACCGGTGTGATGTAAATAAAGATTAGTTAGATAACACTTCTATGGATCTCGTCTTCAGTGAGGTTAACGAAAATGACAGCAAAATGTCCAGCAGATTTTAATGTAAAATTATTGACAACGCATTTAGGAGATTTAATTTGTGAATCATTATTTTTTATGCTTTTAGTTAATTGATTTTCCATTGGGTCAGGTAGAATTTATTCCAAATAACCGGATTTTAAATTCCATATCCTCACTGGTTAGTCAAATTATTATAATTATTTATAATTATAATAATTATTTATATTATAATTATTTATATACTTAATCTTTTGTTTTATAAAATTTTTGATCTCATAATGCTTTATTATAAATTTATTATTTAATTTTTTTTATTATGCTGTTAATCAGAGGTAAAGTCACATGGAGGAAATCCATAATTGGTTTTATTTTGGCTATACAAACATGTACAAACTGTAAAAATGTAAACTGTCGATTTCCCGAAAATAAATAAATAAATAAATAAATAAATAATAAATTGCTACTATGTCATCATCTCCACCTACTTTTAAAACAGTTTTATTATTAATATATTTTTATAAGTAAGTGAAAATAGGCATCAATGGATTCAAAGGTTTTAAATGATGAACGCGGTAAGAGAGTTTTGTTTTTAGATAATTTAATTTTTTTTTCTCCTTATTATCAAAAAAAAAAAAGGATTCTAAACATGGAAACTATTCAAGGTGTAGATTAAATATTGCAATTAATGATACGTTTAAATTTTCTTTACAGCTAATTACGTAATTACTAATTACGTAAAGGCTTAAACGTTTAAAGTTCGTACATGAAGTTTTTGCAAAATATTACTTATTTTGCTGTTTACGAGGACAATAATTTATTGAACAAACATGGAGGTCATAATACAAAGATATTTATTTATTTCGAAATACACTCACTACAACCTACCCTAATCTAACCTAACTGACATAGAAATGGTCATGGTAACAGGCTAAATAATTTAGAAGCACTCGATATAAAGAAAGCTGTTAAAACAAAAACCCAAATCCTTAATAATCAGCTAAATGTGTCCAATAGTTTGATATTAGGGATTTTTACATACACGTATACATAACTAACTAACTAACTAACCATCACGCCGTTTCCCCGCAGGGGTAGGCAGAGAGGACGGACCGCCAAACAACTCGGTCTTGGCACACACTCTTTGCCTCACTCACATTCATACATCGTCTCATACATACTCTTCTATTATTCTGACTTTTGACATGGCCCGTCTCAAGTATCTGATTCACTTGATCGTGCCATGTCTTCCTCGGGCGTCCCCGACTTCTTCTACCATTCACATTTGCATCATATATTCTTTTTACACTACTTTCTTCGCTCATTCGCTCTACGTGCCCAAACCATCTGAGGGTCCCTTTCTTAATTTTGCTCATTATACTTACATCAGCCTTACATTCTTTGCGAATATCCACATTTCTAACACGATCATACATGGTTTTACCACACACACGTCTCAGGGATCTCATTTCAACAGCATTCAGTTTACTTTCATCCTTCCTCTGCCAGTTCCATGCCTCACTGCCATACATCAGGGTAGGTACCAGGACTACATACGGACTACACGTATACATACATAAATTAAGTTTTTTAAACTGCGCAATATGCTATACATAATTGCAAATCCAACCTCTGTCAGTGCTGTGAATATTCGTCAACACTTTGGTACTCATAGATATTAGTCAGCAGTTTGAGCTGTAGATTTCGTCCTCGCTTTGCTTCTCATAGGTATTAGTCAGCAGTTTGAGCTGTAGATATGCGTCCTCACCTTGGTTCTCATAGATTTTAGTCCGATTTGTTCAGTTTTTGGAATTCCTGTAGATATTAGTAGACGCCTCCCCACAGCACCACCAAAGATGACATAGTCCCTGAGGAGAATTATTTCCCTCAGAGCCTCCTGTATGGAGCTAATATACAAAAAAAAGTAATAAAGAAAAATAATGATACAGTATATTTGATATGAACATGGCCCACACTTTGCAAACTTGTGTAGAGGCAGATTTTTTAGCAAAATTAATTAAAACACCTAGTTTATGGTTTACCAATACTTATAGTTTATAACACATGTTCTTTCGAAACAATTTATGCATCAAAACAACTCATCGACCAACAAACAATAATATAAAATTCGCCAGACTTGGGTTCGTTCACTTGTTATTGCACAACTTTTATTGATTATTCATTGTTTTGTATTATAATTTAATTTGTCTTGTTTCGTCGGGTATGTTATTGTATAATTTAGGTCCAAAGTTTCTTTGTCCAATTGCTGTTATTGTTTTCGGCTTTAGTAGGAATCAATGTAAAGTTTTGACGATTTTCGTAATACATGGTTAATTAGTTTTTAAGGTGAGTTAGAATAAGCATCGACAATTTGGAAGGGGGGCATGGGTTCCGCCGCCCCGGGAACCATTTATTGGATAACTAACAGTGGTGACCTGGTTCATGGAGTGAGGTTTGTCCAGATCCTGGTGGTCAATGCGTTTGCTCATCTGCTGCATGGCGGGCCGGATTGGGAGATATTGGTAAAAGGTTACCTTACCTAGACCTCTCCAGCCGGTTTCCAGTGGGAGGGATGGATTCATATGTCTCTCACTCCTGGAGACATTGACCCCAGATTTCTACCCGCTCCTCATATCTTTTTCATCCCCAAAGATGACATAGGCCCTGAGGGGAATTATTTTTTAGTACATAATGTGAAAAAAAACTGTTTGTTTGGACATAATGTGAAAAAAATCTGTTTGGGTGGACATAATGCGAAAAAAAATCTGTTTGGGTGGACATCATGTGAAAAAAATCTATTTGGGTGGACATAATGCGAAAAAAAATCTGTTTGGGTGGACATCATGTGAAAAAAATCTATTTGGGTGGACATAATGCGAAAAAAAAATCTGTTTGGGTGGACATAATGCGAAAAAAAATCTGTTTGGGTGGACATCATGTGAAAAAAATCTATTTGGGTGGACATAATGCGAAAAAAAATCTGTTTGAAAAAAAACAGTTTGAAGAGTGATCTACGCCGTAGATCAGCGAACATTTCTGTAGATTCTACGTAAACAAATAGAAAAAAAGACAATATATCACGTAAAAGATTCTTAAAATTGTTTTCATTACCTAAGTTACCATAATTTAAATAATAAAAAATTGTCGTTTTAATTATATCCTCAGCACGGGATATCGCAGCGATAATATTATAATTGTGCCCTAATTACAAAAGGAATAATTTTAAAATTATAACCATTTTATTGACAGCCCACCTCATGAATTTTGAAATTCATCAACTTCATCCCCAGAGTCGACACCATGATCTATATAGTACTATTTCACATGGCAGAAGAGACGTGCTAGCCAAGCATGGTATCATAAAAGGTACGGTGTTGCTCTTGGTGTCTTGATATTTTCTTCATTGGCTTTGAAGTTTTCAAGAGTCATTTTAGGCAAAAACTGTAAAACATATGACTGTTAATTATTATTTGTATACAGCGATAGGTAATTGGATTACTAAATCTGTATTCCAAATTGAAAAAAAAAAGTTATAAATAATTGTAAAATCAATTCCAATATACTTGTGAATGATGAACACTTTGAGCAGATGGATGGGTTTGTGTATTTGGGAAGTATGTTTACCGGATATGGGAAGACTGATTCGGATATTGAGAGAAGGGTAAATGCAGATAACTCCATTAATGGAAGACCGAACGCCGCGCCGTTGGCGCAAACAAAAAACTGCCCAAAGAAATGAAGCTATCCTTCCACAATGAAAAGCTGATACTCACCCTGAGGTATGGCAGTGAAGAATGGAGCTGGCAGAGGGAGGATGAATGTAGACTGTGTGCTATAGAAATGAGATCCCTAAGATGTATTCGTGGTAAAACCAAGTACGATCGTGTAAGAAATGAGGAAATCTGCAAATAATGCAAGGCTGATTTAAGCGTAATAAGTAACGGAAGGAAAGCGACTCTCAGATGGTGTGGGACGCATATAGAACGAAAAAACGAGGAAAGGAAGTAAGAAGAATATACGATGCAAATGTGAATAGAAGAAGTCGGGGATGCCCGAGGAAGACATGGCACGACAAAATGCCACGTTAAGTTAGTTTTTTTTTACATAAGCTCCACACAGGAGGCCCTGAGGAAAATAATTTCCCTCAGGGCCTATGTCATCTTTGGTGATGCTGTGTGGAGGGTTTTTTTAAGGAAAGGAGGGAGAGGAGAGATCTGGGAAAGAAAAGGGTTTAAGGGGTGGGTAGGAATCTGGGGTTCAGTGTGTCCTGGTCATCCGCCTCCAAGACCTAGACAAACCTCACCCCATGAACCCAGTTAGTTAGCAAATGCTAGTTAGTTAGTTAGTTACTTAATAATATAAACTAGCTGTTAAAAACCCGCTCCGCAGGTTTTTACGCAGCCTGCAAGTGGCTTTTGGTTCGGCTTTGCCCAGTTAGTGTTGGTGATCATTTTATAGATCCAATACGAAGTGATCCCAAAAACAGCCCATTCCTCGAATCCACTGTATCTAGTCATCGGGACAAAGTAACCGAGGCAAAGCAATGAACATAGATTACCGTCAATCTTTTGATATTTGGAAAGATACCACATATTCACAAATTCATAACAGTTATCTCAAGGGGGAGACGTCCCCGTCCGACTTGCTGACAGAAGTAGCGACATCTTGTGTCGAATTCTTGAATTCGAAACCGAATTATGACAGTAGTTTTGTGTGAAATTTCACGTACACAGATGTTATTTGTGGCGCGGCGCGTTTGGCGTTGCTTCCGATATGCCCTTGTAGCTGGGTTAACCTCGCGGAAGCTACGGTATTACTAACGTTCGATATAAACTATTACATAACAATAATGCAGTTAAAAACCGTAATGGAGAAAGCAGTTGATCGGCAACGGTAGAAATGTTTTTTTTTCTGGCTCAAAGGATTGTAAATTAACATTCCAAACTCCAGTGTTATTGAATTTGAGTTAGTATCTTCAAGAAAGTCCTAATAATTAAATTACAAAATTTATTGTTAAAGCAGATAGTATTAACGTAATTCAATTTCATAAATAGTTTCACTCGAGCTTCAAGACTTGCTCATGTTGTTTGTAACTGTCAAGTTGCGGTTAAACTTCATCCCAACATCGTTGTATTAATACTGTTCTCTACAACTTTAAATTATATACTCGTATATACAATATCATATGATGAATCCTGCCTCAGTTCGGCCAAACTTGCGAAACTTGAAACAAGATGTTAATAACATATAAACAACATGTAACCTCTTGCACATGTTATGCATCAACAAAGAATACATTGTCTGAGTTCAACGGTCAAGATGCTCAAGAAAATTCTAGTTAGTGTATGCTCCGTATACTACATATAGCGTGGTAAGTATGTAGGTTGTAGGTACTAATTCGTATTGGTATTGAAAATTTCGTAGACCCCCATCCAATTGCCATACAAATATCGATCGTAGGTGTGCTGTATAAAGCGCATATCGATCGTCTAGTTCAAGTTGATTAGACATCTTTAGTCCTGTGCCATAACAGACTGAAATTGTTAATTTTAGTTCTCTTGTCATTGCTTTGTAAATGCTGTAAATTCTTTGTTTCATAATATTTTACTAATATTTTGTAATGGACTCGTAAGGAACACTGCAAGATTATTTTAAAGTGTGTTACAGTAAAGCGCACTTGAAGTCAAATGCCACAAAACTGCGCTGTACAAATATAACGTTATTATTATTATAATTATCTCAAAATACTAAATTTTGCGTTAATGAGGAATGTACACCATAAATAAAATATTATTTACACTCTTTTTACGTGTTAAATATGCTTTATCATAATACCGGGCGGTTTATCGGTCCGGTAGGTATATTAGTATAATATTTTTAAATATCCTTCTATTGACCCAGAAAACATGAACATTTTGTTTAATTCATTACAAATCTTTCTGCATTATAACTGATTTGGTGGAATTTATGAGTAATTTGACTATCGTAACAGAGGGACTATGCACTTTTACGTATAACTGCATACTACCCCTTGACGGCCGGCATGGTATAGCGGTAAGGCTCTTGGATCGAATCCCAGCGTGGGCAAATAAATTTTACTTGAATAATTTGTGTTATTTCACAAGTAATTCATTTAAAATAATGTACATTATATTTGCGGCACGTTCCAGAATGGACAATACTCTAAGTATCTCCCTGGTGTAAGACCACCATTCATAATTGAAACGTTGCTTGAAATGGCGTTAGCCGTCTTTGGTGACCAGATCTGAATAGCCAGGTACTTTCCCACCTTCCTCTTCCCCATCTCCTTCCCCTCCCTACTACCTTCAGCCTCACAACATACCCCAATTGGGGTGCCATAGTCTCACTGGCTCTAGACGGGAGCAGCTGAGACCCTTGTGAGGTATTACTATAAAAAAAATACTCAACTCGAATTTAGATTTTTCAGATATGTCTGACTAATCAACTGGACGATCGATATATGAGACTGCTGCGTCCTCAATTGTGGTATGTTGTGCGGCTGAAGGTAGTGGACAGGAGGAGGAGAGAGAGAAGAAAAATGTTGGATATTACGTGGCTAACATCCACAGGCAAAATCTGTGATTTCAACCCGATCGTCGAATCAATGCACAAAATACCTACAGTTCAGTTGTTATCAGATAGGTACTTATCTATGAGCTTAGAAGTTAATACCAAACTCAACAGTAAGTACTATTATGTACCTAAAACCGTAGTACCTGAAAGCACTGCACTTTAGATATGCCGAGTTTTGAAGAGGATTTGGCTCCTGTGAACCCTCGACCCTCGAGATTAATATGTTGAAGCCCTTCCACTCCCACTGAGTTTATTGGAATAATTGGAGAGCTTCGATCCAATATAACTATTTGAATAGATTGCTGTAACTAGCTTCACGTGAAGGTGTATATTATTATGAAATACTTGGAGATAATAATATTAACTTATTAAATTAATTATTCAACGATGCAAAATGATGACTTATTAACTACCGGAAGAAATAAATAATTATGGTAAGAGAGAATCAATTTATTACCTACAACATTGAATCTTGAGCAAACTTATTACCAGATCCATATCTATGTTAAACGTATGAACACAAAACCTGATGATGGTTGTGGTGTAAACCGTAACTATGCGTAGGTGGCTATGTACTACATATATTTATATGAATATTTATTTAATACAAATATGTTATGATTATTTATTTTATCCAAAATCAAAGCCTCCTCCGAATATATTTTTATTATTATGTTTTTTTATATGAATACCTCACAAGAGTCCCAGCTACTCCCGTCTGGAGCCAGTGAGACTATGGTATTCCCAATTGGGGTATGTTGTGAGTAGTGATGTGCCGGATCGTTAAAAATGTATATCCGCGGATACGGATCTGAATCCGGATATTTGGGGTCAAGATCCGCGGATACGGATATTTATTTTCTAATTCAATCGGTGTCGGCGCGCGAGAGCTTGAAACGATAGTTGACGTTATACCCGCCGCAACGACGGTATGGTAACTTAATACGATAAAATATTTGATTTTAAGAAATAAAAAATACTCTGGAATTTAATAGTTTTTTAATTCTACCCAATCATCTATATATAGCATTTCATCTTATCAATTGAAAATTAATAAGGTTAAAGTTCCATAAAAGATACGGATCTATCTTCTCCCTCGGATATCCGGGGATACGGATACGGATACGGATATCCGGAACATCACTAGTTGTGAGGCTGAAGGTAGTAGGGGAAAGGAGATGGGAAAGAGGAAGGTGGGGAAGTAACTGGTTTTTCATATCTGGTCACCAAACACGGCTAAAGCCATTTCAAGCAACGTTTAAATTCTGAATGGTGGTATTACACCATGGCGATACTGAATGTATCTTCCACTCTGGAACATGCCGCAAATATACTATATAACTAACTAACTAACCATCACGCTGTCTCTCCGCAGGGGTAAGCAGAGAGGACAGACCGCCAAGCAACTCGGTCTTGGCACACTCTTTGCATCATTCACATTCACGCATCGTCTCATATATACTTTTCAATTATTCTGTAAGTATGTTATTATTTTAAATGAATTAATTGTGAAATAACACAAAAAATCATTTTAAATTTATTTGCCCACGCCGGAATTCACATAACAGAAGAGTCAACATTATCACCAAAACGCGGTTGAAAGAAAAATATTTTCAAGTTTTATATTTATTTTTTTTATTTATTTTATTTTAATTTATTCTATTTTTTATTAATGTCTAAAAATTCAAAGAAATGTAGTTTATTTGCAGTTCTCCTAGTTTGTTGACTGAAGGTTGTATTAATGTTACAATTTCATTGATTTCCTCGTCTTTATTTTACTTAGAACTTAACAACATAATTAAATTTAATTAAACTATTATTTTTTTTTTATTTCATAAGATACCTATCACTCCGAAGTGTCCACGTGCAGCATAATATCAACTTCATACAGTATACCAATTGCAGTAGAATGTCACCACTGGATTTCGAATGGGTATCCTACATATCAACAGCACTGAACGATCCGATGCACTCTAGTTCAGTGCGTATAAAAGCGCATTTTGCACTTAGATCATATGCACTTCAGTTGCGACCGTCGCATTGCAAGGGTGACGCGCTTCAATTAAAACTGGGACAACAGCAACCAGTAACCACACGTTAAACAAAAATCATAAATAAATCCGGAACAGTTTTTGCAGTGTGATTTTATTTGTGTTTTTTAAAGTTATCGGCAAGTGTTTTTTTGGCTTTACAATGAAGGCTGTTTTTTGTGCTGCTTTTCTATGTTTGGTGATTTCTGGTTGTCATGGTAACCAGGAGAAGTCGGAGAAAGAGTCACCCTTGCATTTTGATAATTCGGTGAGACAATTACAAATTCAATTTATTTTTAATACTTATTAACATAATGCAAAACTTAATATTCTCTTCACATATCTGTAAAAGTTTTTGCTTTCAACAAGTCGATTATTTCATAAATTATTTTGTCGATTTACTGAATACAATGTTTGTTGTATTGTGCTAATAATATCCAAAATGCAGCGATATGTTCCACGCTTGTTTTTTATAAACAAACTCTTCACAAAACTTAAAAAATGTTGTAAATCCAAAAAACATATCATAAGACCAGTAAATATACCTACTACTATTATTCACTTACACTTAATGCTAATAAAACCAAATTAATCACTTTCAAAATAAAAAAAAATAAAAAAAAACTCTGAAGAAAACCTGAACTTGAAAATCCATCCCTCATTAGAAAACGTTGACCATGTAACATATCTGGGTCTAAAAATTAACCAAAACTTAAAATGGACCGAACACATTACGTATTTAAATAATAAAATTAAAAAACTAAGTTATTTTTTCAAAACTACCAGGAATGTCCTCATTAAAAAAGACTTAATCAAGATTTACATGGCTCTCTGCCAATCACTGTTAGAATACGGTATTATCGGATGGGGCAGTGCAAATAAAAACATACTAAATCAACTAATCAAAACTCAAAAAGCCATAATGAAAATTATACAGAAAGTTCCTGTAAGAACTAGCACTGACGAAATCTTCAACAATCTTAACATCATGTCAATTAAACAACTACATATATTCTAAAACTATACTCATTTACATTCATAAGTACAAAACCTAAGAAATAACAACTAATACGTACATAAGAAACACTAGATCTCATGGTCAAAAACTTATCCAACAAGTAACTACTAACACAACATTTGGGCAAAAAAGCTACTTATGTAAATTATGTCATTAAACTCTACAATAAAATACCACTCTTACTCAAAAACCTCAACATTATAACATTTAAATTTCAAATAAAAAGCTGGATACTAAATATGGGGAGATCAGAAATAGAAAATATACTGATATCAAATACAGACTACAACCTAATATAGTATATTGAATTATAAAAAAACTACTATCTTATTTACTTTATGATTACTAAAAAAAAATACTACATGATATATGTTAATAATTAATTCTAATTCATATTAATTTCTTATAATTAAATTATAATATGTAAATGAAATCCTCAGCACGGGGGATCCCATTGAGGATATCATTATCCCTACTGTGAAGACAATAAATCATTATTATTATTAAATACATGGATATCTTCGGGTAGGCTATTCTCGTTTTATTTTGTCGTCTGAAACAATAATTATTATGAAATTTTGGTAGTTTTAGAAGTTTTGAATTAAGGCTCTGCAACCGGGCCCGAAAAGAAGAAGATGAAGAGATACGAAATTACGAATGTTAGAGGAGAGCGCTAACATTTACAGCAGCAAAATCGATGCGAAAATTGCGAAAATGCTTAATAAAACACGACTCTTAAAACGACGTTTAAAATAGAGCAAAAATCTTGCGGGCATTATCATAAACAGCACTTATAATAACTGAAACAAACGTGTTAATAATAATTTTTGGAGCATACTTTGCGATTTTTTTCTATCGAGAGAATTTTATATAATTTGCGTTTCGGCGCGGGCAAAGTCTAGATATTACATTCAAGAATAACATATATTTTTTTAAGAGCTTTAAAACTTACCGTGTTTAAGGAAAATATGTAATAAATCGGTACAAATCCGGGTTGCGGGCCCTTAATTCATATTCGTTTCTGACAAACGTATCCATCAAATTTAACAGTCAATAATTTTCAACTTATATCTAATTGGTAAACTGTATTATATTATCTTAATATTCTTATTCACATTTTGTTTTTGTTTGTATTACATTGTTGTAATATAATGCAAGAAATATACATTTATGAATCTTGCTGTTTATTTTCATTACCAAAAGGCAATGAATATGCAAGCAAACCACACACAAAATATTCAAAAACTTATTTCAAAATGGCACCTATTTATGATAGTCTTCTGACGCTACCAATACTTGCCGACAAGTTGTTTAAATTTAATTTAAACCAGGTCTGAAGGGTAAAAGAAGTTACTCGGTAATTTGATCCATACAATTTTGGTTACAATACAATACAACATGTAAAGTAAACAGATTTTCAGAACCGATTTTTTTTAACATTGACTAAGTAAAATGTGAGTTAATATTATGCCATAATAATAATACATTGTTCCCATCCATATTTCAAAACTGTCAAATCAGTATACATTTGCCCTGAAGAAGGAACGGTCGTTCTGAAACCGGTCGGATTTACTCAAATATAAAAGTGGTTCAAACAAAGTTAAATTCAATTCTTCTAATAGTGCAAAATTATTTTGTGGTAACATTTTAAATTAAAATTAATAAATTACGTTGTATTAACCACTTAATTATTTATAAAAACCAAAAATGGGTTTTTATAAATAATTAAGTGGTTAATACAACGTAATTTATTAATTTTAAAGTTAAATTGTTTCGAGTACGAGATAAGCCGCCATAGCTCAGTGGTCAAGAGCAATCGACCGGCAATCGAGAGGACACGGGTTCAAGTCCCGTTGGCGTCATGTATCTTTTCTCGGAAGATTTTTCAATGTGGATGAGTGTTTCAGGCTGATAATTATTGCTTATAATAATTGTTACCCTTTGTGCTATGCATAAAAAATCTTGTCTTAAAAACGTTAGTTTTACAATTAAAAATAATAATTAATATTTGACAAGTTTAAGTATTTCCCCAATAAATGAAGACATAATTTGTCTCGACGCCACCTAGCGAGGGACTTAACACTTACAATGTTTCTCTCGCAAAAATAAAGTTGGTTGTTTTCAGGTGGAAAAAATATAATAAGCAGTAATTGTTGAATGAAACACTAGCATATATTGAATCATTTGGCGGGTACGAGATAAGCCGCCATAGCTCAGTGGTCAAGAGCAATCGACCGGCAATCGAGAGGACACGGGTTCAAGTCCCGTTGGCGTCATGTATCTTTTCTCGGAAGATTTTTCAATGTGGATGAGTGTTTCAGGCTGATAATTATTGCTTATAATAATTTTTAAATTGTTTCATTTATCTTTAATTTTATATCTACCACCGGAAGGTAGCTATTGCTACTTTTTTCATTTTTCATTACAAGTAATTTTACATTAAATTTAAATAAATTATTTATCCAAGCGATTAATTTAAAAATTGGCTCACTCTAAAATAAACCATAATTTATATTAACCTACTAAATAATCTGGTAAACAAATTTGACGTTTTTGAATAAATTGTGTAAGAGTTAAATTATAAACAAATCTGACAATTTCTCAGAAACTCTAGCACTAAAATATTATCTAAAATTCCCGAATTATTACGATTAAGGAAAAAATATTAACGGTGCTTAAAACATTTACAAAATTCAGAATGTTTAAATGGTCGATTAAAATAAAGTTTTTTTTACTGAAGAAGAAAACAATAAATGAACTAAAAAAATTGCATACTTCTGAAAGAATTTATTTGTAACCTAGGTAAAGTGCCTCGGATAAACACATCCGATTTTATTTATACAGGACACCTTTTGACTTTTATCAAAGTCCAAATGAATTAGAGAAGATTAAAGCTTTATTTAGATTTTTATAGGCTGACCAACCCCTTGAAGGTTAAAATTTAAACAATTTAACACATCATTATATTATTACCTATTTATTATTTCTCTGTGTTTTGTTCTGTTCCATGATTCGTTAAGATTTATTAGTAATAACTTCTTCTTATATAACCTTCGGTATAACCTTCGAAAGTTACGCCAAAAATATAGTTTTTTTTATCTTATAAATTTATCATTTCCTTCGTTTTAACTTTAAAGTGTTTAATATGAGTTTGTTTCTTCTGTTTTTTTAGCAAAGAAGAACGTAGTGAATTATTGAAGAATCTGACACAGTTAACTTGTACTTGTAATTGCAATTCGAACTTAGATAATTTTAGCTAATTGGAGAAAACTTTTATTTGCCAAAGCAACTTCTGAATTTCTTTCCTTTATGCCATTAGGCAAGTAGATACCTTATATATTTAACAAAAAAGTGTATTATTTATTTTGAGGTTGCTTATTAGTCGTAAATTACAAAAAATCGTTATTTTTCTTTTTTTAACATTATGATAAATTCTCTCTCGGGGCCTATATCATATTTCGAGACGCCGTATTGAGGGTCTCTTTGAAGGACAAGGAAGAAGAAGAAGTTTTGGGAAGAAAGGTATAAGTGGTGGGTAGATATCTGGGTTCAATATGTCCAGGTGATATTAGGACATATGAATTCATCCCTCCCACTGCGGTGCAAGGCGATGGATCGAGAGAATCCGATTGGAGAGCTCTATGTTCTCAACCAGTTTCTCCTGATCCAGCCAGCCTCGCACGATGTTAGCAAACGCATTCGCCGCCATGACCTAGTCAAACCTCACCCCATGGCACAGGGCACCCCTCTTTTTTACATTAACTCCATACAAGACGCCCTGAAGGAAAATATTTACATTTATAGTGATTTTCCTGATGTTATCTGAGATGCCTTGTGGAAGGTCTTTTTGAGGAGAGGAGGGAATGAACGTTGGTCTTGAAGAGACCCACGTTGTAGGAAGAAGGAAACCCAAATGCCGGCAAATCGTTCCACAGCCGAGCTGTTGAATAAAAGAACTAGTCGAAGAAGCGACCCGTTCTCATGTGATAAATGTCATCTGTGTACATATATTGTTTAAGCACGCGTTTAGCGTGTTTCCCGACTACGCACCGGTGCCGAAGGGATCAATGACGCTAGTTCCTAGGAACATTTTCCATTGAAATACCCGTAGAACAATGGTATTATTCCCAATTGCTAAATCACCAAAGGTAGCTAACCACTTAGGGTTACTTACGACAGGGGTTTTGATTTTAAATAAATGGTTACGGGAGATTGAGCAGATCGTCTAATATTATTTATTTTATTCAGAATCTGCAAAAACAGTCCATTAGTTTGAAAGAAACATATTAAAAAAGAAACTTTAAGGGCCCGCAACCCGGATTTGTACCGATTTATTACACATTTCCCTTAAACTCGGTAAGTTTTAAATCTCTTAAAAAAATATTTGTTATTCTTGAAGATAATATTTAGACTTTGTCCGCGCCGAAACGCAAATTATATAAAATTCCCTTGATAGAAAAAAATCGCAAAGTATGCTCCAAAAATTATTATTAAAACGTTTGTTTCAGTTATTTTACAAGTCATAATATGTAAAAAAAATCACAGCGTTTCTTTAAATGTTGTTTAAGATAATGCCCGCGGGATTTTTGCTCTATTTTAAACGAGTCGTGTTTTATTAAACATTTTCGCAATTTTCGCATCGATTTTGTCGCTGTAAATGTTAGAGCTCTCCACTAACATTCGTAATTTCGTATCTCTCCATCTTCTTCTTTTCGGGCCCGGTTGCAGAGCCTTAAGTATTGTTGTAAATATTTGAAGTGATGTATTTATTTTATTTACTAATAATTATATTAATTGGATAATTTATAGAGCGCCTTTTTTCAAATCACCTCAAGGGCGCTTTACAATTTATTATGAATTCTTAGGTTCTATCTAATTTTATTATTTGCAAGTAGATACAGAAACACACTTACCTGACAGGTCAGTTCCAATAGACACACTTTATTAGAAAGTTTATGCATGGAGAAGAAACGACTTTGCACGTGGAGGACATTATATTTTTAAAAACTCTGGACATTGCATGATTTGTCTTTGCTACCCTCATTACTGTTTTTTTAACATTTATAAGAAAAAATGCCAAAGCTGAGTTAATATTTATTTTTAAAGACTGGAGAATCTAGGACTCTTTAGGACTGGAGATTTCCATGAAATGACCTTTACAAAAGCTTAAAATAAGAATTTGCTTATATTTTTACACGATTAGTTATTTACAATGTCGCGGGCCGTGAAGGCTAAGGTGTAAGGTTTTTTAACTTCTGAAAAAGTGTGTTTTAAGTTTAGCTTTTACTACTTATATAGCCTCCGACTCCAGATCAGAAGGTTGCGTGTTCATATCACATCGGGGTCACCAGTTTGGGCATTATAGTGTATTGTTTAAATGTTTCATCCAGGTCCGACAACCTACAGACCTTGCCCACGTCTGTAAACTGGATGTGTGTTTAAATGCGGAGATATTTAAATAATAACTCTTGATATTAAGGCTCTGGCCTGACCTGGCCTAACCGGGCCCGGAAAGAAGAAGATGGAGAGATACGTAATTACGAATGTTAGAGGAGAGCGCTAACATTTACAGCGACAAAATCGAGGCGAAAATTGCGAAAACGTTTAATAAAACACGACTCGTTTAAAATAGATCAAAAATCTCGCGGGCATTATCTTAAACAGGATTTAAAGAAACACTGTGAATTTTTCATACATATAACTTGTAAAATAACTGAAACAAACGTGTTAATAATAATTTTTGGAGCATACTTTGCGATTTTTTTCTATCGAGGGAATTTTATATAATTTGCGTTTCAGCGCGGGCAAAGTCTAGATATTATCTTCAAGAATAACATATATTTTTTTAAGAGCTTTAAAACTTACCGTGTTTAAGGGAAATATGTAATAAATCGGTACAAATCCAAGTCTGTCCAAGTCTGACAGTCTACAGACTGTAAACTGTAAACTGGATGCGTGTTTAAATGAGGAGGTGTTTAAATAATAACTCTTGATATTAACGCGAGTCAAAATATGTTTACAACGGAAACTTTATGTTACAATAATTTGTACAAGTTTAATATTATTCTTGCTTTGAGATAAAGCAGGTAGAGAGGGCGAACACTAGAACTGGAATGAATTTGGAAATTAAAATTGGGTTGTGACGCACCTAGCTGGAGAGTGGTGGCCAGTGATACCAAAGTACAAAAATGATATTTTATGGCTGTTCGCTGTCTCACTATATCAGCCTTTGTGGGTCACTACATATTTTAAAAGTACCCACATAGTATCTTTGATACTGTGTTTTCATTTCAAATTTTATGCTCTCTCTACAAAATATGTTTTCCAAATGTATTCCGACAAATTGCCCATAATATGATTTACTAACATACTTATGAGAAACTTCCAAGCATGCTGCTCTAAATATTATATGCCCGACTAATGATGGCAATCAAAAACATATCAAATATAATTGCATTAACCCCTCAGGGCCAGACCATGTTAAGTAGATCAGAATATTTCCGCTGTGCGGTAAAATCCAAATAAATGGATATTTGTGAATGAATATGAAAAATAAAAACTTATTTTGAAAGGTAATGACGAGTACCCCTTCAAAGTTATTATTACAAATAACCAAGCATTTTTTTAAATTTAAAAAATATTCGACTAATACTTCATCTACCAGATCTGCCCTGATGATTGACACTGCAACGCTGTCCGAAACGTTGGCTAAAGAAGGAGGTAGTGCAACACGGCATAACACCCCAAAAACAAATAACGAAAATAAAAAATATTTTTTCTAACTTAAAATGTTTTCAAAATGGCTCACCTTTTTTCTAACTAAAATTACTGGGATCGAATATAATAAAAACAAATATATACGAGTATTTCATAAGACAAATATATTTTAAATGTTATCATCATATCACTTTTTTGTCGTTTCGTGTAAAAATAATCAATGAAAAATTAACATTTTTTTCTTTTTTCAAATTGCGATCGGAAACTTTGAAATTTTTTAGCCTAAGTGGCTAATGATTCGGTTTTTTAATGTCATATTGCGTATGTCAGTAAATGCAACTGGAAAACACGTTTTTCTTAATAAAATTGATAGTTAGTTGAATTTCAGGATTTGTGTGAAAAGAATAAATTAAATGATGAAAATTTAAATTGTGTTAGTGAAATCATGGATCTAGGCATTATGTTCGACAGTAAACTCACCTTTGTATGTCATATTAATAATATTATCAATAAAGCCCTAAAGACTCTCGGTTTTGTTTTGAGAGCTGCAAAAGATTCCAATAATTTAGACACATTTATTATGTTATATAAAACCCTTGTCAGATGCCAACTTGAATATAACTCGACGTTATGGTCTCCCTTTTACAACATTCATTCAGACAACATTGAAAAGATTCAACGGGTTTCTAAGGTTTATAAACTGTAAATTGCATATTCCTATACGAAACATTGATTACAATTATCTCTTGGATAAAACGTCTCTATTGAAACTTTCAGAAAGAAGAATAAGCACAGATTTAATACTATTACATAAAATACTGCATTACAAAATTGACTGTTCTGAATTACTTCAATTTATCAATATCCATGTTCCTCAAAAATCATGTCGACATTTATTACCCTTCTACTTCAATAACACCAGGACACTAGCTTATCAAAATTCACCGTTTCCGAGACTTCACAGTCTCGGAAATAAATATTCTAATCTAGGCGATATATTTCATCTTAAAACTAATCAGTAAAAACGTTGTATATTCTATCACTTTTATTCTTCTAGGCACAAATAGATTTACGTAATTTCTTCAATTTTTGTTTATATTGAATATGAGACTTCTTATCATTTTTACATAATATGTATTTTTATTTTATTATTTGTTTTCTTGTTACACTGTTTTGTATGTTTTCTTTTCTCATTGTATTTTATTTTCTTCATTGTTTGTTACTCAACTTATAAATTATAATGTAAAAGCCCATCAGGGCGTGTAATAAATAAATAAATAAATATTATTAGAATGAAACAAATGCTTTGTTTAAAAACCACTTTATTTTTATTTATATTTGTCGACCGGTTTCAGTTGAACTCAACCTTCTTCAGGTCAATAAACACATATAACTAAATTACAGTACATAGTTAAGATTCTAAGGTTAACACAAAAGAAAGAGAGAGAGCATATAAGAGAGGGAGAGAACTTTAGATATTGGTTGGTGGAAGGGTAGGAGGCGGAGTCACAAGCGGGTGGGGGTGGGGGTTACATAGGGGAGAAAGGGAATAACTTTAAAATCGGGCTGTTGGTTAATTCTAACAGTTTGTTTAAAATTTGGCCATTAAGTTTCTTTGATTTGGATATTTCTAATGCTTCTAAATTATTAAGGCGTATTCCTATTTTATTTACATATATGTGTTATTTTTACTCCTGTATTTATGTTAATTGTATGGTCAGTATCAATTGAATGGTCAGCAAATTCTAAGAAACCTGTGCTTGAGTGCACCTGTGGTTGAGTTCAACCGAAACCGGTCGACAAATATAAATAAAAATAAAGTGGTTTTTAAACAAAGTACTTGTTTCATTCTATATAATGTCAGGCCACAAAGTGTTTGCTTTCTACGATAATAGAATATTATTATGTTAAATGTAGGTAAATACCTGAAAATACCCTCGACTCTGTGCAGAAAATCGGGCGGTCAGCTTAATAGATTCCCCCCTCTTAACAGATTGATTGATTGATTGACCCCCTCTTGACGGATTGCAATCTTTAATCTGGAATGCTATCCTTGTTCTACCGGCATTACAATGGAAGATGCTCCGAGGAAGTAGCGTCATTAATCCCTTCGGCACCGGTGCATAGTCGGGAAACACGCGTGCCCAACATTTGTACACGGTTGACATTTGTCACATGAGAACGGGTCGTTTCCTCGACTCGTTATTGGGTTCAACGGCTCGGCTATGGAATGATTTTCCGGCCTCTGTGTTTCCTCCTTCTTACAACATGGGTCTCTTCAAGACCAATGTTCATTCCTTCCTCTCCTCAAAAAGACCCTCCACACGGCATCCCAGATGACATAAGCCCTGAGGGAAATTATTTTCCCCAGGGCCTCTTGTGTGGAGTTAATGTTAACGACCTCCGTAGTCCAGTGGCTAAGACTCTTGACTCACATTCCGGAGGTCGCGGGTTCGAACCCGGCATGCGCAAATAAATTTTATTTGATTAATTTGTGTTATTTCACAATTAATTCATTTAAAATAATATATAGTATATTTGCGGCATGTTCCAGAGTGGAAGATACTATTAGTATCGCCCTGGTGTAAGACCACCATTCAGAATTGAAACGTTGCTTGAAAATGGCTTTAGCCGTGTTTGGTGACCAGATCTGAATAGCCAGGTACTTCCCAACCTTCCTCTTCCCCACCTCCTTCCCCTCCCCACTACCTTCAGCCTCACAACATACCCCAATTGGGGATGCCATAGCCTCACTGGCTCCAGACGGGAGCAGTTGAGATTCTTGTGCGGTATTCACTGTAAAAAAAAAAAAAAATGTGAAAAAAAAGTCCGCTGGGACAACTCAATAATTTTTAATTATATTTTCACAATTGAGGGGTGGACATGAATACCGCCGCCCCGGGAGCCATTTATCGGATAACCAATACTTCTGTCATAGATTCACTACGTTTGGTGACTTTGCAAGTGTGCCCGGGTTGCGCATTTACAAAACCTATACCGATTCTGTCGCGGTAACGACAATTTACATTATAAATATACCTCCATTGGTTATTTTTTATCACATTGCAAAAACAAAACTTGTTCTAAAATCTAAATAAAATAATCTTTCTGATGTGTATATTAGAAATTAATAATTTTATTTCTAAATATTAAATTTTTAATATTATTCCCATATATTGTAAATACACCTCTATATTGATAATTTTATATCACTTTGCAAAAATAAAAATTGTTCTAAAATCTAGATAGAATAATCTTTTCAATGTGTATATTATAAATTAATAATTTTATTTCTAAATATTTAAATTTTGATATTGAAAATTTAAAGCGACTGAAACGCGGTAGGGATTGTAAATACGCGCCCGGGTTCATGGATTGGCTTTGGGTCGAGTTGTGTACATCGTGCTAGAAAATATCAGGGTCGTTACAAGATCTAGCAAACAGTTTACCAAACCAGTTCATCAACTGCATCACACGATCAAACTTCGTTCCTGTTGTTTGTGCCCCTTACCAGAAAAAAAAACACGGAAATATTGAAACAAAAGAAAACTCATGTATTTCTATGAGCAATTTATTATTTGCTAATCTGGAACTCTAGAACAGCAAAATCGATAACTTCACAATATCGAATCGATAGGCGTCACTTCCGATGATGTCATATCAATGTCCCGAGCACGGTTTCACTGTTAACATCCAAACTGATATTGACAAAGAAAATAAATTATAAATCGATTTAGGCGGGCAACATTGGAAGACAGTCTTTGAATTTACACTCCGAAATGTCAAACGCCAGGCGGTTACGTAAAAATATTAATAAATTGGGAGTGTTGAATTAAAACACCAACCTGAATATGAATTGGCATTGCGTATTTACTTTTTAACACTAAACGCGATTTAATTAATTAATGCGGTCTTTAGTCATATTTCAAACACTTTCGACTCTCGAAGATCGAACGGAATAACTTGAATGCGTCTTAGATGCATTATTATTATTTTTTTTTTTACAGTGAATACCGCACAAGAATCTCAACTGCTCCCGTCTGATGCCAGTGAGACTATGGCATCCCCAATTGGGGTATGTTGTGAGGCTGAAGGTAGTGGGGAGGGGAAGGAGGTGGGGAAGAGGAAGGCTGGGAGGTACCTGGCTATTCAGATCTGGTCACTAAACACGGCTAAAGCCATTTTCAAGCAACGTTTCAATTCTGAATGGTGGTCTTACACTAGGGCGATACTGATAGTATCTTCCACTCTGGAACATGCCGCAAATATACTATATATTATTTTAAATGAATTAATTTGTGAAATAACACAAATTAATCAAATAAAATTTATTTGCGCATGCCGGGTTCGAACCCGCGACCTCCGGATTGTGAGTCAAGAGCCTTACCCACTGGACTACGGAGGCCGTCAAAACCTATAGATCGCGTAAACAACTTATTTCAATTCTGAGAGCTTCTTTAGTTGATTTTCGTTCATTAATAAGCCAGTTTTTTTTTATAAGGAACGATATTACACAAATAAATGCATATATTGACGGTTTCCGAAAATCTGATGCTATGGAGGCTGGGCTTTAATTTATCAATCGTCATTCGGAATATCTCCTACCAAATTAATGAAATGGACCGTGTTCACAAATATTGATAACTGACCATAGATGACGGATTCAGTTAATATTGATATAGGGCAGCGATAGGCAATTGGCAGCCCGCGGGCCAGATGTGGCCCGTGGAGAGCTCCTTTCTGACCCGCAGGGCCTGCATGGAGAGTCTCTGAACGGACGATAATTCCTTCCCATCATACTTGACGCACCATCGGTCACAATACATATTTTTTTTCATATATAGTCTCATGAATAAAATATTTATTTATTTATTTATTGTTTCTTTACACTGCAGGTAAAATGTTTACAATAAAATTTGTCACCTCACTAGGACAAGCTTGTGCTGAGGTTAACGATCTAGTCTCTTTCAATGGAAGTAATCTTCCGAACTGGCCCTCCATTGATATGCTTGGTGTAACCCTAAGTGACCAGCTCAGGTATGGGAGCTCCATCGAAGCCAGAGTAAAGTTGCCTCCCAAAAACTGGGCGTACTGTACAGGGCCCGCAGATACTTTAATAGTTCACAACTGCTAACCTTGTACAAATCACAAGTACGCCCCACGGTTGAATTTGGTAGCCATCTCTGGTCTGGAGCTCCAAAATACCTGAAAAATACCCTCGACTCTGTGCAGAAACGGGCGGTCCGTTTGATAGATTCTCCCATCTTAACAGACGGATTGCAATCTTTAGAGCACAGGCGTCGGGTGGGAATGCTATCCTTTTTTACGTATTACAATGGAAGATGCTCCGAGGAACTAGCATCATTGATCCCTTCGGCATCGGTGCATAGTCGGGAAACACGCCAAACGCGTGCCCAACATTTGTACACGGTTGACATTTGTCACACGAGAACGGGTCGTTTCTTCGACTCGTTCTTGTGTTCAACAGCTCGGCTGTGGAATGATTTGCCGGCCTCTGTTTTTCCTCCTTCCTACAACATGGGTCTCTTCAAGACCAATGTTCATTCCTTCCTCTTCTCAAAAAGACCCTCTACACAGCATCCCAGATGACATAGGCCCCGAGGGAAATTATTTTCCTCAGGGCCTCCTGTGTGGAGTTAATGTAAAAAAAAAAATAACATTTATACAAATTAACAAAATAACACAAATTATACAGACATTGAAAGAACAATATTGTAGTATTTCTTACAGATTGAGATTATGGGTACCTACTAAACTGATGGCGCTAGGTAGTACATTACTGTAAACATGTTTACTTTTAGGTTGACCATAGTTTTGAGATCTGATTTTAAATAAATTAAAGTTTTTTTTTAAAGTATTAAGTTGTAAATAATAAATATATGTAACTAATATAACATTTTATAAATTTGGCAGGAGGAAGATGAAAAAAAAAAACGGTTAAAAAAAAAAATTCAGCTTATTACCATAAACATACTCAGTTAACTAATAATTTAGAAAGGACAAAGTAGAGAAAATCAATTGGCAATCCTCGACTAACACACATAATTAATTTAAGATTCTTTTTTAAAAGTGTACAAGGAATTAGATGACTTTATATGTTCTGGAAGGCTATTAAATGTGAGTAGAGCTTGACAAAAATAATTTCTTCGACCAAAAGAAAATTTAGTTTGAATTTCCATAAAGTTCAGACCAGAGCCAATTCTCGTAGTACGAATTTGCTGTGTTACTTACATTAATGTAAGTTATGTGTTAACTTACTAATGTACGTTTTTAAGAATGACCAACGCCTGAATGGGATTCAATATCTATATGCAACGCTACTAACTGGTTGGTCGTGATATTTCAAAATATGTAACGACCACTTAATTTTTTTTTCATCTGCGGCACTTTTATCGTGTTTGCTATAATACTCGTTGTAAGAAATAATCTGAAAACGTTAAAATTCCTCCCGCTTCCATCATTATTAGTGAAAAATGTGGCTTTTGCGATGATGGAGGTCGAGGATCAGACCAGCAACGCCCGATTGTGTACTAATAACCACCACGCTACCACCCGGCCGGTCGTGATATCTCAAAACGCGTAATTTTCTTATATGGAGGGAAGGGCGATGAAGAAAATTATTCTTCAGATAAGGTTGGTAAGCGTTATGCTATGCTGCTAGCTGCTAGGCACGACACAAAGACCAGACGGGCAGGCACAAGCGCACTGATTGAGCAAGCTCACACGTGCACGTGCGAAGGTCACAGGACCCCCCAAAAATGTTCACATTCGTACGGCCCGCCAGCAAAACAAATTGCCGATCGCTGAAATAGAGTATTATCGATCGTCCACGCTAGACCTCCTGTGATGCGCTACTAAAGTCTCCAGCCGAGAAATAGTGAGAGCCGGCGATTGCGCCGTACTAAGTTATTATGCATAATTTGGTAGACGGTTCATACCTCCTGAATAGCTAAGTTGTTTGTACAAAACACTTTGTCGGGCGGCAGCACAAAGAGCTATGATTGGGATGTAGTGCTGCTAAATAACATCTCTCTATATATATTTAACATGAGTAATAATAATGATTGGATAATTTAATTTAACGAAGTCACCGCAAGTCAAGTAACGCGAAACAAACAAGTAATTTCTCTCCATTCAAAATAACAACGAAACACTTAGTTTTAACAAGGTGCTGTTTTTTCATGATACAAGTTGACTTTTTTCGGAACTATAGTCTCGATTACATTGACCGAGTTTACAAGCTACTAGCCGGCGAATTTACTATCTGCTCACCCTCACCTTGAATATGCTAGTGTCATTTGGTCTCTTTTCTATGCTGTCCAGATTTGTCACATTGAATCCGTACAACATCGCTTCCGACATACGAGGAATTGCTTGGAGTTTAGGACTAGAAAGAGGCGAGTGCTAGGACTAGAAAGAGGCGAGTGCTTGTATGATGAAATTGAACAAACTTTAAACATTTCTTCAAATTTTTTGCCTTAAACGAACTGGCAGATGTATTAAAACTTTGCGTTATTTCCGCTTCGCAATTAAAGCTCTTTAAATGAAATTCTCAGTTTCCGAATACTAAAAGCTATTTTTAAAAGGTTATGAAATAACCGTTCAAATTGTTGTATCAAAAATAAATATTAACATTCGTAAATATTAAAATTTAGAATGCAAACATAAAAAAATTGTAAAAATGACACACTTGATGTTTTAATGTGAAAATGGTACTAAAATCACGGATTATGTAAAAAAATAGTTCTATTACGTAAACGAGTAATAAACAATTTTAAGACATAACATAATAATTTTCACAGAATGCAGATTAAGTGAATCTTATACAGCCAAACAAATTGCAGGCTATAATGAATACCATACAACTACACATATTAACCAAAATAGCGGAGTGGTAGTTTATATTGACGTCACATTAAATTCTCAAGTTCAAGAAATACACATAAGCCAATGTAATTGCTTAAAAATCAACATAAATAAGACTTTAGGTATATTAGCTATCTACAGATCACCATCGTTCAATGACATCCAAGCTTTTCTGGAGAGTCTCATTGTAGAGATAAAAAAAACTAAGAATATTCCGCGATACTTGCTAATCGGGGACATGAATATAAATACAATAGGTGAAGTAAAGCATAGACAGTGTGATGACTTTTTATGTGCTATGTCGGAAAGTAACTTTATCTCTAATATTAATTCCCCAACTAGGGTACAAGGTACTTCAAGCTCGTGCTTGGATCATATATTCACTAGAAAAATAACAAACTCAATTGCATTTGTTATGCATAATACAATTACTGACCACTACACCATTGCAATCAGTATCCCAAACTCAATGCACAAAAAAATAAAAAATAAAAATAAATTGGTTATAGACTTTGAGGCTTTATTAAATGATCTTGGTAAAAAAAATTGGGAATTTATTTATAAAGAAACTGAAGTTAACAATGCTCTAAACTATTTCATCAATGAAATCAATGCATACATTACGAAACACTCAACAATAAAACACATTCCACACAGTAAACTACAACTCACCCCGTGGATTAGTAACGGCATTGTTAAATCTATACATAAAAGGAACCATCTTCATAAAATAGCAAAACAGGACCCATTGAATATTACTAAACAGCAAAACTATTACCGATACCGAAACGTATGTAAAAACGTCATTCGCAAATGTAAAGAGCGTTACTATAAATCTTTAATCGATAAGGACAATTCCAGCAAAAATTTGTGGAACGTTGTTAGAGACATAACAAAAACTAAACGAAATACAGGTACACCTATAAATGAATTAAAAATCGGAAATTTGACTATAACTGACCCTCAAACAATTGCATGTCATACTAATCGATATTTTGCATCTGTGGGCTCTAAGCTAGCGAATAATATTTTAAAAAATACCCAGAAAACGGAAGACAGTTTAGCGTCGGCAATTAAAACAAACGATCCAAGTTGCTCATTTGAAATTAAACCAACTACTACAGAAGAGATCATAAAAATAATCAACAGTCTTAAAACTACACATGCAAAGGGTCCAGATAGTCTAAATACATACATATTAAAAAAAATTAAATCTCAGATTTCTACACCGCTTGCATATATCTACAACTTAAGCTTTGCTTCGGGAATATTTCCTGATCATTTAAAAAGATCAATAATTATCCCAATTCACAAAAGTGGACCAAAATTTCTTGTAGAAAACTATAGGCCAATATCACTGTTAAGCGCAATATCTAAAGTTATTGAAAAGATTTTCAAATCAAGGTTGAGTGAATATGTGGAGCATAACAAAATTCTAAGCCCAAACCAATACGGTTTTCGATCTGGTAAAGGAACAGATGATGCCATCGCATGTCTCACGGAAACTATTGCAGGAAATATGAACCGTGGCAAGAAAACCATTGCCCTGTTCCTGGACCTGGCCAAGGCTTTCGATACAATATCACATAAAATACTTTTACAGAGACTGCAAAATATAGGGATAACAGGAAAAAGTTTTCAATGGATACAAAGTTATATTTCTAAGAGATTCCAGCAAACAAAAATTAATGAGGCTACTAGTACTTCAATAGAAAATAACTTTGGAGTGCCACAAGGAAGTACACTAGGGCCCCTTCTCTTTATTATATATATCAACGAACTATGTAATCAACATATAGGTGGGAAAATCATTACGTTCGCAGATGACACCGTCATGTTATTTGAAGGAGAGGATTGGAAAGAAACGCACCACCTTGCGAACATCGGTATTAACATAGTTAAACAGTGGCTGGACAGTAATTTGCTTACATTAAACATATCAAAAACCAAATACCTAACATTCAGCGCTACTATTGCAGGACAACCCAAAACACTTCACCACCTCATAATACATAAAATTAATTGTAGCCTCGGAAATAGTAACTCTCCGTGTAAATGTGAAACTCTTGAGTGTGTTAAATTTATCAAATATCTAGGCGTTATAGTTGACAATAACCTAAAATGGAAATACCAAATAGAAAATGTAGCAAAAAGAGTGCGTACACTTATTCATATATTTATTTCATTGCGGGAAATTTTAAAAACACACTACTTAAAAAATATATATTACGGGCTATGCAACTCGATCATAACATACGGATGTATTGGGTGGGGGGGTGCAGGGAAAACAATATTAAACTCGTTATTGAAGGCACAGAAATCTATTTTACGTGTTATAATGAAGAAACCTTTCAGATATTCGAGCGACGCTCTCTTCAGGGAATTTAATGTACTAGATGTTCGACAGTGTTACATTAAAAAGATAATAATTTATGCTCATAAAAATAAATATAAAATGAAAAAAGTCGAACACAAACATCAAACCAGAAGTAAGGGCAGAAATGACCTTTCTATTCCAACAAGCAACACAGCGGCTTATCAAATGATATTCTCATACCTGGGACCGAAATTGTATAACAAAATCCCTTCTCAACTAAAATTGTGTAAAGTGTCATCCTTCAGCCAAAAAATTACAAAATGGTTACTAGATTTGGGCAGGACGGAGTCTGAAATACTACTAAAAAATATTATCTGATAATTATATATTACAGCGCCTCTATTTTTTTCCAAATTAATGTCTTTTGTTTTTTTCTTACTGTCTACCTGTATATTATTCTTCTTGTATTCAAAAATAACAAAACTAAATTTAACAAAAAACCAAAAAATTTACTCATTCAACTCTGTCACATGGTAGCTTATCTGATGGTTCTGCCACTTTTCTTGCTGGAACAAATTAATTGAGAATCTTTTGTAAAATTAATTGAGAGTCTGCATTTGTGTAAGATGTTTTGCTTACGAGGCTTCTTTTGGATTTAGTTTATTGTAATGGCTGATTAAGTTCTTTAAAGTACGATTGGAAAACACTTTAAACATTTTTGAAAACCTTTTATGCTAACGATTCTGATATTTTTTGTATGCCTCTACTGAAGTATAAAGCTGTACTAATTAAACAATTTAGCAGTACGTTTTTTTTAACAAGGTCACCATATACAAGTATTTTCTGTTTGCTTCTTCTTCACTGCTTTCAATAACTTTGTATTAATATGTATTATTTTTCTTTTGGTTTATTTATAATTAATAGGTATTATTTTTCTTATGTATTATTTTTCTTTTGGTAGAATGTATTATTTTTATTTTGGTAATATGTATTATTTTTCTTTTGGTTTATTTACAAGTAAACTTATAATTTTACATTTCTTTCTTTTTTCTATATTGAAAAAAAAAACATGTACGTAAAGGACACTTGTGCATAATTATAAATAATTAATAATAACTAAATTAGTAAATAATTAAATTATGCATACATTATAAATAATTAAATATTTTTGCCTGAGCTTTAGTAAATAAGATAAAGTTTTTTGACGATGATTTGTTGATTTGTGTCCCAAATTGGTAATTTCTAAATTAAATTTACGCCTATCAAAATGTTTGTCATTTGACTGTCCTAGAACGGGAGACCTTCCTAGTTGGACAGTCAAAGCTTCTTTGTATTGATGTGTTCTCTATAACAAATAAACGTTTTATTATTATTATTATTATTATTATTATTATTATTATTATTATAACTTTTTTACAATTTGACACAATAATATTTAATAAAAAAATCACAATGTCTAACGGCACGTAGGCGATTTTGCGGGTGAAAACTGTTTCTACAAAATAAGCTTTTTTTTTATATACTTCTATGGACAACTTTGAATAAAAATGTGAACGCACTCCGCCCCCTCCACCTCCCCCCCCCCCTCTAATCGCCCTCCCTCCCCCCTCACCCCTACCCCCTTCCCCCTCCCCCATCTCTCCCACCCTCCCGCTTTCCATACATTCAGTTTTCAAACCTCGCGTGCCACCAAAAGCAATTTTTTTATACAAATTTCATGATGCCAGAGCTCACCAGCAGTTTTATAAAAATCTTGTCCTGACAATAACGAACACACAAAAAAAAAAGAATCATCGGGAGGAATGCAGATCCGGGCACCGTCTGGAAATTTAATAAAAAGGCACTTTCTAGATGAGAAAAGTGTGGAAAAGCAGAATAAAACAAAAATTAAGGCGCGCTCGGCAAAATTGAGGGAGATACAACCGTTCAAAGTATTTAAAATTTCACTTTACAAACTGATATTGACAGTTCGCCCGCGTCCGCCCGCCATTTTTTTATAACCTAATACGCTAAACATGGTTTGTGATAGAAAAGAAAGTGCCCCCTTCGTAGCGCCTGCTCGCGTGACGGCAAAAAACATCCCAGTTTTCAAGTGGTTTAGCGGCTACGCTAGGTTTGTGTAATATGGTTTGTGATTTTGGCGTACTATTAATTCTGTATTAGGTCTGGGATCCAACATAAGCAATGAAAACATGGCGAACGAACTGTCAATATCAGTTCGCGAAGTGAATTTTTAAATACTTTGAACGGTTGTATCTCCCTTAATTTTGCCGAGCGCGCCTTAATTTATTTTTTATTCATCTTCTCCACACTTTTCTCATCTAGAAAGTGCCTTTTTATTAAATTTCCAGACGGTGCCCGGATCTGCATTTCACCCGAATCATCCAATTTGGTGCAGTCGTTCGAAAGTTATGCGCTTAGCGACACTTCAGCGATTCATTCTTATATTATAGATTAGTTAACATAATTAAAATGGCTTTAGTCGTTTTTGATGATCACATTCGAATAGTTACTTATTAATAGGTACTTCCCAACCTTCTTCTTTCATTTCTTACTACGCTCAGTATCACAACGTGACATAATCCCACAAGTTTCAGTACTCACATTTCACACGTGGTTTTTGTTTATCGTCGTCATTAACTGCACATTTTTAAAGGTAAAACACGATTGTGCTGATGCACATAATATTATCCCCCCTCTATTTTACTTAAACATAATACTATCAACTAGAAATGTATTTATGTGTATAAGAAAGCGCTGCCCGTGACTAAATACAATTCTCGCGTTCATTAGGTGACGTGGGAAAATGTTTTATTCTGATAAGTAGGGGATTCCCTATTATAAAGAAAATTTCTTTGGCATTTGATTAATTCCATAAAATGAATCCAGTAACATTGTCGGTCCTTTTTTTTACATTAACTCCACATAGGAGGCCCTGAGGAAAATAATTTCCCTCAGGGCCTATGACATCTGAGATGATGTGTGGAGGGTCTTTTTAAAGAGAGGAAGGAATGAACATTGGTCTCGAAGAGACCCATAATGTAGGAAGAAGGAAACACAAAGTCCGGCAAATCGTTTCACAGCTGAGCTGTTGAACCCAAGAACGAGTCGAAGAAGTGATTTGTTCTCATGTGACAATGTCAACCGTGTAGGTACATATGTTAGGCACGCGTTTGGTGTGTTTCCTGACTATGCACCGGTGCCGAAGTGATCAATGACGCTAGTTCCTCGGAGTATCTTCTATTGAAATACCGGTAGAACAAGGATAGCATTCCTACCCGACGCCTGTGCTCTAAATATTGCAATCCGCCTGTTAAGATGGTGCTTGAGTATTTCCAAAAAAAAAACATTCTTTATATATATATCCTTTGGCGAATAATTGTACAAGCTTTTTGACACTTACGGACGTAAGAACAGAGATATGTATGTAGAACAAGATAAAAAAATTAATACGTATAATTAAAACATCTTGCCAAATTTATTGCACAGCAATAAAAATCTAATATTCGTGCGTTTAAATGCTATACGGATGTCAATTTTTACTGTAAGGCGAAGTTGCTAAAATTCAAAAAATGTGGTTCGCGAGGAATAGGTCACAATAAATTCTACTTACAATATTCCACAGAAAAATTCCTCTTTCGATTAAATTATCATTTTCACCAACCCAGTTTTAGTTTAGTTATTTTATTTATTTATTTATTTATACTGCGTTTTTACAGGTTGTTCACACACAGAGAACAACCCAGTTATAAAAACTCTGTTAATTATACAAATAAGATAAAGTTAAACAATCAATTAGCCAAATAATAAAATAATAATTTTGGAACAGATAAAATAAAAATTAGATAAAAAAATAAAAAAAAACCAGTTAGACATATAGAATTTAACAAAAAAATCAAAGTTTACTCAAATAACAATTAATGATAGGCAAGATAAGAGACATAATTAGAGACAAAAATGATACACATAATAATTTATCACATATTTTTCAGCAATTGGAGAGCATTTTTGTTGAATCCATATAAATTTTCGACCAAAATATCTACTTCAGCACACTCTATCTTATTATAAAGTCGACACATTTGGGTCAGAGGGCTAAAATAGGCGATATTGTTTTGAAATGTATTCAGGTGAAACATATTATGGCGTCTTAAGCAATGGGAATTGGGAAAATTTATATCAGTGTTGCTAAGACACAATGAAGTATCAAGGTGGCCGTGAATTATTTTATGTAAACATATTAGATCAGTCAATTGCCTTCTGATTTTAAGCGTATTAATTTTGAAGTATTCAAGTCGCATGTCGTACGATCTAAGATGTTCATGTAATTGACATTTAAAAGATAACAGTCTTAGCATTTTTTTTGAACTGATTCTACAATGTTTTCATACTTGCAGTAATGTGGATTCCAAATAGTGCTTCCATATTCAAGTTTACTTCTAATTAAGGCATTGTAAAGGGTTAGAATTGATAGAGGATCTTTGAAAGGTTTACATATTCTATGAATAAATCCCATCATTTTATATGAAGGTTTATTAGTATGAAATTTTATTAGTACCTACTTTATGTCCTCATATGAAAGTTTATTAGTACCTACTTTACAAAAATAATAAAATTAAAAAAAAATGAGTGTGCTTTAGACGACACGACTGAAGTATAACTTATTTAGCTCCATCTATATTCTATGTGGTAGGAAGAGAGAAAGAAAATGTGCGCGCGCACTGCTCTCTATTGCTCCTACGGTGTGATACAGATAATAGGCCTGCACTGTATCTTAGATATACGAAACGTAACTGGCTATGAGAGAAAGAGAAAAAAATGTTTGCTCGCACCTCTCTCTTTTGCCCTTACAGTAATATACGAAACGTAACTCTCTCTCTTTCTATCTTCACTAACTAATATCTCCCTCTCAACTACCGTTCGCCTTTTCGTAACGCTCTCTCCCCAGCTTACTCCCCAAGTCAAGCGTGCGTAAAGAAGTTTTACTTAAAAAAAATTATGATTAAGCTAATCGATGAATTGGGATGGAAAGGTACATCAATCAACCTTAATAAAAAAAGTAAACTTTGTTTGCATTCATTTATTTTTTGATAGACAATAAACATGTTTCGTGAACGACATCCACTACTATCAATTAAATGAGCCATCACAAAGTGAAAACATTTGGATCATTGAGACAACTTCTTCGCGATGAAGACATTATATGAAAATAAATTTATTTATATAAATGTACGGATAAGATAGCAAAATGAAGAATAATTTGTCTCGACGCCACCTAGCGAGGGATTTAACACTAACAGTGTCTCTCTCGCAAAAATAAAGTTGGTTGTTTTCAGGTGGAAAAAATATAATAAGCAGTAATTGTTGAATGAAACACTAGCATATATTGAATCATTTGGCGGGTATAAGATAAGCCGCCATAGCTCAGTTGGGAGAGCAGCTGACCGGCAATCAGAAGGACACGAGATCAAATCCCGTTGGTGTCATGTATCTTTTCTCGGAAGATTTTTCAATGTGGATGAGTGTTTCAGACTGATAATTATTGCTTATAATAATTGTTACCCTTTGTATATTCTTTCAAATTATTGCAATTCCCATGTAAAAGCCATTAATCGGCGTTAATTCATAATACATAAATAAATAAAAACCATTTCTCAGGATAACTTTTTTTTAACAGCCTTAATAATTCCTTTCGTTCCTAATGTAACAACTCCTCCCAACTCCACAAACAATGATTATCATAAATTAAGTTGTGAAACGTGTTTGCATCACCCAGTAGCAAAGTCAATGACCTTTCCGCATCACCGCATGGATCCCTTGCAAAGTCATGGACACAGAAATCACCGCAATCATTATCGTCATTACGTGCAATTACGGTGCACACTCCACCCTGTGTACTGCATAAGTGCACATGCGACCAGTACGAACAACTAACCTTCACTGCATATTTTTATGCCGACAACATGGTAATTAATTACTACGAAAACGTGTTTTGCTATGAGAATGTCTTCTAAGTATTGATTTCGGTTATTTTGTTCACAACTCACGCAGATTTAAATTTAGGAGGCGGGAATGGGTACCGCCGCCCGGGGAACCTTTATTCTACAACCAACACCTCTGCCATAGTTCTGCCATGATCACCCCATGTGGTTCGATGAGGTTTATCTAGGTCTTGGAGGTGGATGACCAGGACATACTGAAATCCAGATTCATACCCATCCATTAAAAACCTTTTTTTCCCAGAACTCTCCTCTCCTTCCTTTCCCTAAAAACCCTCCACACAGCATCCCCAAAGATGACATAGCCCCTCAGTGAAATTATTTTTCTCAGGACCTCCTTTGTGGAGCTCACGCAAAAAAAAGATCTCATAGAAAACGTTGTATCTCCCTTACTATCATGGTGAGAAATATGGTATATGACGGTGTTAGAAAGAGAAAACCCCACGCTTTATATTCATACATAAAAGTTAACCGTAAACTTGGAAAATGTACATCTTTATGAAACCAAAGTTTCCGACCGCAATTTGAAAAAAAAAAGAAACTTCGTGAATTTTTCAGAAATTACTTTTACATGTAATGACAAAAAAGTGATGTAACAGTAACGTTTTTAATTCATTTGTCTAATAGTATGTGTATGTTTTTATTTTTCTTTTTTAAAATTTTGTATTAAAAAATATATATATTTTAAAAATTACGTTCTCATTCACAAAAATAAAATTTGGTAGCGGATTTTATCAAGTTTTAAATACAGTTTTTAGTTTTCGGATGCGTTCACAAACATTCCATTTATTTTGATTTTGTTGCAATGCGGAAATACATTTACATTCTGACAAAATACGCCCGTTTTTGGAGGGTTCAAATTTAATATACCATAAATATAATAGTTGATAACGGAAATTAAATCAGTTTACAGATATCTCCAAAAATAACGATGTGATTAAGTATGTTGGGATGGTTTACACAGTGCCTTTTTTGTGAAAAATCACCTCTAGGTCGCTCTATAAATTTTTAATATGTTTCTACAATCTCACTTCTAACTTTTGAATAAACAAAACATTATAACAACTTATGAGTTTGCATCCACGTTATTCGCCGATCACTAATAGAAAAATTTACAATTTTTACAAAAAAAAATTACAAAAATTTTTAAAATTTACAATTTACAATTTTTTGACGCTGCGTAAAAATATACTTAGTATTGTGTTTTTTTTTTTTTTTTTTAACTTTATGAGTAAAATCTCAAACTATAATATTTAATTAAATGAAGACAATATTAGCGAAACTCAATCGAAAATCTGGAGACAGAAAAATCAGAAAAAGATATTATATCTTTTCTGCGGAGCGGATTTTTCTGTCTCCAGATTTTCGATTGAGTTTCACTAATTTCGTCTTTATTTATTATTGTGTTGTTTATTCTCTATACAGGCAGAAAATATTCATGACCGCACTTTCTTAGGAGGTCCTTGAGATTAACACCGTTTATTGTTTATTTAGAGAAATTTAGATACGGTTTGCACGCAGAGGACATGATTGGAACACATGTTATTGGAAATGCCATTATCTAATCCTGGTGTATTTTTTAATAAAAATATTTAATAAACGTATTTGAGAAAACAAAAGCAAAATTTTATGATGGTCGGTACGTAGCACACGGACAGGTGGGAAAGCTGTCCTTGTTCTGCCGATATTTCAATGGAAGATGCTCAGATATGCGGTTCTGAATCTTTTGTGGATACGGAATCGTTTTCATACGTAATCTCCTGTCAAATATGTGTGATTGTCTGTGGCTTTTAATTGCTTTTTATACCTACGGAACGGACTGTTATGTCAACGGATTGGTTTATTTATGATGTCAGCTATCGTATTGCAACTATGTAGTAATACGAAATACTATAAATATTATTTATTCATTTAATGTACGTTAAAATTTTGTATACAATGGATTTGACATATGCGAAGTTTCAATCTAATTAAGCACGAATTACTTATTACCGTTACCAAATTAAGATTTAATAACTTATTTTGTGTATGTAAATAAATGTTTCTTGTGGTAATTATTGAAAAGAAGTGTAATTCCCATAATCCGTGCCTAAAAGTGTAAAAAAAATTCGCAAATGTCAAATCCGTGGTGTACAACTTTAAACGTACATTAAACGTAAAAATAATCACGCATTTCGTGTGTTAAAATACGACAGTTGACAAGTTCAGTCCACAAAGCAGGCAATTGCAAGTCATAGACAATTACACAAATCTGACAGGAAATTATGTATGTAATCGATTCCGTATCCACAAAAGATACATGATCGCTCTTCAGAGTAACTAGCGTCTCCCGTACTGTTGTTTGATCCCTTTGGCACTGGTGCACGGTCGGGAAGCATGCCAAACGCGCGCCTAAAATTTGTTGGTTCCTACCTAGTCAACGATCATTTTTCACCCCACTCGTTATAATAGGCCTATTTCTTTAAGAAACAAACAACGCATATAACTCAGGACTAATAAAAACAATAACTCTGTATAATAAATAAAATATTCATTACGAGAGTACAAACTAACAAAATCGTCTAAAAACGATCGAAATAAAATTATGATTGTTATTTGCATTTTCCCAGGTGAATCAAGAGAGAAACCAGTTCGAAGATTCTTTGGTGCGAAAGATGAACACTAAGTGTTCACAAAACGACATCAGCTCATGTGTGATGCTAAAACTGGTCACGTACATGAACCGCATGCTGAAGAAGACGGCCATCCAGGTTGGGGACGATGTGGAAATTACTGCTAACAGGTATGTCAATTAATCTGTAATAAGTAATAACTGACATAAACCCCTGAAAAATCACCGTAATCAATTTAGTGAAATTCTTTGTGAATTCAAAGGACCTTCGTATAATATGTGTGTAGTATAATGTGTGACTACTTTACTAAGGAGAAATACGTCATTTATAGTTAGGGAAGAAATAGTGTCTGTGGCATTCTATTCATGACAGGTATATACAGGAGTAAGACTATGGTTAGGGATATGTAACAATATTATCTCCCAAGTGAGGTTCAAAAATCTGATGACCCGATTGGACAGCCGGCGCGGAGGCGTCGTACCGGCCGTCCAATCCGGTCCGACAACGAGTATGGCCCCGGTATTATAACCATTCCGGTTTTCGATTCGATTTTTGTCTGATCAGACAATGGGATTGACAAACCTGATATTTGCGGAAAGCCATACTCGTGCTAATCAAACAAAAAACGTAGCGCCATCGCCACTTATCAAAAGGAAAGTCATTTAAAAAATATGCATTTATGAATTATGCTCTATTTGAATGGCCCGCTAAAGCATGTTCATTGTACCTCGTTCAGCTAGATACCTCGAACTGTGATATTTTGAACGTAAGCAAGAATGTTTTATCATTTCTTGAAACGGGCGGTCCATTTGGTAGATTCCCTGTTCTCATTGCAATCTCTAAAGCACAGGTGTCAGGTGAGAATGCTCTATTTGTTCTACCCGTATTTCAATTTTCTCCAAAGAACTCTTGTCATTGGTTTAGTCGGGAGACAAGCCGAACGAGCCCAACATTTCTTACCAAGACCCACGTTCACTCAATCCTTTCCCCAAAAAGACCCTCCACAAATCATCCCCAGTGACAGACCCCGAGGGAAATAATTTTTCTAAGTTTAATTGGAAGTAATATGAAAAAAACTGATTGGGACGATTTAATTTTTTTTTAATATAAAATAGGGAAATTTTTTCAATGAGTGAGATGAGTGTTTCAGGCTAATAATTTAGTATTTAAAATAATTGTTACCCTTTGTGCTATACATACAAATCTTGTCTTAAACATTAGTTTGTCAATTAAAAAATGATAATTAATTTTTGACGAGTTAAACTATTTCACCAGACATAATTTGTCTCGACGCCACCTAGTGAGAGATTTAGCACTTACAATGCTTTTCTCGTATAAAAATAAAGTTGGTTGTTTGCTGGCGAAAAAATTGTTGAATTAAACACTAGTATATTATATTGAATTATTTGGCGGGCTGGAGATAAGCCGATGTAGCTCAGTGGATAAGAGCAGTTGACCGGAAATCAGAAGGACGCGGGTTTGAGTCCCGTCGGTGGCATGTACACCTACGGTAGATTTTTTCAATGCAGATGAGTATTAAGGCTGATAATTATTACTTATAATAATTAATAAAATACTTAGCATGGTATTTTTTCATACAGTATAAATTATACAAATGAATAGATCCCTTAATGTAAAGCAACTCTTAGCATATATTTTGAATGCACCAATAACACAATATTCATGTAAGTGCTTTTATAAAGCTGCTTCTTTTTGAAACATTAGAATCATATTTTTGTGTTGGTTTTAACTTCCTCTGAAAAACTATGATTTCCAAGGTCGATTTAGACTAAACTAGCGTAGAGCTAGAGCTGACACAAGAGCGTTCTTTCTTTATCTTTACTGTATTTTGCGTGTTCACCATTTACAACAACAACTAAAAAACCAATGCACAAGAACGATAACAACAAGAACTAGAATTCTAGCAAGAGCTCTAGGGCTGTTTAGATCAGGCGAGCGAATTCTCGTTGTTATACAACAACAATCAGTGACAGTATTCACTAAACCATGTCCGAAAGTGAGAGCGACATTGTGATTTCAAGTGCTGCATTTATCATTACGAATCAATTATCGAAAAACAAAGAAGGAACAGACGATGGTGGTCGAAGAATTTAATAAAAAAATAACGCTGGATAATGCCGAAGATACTGTGATAGATATGCAACTACAAGAAAGTGGTCAATACATTTTTTTTTTCAGAAGAGCATCGGAGGATTTTGACCATTTTTTGTCTTTATTTTTGTAATTTTCATAATTTGGATCCGCAGACATCTGAAATTTTTCTATGTTTCCATCATTTGTAGACATTTTGCATTATTCCTATCCAAAATTAGTACAAACAAGCCGTCGCAAATTCCAAGAAACAAGAACAGAATTTTGAAGAAACCGCCTCAAGGGGCGATCGCGACTGAACATATTGGAATGCTAGGACCTAGGTAAACTGTTCGGGCGCACTTGCTACTTTTATTTAAGAGCGTTTAACCAGCCAGTGGACGAAAATCCACATTTCGTCGAAAGTTGTTCTTACGATCGTGCAGGGCGGTTACAATGAGAAAGATTAATTATTCTCCGTACCAGCTTTTTAAAATTATAACTCAATATCGAATTTATTTCAATCCAAATTAGCTTTAATTTATACCTTCATCCAAAAATGCTTAAATGCGTGATGATAAAACTATTAAAATAATGTACTTTTTGTAATTATTTTTTGATTATAAGTATTTATCATTTTTCAATAATGTCTAAATTTAATAAGAATGTTAAAAAAATCTGAAATATATTAGTTTGTAAGTGCGCAAATAAATACACAAATGGACCAATTTTCGTCAAGAAATACATGGACGTACATATTTTTTAATGATTTTATGATATTATATAAAATTAAAATTCTAAAAAATGCGTTTGCTAGATGATGTATTGATTTATTTTACTGCATGAATATATTATTTGAAATGGGTGTGGTATAATACAAAATCTTTTTTGAAAATTTAACAAATCTGCCAACGACCTATGGAATAACCTTATTATACTAAAAATTTTAAAAAAATCACAAAATTTATTACATGCGGATGCTAGATAAAAGAACAATCTTTCGAAATCCATTTATAATTTTTTGAGGAAAAGAGTCAATACGTCTAAAATCTGATTTGAAAATGACATATTTCTGGTTTTCTCTGGTAATGCCCTCTTAAGGCGCCGCAACCGGGCTCATAAAGAAGAAGATGGAGAGATATGAAATTACGAATGTTAGAGGAGAGCGCTTACATTTAAAGCGTCAAAATCGATGCAAAAATTGCGAAAATGTTTAATAAAACATGACTCCTTTAAAATAGAGCAAAAATCTCGTCGAACGTATCGTATTATTTAAAGAAACAGTGAATTTTTTCACAACTATAACTTGTAAAATAGCTGAAACAAACGTGTTTATAATAATTTTCGGAGCATACTTGGCGATTTTTTTTTTCGAGGGAATTTTATGTAATTTGCGATTTGGCATGAAACGCGTTTAGATTTTTATCTTCAAAAATAACATTTTTTTTAAGAGCTTAAAAAATTCAAATGTTTAAGAAATCGGTAGACATGCGGGTAGAGGCGCCTTAACGAATTAACTATAAATTTCGGCGAATAAACTCGGCGCACCGATAGAATGCTCTATAATAGACTGTTTACATTAAATAATATGTAAGAATGCTAAATCCACCTGTGTGAGGTTTCCCTTGAACAAGTAAAATACACAGAAAAATATTATATAAATGGATCATTTTTTACCAATCGAACACAAAACAGATTTTTTAATCGTGGGCTTCTGAGCACAATGAGATCCTAAATTATTTGGAATGATCCATTTAAAAACATCAGTTTTATCTTTATTTTCACTTTCTAGGTTTCATAAAAAAATTACAAGATTCTCTGGAACGTCAAAAACTAATTACGTAATAGTTTGGAGAAACAATGGAATGAAACCTGATTGGAATTTTCAGAAACTCGATCAACGATAGATTTTCGTTTACAATATTACAATTAAATACAGTAAGCACATAAACTAAAAATGAAATCGTGCGAGTGCTTTTTTTTCATATCTTAAAACTTTAATTCAAGTTTGCCGAAACATGATTTCAAAAGAAAAAATATGGAAAAAAACTGAAAGTTTATTCGGGATGTTCATTAAACTTCGGGAATTTGTGTGCATTGTGAAAAATAGTTAGTTTGTTAAAAATATTTATTTACAATAGTTTAGAACTTAGAACAAGTTTTTTCAAACAATATGAAATATAAAATATTAGATGTCATATTATAATATGATCTCTTGTATATAAAAATGAATCGCTAAATGTGTTGCTAAGCGCAAATCTCGAGATCAGCTGAACCGATTTCGCTAATTCTTTTTTTAGAATATTCCTTAAAGTATGAGGATGGTTTTTACGGAGAGAAAAATTAAGAAATTTTTCGCAAAAAATTGGATAATTTCAGAAAACCTGACGACTATCGGACGATTAAAAGTTCGCGTGTTTGAGAATGTCATTTTGCAAAACGATTCTATTTTTTAAAATCTTTAAGTTGATAAATTTATTTAAAGTAGGTACTCCCCTAATAGTTTGAATCGAATCAAGAATTTTAAATATTTTAAATAGGTACCTATGTTAGGTAACAAATTTAATATACATGGAATGGAAATTTGAATCAAAATTGTAAAAGGTGGCACGCGGGCTGTTTAAAAACTGAATGTACTGGGATTGAATGTATGGAACGCGAGAGGAGGGTTGGCGGGACGAGGGAACGGGAAAGGGAAGAGGGAAGGCGGGGACGGTGGAAGGGGAACGCGGGAGGGGAAGGGGACGTGTAAGGGGGGACGGGAAGTCGGAAGGGGGGTTCGCGGGACGGGGAAAGGGTGGGGGGGGAGTGGAGTGGGGAGAGGGAAGGTGGAGGTGACGGAGTGGGAACGCGAGAGGGGAAGAGGACGAAGGAGAAGAAGGGGAACGGGACGAATGGGAAAAGACACTTAGGGAGAAACAATTTCTTTATTAAATACCAGGGACCAGCTAGTATTTTATATTTTTGTTTTTGGTGTGTTGTGCCGTGTTGCGCTTCCTCTTTCTTTAGCCTTAAGGCTAATGGCTAAGGGCTAAAGGCCTCCCGGCTAAAAAAGAAGGTAGCGCAACACGGCATAATACCCCAAAAACAAATAACAAAAAAAATCTTTTCTTGTATGATGGAGTTTGGAAAACAGCCCTATTATGTCTAAGGTTGGCAATATAATATACAACACCTTCCGTCCCAACGCATGGTTGAAGTTCAATTGCCATAATGTTTATTGAAGGAAAGAACTTTTGCGTGGCCCATTTCGGCCCGTTTCATACAAATCATAATTTTTTGAGATCAAAATACCCAACCAAACTAACAAATTATTTTTGTAATCAAAGGGTATATTAAATGCCTAGTACGGAATAGAGCTACTTTATTTATTTTTGCTTTACATTAAAAAATATAGGCCGTAAAACATTTCATTGTTCGTGATTTTAGAAGCAACTTGGACAGTTTTTTATTAGTAAATGAAAAACATAAAAAATACTACATTTGTTATAAAAAAATGATACAACAAATTATTTTGAAGGGTTTAAATTTAAATAATAAATTGCCTATTTACGTCGGAACCAAAATTTGTAGTTCATATTATTAAAATTATTACTCAAATTCGCATGAAGGCCGAAGATAGGGTAGGATGTTTTTTTTTATTTTAATAATTAGGTCAGAAAAATTTCAAAGTTGCTTCCCAAATGAAGCAAAGGTGAATTCTTTATTTACCTATAATATATATAACAACATTTAAAAAATGTAAAGTAGCATGTATTCGTATTAGACATCCTAATATAACGTATGACTAAAAAAATATTTTTCGGTATTTTTTAAAATTCCAAATTAAGTTTTGTATGAAACGGGTCGAAACGTGCGCAAACATTCCTCTTAACTTGATTACCACAGCCATCCTAAATTTTTTAAATATTAGTTTAAATTTTTTTCTAAAATTAGATTACGTTTATAAATCTTATTGATTAAAGCTCCCTGACATTGAAAAAAAGTATGTAAAAAAAGGAAGTAAGCAGGAGTATGCTAGTGGTGTGCGGACTCCGCACTAAACTAAATATGTATCATAGAACAAATCCAGAAAAAAATTCTTACGTATTTCTATATGCGGATGCATGGAACTTATCCGAGGTGCATGCACCATGTAGAATTACTACAAATAGATTCAAATAGATTCAATTAGAACAAATAGATTCAGCTTAGAAACTAGACGATATGCAAATCTTGCAATTCTTAGTTTTAACATAATTCATAATGACAGCCCGTTCCTCGTGGAATGCTATGGCTTGTACGTGCCTGAAAATTTCAGCCGTAGTCTTCGACACGACTTATTCAAAATATCATAATGCAGAATAGATGTTCTAGCACAACATAGCATGACAAGAGGAAAGGTGATGTTGAACGAAATATCGTAAACACTAGATATATGTAACTCTTTTTTAGATAGCCTTAAGATTTTTTTGAATAATAATTATCTTCGTAGGTGTTCAGACCGTCAAAATGAGAAAATTGTACGGTAATTGGATAATTAATCTGTTGTACAATTAAAAAAATTAAAAAAATACAGATTTTCAAATCAAACTTTCGTTAGTGTTTTTTTCTTCCTCAAATATATCTTTATAAGTGACAAAAGTTTCATGAACGAAAATAAATTTTAACCTTGAAAAAACGCATTAAAAAACACTCGGCTGGACTAGACTCCCCCCTTATTACTTGTATATTCGGAAACAATGATATAAATTCATAAAATGCTTATCCTTCTTAACCAGGATAAATTTTCCTGAAATTTTGTGCTCGTCCTTGTTAAATTTCCTATCGAAAAACATGCTCCGTGAAAAATTCAATGGCTCTTTAGCAAATAGCCTGGGTCGTAAAATTGGGTAAATAAATTAGGGATAAAGGAAAATCTTATTGGAGAAAGAACCGTCTCAGTTTATAGGATCTCTTAAACGCTCCATGGACATTTAAGTAAATCTGAGACTCGCTTTAAAAATCACGTAAATCTCTGATATAATAATGCAAATAAGTAGCGGACCTTTGAAGAGAGGAAATATTAGATGAAAGATTATGAAATGGGAGAAAGACCAAAGGAGGCAAAGCACATTTATCAATGCTGAGAGATGAATATAATGCGACTTGAGCCTTCACTAATGCAAAATTCAAATTATAGAGAATTTTAAAATTGTGTAACAACAAAGAAGCAAACTTTTCTTTGATAAGCGTTGCACAAGATTTTTTTTTCAGAGTGAACGTGTTAATTTTACCATCAAAGGCCTTTCAAAATCCGATCGTTTAACGTTGACCCACCACGAAAATAAATGGAAATCTTTGTAATGATGACCCGGAACCTCATCCCCAGTCAGTTTATACCTTGATAGATGATCCTGATCCCTCGGTAAATTTCGCCCCGGAAATATGATCTGCCGGACAGTTGATCCCCCGGACAATTAATCAGGTCACTTGAACAGCTAAACAGCTTGTATGAGCTGTATTATAGATTCCGTGACGGATTTAGGATCATTAGTTCATTCTCCAACAGTTTATCCCCCGGATGGTTGATCCCCAGGACAGTTGATCCCCCGGAAAATTGATCCCGTCACTTGAACATAGAGGATATATTGGTCTTTTAACGAATGTTCGAATGTTTATCTTTTATATTTTATGAATATTTTAATCCTTAGGCGTCTTCAGTAGAAATCCCCGGAACAAACATTTTAAGTAACAATATTATTTTTTTATTAAGTAGAAAAGTAAATGTTTGCAATATGTTACATATGTTACATTATCAGTTTTTATGGTTACCTAATTAGTAAATAAATATTCACGGGTCTAATTGGGGAGCTAGCTATGTACTTATATTTAGAACTGCTTATAGATAATATATTACAAAAATGAAAATAAAATACTGTAAGATATTACAAAAAATTGTACAATTAGAAAAATACATATAATTATTGAAATATAATATCAACAAAATATTGGCAACAGATTATATCTGAAAATCATCGATACAAATAAGATAATCTGTTGCTTATCTGTAAAAATACAATGCGAGTTTTTTTTAAATGTAAGTTAGTTTTTCTCACTTTTTATTGCATTGGGTAATTCGTTATATAGCTTTGGGCCTAAATATTCATAATGGTGTTGTGCAGCTGTCGTGTTGCATCTAGGTACATATACGTTCCCAGATGTTCTAGGTCTTATACTCCGTGTTGAGGACACTTCAGATTCTTTAAAAACTGTTAAAATAGCACTTTTTCGAAATAGTTTTGAAACCGGTAGGACCTTAAATTTTTCAAAAAGTTCGCTGGTTGGGAAAATTCTTGGTTTTTTAATAATAACTTTGATGATCATTTTTTGTATTGTTACTATCGGATAAAGATTATTCTTATAGATGCTTCCCCATGCGATTATGCCGTACTGCAACACTGACTGCACAAAAGCAAAGTAAACCATTTTAATATTTGAATGACTTAGGATATTTCTTAAATGTATAAAAATGTAAGTAAGTTTTCTAATTCTTTTGACACAGTTTTCGACATGTTTCTTAAATTTCATGTTACTTTCTTTAGTGATCCCTAGATATTTGACATCTGTGGTTTTCTTAAGGATTTTACAATTATCGTTATATTCTCCTCCTTTACACGAACGACTGTGCACTATCACTCTAATATTGAAGTCAGTTACAGGATCAGTAAGGTAAAAAGGTATATATGATGTTTTTTCTACATTAAGACTAAGTAAGTTATCATCAAACCATTCCTTCAATATGTTAATGTCAGCATTCGCAGCTATATTCACTCCTGTCCATGTTATTCCTTCGATTATGATGACTGTGTCATCCGCATATGTTTCATATATCATTTCATACGTTTCAAAATATGACATGTACTTATGTGTAGAGTTGGCTTAAGGAAAATACGAAAAGTAAGTAGGTCGGCGGCTGAGTTGGCATCGCATTTTTCAAATTTTGTCAGGTTATTTGTAACCCCGGATGTTTGTCTAAAAAAAGGTACATAAATCAGAGAGCAGAGGGATCATCTATCCGGGGGCACAACTGTCCTGGGGATCAACTATCCGGGGGATCAACTGTTGGAGGATGAACGGATCTTCCTAAATCCGTCATGGAATCCATAATACAGCTCATGCGGAACGATTCGTACCGCGTACATCAAAATTATTAGTAAATCAGAAATCAGCCTTCGCTTTCGGTAACTTAATTTGGATGTATTTAGGTATTCTAAAAATGTGAAGATTGGAAAAGATTTAAAAGAATGCGCTAACCATTTTTTTTTTGATAAGTGTCAAATTAAAACGGCGTAATATTTTTAATTTTAATTTCGTAAGCTGAATCAGTGTAACCTGAATGAACAAAATCTTATTAATCTCGAATTTAACCCTGTGTGACAAATCATTACGTAGCGAGAGCAATCGATAACAATGAAGAGGTCGACACATCATACCATGACTTTGCAAAAACTTTCGATAAGGTGGATCACTTAGTGCTCCTAAGTAGGCTTGAAGAAATTGTTTACCAAAACTCTTTGATAATTATTTGAGCGAAAGGGAACAATTTGTATCCTATGGTGAGTATAACTCTAACACGTATCCTACAAACTCTGGTGTGTCGCAGGGATCAAATTTAGGACTCTTATTGTTCTTAATTTGTATTAATAATATACGGAAAAATATCATGTCCGTTTTTTACTATTTGCAGATGCCGTTAAAGTCTTCTTGAGAATTCGATCATTAGAAGACTGTAGAAAATTCCAGGAAGATATAAATTCAATTATTGACTGGAGTATCGATAATAAACTCGGTTTCAACTTCAAAAAATGGTCAGTTATGTGCTTTACGAGGTCACAAAAGACCATATATTTAATTATAAAATGAAAGACACATCATTGAAACACATGGCGACTTGTAAGGACCTAGGAATTGTGTATGACGCTCGTTTAACATTTCATGCTCATATTGAAAAGATATGTAAATCAGCCACAAAGATGTTGGGTTTTTTCGAAGGTTCGTTAGTTCGAAGGAACTAACCAATCTTACAGTAATAAGACTGCTTTACTTTAGCTTGGTGCGTAGCATTCTCGAGAGCAGAACTCAGATATGGGGGCCAGAGGACATCGTCTATGTACAAATTTTCGAGAAAATACAAAATAAATTTTTACGATTCCTCTAATGAGAGAGTTTGGTTTTTATCCATGGCTGTTTCCAACAGCCTTAGTTCCAGAAGAGATGTCGCATTACTACTGATGGCTTATAAGCTTCTAAATGGTTTTATATCGGTACCAGATATACTGGCAAAAATAGGATTCTATGTCCCGGATAATTTCACGCGAGGCCGCCAAAGCAGTCTTTTGATTCTTCCCAGGTGCAGAACTAACTTACCAATGGTGATGCCCCTGGGAAGAATCACTATGTTAATTAATTCCTCGGAGGAAATGTGAATATTTTCCATATGTCCTACAACGAGTTTAAACGTGAAATATCACTCATATTTTAATTTGTATCTTAAATGTAAATATATGTATTATGTATATACCGCTTTTGCAATGTATTGGTTTTTACACTATTTTTGCAAATAAATAAAATAAAATAAATAAATTAATTAAAAGGTTACATAGCATATCATTAAAAGCTATGATAAAAAAATTAAAAATAGCCAAATAACCAAACGACCTAACCTATCTAACCAATTTTTAATTTATATTTTTCACTTTTAATGACTTTTCATGTTGATTTAAATTCATTTTGAGTTTTTCGGTCATGAAATTGTAAAAAAATGTTCATCAGATCAAACGAAATAACAAATAGCTTTTCAAATAATTAGAGGCCTTATTAATGAAACGTTTTACCAAAAAAACAAATACAACGGTTAACCATAAAAAAATAATAATATAAACAAGATGTTCATCGGTTTTGTAAATTTAAAAAAAAGGTTTTATCAGCGGTAGGTAGATATTTATTACAAGCTTATAATCCTTCAGGGACCATAAGATAAAATCAAACTTTTAAATTTTTCTTGCACGTAACATGTCGTGAAATTTGTCAATGTTTGGAAATAACACGCATTCAGAAAGTAAGGGCTGTACTCACGTAAAGTTTATAGCTCTGTGTAGCTCCCGGTTTTACGATTTTCCTTCTCGGTCGTATCGTAAAAGTCACCCCACTCAGTAATTGGGCGGCGTTCAGCAGAAGGAAACCAGCAAACTAAAAGGCTTTTTATCTCTACAGTCTATCTATCTCAATCCGCACCTATGTAGGTTTGTTTGCTTACAAGTTTGCAAGGTTTCCGATATTTCCAGGACATTCCAGGATTGCTTCGATGACCTGCTTGCATGTTCCTTGGTGTGGTTGAAGTAGAAATGAAGTAAACATTAATTATTCAAGTATATAAGTAGAATTTGTCTATTACATTGTAGTCCATTACAGAACATTAATGTAATAATTATCAGTTTTGTCAGCTATACAGGGTGTTTAAGACATGTACTTGATTTACTTTAACTAGTGATTCCTAACATTATTTGGTGTAAAAAATGTAAACGAAATTTTTACCTCTGTTAACTTTTAGACGTCTTTTTAAATTTTCTTCAAAATCAAACACAACAATTTTAACAACCTAACTTACCTAAATTAAAATATTTTTAATAAATATTCTATATCCAAACGTGTGTTGTTTAAAGTGGTAACAAACGAATGGATGGTTACAGAACTGACCATTAGAAACATAAAAATTTAAATTATTTATTGTATTGCAGATAGTCTTGAAATACTTTTGAAACTTTAGAAATAAGAAAAAACGTTACATCAGAGCCGACATCATCATCATCATCATCACTATTGACTCTACAACCCCTGGTGGGTCTTGGCCTCCTCAAGAGTCTTCCTCCACTCATCTCGATTTTGTGCCAGCTCTCTCCAGTTTAGAAGCTCCAAGATAGATATGTCTTTGAGGACGTTGTCGCTCCATCTTAATCTTGGTCTTCTCAGGCTCCTTCGCCCTATTGGTCTTGAGTTCAGAAGGGACTTTGGTTCTTGATGCTCGGTCATTCTCTCCACATGACCCAGCCACCGAAGTCTTCCCAGTTTTATAAATTTAGCGACGTTTAGCTTCTTAAACAAAGTATAGAGCTCGTTGCCATTACGTCGTAAAGAGCCGACATCAATAAGCATTTTTAAACAAACCCTCTCCGAAATATTTTTCTACTTAACCAGTTTTTCCCTTCTAATGTCTTCAATAACTTCCCCACTCTAACCTCTCTTCCCTCCCTCTGCTACCCCCTCCGAAGGAGATCTTATGTAATTTCAGCTTTGCATTAACTCCTGAAAAGTGAACATTGTTCACGTCTTGTAAATTATGGTAAGGTGATGTTCCGAGAGAGTCTCCCTGGCGAGGTCAAAAGACTCCCTCAATTTGTCGTACTACGTAGTTGGTAGGCAGACGCATCCGCTGCCAAGATTAGGAAAAACCTCACCCCATAAACCTGGGCACTTCTATTTTGTATTTTTAAGCTTTAACTGCTGACGTGGGGCCGCTCAGGCCCAGCAATAATAATAATATCGAAATTATCTCCTCTTCCGCGTGTGACGCATACGCCGGTTCCAGTAGCTTCGAATTTAGTGACGCCAGAGCCGTAAGCCATAAATTTTAAATTTTTAATGTTAAATTTCTGTAAGTAAATTCCTTTAAATTTTTTTTGCGGGCCTCTCTGACCCGCAAAAAAATTGAAAGGATTTTTACTGTATAAAAATAAATATAAACAACTTTAAAAGGTTTATACATATAGTTTATTCGAGACACTATTGAAATATTATAATGAAAGTGAGTTCATCGTTTTTATTTAGTTTAATAGATAATACAGACTGATTTCTGATCTCAAGTGATTTTTTTCAAAAATTATTACACAATATCCAAATTGTAAAATCATCATCATCACTATTGGCTCTACAACCCCTGGTGACTCTTGGCCTCCTCAAGAATCTTCATCCACTCATCTCGGTTTGTCAAATTGTTTGTCAATTTGTCAAATTGTCAAATATAAGTTACTTAACGATAAAAAAAGAATTTTATTTAAATATATTTAAATTGTCCAATAAATAATAATTTGGACCTCAAAATTTTCATGGATCTCTATTATATAAACATTTAAAGTAACGGGCCGTCAAGGCCCCACATCAGAGAATACGTAAAAAAATCACTTCAGCAGTTAAAGGTTAATAAAATAAATAATGCTATTACATTAAACGGGTTAATTTTTGAGAACAGAAAATCTTCAATTGTTATAATATACTGCTGGGGAGCGGCTAGCTTATGAAAGAAACTTAAATTAATTTTAAGATAAGCATTCTCGTTTTTGATTTAAAACCCCAACATTTCGATTAACTGCCGTGGATAGTTCTATGAAATTTGCCTGACCTTTTGTTTTAACTCTGAAGTGGTTTGTACTTAAATGACGTCTTTTTCGTACACTTAATTAAAAGCTTAATAATTTCGAAGTGTTGCCATTCCGTAATCACAACATATTCATTTAAACATTTTAAACAGATTTGTACTAAATGATATTGAATTACCACAGAAGACATTAATAAGCGGAGTGAAGACGACTATTGATTTTTCTCCTCATTTCGTCTGGAATCGTTGTTCATGTCACATTCTGGTTTCTTTAAACAATCCGTTTAGTGGATTTCATATTCAATTTTTCCGTTCTTCCGTCTCGCGAAATTTTGAAGACATTAGTTTTATATTAGTGAACAAGTTTTTGGCTATCGTCGGTATTAAACAAGGTTGCGTAATGTCGCCGTGGTTATTCAAACTATATATGGATAATTGTATGCAAGAATTGAAAGATATGGGATTGGGCGTGAAATTGAGTAATCTGGAAGTATGTTGCCTGTTGTATGCTGATGATGCGGTGCTGATATCTAACAGTATGGAAGATCTACAGTCTCTCGTGTCAAGGATGAACGAAGTATGTATGAAGAATGAGTTAATGATGAATGTAAGTTTAAAGTCATGGTGTTTGAAAGAGAGAGTACGAAAACAATATGCAATATTGTTGTGAATGATGAATACTTGGAGCAGGTGGATGAGTTTGTTTATTTGGGAAGTATGTTTACGAGAGATGGGAAGGCTGATAGAGATTTTGAAAGAAGGGTGAATGCAGGTAACTCTATTAATGGAGGACTGAACGCCGTTGGCACCAACAAAAAACTGTCCAAAGACGCGAAACTAACCGTCCATAATGGAGTACTGGTACCTACCCTGATGTATGGCAGTGAGGCATGGAACTGGCAGAGGAAAGCACGGGCATGTGCCTAGTATGGTGGTCGAAAAATCCCCAATTTATGTAACGAACCATTTAAAGAATAAAGAAACTTAAAAAAAAAAAAAAAAAAAAAAGATGAAAGTAGACTGAACGCTGTAGAAATGAGATCCCTAAGGCGTATGTGTGGTAAAACCATGTATGATCGTGTGAGAAATGTGGAAATCCGCAAAGAATGCAAGGCTGATGTAAGCGTAATGAGTAAGATCAAGAAAGGAACGCTCCGATAGTTTGGGCATGTAGAGTGAATGAACGAGGAAAGGAGTGTAAGGAGAATATATGACGCAAATGTGAATGGTAGAAGAAGTCGAGGACGACCAAGAAAGACATGGCACGACCAAGTGAATCAGATATTTGAGTCGGGCCATGTCAATAGAAGAGAATGTATGAGACGTTGTATGATTGTAAACGAGGCAAGGAATGTGTGCCAAGACCGGGATGTTTGGCGGTCTGTCCTCTCTGCCTACCCCTGCGGGGAAACGGCATGATGGTTAGTTAGTTAGTTAGGTCAGCGATCCGCAATTTTTTTATAGCTTTGACCTCAAAATTAAAGAATATTTTGTCATCGACCACGAGAAAAAAAATTACCGAATTTACAGGCTTCACGAAAAATGTTGAATAAAGTAGATTTCAAGGTAATAGCTGGTCCAGCTGTTTTTCATTATTTCGCACACATTTTTTCTAAATTAATATTAGGAGACGGAACAGGAATTTACACTTTTGTTAGTATTTAATAAGACGAGCAATTGATTTTACTTTTTTAATTATAAAGCAAAATTATTGTGAACCTTAACTTGAACCTTGGGCCTGCATACTTTGTAATACAAGACAAAACCATGAATCTTGGTTATTTTTTTAAGAAATAGCCATCCTGAAATTAAGTATCATTAATCGTAACACTCGTACATCGCCATTAAACTCGTGGTCACTTTTGGGACCCGCGCGAAAACTGGCATTTTACGCGTATAAATCTTTGATTTTTATATTTAAAAAAACACAACGTGTTTCCGTCCCCCGAATGCAGATGCCCAAAACTTGGATTACAATCACATCGTATTAAAACTTAAAATTAATTGACCGTTGTTTTCACGGCGTACCGCACATATCGCCGTCAAAACCAGTGCGGATCCGGAAACCAAACCCAAAAACGCCGCCTACCGACACGTTGAACGAAACTCCCCCAGGTTTGCCAACCTAACCAATTAAAATGCATTTAAAAAAAATAGTACCTAACTTACGATAAATACAATCGCTTCATAACAGACTCTCACAGAACATCAACTTGTACCGCAGTGGGAGCGATTGATTCAAACATCCGTTACTCCTGGGCACATTGACCCCTAGATTTCTAATCACTGCTGATACCCTTTTCCTTCTCAGAACTTATTCCCCTTCCTTTCCTCAAATGAACCTCTCCAAAGATGATTTAATAATAATAATAATATTTATTCCAGGATGTGGGGAGGATAGTGCAATCCCACACGTCCCATATAGTTATACCTACATATTTATATATTCAGATACTTGAGTCGGGCCATGTCAAAAGTCAGAATAATAGAAGAGAATGTATGAGACGATGTATGAATGTGAGAGAGGCAAAGAGTGTGTGCCAAGACCGAGTTGTTTGGCGGTCCGTCCTCTCTGCCTACCCCTGCGGGGAAACGGCGTGATGGTTAGTTAGTTACACAGTAAAGAAATAAGAACATAAATAGAAAATAAAAATAAATAATAGTAATAAAAATTAATAATAACAAAAATAAATAATCAATTATTATGCAGGGCGTGATCTTGAGTGAGCTCGGGCCCATCGCTCACTCGAAAGTGGCGCTTGGTGCTGGAAGGCCGCCGTCACCAACGTGTTGTCGGAGGCCATTAGCCGCATTCTGGCTCCAGTGACCCGGTGTCTCATCACATGGCTGGTGAATCCATGGAGTCCTAATTCTGTGAACATTTAGGCTTTGAGGGGAATTATTTTCTTCAAATAAATTAAATAAATAGTATTTGTCATATGACATTCAGATTTTAGACAATATAGGAAAAAATTACTATTGTGAAAAGACCAAAGGGTGTCAATTAATGAAAAAAGGAAATTCAATGGTTTGCTTATTGGCAAAATAAAAAATTATTATGAAATCTCAAGTTGGGTATTCAGAAATTTTTGATTGCCCTGTGTTTTTTTGAATTTATTTAATACGTATTATTGTTATCTTATTAGCAATTAGACCCATTAATTAGAGGTTTCCGGGAATGTATTAATTAGTATTGTTTTTATTCAATTAATTCAAATAAAATACTGTGCATAGCCTCTGTGATCGAGGGGTAAGGTTCTGTACTAGCAATCCAAAGTTAATTAAATTTATTGAAATAAAGAATTACTTTTTTTAATTTCAATAAATAGGTATGTCGTACAACAAAGATACCGATTTCTACCCAAATTTTAATTTAACGTGATCGAATTGCGTTATTTTATAATTTAACCATTTAAAATAATGTAAGGATGTAAGGTATATTTACGGCACGTTCCAGAGAGGAAGATACTTTCAGTATCGCACTGGTGTAAGACCACTATTCAGAAATGAAATATTACTTCAAATGGCCATTTGCTGTGTTTTGTGAACTGATCTAAATAGTCAGATTCATAACCACCTACCTCTTGTCTAGTTCTTACCCCTCCCCTTTATCTTCAGCCTCACAACATACCCCAATTGGAGATGCCATAGTCTCACTGGCTCTAGGCGGATGGGAGCAGTTGGGACTCTTAAGTGGTATTCACGTAAAAAGTATATAAAAAACTGTGCATTTTAAAATATTTTTTGGATAAATTGTAGGCCCATGTTGTAGGAAGGAGGAAACACAGAGGCCGGAAAATCATTCCACAGTCGAGCTGTTGAACACAAGAACGAGTCGAAGAAACGACCCGTTCTCATGTGACAAATGTCAACCGTGTACAAATGTTGGGCACGCGTTTGGCGTGTTTCCCGACTATGCACCGGTGCCGAAGGGATCAATGATGCTAGTTCCTCGGAGCATCTTCCATTGTAATACCGGTAGAACAAGGATAGCATTCCCACCCGACGCATGTGCTCTAAAGATTGCAATCCGTCTGTTAAGATGGGAGAATCTTTTAAACGGACCGCCCGTTTCTGCACAGAGTCGAGGGTATTTTTCAGGTATTTTGGAGCTCCAGACCAGAGGTGGCTGCCAAATTCAACCGTAAGGCGCAGTTGTGATTTGTACAGGGTTAGCAGTTGTGTACTATTAAAGTATCTGCGGGTCCTGTACAGTACGTAATATTTTGACTTCGACGTAAATAAATAAGTACTTAAGCAAACTGTACTAAAAAGCGTTTCTAACCCGTAAATCGTGTTATTACGTGGTAACGACCGTAAAATGAAGGCAAATGACTGGTGTTTAATAACTTACACTTTAAGAGTGGTGGTAACGACCAATGAATTCTGTAAGGCTACGAACGCACAGGCAGATATAGAGCCTAGTGGCAAAAAACCAACACGTTGGTTTACCTGGATACACGCTAAGCGGCTATCTACTACCTATCTAGGCTCTAGGCGCTAAGCTAGCCGCCTGCCTGTGCGTTCGTAGCCTAAGGGTACGATCAGGTACAAAGCGGGTTTCGGTTTTCTGATTAGTCGGCGCATGGGCGGCCGACTGGCGCAGGCGTGCTGACAAGAATGTTTATATGTCAACGTATCAGGCCGAACATAGTGAAGGCAGGTTCAGATTTGTGTCCGCGCGAGGCGGCGCCGATAAGCTTTACCGGAATGAATTCTTAATTCCTGCTCGCCGGTGACGCCGGTCAGAATCTGATATCAAAATGAGCGACCTGTTAATTGCCGCTATTTTCAATCAATCTCCAATCTGGGATAAAAGAAATACATTCCATACCACCTGAAATGTTGTTGACAAGTGATGGAATGAAATCAAAAAGATAAAATTTTGAAATAACCTCAAATGTCACAAGTGAATTTCTTTCAGGCACGTACTTTACATATTATCATGTTCTCCTGAGGTTCCCTTTTTTTCATATTTAAAGATACCAATTACCAAATACCATTGTTTTATTTCTTAATTTTAAGAAAGGATTCTCCAAGAGTAAGTAATCGTCGTCTACGAACTCGACATTTCGTAAAACTGACAGCTGCTGTCAGGCTACCGCGCAGGTAGCGCAAGTTTTATCCGCGTTCTGTTTGTCCACATCTCGGCGTCAACTGCCGCCGGTGGAACAGGGCACTGAACGCCGTTAATCTGAAAACCGAAACCCGCTTTGTACCTGATCGTACCCTAAGGGTTGTTTTCAGCAAAAACCATTTTTTTATCCTAGGTCGTACAAAACCTGATCATTTTGTGCAATATTCGTACTATTTATTTTAAAAATGATAAATGATAAAATATAAATAATCTAATAAACTCCTCTCTTTATGAAGATTTTTTTTTTGTTATGGCTTTAATAAAACATTTCTGTTATTTGTTATTTCATAAAACAATATGGAATCCAATGAATTTAATATCTGTCAGAAGAATGTGCACCGAAGGACTTCTACATCATAGAGTTGTTGTGATTTTGTTTTATGTTATATTGTCGTACAATAATCCAAACCGCCCCGAGCCAGTTACTGACTCTTGCAAAACAAACATTTCTATTTTGAACGCTGGCATTTCATAATAAATCTTCCACTCCAATCTCTGATATTTCATAATGCACTTCGATATGAATCGAAGTTCAATCCTTAAAACGTGTTCGATTTTCTTCATTTTAAGTTACACAACTATCCTGAGGTAGTCGGATTACAGCGACCCAAAATAAAGTAAAATTAGGAAGGTTGTCGGAGACAACGATGGAAAGGGGATAGATCAAAGAAAGATTATTTGCCGACTATTCAGATATGCAGCAAAATACATAATTTAAAGATTAGTATAAGTAGTCGTAATAAAAGTATTATAATTTGGTATTCAATATTATATTTTTTGTTATCATTTCGTCGCCTTAGTTCGTATTTGTCCAACAGACCATTAGAAAATTTCACAGGAGGAGAAGGTTTTCTTTCATTATTTCAATTAAACATTATGATAAGTGTTTAAGATAAAGCTATCTCCGTAAAGGTCTATCTCATTAGTTTAACTAACTCTTAGTTAAGTGGTTAACTATAATTTTTTATACATTTTTTTATTTTAAAGTGGAGATTGAACAAAAACTAAAATGGTCTGTTGGACAAATAAGAACTGGGCGATGATTTTTTACAACAACCTAAAAAACAACAAAGCATGCAATTCAAAAACGGTAGAAGTGAAACCTTCAGAAAACTAAAGTGGACAAGAGTAGGGCACTTCCTTTATCAATTTGGGAGGCGGGAATGGGTACCGCCGCCCCGGGAACCTTTATTGGATAACCAACACCTCTGCCATAGGTCACCTCAAGTGGTTCGCTACGTTGGATAATTTAGCAGGGGTGCCCGAGTTCATGGGGTTAGGTTTGTCTAGGTCTTGGAGGCGGATGACCAGGACATACTGAACCCAAGATTCCTACCCACCCCTTCAACCCTTTTCCTTCCCAGAACTCTCCTCTCCTTCCTTTCCTTAAAAAAACCCCCCACAAAGCATCGTAGGTGAGCATAAAGATGACATAGGCCCTGAGGGAAATTATGTTTCTCAGGGCCTCCTGTGCGCTTCCCAAGAAACTAATTATATGACCAAATGTATCTGTAGGAAAAGGTGCACTGGAATTCGACGACAAAATATGAAAAAAATCATCATTCACATTTTTTTTTTACATGAGCTCTACACAGGAGGCCCTAAGAAAAATAATTTCCCTCAGGGCCTATGTCATCTTTGGGGATGTTGTGTGTAGGGTTTTCTTTAAGGAAAGGAAGGAAAGGAGAGTTCTGTGAAGGAAAAGGGCTTAAGTGGTGGGTAGGGATCTGGGGTTCAGTGTGTCCTGGTCATCCGCCTTCAAGACCTAGACAAACCTCACGAATGTTTTTCACTCCTTTAAAATATTTTAAAAATCTGTAAAAGCGGGGAATTTTCAATTTGGGAGTCGGGAACCGCCTTAATAAACTCTCCACACAGCATCCCCAAAGATGATATAGGCACTGAGGGAAATTATTTTCCTCAGGGCCTCCTGTGTGGAGCTCATGAAAAAAAAAACACTGTCTCCCGCGTGACGAGATGGGTTACTTACCACTTACCACTGTAATACTACGGAAGATATAACCTTATTCGATAAGACGGTCAGAAAACGTGATCCTAATATGGTCAGCAGCGTTCACCCAGATTTTTTTTTCTCTGTTCTGTTAGGTTAATACGTATAACGTAAACCAGTTTACACTGCATGTTTTGCAAGAAAGTTCTGGTTTACTTCAGAGATCAGATGCCATTGCCATTTTGAAGGGTACCTTCTCCATAAGATTATAAATCCGTAAACAGAAGAACGATCCGTTTTGTTTCCTAACTCTTCTGATATCCCATATAAATTCTTGGTACTTTACTATGTTTTTTTAAATTTCGTAGATTTTATCGTAACTTTATTATAAACTTCTAACCATCTTGTCTCAAAGGCATACCTTGTCAATTGAACGTCAGATCTAAATAAATTTAGTTTCATCACTAAATTTAAACAACATTTGAAGATTTTTAAAGCAGAAAATTATCTCTCCCTAACGATGGTTCCCAATGAAAAAACAGGAGGTCGAGGCTTAGGCCTAAGCTAGGTTTTTTCAAACAATGCAAGCGCCTGCACTATATAACATTACATATAACGGGTATCTAGCATAAGTTAGTGAAATTTAACCTCAGTCGTGTGGTCAATAATAACAAAATAACCAAGCTTTAGTTGGTACCCACGTAATGTATTTTGAACGTTTGATGTAAACGTAGAAAAAAAATTATTTGTGGTCATAAATACGAGTTTTAATATGTTGCTATGGACCGCTAAACAACTCGGTCTTGGCACACACTCTTTTCTTCATTCACATGCATACATGGTGTCTTATATTATATACCTATCCTTTAGATATTTCAACTCAACCTAAGCATTTGGTTTTAATGGATCGTGCCATGTCTTCTTATAATACCTAAGTTCCTAACTGAGACATCTAAGATGATGTTCAGGTCTTTAGTGAATATAAATAACTTTGGTAAACATCGACAGAAACATCTATTCATTTAAGGGTACCGAGCTTATTTATTTGATTCATAGCGAATTATCATTTTTACTGAAAATCTTAAGTACGTAGGTATTTGTCGCAAATTTTTCACGTGATCGTTTGTCAGTGTGGAAGGCAGTAGGTACCTAATCGTTTTTTCTAGACCAAATAAGTTAGATTTTGCATATAAATAATACGTGGATTTATTCGATTTTATAACTATTTATATAACCCTAATGAAAATATATTACATTGCAGTTAAATGGAGGGTTCGTTTCGTGGACACAGAAGAGAAAATCTGTAAGATAAAGCCACTGGGGCATTTTTTTCCTGAATTCTGACTTGCTACGAGTGGATAAAAAAACATAACAAAAATCACACTTAATTTTCAAGAGTATAATCTATTGAGGGGGAGAAAACAGATTCTCATATCATATGTATGCAACCGCGTCTTTCCGCCCACACACCAGCCCGTCTGACGTCCACCGCCCACAACTTACAACACTCGGCATCCGGTAGGGTGTGTTTGAAATATAGCCTGTTATATTTGATCTTCCTTATAACAAAAGCTGCTTACAATAACAATAATATTGTAGAAATGATATTTTCTGAAGAATGAAATCCGCAGGATTGAAATACAAAACAAATCCTTTTCTTGTTTGAAATAAGATGTTTTAAAAATTGGTATTTTTGTCTACTTAACGTTCAATAATTCTAATGATACAATTATTTATTATAATACTATAATCGTGATACAATAAAAGCCGACGAAGGTCACAAGCAATATATTTGGCTAATGAAATGAAATACGAATTCACTATATTCAACAACTCTAAGCACAAGCCATCTTGCTACCCAAATTCGAAAAAACTTTTTCAAACATTCGAAATTCTCGTCAGACCAAAGAAGAGCTTTCCAAGCTGGTCTTCTTAAACCACTCAAACCATTCAACATTTCTTCTCTCACAACCTTCGTAAACTCATAGTACAACAAAACGTGGTCGGCAGACTGCTTTGCATCACCACGTGAGCAGTTCGGTATTCTGCCCTGAGGAATCTTAGTTACGTATGTTTACTTTGGAGGGATGCAGACATACGTTCACCGTTTATCTCATTTTCGAGTGTCGTTATTTAGTGTGTAAGAAAGAGTTGTAGCATTATATTTTTAAGAAAAAAAAGTAAAATCATCAGCGCATTGACATTTTACGTTTTTGAATTTTTGGAATTCACTCACGCTTCAAGATTATACATACTTGTAACTACATTCCATACTTTCAAAATTTTCGTAACGGCTAGAAGTATTTTAGGGGTCTACGGATACATCGCGGTACGGTGTGTCCAAGAGAGATGCAATAATATGATTACTTTTTCCTTTGGTGGAAACCGACCTACGTACATTGTGTATCTCATCTTTTGAAAGAGCTGCAGTAATATTGTGATCAGGTATGTTTATTGCCTTTTTTATCCACTTTTATTATTACCGTGAATCGTCACGGTAATAATAAATACCGTGAATCGTCACGGTAATAATAAATACCGCGAATTTTCGCGGTAATAATAAATACCGTGAATAGTCACGGTAATAATAAATACCGTGAATCATCACAGTAATAATAAATACCGTGAACCGTCACGGTAATAATAAGTACCGTGAATCGTCACGGTAGTAATAAATACCGTGATTCTTCACGGTAATAATAAATACAGTTAATCGTCACGGTAATAATAAATACCGTGAATCGTCACGGTAATAATAAATACGGGGATTCTTCACGGTAATAATAAATACCGTGATTCTTCACGATAATAATAAATACCGTGAATCGTCACGGTAATAATAAATACCGTGAACCTTCACGGCAATAATAAAACCGTGAATATTCACGGTAATAATAAATACCGTGAATCGTCACGGTAATAATAAACACCGTGAAACTTCACGAGTGATCTTCAGAAGTGATCTTTTGTTCTACGTATTCATTCGTGTTTTATATACTGCGATAATGTTGGAAATATCCTGGCTCCACAGCAGGAATTAAAGTCAGTCCTTCAAAATAGTTTCATATTTCTGCCCTAGATGATACTTGTAGTGCTTTGCGGAGATCTCGAAGCATTTTCAATTGCTCTTCAAAGTCGTTCGTGGAACAAAACTTTGAGATATTCTTTCATTACTGATACCACTTGTCATTCAACCAACTGAGTCTTTCGGAACGGATTTTGGAATTCTGAAAAATTCATAAAATCTTTTCTCATTTCGACAATCGTATTTACAAAACTTTCAAATACGGATAAGACAAATAAAAATCATTCAAGGAGAAATGTAAAAAGTTTGCAGAAATATTTTATAATACAGACTGCAGTATATCTATATATTAATGAAATCCATACGAGCGTTTAACCAGCCAGCGGACGCAAATCCACATATCGTAGAAAATTGTTCTTACGATCGTGCAGGGCGGTTACAATGAGAAAGATTAATTATTCTCCGTACCAGCCTTTTAAAATTTTAACTCAATATCAAATTTATTTCAATTCAAATTAGCTTTAATTTATACCTTCATCCAAAAATGCCGAAAGGCGTGATGATAGAACTATTAAAATAATGTACTTTTTGTAGTCATTTTTTGATTATAAGTATTTATTATTTTTAAATAATGTCTAAATTTAATAAGAATGTTTAAAAAATCTGAAATACATTAGTTTGAAAGTGCGCAAATAAATACACAAATGGACCAATTTTCGTCAAAAAACACATGTACGTACATATTTTTTAATGATTTTATTGAAAATAAAATTACTATTCTAAAACATGCGTTTGCTAGATAATGTATTGATTTATTTTACTGCATGATTATATTATTTGAAATGGGTGTGGTATAATACAAAATCTTTTTTGAAAATTTAACAAATCTGCCAACGACCTATGGAATAACCTTATTATACTAAAAACTAAATTTTTTTTCTCAAAATTTATTACATGCGAATGCTAGATAAAAGAACAATCTTTCGAAATCCATTTATAATTTTTTGTGGAAAAGAATCAATACGTCTAAAATCTGATTTGAAAATGACATATTTCTGGTTTTCTCTGGTAATGCCCCCTTAAAGTGTGTATAAAACTTTATGCGACCATGTCGGGAGGCGTCTACTAATATCTACAGGAATTCCAAAAACTGAACAAATCTGACTAATATCTATGAGAACCAAAAATTTGCAATTATGTATAGCATATTGGAATAACGTAATATTGCGTATGCAGTTAAAAAACTTAATTTATGTAAGTAAAAATCCCTAATATCGGACTATTGGACACAATTAGCTGATTATTAAGGATTTGGGTTTTTGTTTTAACAGCTTTCTTTATTTCGAGTGCTTCTAAATTATTTAGTCTTTTACCATGACCATTTCTATGTCAGTTAGGTTAGGTTAGGTTAGGTTGTGGTGCCGTGTATTTCGAAATAAATAAATATCTTTATATTATGACCTCCATGTTTGTTCAATAAATTATTGTCCTCGTAGACAGCGAAATATGTAATATTATACAATAACTTCATGCACGTACTTTAAACGTTTAAGCCTTTACGTAATTAGTAATTACGTAATTGAAGTAATTAATGCTTTTCCGTACAACCTCTTGCTCAGCTGCCCTCTGTAGATATTAGTCCAACCTACGCTCCATAGATATAAGTCACCACCGGGACCGTCATAGATATTCGTCCGACCTTAGCACTGTATGTATTAGTCCACACTCTGAAGTTCGTAGATATTAGTCCAAATTTTTTTTTGAAAATACAAAATGTATGATAGATAGAAAATATGATCATAGAATTAAGAATGAACTATAGATATTCGTCCGTTATACAGGCTGTAGATGTTAGTATCTGGAGTCCCATGTCGTGGGTACACTGTCAAAATGCATTTACTTGAAAATCGCTGTTTTGAGAAAACAAGCAATTTAATTTTGTTATCAACTTAAAACCCTTTTAATCGTATTCAACTACAGTTCGTGTTGATTTAAAAATATTATATCATGATTTGTGTTCCATTAAGAATGTCCTATTCATTTACGTTTGTTCAAATTTAAATCAATGTATTTCGTTTAACTTTTTTTTTACATTATCTCCACACAGGAGGCCTTGGGGAAAATAATTTCCCTCAGGGCCGATGTTATCTGGGATGCTGTGTGAAGGGTCTTTTTGAGGAGAGGAAGGAATGAATATTGATCTTGAAGAGACCCACAAGAACGAGTCGAAGAAGCGACCCGTTCTCGTGTGACAAGTGTCAACCGTGTACAAATGTTGGGCACGCGTTTGGTGTGTTTCCCGACTATGCACCGGTGCCGAAGGGATCAATGATGCTAATTCCTCGTAGCATCTTCCATTATAATATCGGTAGAACAAGGATAGCATTCCCACCCGACGCCTGTGCTCTAAAAAATGCAATCCGTCTATAAAGATGGGAGAATCTATCTAACGGACCGCCCGTTCCTGCACAGAGTCGAGGGCATTTTTCAGGTATTTTAGAGCTCCAGACCAGCGGTGGCTGCCAAATTCAACCTTTTACGTTCGGTTATAAACTAAACCAGTGCTTTTTGTCCGTCAATTAGATATAGGTATGTTACAAATCGACAGCATCAATTTCTTTCGGTGCACTACACATTTTCATTATATCTGCCAGAAAAAGTAATGTCCCATTAAAAATTTCAAATAAAAGCTAAAAACATACCTACACTAAATCAATATCATTACAGAAGTCATAGACACGCATTGCGCATACGGCCAATGACAAAAAATACATTGGGTTAAATTTTACTGCCAGAAAAGACAAGAGCAGATACAAATGCAAATCCATAAACAAAATAGGTGTTATGCCTTGTAGGTGCAAATTGATTTAATTTTTTTTTCCAGCGCGAAAATATTCGTTTATGACTAAACGTATTTTTTTTACATATAGAAAATTTGAATTTAACACGACCTAGTGTGTTCGGCTAGTAATATCGGTTATAAATTAATAACTTCATATATAACATTATAGGTCAAAATAGCAATGAATTACCTGCGCTCTTATTTGTTTGAATTAAATAAAATAAAATTAATAGTAAGTGCATTATAATATGCGAGCCTGAGGTGTGTAAATAACCCCAGACCCTCTGGGCTTAATACCCAAGAAATTATGATTTTGAAAAAACTCTACTTGCGAACAAATATATCACAAATGGCACAAAGAGAAACTCCAGAGAATAAACAAAACCACCAACCTTGTTTTTGCTGATCTTGAAGTGTGGAGGCCTCCTTAATGTCATCCAATGAACAATTAGATGCAGTCAATGCAATCCTTGGGTGATTCATAAGTTTTTACAAGAGATGAAATTTGTCAATGAATACACAAACTCAAAGTTTCTTTTCACAATGCATGAAAATTTTCCAAAACAAACAGTGTCAGTAATTTTCTTGTTTAAGAATGTATTTTTGAAAAACAATCCATTTCGGTGTCTTTGTCAATTCCAAGGAGTGAGTAAGTACCATGCTTGTGATATATATTTATTTAAAATTTCGAACAAACAAAAAAAACATATTGCAATGCGTAACCAGTAAGTATATGGATAACTTCAGAATAATCAAAAAAGACCAATCCAATACAGAAAACAACTGCGATCGGTGTTCAATTAATTATTAACTTTGTCAAATATATCTTTCACGTAAATAGTTCTTAACATGTACCGGCATACAATATAATATTATGGATACAGTGCCAATTTAAAAATTAAATAATAATTGCGGAGAACTAACCACAAAATTTTCAACATCGTTTAATGTTTTATTTATTTTTAAACCCTTAAGTCCTTGTTTCGTCGGAAGGTCAAAATATTTCGGCTTTGCAATAAAATCCAAACAAATGGAATATTTCTGAACGTGTCCGAAAACTAAAAGCTGCCTTTGAAAGGTAATCTCTGGCATGCCATTGAAGAAAAATCACGTGTGGTTTTATAGTGCTTTCGCACGAACGAAGTATTGAATTCCTAAGTCTAAACTTAAACTTTAGGTTGCACAGTTTACACCCGCGCTGTGCAAGCGGATTCCCTATAGAGCATCGGTCCATCCCATCCATAGACATATGAATATATATATAGACCTGCCCTAAGTGATAAGCGTATTATTTCCCCCTCCCCATACCGGTTCCGTGGAACCGGCTGGGCTTGCGAGAGCCTCGCCTGAATCTAAAAAATGTGACGTCATCATTCAGGTCCTTACTAGCGTCGAGCTCGCATCGTACATTTTACGAAATAACACGGCAAAAATGCTAGCTTGTGCCTTACTTTTTTTTACTTTTACCTTAATGTGGGCGGTTCTCCAGTGTGATCGTCGCTGGTTACAGGGGTAAGTAAATTATGAAACATTTGTAAAAGTATCTTAACTAAATACGGCAACAAAATATTCGTATGTGAAAAGATGCGAACTTTACTTTGCCATATTTGGACTTCGCAAATATGTTAATAACGTGGCGAGCAATTCGCGCTCCCACTTAAAAAGGTCTATTCATTCAAAAGCAAATTTTACTTTTAAGAACTAAATGGTGATATTATAATGCGAGATGCCTATATACTGTCAGATTGATGTTTTAACGAATCACAGTCATCTTCCTCCTCTTTGTACCGCCATAGATGATTTTTCCCCTCATCTGTAAGTTCTCATCTATTAAATTTGGGTGTCTATGATCCCATCCAATGAAAAACGCTTTAAAATTTTGCAATTCGAAATAAACATATAATTTTTTTGATGGTTAATATTTTGAATAAAAAAAAAATTAAAACGTATTTTTTTAACTAAAGTTACTGAACACGAAAAGCAATAAAAACACTTTTAGATTATTATTAGTTATTTTTTTAGGCAAATGTATTATAAATGTTATTGTCGACTCACTTTTTTGTCGTTTCATTTAAAAATAATAAATAAAAAAAATCCCTAAGTTTTATTATATTTTTAAATTGCGGTGGTAAACTTTGGATTCAAAAAGGTGTATATTTTAATTATTTTGCGGTTTACATTTAGATTTCAATATAAAGCGTGCTGTTTTGTTTTTCTAACACAGTTTAGTTCACATTTCTAATCGTGAATACAGCTTGCTGAAACGTAACACGCAATGTAACATGAAAGGAACATATCATAAGTGTGGACGCAGTGCGCGCACGAACCGAGCATGTACCTACTCGCATCTATTTCCGGCATGCGCGCGGTGAACATAGCTCAATCTGCCGAGAACAACTCCTCTATTGTTCGCGCGCGTTCTGCAGTATAGACACAAACAACCCGTCCACAATGACGCTCCGCGCACGCTCCGCGCACGCTGCGCGCACGCTGCGCGCCCCTTTGTATTCGGCGAAAAAACCGACGCTTTATGGATTGCGGCGCGCACGAGTTGAAATGCTCTGTTCGTGCGCGTAGTGTGCACGGTTCGTGCGTATCATTGCATGATACATTGCGACAATGTGGACGGCAAATTCTTTCATTGCGTGTTACATTGCATGTTACGTTACAGCAATCTGTACCCGGCTTAAGACTCCTCCTTGAGTTGTTACAAAAATCGAGCAAATTACCCCGTGGGGTTAGTCTACATAAATCTGTAGAAGTTGTTACTTAAGTAGTGAACAATCGAACTGAAATAATCCTTCAGAAATAAAGTAAGTAATAATAAGTCTCTGACCTCTAACAAGTTTATTGAATCTTTCCGTTTATTGGCCCTTCAGACCGTCATCATAATAAAATGAGCTTCCAACAATCGTTCGTATTTTTATCACCTTCATTATATACAAGGAAATGGTTATAATTCTTGAGTAATAAGTTCCTCCATAAAAACAACGTATTTAGTTACACCCTAAAATTTTATGTAATGCCAAGGGTTATCAATCAAATCGACGGACCCGAAGAAAAATGTTGGATCTGCTAAAAATTGAAAATGTTTTGTTGACTTATTTTAATTATTTTATGGACGATTTGAAAGTCTGTATTTTCGGAGGTTTTAATGAAATGCAAAATATCAAAACAACAATGTAATGATCTCAAAAACAGTAAAAATGCAAAAACGAAACTGTAAAGATTTTTAGGATTCTACTTCAAGTAGTAAATAGTCCTCGTGGTTGACTACATGAGGACTATTGACTAATGACTAAATTCAAAATTTAGTTTACATGAGAGGACACTTTAAATGCTCTTCAAATTACTCATGCGGGTCGGTTTCCCATTCAAAAGAACAAAAGGCGTATAAGCCTTGTTTGTTACTCTATTATTTTTACAGAAAAAAATCATCACACCAACACATTACAAAAGTATTTACAAGAGAGAAACGACATCTGGACATCCAATAGCACCCTATTTTAACGTCTCAAAGTTTGTCGGTACATAGGAGCACTCTAAGAAACGAACCTTTTAAGGACAGAGAGTAGTAATTATACAATAATAATTAAGATAAGTACTAAAATAAATAAAAAAAAAAAAATAAACTCAGAAACTTTAAACAGCTCTACTGCAAACACATTGAAAGACATTGTTCTTCGGAACCGTCGAAATAGAACAGCGGAATCTTTTATTAGATACTTTTGAATGTAGCTATAACTTTATTGTTATCCATTATAGATAAATGAAATAATTTAACTTTGTTTGAACCACTTTTATATTTGGGTAAATCCGACCGGTTTCAGAACGACCGTTTTTCTTCAGGGTAAACGTATACTGATTTGACAGTTTTGAAATATTGATGGGAACAATGTATTATTACGTAATTACTGACTCTACCTTCTACTCTACTAAAACACTCTACCTTCCATTCCATGATACACCGCTTCGTAAATGTTCCAATGTCCAATAATTTCCTTTCTGATCTTTCTATAATAAAAGAAATTGCTGTAAATAACGGATATGAACCAAGTTTAATTGATAACAGCTTAAATAAAAAAAAACTTAGCAAAATTTCAAAAAATAAATATCTATACAATTCTAATAATATTAATGATAAAGAATGACGTGAAATTTTGCATAGGTATTAATAATTTTTCAGTTCAGTATTGTAAAAATCTACCTTCTAATATTAAACCAGCTTTTTATACAAGAAATAATATCGGTAATTTTTTGAGAAATGCTAAAGATAAAGACCATAAATTGACTAATTCCGGAATATATAAACTCAAATGTAATGATTGTCCCTCATTTTATATTGGAAAAACAACTCGTAATTTTGAAATCAAGATCAAAGAACATTTAAGGTCTACCAACCAAGACACATCTACTGGATCTGCCGGATCTGCCCTGATGATGAACACTGCAACGATGTCCCAAACGTTGTTGGCTAAAGAAGGAGGTAGCGCAACACGGCATAACACCCTAAAAACAAATAACAAAAAAATTTAAGGTGTCTAATTAATAATAATTTTTCTGAGTTCGCTAACCATATCATTGATAATAACCATAGTTTTGAAAAAAATACAGGGATAAATATTCTTCATATTAATCATAAAGGAAAACGTTTAGATAACTTAGAAGCATTGAAAATAAATAAAAAAATCTCTTAAAAATAATGAATCTATTATCAACAAACAAAAAATATTGTCTTATAGCTCAATCATGGATATGTTCCCCTACCCAATCTTCATTAATACCTAGCAACGGCTCCACCTCTACCATAATAATACATTGTTCCCATCCATATTTCAAAACTGTTAAATCAGTATACATTTGCCCTGAAGAAGGAACGATCGTTCTGAAACCGTCGGATTTACTCAAATATGTTCAATTTAATACTAAATGTTTGAATGTCAGAACACCTGTCTGAGAAACAATCCTTGCTGAAACGATTGTCAAAAGGCTTTGTGAGAGTCGATCACTGTCAAGAGAATTTACAATCTTACATTGTTGGAAGGTAAGTAGAATCCGACGTCTTCATTTTGAAATTTCTTAAGGGTGTGTACATAAATGATAACCTATGAAGGAAAAAAACTTGAAACTTAAACACATTAATGATTTTAATAATATCTATATCTTAAAAGGTTTTCTAACTCTAAAAGAATCCATAAAGCTATATAGAAAGGGGTGACCCGTGTGATAGATTCCCCCGTGCTAACAAATCGATTAAATAGGGTCTTGTGGGAATGCTGTCTATGTTCTGTTGATAAATTCAATAAAGATATTTAAAGGAACTGTCACGGCAAGTCGGCAAACATGCCAAACGCAGGTCCAACATTGTACACATTACTTATGAAACATGAGAAAGGTTCACTTCTTCGACTTGTTCTCTTCTTCTTTGGAATGATTTTCCGCCATCTTTATTACCTACCTCCTAAAGCATGTTGCCTCTTCGAAATCCAGGTTGTCTTATCTTTCCTAAAAATGATATTTTACATTGCATGCTAATAGAAATTTCCTCCGGGGTCTCCAGTGTGGATTCAATTTTAAAAATGTGCCATCTCCACCCAGGCTAGCTCCACCCAGGAGAGTCTGAGGAAAAAAATATTCCCTCAGGGTCTGTGCCATCTTTGGAGATGTTTTGGTGAAATGAATAAGAGGAAGTTCTGGCATGGAAAAGGCATGATGGGTTGGTAGGAATCATTTCATGATGTTTCAAAGCTTTGCCTTTTAAATTTAACAAAATATATATATTTTTTTAATTTCATAAATGGATGAGATGCATCAACCCTGCCACGAAAGCTCTCCTTTCAAAACATATATTTTGAGACTTTATTTCATCTTTAGCACCCATGAAAACGTAGCTCTTTACAAGTGCCAGTTATGCGTACTTAACGACATTCTTGTTATTTAATACAGCGAATTGTGAAGCGGCCTTTATTAATTTCCTCACTAAACATTTATTATTTCGCCCTTGTGTTAGAGCCCGTTTACACAAGCTAAACTCTTGGGTGACATCATGCCTATCAGGGTATAACTTATTGTTTTGAAAATGATTAGTTTTGTGATAGAGTAATATTATTTCAATTCATTATCTGTCATTCTTAGATGATACTGTTTGGGGTAAATGATTATATTTCACCAGTTTTAGACCCAACCGTCTTCTACAGAGCAATATTAGAACAATAGATATTTAAAATGTTTATTGGAGTATAAGCGAATCCCATCAAAAACACCATTTTCTGTTATGAGTGCGTGAATAGAAATTATTCAGGAACAATGAACACAAATTGGTTTCAAAATTTTCAAATTTGAAACGATTATGAATCAGACAAGCGGTAAAGAATGCACTTATCTATAAGAAATGATTTTATTTATAGGTAATAGTTGGGGTACCTGGCTTCGCTCAGGGAGTTGACATGAGATTAAACTGAAGTTCGAACCCACGACGGATCTTGCTTTATATACCCCTACCAATGAATAGTCCCACTCATCCAAAAAAGGCTTCGAAAGGTCCACAATGTTCCAGAACATTTCACAACATTCAAAAGTGTATTGGAATGTTTTACAATGATCTGGGATATTACGGGATGTTCCCGAACATTCTAGACTATTCCCGAACATTTCTTAACATTCAAAAATGTTCCGGGATGTTTTTTTAATTTTATTTATTTACATTTAAACCCGCTAAACTACGTATGTAGTTTGTCAGCAGGTACATAATGACAACATTGGTACATTTTCAAACATTGTATACATGTAATTTTATAATTTTGATGCTAAATATCAATTAAACAGATTATTTAAATTGCGGAAATAGTATATACATGTAAGTAGCACTATAAGCCTTATATAATAAAAAAGTGCAAATGGATTTAGTTTAGGGTCCTTTCACCGTATTTATTGGTACATTTCGGAACCACCAATCCTTCATTTTGAGTGAATCTTGTATTATGTTAATGTGTATGTCAAAATTTGGGAAAAAAAATTATTATCTCTCCGAAAGAAGAACAGACAACGGAGAAAACCGAAGAGGACATTAAAAAAATATTAACCCAATTGAAACCGGAGTGATGGGAATAAAAAATGCAAAAGATGGGAAAATTCTTGTTACATGCAGAAACAGTCAGCACATTGAAAAACTACAGGAAGACATAAAAACAAAGTTCTGCGAAAAATATACAACGAAGATCCCGGAAAAAAGATTCCCATCAATAAAAGTCGTTGGAATAACACACAAAATGGATGAAAGAGAAATTGTTCAGAACATAAAAATTCAGAACGAGTTTCCAGAAGAACCACAAAAAATGGAAGTATCCGCAATAAAAAACAAAAAATCAAAAACAGGAGAAGAATACATAATTTATTTGGAAGTAGATTCACAAACACATGGAACAATGTTACAAATGCAAAAAATAAATATTGGATGGGAAAGGGTCCGAGTATTTGATGCATTTGATATTAAACGGTGTTACAAATGCTACGGGTTCAACCATAAAGGAAGTGAATGCAAAAAAGACTCGTTTGTATGCCCTAAATGCACAGGAGGTCACAGAAGTGAAGCATGTACTTCTATTAGAGGAACGGAAAGGTGTATAAATTGTATCAATACCAAAAACAAATTGAAGATAAACCTAGAGTCAAATCATCCGGCGTGGAGCTTTGAATGTCCGGTATATAAGAGAAAATTAGAATTAGAGAAGAAAAAGGTCAATTTTTTATAAAAAGCAACCAGCTGCAAGGAATTCTATGTTTAAATATTCAAAGTTTGATATCGAATAGTGAGGAGGTCCAGACGCTGATCGAACGAAATAATCCCACAATGGTAATGTTAAGCGAGACTCACGTAACATGCGACATTGAAGACAGTGAAATAACTTTTCAGGGATATTCTACAGTACGTTGTGATTCCTATAGTAGACATACAGGGGGAGCAGTGATAATTATTAGAAAAGACATAATATATGAAGTAATTTCCAACACACAGTACGAAAATAATTGCTGGATACTAGCAATAAGGATAATTTCGGGATATAAGAAAGGTGTTTATGGAGTAATTTACCATTCTCCAAATGCAAGTACCAAAGACTTTCTATCATTTATAGAGAACTGGTACAACCTAAATCTCCAAGAAGAAGAAGATAATATCTTTACTGGTGACTTCAATATAAATTTCAAAAACTTTAAGGATACATATACTAAAAGACTAAAACAAATTATTCAAACTTTGGGAATGAAACAACTTGTTAAAAGTGAGACACGAATAACAGATAAATCCAGTACGTTAATTGACCTTGTCATATCAAATAGATTGGATTTGAACGTAAAAGTTCTTGATGAACCAAAAATAACCGATCATAACCTTATCCACATTACAGATAACATAAAAAGAAATAAGACGAAAACCAGCAAAATAATAAAATACAGAAACTATAAAAAATATAGCAGCGAAAGATTAATTGAACTTCTGGGTGATATGGATGAACTTCATCAAATGGAATACAATGAAAAGTCTAAATCATTAATAAATAATCTACAAGAAGTAATTGATAAGTTAACACCAATCCAAACTACTAAAATTAGAGGAACAAATAAATGGTATAATATAGAACTACAAACAATACAAAATGAAAGAGATAGATTGTACAAAATTGCGAAAATCTCAAGAAACTCTCAAGACTGGAAAGCATTAAAAAATATGAGAAATAAATTCACAAAACAATTGAAAACTTGTAAGAACGATTACTTCAAAAACAAAATTATCTCTGAAAAGGGAGACACTAAAAAAATGTGGAAAACTATAAAAGGATTACTACAAACCGAAGATAAAGAGATGAAATACGACATTGAATTCCCACATCAGATACAGGGTACCATACAGAACTGCTTCAACAAATATTTCGTAAACAGCATAATAGAATTGCATCAGAGTATACCAATATTGAAGAAAGACATCTACGCGAGAAATGATCGGCTAAACCGAGAAAAACTTGTGTTTAAAGAGATTGATGAAACATATCTTTTACAGATTCTTAACAGCACCAAATCAAAAGAGAGTCCAGATGGAATAAGTTTTACAGTTTTGAAAGATGCAATGCCAGTGATAGGACCTCATCTACTGGATATAATAAATGAATCATTAAGAAGTGGAAAATTTCCAAACACATGGAGAACATCTACTGTGATCCCGATTCCGAAAGTTGTTAATACCAGAAAATGTGAAGAATTTAGACCAATAAATATGTTACCAAAATACGAACAGGTACTAGAAATTGTAATAAAAAAACAACTCGTTGAGTATTTGGAAAAACATAACATATTATGTGAGGAGCAATCAGAATTCCGGAACAACAACTCTTGCGAAGCGGCGATAAACATAGTGATTGATACATGGAAGAAAGAAACAGACAAAAAAAAATAACCATTGCAGTATTCTTAGATTTCAAAAGAGCATTTGAAACGATAGAAAGGAAAATACTATTGGAAAAACTAGAAGACATAGGTCTTTCTGACGTAGCTCTGAATCTATTCAAAGAATATCTCCAGGAAAGAAAACAGGTAACGAAAGTTGAAAGCTCAGAATCAGAACCGATAGAAAACAACCTTGGTGTTCCGCAAGGGTCGGTATTAGGTCCAATTCTATTTATAATTTACATAAATGATATTATCAAAACTATTAAACATTGCAAAATTAGACTATTTGCAGACGATACCTTAATCTATATTTCGTGTGAAGATTACATAGAAGCAATTAACAAAATAAACGAAGACCTACAAAATATAGCAAAATGGCTGAAATTAAACAAGTTGAAACTGAACGTAAACAAAACAAAATATATGGAAATAGGCAATAAAACATGTAACACAGGGTTAAATTTGACAATCAATGGTGAAAAAATTGGAAAAGTAAATGAAATCAAATACCTGGGTGTAATACTCGACTCAAAACTGACTTTCACAGCAAACTTTGATATGTGCTAAAAAAGGTATCAAAAAAGGTAAATTTTCTTAGAAGACTAAGACGTAAATTAAATAGAAACACTACGGAGCTCATTTATAAAACTATCGTTGCTCCACATTTGGACTACTGCTCTACAATGTTATATTTGGCCAATGAAGGAAGTTTGAACAAACTAGAAGTTATACAAAACAAAGCTATGAGATGTATACTGGGAAAAGGCAAATACGCAAGGATTGATCAAATGAGAGAGGAGCTAAATTGGATTCCAATAAAAAAGAGACTACTATTTAACGTGTTAATTTTTGTGCATAAAATTATGAAAAACCAAATGCCAAAATATTTTAAGGATGAAATTGTTTTTAATAGAGACATTCATAATTACGAAACAAGAAATGTAAACAGAGTTCGATTGCCACAAATGAAAAAATCAAAATCACAGAACAGCCTAATGTACAGAGGACTAAAGATGTATGATGAAATGCCTGAAAGTATGAAGAATGAAGAAAGAATGAACGTATTTAAAAAGAAATGTTATGCTTACTGTAAAAATATTTAAATTTATCAAATGAAATGTTACATTGTGCTTATTAGTTTATATGCATGTAGTATAAACTAACTCAATAATTAATAAAAAAATAAAAAAATGTTTATGGTAAACTCTTTCCCTGTACAAGGAATCGGACAATATAACATGTTGACTTATAATATTATAAAACAATAATCCTGTGACAGGTTCTGGAATGTTGTGAAATGCTCTCAAATACCCTCGAATGTCCTGGACTCTTTAAGAAATTTCTAGATGGCGAAATTTCAAGCCTTTATAACTTCAAAAGCACACCTTTCAGGTAAAAATATATAGTTTGGCAGTTCATCCTCTCTGCCTACCTCTGAGGAAAAATGGCAAGAAGGGTTAATTATTAGGTTAGTTAGGTAAGGAAAAAGTTAATAATTTAACCCAAAGTTTAGTCACTTTTTATTTTTAACTTTATGAGTAAAACCTCAAATTACAATATTTAATTACTGAAAACAACATTAGTGACATTCAATGAAAAATCTGAAAAAGAAAAATCAGAAAATAGTACGTTCACATCTTGGAATCGAATCCAGGATCTTTGCCTAGCCAGGGTGGAGCTTTACCGCTGAGCTAATGTGACCCTATCCGATTCGGTCATATTTAACGGTTTCATGGTTCGACTAAGAACAACCGATATTTTCTTCATTTTCTTAACGCATATTTGGCTGTATGTATGATTGCAAGATTCAACTCGGACTAAATGGTATCTAGACGGTGTCTTGGATAAATTTATCCATTTTTATTTAAAATGTGACATCTTTTGACTTCTGTACAAGTCTGGGGTGAATATTATTTTATATATTCCGACCGAATCGGATAGAGTCAGATTTCAGTGATAGAGCTACGCCCCGGCAGGGCAAAGGTCCTGGGTTCGATTCCTAGATGTGACCGTATCTTTTTTTAATTCAGATTTTCGGTTGAGTGTCGCTAATGTTGTCTTTGTTGGCACACCGGATACAACCAGAGCTATTGCAATTTTCGCACTACTAAAGCTAGTTTAAAAAGGAAAATTTTAAAATTACATAAAAAAAATGTTTCCTTATTCCAGTGCGGTCAACTTCTCTGAGCAGCCACTACAGTCAGATTCAGCCAGAACTGACATCCCAGAAGACGATCAGATGACGAATCTTCTCATAGAAAAAGCTTGGACCTTCGTCAAATCTCGATCCTTGAGGTGGCAGATGGTTGATGGAGCGGAGCTGGTCATTACTGGGAAACCTAATGACAACGGGGAACTGAGTATTGGTAAAGAAAAAGTATTTTTAATTCAACTCTGTTATGGATGTGTGATGTCCGCTACTTTCGGATGCGCCAGTTGTGGTGTCCGTGGCTGTCCATTCGTGATGGCAGCGCCAATTAGGTTATGTGGACTCACAGATGTATGGACGAAATATTGTGTAGGTAGTACACGAATGAAGAGAGTAACAGTTTACTGTACAGGTATTTATTAGGGGAGCTGCCTAAGCAAAAGAGGACGAATCTAGCATGCATCGCCTTATATAGATTCGCGCAAGCATGCTATCTCGCTTGCACTCATACAATACACACAGACATTACAGGATGCAATTTACCCTCTATTCATGATGAAAAAATCGATAAACCTAAATTTTATTTAATTTCTTATGAATACATAATTTTTCACATGATTTTCTAACTTAATTTATTATTTATAATAGCCGTTATTTTTAACTTACGCGATCTTTTAATTTACTAATTGAGCTAGAATTCCCTCACCAAACACAAGAGCATTGTCACTTTATGGTGGGGAAAGGATTTTTTTTGTTTCTTTGTTAAAACCTTATGTAACTATGTAACTTTATATGTATTTTTAATCAGTATTGCCAAAAAAAAAAAAAAAAATTGGTGGCAATGAATGGTCGGGAGTGGGAGAGGGAAGGTAGAGGGGAATAATAGGGCGTAATTAATAATACAATGGTATTCATTTGGACAAACTAGAAATATTGGAAATTAGAAAGAGCGTAATATACTTATACTATATTTATACAAAAAAGTACTAGCTTGTTCCCGGCATGCGTTGCTATGCAATTTAATAAAGAAATTGTTTCTCCCTGCGTGTCCCTTCCCATTCGTCTCGTTTCCCTTCCACCTCCGCTTCCTCTTCCACACCCCCTTCCTCTCTCGCGTACCCATTCCGCCACTTCCACCTTCCCGCTCCCCACTCCACTCCCCCCCTTCCCCCGTCCCGTGAAACCCATACCCCCTCCCAGGTTCCCCTCCCCACCCTCCCGCGAATCCCCTACCCGAGTTTCATACATTCCATGCATTCAGTCTCTGTATATTTATTTTTCAAACAGCTCGCGTGCCACCTATTGCAATTTTTTTATACAAATTTCATAATGCCAGAGCTCACCAGTAGTTTTAAACAAACCTTTTTCTGACAATAACGAACACAATGAAAAAGAATTCGAAGCTTACGATTCCAGTCAACTGTTGAGCGCGGTTTTGAGAAAAATGCGTTTAAAGTATTCGCTTTTAACCGCGCCACTCCGTTTCGGTTCCTACCTGATTTATATCAAGGTCAATTTTGATGCCATAATTTTTGGACTATATTCTCCACATGTGTAGGAAGATTTTTAGGTAATAATAAAAGAAGATTTTTTGGATGGGCTGTACCAGACTCCCCCATTAAGTGTCAACGGGATTATCATTTCTAGATCGTTCCGCTTCGACAGTTTCTAAATTAAAAGTTCCTGTGTAAAAAAACACAATATTAACAACCGTCACCGTAATCTTTGTTCCAAAGGTTGCCCTCAGCATGTTAGTATAAAGGAATTTATCAAACAGATTGTCATGAGTGGGAGGTTTATTGAAATTAGTGTGGTGGCTGAACTAAGAATACCTTAAATCTATGCGTTTGATCGTAGGCTTTCATCTCTTTGCCCCTAAAAAGGTCTAGGTAAGCCAATTTAAAGCACCCACCAGTTCACCGCTCCAACCAGGAAAGAGAATTTTTATTACCCAATCTGAGGGATATCGATTGTACCATGTGTAACGCAATCAGAGCGCTTAAAAATCTATTGAATTTCTCCTACCGCCATCCTTATGAGCAAGAGAAAATTGCTCGTTACATAATGGAAGACCCGATGCATTTGTCCACTTAGCAAATTTATTCTTCATTGTTTAATTTATGACATTGTTACTGTTTTAAAACATAATTTTGTGGCAAAACAAAATAGTTAAATACACAATTAATGGATTTCTAATGAGGGAGCTAGCTCTTGTGCTTGGTGTAGGAGTTCTTTCACAATTATATACTAGAGTGTACCATAGACATATGAATGTTAGTAGACCTGCCCTAAGTGATAAAAGCGTATTATTTCCCCCTGCCCATTCCGGTTCCATGAAACCGGCCGGGATTGAGTATGGCTTCGGGTGAATCTAAAAAATGTGACGTCATCATTCTTCTCCGAGCCAGCGTCGAGCGCTCATCGGTGCATTTTACGAAATAACACCGCAAAAAACATGGTGTGTGTTTTGAAAACGTGTACATATATATAATCTATCGAGATGTTTATTGGGTTAAGTAAATTATGAAACATTTGTAAAATTAAATGCGACAACAAAATATTGGAGTCTGAAAATAAGCGACCTTTACTTTGCCTTATTTAGACTTCGCAAATTTGTTCATTACGCGGCGAATAATTCGCGCTCCCATATAAAAAGGTTTATTCATTCAAAAGCAGAGTTTACTTTTAAGAACTAAATGGTGATATTATAATGCGAGTTGCCTATATACTGTCATATTGAGTTATCGACGAATCACATATCTCCAAAGTCATCTTCCCGCTCTGCGCCCCGCTGTAATTGTTGTCTACCCCTCACCTTTATGTTCTGGTCTAGTAATATTCATATGTCTATGGAGTGTATAATAAATATATTCTTAAGTACTAGTATGTTGTGTCGTTAAAATTTTAATTTGGCATAAAATGCAATTATAGCATTTTGAATGGTGATATGATGGTCGTTAATTTTTTTAATGATTAATTTGACCTTTTTCTTGAATGATACAAAACCTTTTATTTTTTTAACTTCTTCGGGAAGACTATTGAAATATTTTATGCCTGTGTAAATATAATTATTATGTTTGTCGTGTTGAAAATAGAGAAATTGGAATGTTAAATTTTTGACATAATGACGAGTTAAGTTTAAAAAAAATTATTACATTTTCTTTGAATATTTGTAATATTAAGTCTTTTTAAAGAGGTCTTCAATTTTTGGTAATTCGAAAATTTTTGACAATGTTGCTGAAGGGAAAGTTAATGGGAAGGTTATTTATTCAAAATTTCCTTTACAGGACTTTTTTACCAGAATTTTTTCATATGCTCCTCCCCATACAATGATTCCATAGTGTTTTAATGATTGGAATAGTGCATAATAGACTTTCCAAATCGAAAATCCACATATCGTTTAAAGTTGTTCTTACGATCGTGTAGCGCGGTTACAATGAGAAAGATTAATTATTCTCCCTAACGGCTTTTTAAAATTATAACTCGATATCGATTTTATTTCATTCCAAATTTGCTTTAATTTTTACCTACATCCAAAAATGCTGAAAGGCGTGATGATAAAACTATTAAAGTAATGTACTTTTTTTTAATTATTTTTGATTATAAGTATTTATCATTTTTCAATAGCGTCTAAGTTAAATAAGAATGTTAAAAAAATCTGAAATATATTAGTTTGTAAGTGCGCAAATAAATATACAAACGGACCGATTTTCGTCAAGAAACACAAGTAAGTATATATTTTTTAATGGTTTTATTTAAACTAAAATTAAAATTCCAAAACATGCGATACCCAGATAATGTATTGATTTATTTTACTGCATGATTACATTATTTGAAATGGGTGTGGTATAATACAAAATTATTTTTTAAAATTTAACAAATCTGCCAACGACCTATGTTATAACCTTATTATACTAAAAATAAACATTTTTCTCAAAATTTAAAACATGCGAATTCTAGATAAAATAACAATCTTTTGAAATGCATTTATAATTTGTTGTGAAAAAGAGTCAATACGTCTAAAATCTAATGATTTAAAAATGACATATTTCTGGTTTTCTCTCGTAATATCCTGTAGGAAAGTTCTGATAATGGAATTGCAATGAAAAACACGACAAAAAACAAAAATCTTAAAAAAAACACTAACATACAAATTTGATTAACAGAAAAAAATGAATTGACTAAGACAACTTCTATTTTTGTTCGAACTAAAAACTTTTCCTAAGTAGGAAGTTAAAAAAATGATCATTATAATATATCAATTAGTTTTACTGGTAAACTCCCAACTTCTTAGGGCTTAACTAGTAATTTTATTATGAAGTTATAAATTACAAACGTTTTTCCGAAAATTTGATTTTGTTATGATTTCCCTTTCCGCCTATTGCGATACTAATTGAACTAATTGTCCATCTGTCAATAAACCAAATTAATGAAAGTTCGGCGACAGATTAGGCAGGCAGCCAGACAGAATTAGCTTCATTGGTTTCAGCACTCATCTCGCTTAAGAGAAAATAGGAATAAATAATACCTTATGCCTTATAGTTATTATGAAATGCGTAAAGGATTTTTGTAAGTCTTGAAAGATAGTCTGTTTATTTTTATGTAAAAATTGATTAAAAATTTCATTTTTCGTTTTTTTAGAAATGGACAAAGAAAACATGACAGTGCTTTAAATCTATCACCGGTCAGGCACAGTGTATTCAATTCCTCGGCTGGCTAAGTCTTCCATCTTAGCACAAGCGATATATTATAATGATGGTAGAAAGCTTATACTAATTTGTTTGTTCCGAAACCGGTCGGATTTACGCATTATATAAGTGGTTTATACAAAGTTGAATTGTTTCATTTTTCTATAATGGATAACCACAAAGTTATAGCTACACTAGCTGATCCGGCGAACTTCGTACCGCCTCAGAATCAAAAACTGATGTCAACTTATTAGCTGAATTGATCAAAATTGTTTCTCCCTGCGTATACCATACCTTGATCTAAATTCTTTCTCCCTGCGTATCCTTTCCCCTCTCGCGTTCCCTCTCCCTCTCCCCACTCCACTTCTCCCCTTCCCCCGTCCCGCTAACCACCCTTCCTGAGTTCCTTTCCCCCCTCCCCCCTCCCCCTCCCCCTCCCCCCTCCCCCCTCCCCCCTCCCCCCTGTTTGTTTTCAATGGATATTACGCCTGTGTCTTATTCCAGAAACACGTGTGCTGCAGATACTTCACAAAAATAATGAAGATATTATGTGTAAACTTATTTAATGCGTTTTTTATATCATACAATAACCTGGTCTCACGCAGTAAAGAGTGGTATTATTTTTTTTTTTACATTAGCTCCACTCAGGAGGCACTGAGAAAAACAATTTCCCTAGGGGCCTATATCATATTTGAGGATGCTGTGTGGAGGGTTTTTTAAGGGAAAGGAAGGAGAAGAAGATATGGGAAGGAAAAAGGTATGAGGGGTGGGTAAGAATCTGGGAGTCAGTGTGGCCAGGAGTGACGGACATATGAATCTATTCTTAACACTAGGGTGGAAGGTCGGGAGAATCCGACTGGAGAGGCCAAAAGGCCTCCCTCAATCAGTCTTCTCCGATCCAGCCCGCCACGCAGTGTTTTTCTTTGTTTACATGAATACCGCGCAAGAGTCCCAACTGATCCCATCTGGAGCCAGTGGGACTATGGCATCTCCAATTGGGGTATGTTGTAAGGCTAAAGGTAGTGGGGGGGGGATGGTGATAGGGAAGAGGAAGGTGGGGAAGTATCTGGCTATTCAGATCTGGTCAACAAACACGGCTTAAGCCATTTCAAGCAACGTTTCAATTCTGAATGGTGGTCTTACACCAGGGCGATACTAAGAGTATCTTCCACTCTTGAACGTGCCGCAAATATACTATATATTATTTTTAATGAATAAATTGTGAATAACACCAAAACAAAATAAAATTATTTGCCACGCCGGGATTCGATCCCGCGACCTTAGGAGTGCTAGTCAAGAGCCTTACCGCTGGACTACGCCGGCCGTCAGATTGGGCACAGGTTGGGCAAACGTATCCGCCACCAAGACCTAGACAAACCTCATCCAATGAACCCGGGTACCCCTGCTAAGTCACTTAACGTCGCACATACATAGATTTTAATGATTTAGACGGCCAAAAGTATTTTTTTTAAATCAATATAATAGTAAGGTATCTATACAATTGGTGAGTCAACAGTTCTATGTACAATATAACATCCCCTCTCCCCGCCTTTGAAGCGCGGGAGTCGACTGTGATCAGTCGGAATTCGATAGTGAACAAGTGTGTACATGTCGGGTCTCGACGCTCTCCTAAACTTATAACTTTCCAAAGTGCATTATTCATTTCAAGCTAATATTTCCGTTTTAACTGTGATGGATTGCGATAATACAGGTAAGAACAATTTGTTTTCGTTACAGAAAAAATTAATTAACATTCTGTGTCATTCATTTTTAACACGACAAACATCAGTCTGTCCAAAATTTATTTTTTTAGATATATTTAAATTCGAGTGGCTTTTTAAATTACTTATGAGTCCGTCCCTGTATTAATTTTCATTATACCATATAGTTCACATATGTAACTAACTAATTCCATAAGAAATAGCCGCGCAAAATCGCGCTTTTTTGAGCTAAGTCCTTTTGAAAGGCTCTTTGTCAAATATGGGAAATATTGAGTGTGCGATATTTTGTATTAAAATTGTTTTTTATTTGTTTCAGGTCTACTTACTACCTCAGTTACTAAAGAAGTGACTCGTGAATACACATTTGACCAACTACAGAGTCAAAATTTACCAACTTTAAATGAAAAACTTGACTATTATGAGAATTTTCTCCTTATGCGCTATGGGCACAACAAAGAGGCTTAAAAAAAAAATTCTTATGTAAAATCACAAATTCAGCAACGATGGGCAAAGGCAAATAAACACCAAGATGTTTTCCTGAAAATAAACCGATCATGGTTAGAGGGAACATTCGAGATTCCCATTGAATCAGCCTCCTCGCAAGGTCGACAAACCTAAGTCTTTTGGAGAACTAAGTGAGCGTAGTAAAAGAAGAAAAATGGAAGAAATAAGGGCCTCCGTAGGTGATGAAGTTATTGATTTGTAAAAGAAACAACGGACATAACTAAAGGAGAGATAAAATATGTGCAGGAGTCCATTAAGCAACTAAACAAAACAGTTGTTACGTTGAATGAAGAGAAGTTTTCGTTCTGGCACCAACTCAAAATGACTATGATTGGCGGAAAGGTGTGCAACGCAGCCACAGATTCAAAGTCAACATCCCAGTGCTACATCTATGGAGCTACTTCGAGAACCTTTAATGATCTATCGAAGAAAAATAGTGTAAACCCTCAAGCTTTGGAATTCGGCTTGTCAGTATTACACGCCCGGATCCGCATTTTCGAAAGCATTATACACCTTTTGTATAAACTGCCAGTAAAAAAATACAGGGAAAGAAAAACTGAAGAAGACAAGGCATTAGAAGCCCAAAAGAAGTTGGAAATTCAGGAGAGGTTTCGAAATGAAACCGGTTTGCTCATTGACATGCCAAAGGCCAACTTTGGCAACACCAATGATGGCAACACAAGCCGGAGGTTTTTTGAAAACCCCGAATTGGCTTCAGACATCACAGGTATTAACTTTGAACTGATTTACAGATTCAAGGTTATTTTAGAAACTATTTCTAGTGGCCATAAAATTGATGCTGAAAAATATGATTAGTATGCGTACGACACAGCAAAATTGTACGTAGAACAGTATGGTTGGCACCCAATGATGCCTACTATGCAGAAGATATTGGTACATGGAAGCCAAATCATAAAAAGTTCGGGGCTCCTTCCAATTGGACAGCTATCGGAAGAAGCTGCAGAAGCCCAGAACACGGCTCTACCTGAAACGGTTAAACTTTTATTACCTGCTGACCCAAACACAGAGTCAGTAGAGACATCTGGACCTAAAGATACCCATTTTTTAAAGTAATTTTATATTTAAAGAAAACTGTTTCCATTCATTTGTATTTTTTAGGGAAAATAGCTCTGTTATATATTACTGTTCTTTATAACGTGACAAATATATGTATGTTTTTATAAATATATGCCTTTTCTTTATTGTAATTGAACTTAGAACTAAAATAGCCCCAAAAATAATTTTGGCCGCCTAAATCATTAAAATCTATGTATGTGCGTCGCGAACCACTTGAGGTGACCTGTGGCAGGTGTGATGGTTGTCCAATAAATGGTATGTATACATAATCATTTTAACTCCTCAGGCCGTTAACCAATTTTGTCAGAAAATTAATATATTTCCGCTTCGCGATAAAAACAAAATATATTTAAAATTTATTATTGCATTCGAAAACTAATAACTGTTTTAAAAATGTGATGAAATACGCTTTTATTTTCTACATTTACTCCACACAGGAGGCTCTGAGGAAAATAATTTCACTCAGGGCCTACGCCATCTTTGGGGATGCTGTGTGGAGGATATTTTTAGGAAAGAAAGGAGAGGAAGTACTGGCGATGGAAAAGGTATGAGTGATGGGTAGGGGACTGGGGGCAGTGTGTCCAGAAGTGACGGATATATGAATCTATCCCTCCTACTGCGGCGCAAAGCGATGTTCCTAGAGAGTCTTGTTGGAGAGGTCAAAAAGTCTTACTCAACCAGTCTCTCCCGATCTGACCTGCCACGCAGTTGGTGGGCAGATATAATAATCCGAAATAATTATATAATTTTAGAAATATGAAAATTTTTGAAGGCAAACTAAAAAAAGTGTAGAAAATGGCTCACCTTATTGTTTTGTTAACTAAAATTACTAACAAGAAAAAATACCTACACATTTATTAGACAAATGTAAGATAAACGTTATAGTCGACTTACTTTTTGGTCATTTCGTATAAAAATAATTAATAAAAAATTTCAAATATATTTTTTTTTCAAATTGCGGTCGGAAACTTTGGTTTCGTAAAGGTGTACAATTGAATTATTTTGTGGTTAATTTTTAAATTGAACATTAAGCGTGGTGTTATCTCTTTCAACGCCCCGGCCGTTTAGCCTACTTCTAACGATGACAGTCAGGTAGAGATTTTTTATCCAATTACTGTACAATTTTCTCATTTTGACAGTCTTAACTCCTAGTAAGATGATTTATAAGAAGAGTTATATATATCTAGTGTTTCCGATATTTCGTTCAACAGCACCATTCCTCTTGTCATGCTATGCTGTGCTAGAACATCTGTTCTGCCGTATGGTATTTTGAACAATTCGTGTCGACGACTACTGCTGAAATTTTCAGGCACGTATAAGCCATAACATTCCAAGAGGAATGGGCTGTCAATACGATTATGGATTATGTTAAAACTAAGAATTGCAAGATTTGCATAACGTCTAGTTTCCAAGCTAAATCTATTTGTTGCCTCAAGTAATTCCATATGGTGCATGAATCTCGGGTACGTTCCATTCATCCGCATATAGACATACCTTAGGAACTTTTTCTGAATTTGTTCTAGCATATTAATATATTTAGCTTGGTGTGGAGTCCACACACCACTAGCATACTCCAGCTTACTCCTTATGACTCCATCGAACATGGCTATCATTGCATCTGAGTCATCAAATTGCTTACATATTCTGATGATGAAATCCAGGAGTTTGTATCACGCTGGAGTAAGCCGTGATATATGATCCGAGAATGTCAGTTTGGGATCAAAGACGATACAGAGATCTTTAAAGCTATTGACTCGGCATAATGTTTTCCCTTTAATGTTGTATTAAAAAACTATGGGCTTCTGGGAGCGGGTATATGTCATAGTTACACATTTTTTTTATATTGAATTCTAATTTGTTTTTTACTGACCATTCTGCAATAGCATCAAGGTCAGATTGCATTTTTAAGCAGTCATAGTAACAGATTATTTCCAACAAAAGTTTGAGGTCATCTGCAAATAGAAGACATTTGCAATATTTTACACAAACCTGGATGTCATCTATAAGTATAAGGAACAGCAAAGGACCAAGGTTTGAACCTTGGGGAATACCTGATAACGCCGGGAATTGTTTCGATTCATGTCCATTTATTATTACATATTGACTTCTGGCTTTTAAATAGGACGCGAAGAATATAAGTGTTTGTTGATCAAAACCAAGTTTGTACATTTTAAGTAACTTGTATGAGTTGTTACGAAAAGCGAACTAATTAGCTTGAGGAGTAAAGTACATTATACACAGCATATAAACTCCTGGGTTTGCCATTCTTAACACCACTTTACCCTTCACAATAACCGTACAGATTACAACGTAACTAAGGTTGGTTATGTAATGTACTAAATAAAAATTAAATTGGTTTACATATTATTTGAAACTCGTGCTAATTACCATCGGAACATATCAGTAAGTGAACCAAGTCCATCGTACAAGTAAAAGGCGTAATTTAATTTAAGTCTCTACGAAAAAAATTCGCTTAAGATTGAACTATCCCCCCCCCCACACACATCCTGGAATCAATCTTCCAAAAGTATTAATAGCCTAGAGACTGTACGGTTTAAATTTAAGAATCCGGTTAAAAAATTAAAACGATAGCTTATAGCCGTCTGCTTACATGTAGGTAGCTATTCAGGAACTTGTATCCATCGTACGAATTGAACTTGTGTTTATAAAAATCAATACGTGCAAATACAGCGTTCATAAAAAGAAACATTGTACAGAAATTATAATATTTTAGTTTTATCGTTACCGTTAACGCGAGAATCGACAAATCCTCGCAAACAGCCCACTCTCAAAGGAAAATATCTTAAGTTCTCTAAAATGTTATCAAGTTTGAAGAAATATTCATTCTTTCAAAAGAAGTTAAGTATTTAAACGTTATAAAAGTGATAATATTTTTATGAAACTTTCACCAAAAGTATCTAAGTGAATTTGTCGATAGACTGAGAAATAACGGCTCCTAAACGCGCAAAGGCTGCCTTGATAAGCTCAGAAGTCAAGATGAAAAGAGTAGGATGAGGAGACGTTCTCGAATTAAGGCTTGTTAGCGACGAGTTGTCAGTAAAATCCCCAGGGAGTGGACGAAGAGATTTAAAAGTTTGAAATTCTTCTTATTTCTTGGCGTCCTCTTTGTGTCCATTTACAGCGGAGATAAGGTAACATTTTTGGAAGTTTCCAGAGTAACAAGTTTTAGTTAAGTCATGCATTTGGTTCAGTGAGCTAACTAACCGTAGCAAAATTTCTCTGCAAGGGTGGATAGAAATCTAAACAATTATGAACTCCAATCGACACTGTTCAATATTCACCGTCTTACTAAAATGATGATATTTTTTAAACATTTTCACAGTGAAATAAAATGTGTGTATAAAGTGATTCTATGGCGCCGAACCGACTGAAATTTTGGATTCTTACCCTAAACCGTGGTCCAAACAGGAGTCATTGAAAAAATCGGTAAAACGTAGCATTTAATATAAAATCATCATTCTTACGGGCCAAACGCAAGGCGTCTATTTTTTTATTATTACTGTACAACAGAATAAATCCAATCAGAGTACAATTTAGTTACCCTATCAGCATTTAGGCAAGTGACTCTTCAATAATGTTTTTAAGGCATATAAAGAACAGTCACTTACATCCAAATGGTTTGCAATTTCATTTAACGGCACCATTCCCCTCGTCATGCTATGCTTTGCCAAGACGTCTGTTCTGCCGTTTGGTACTTTAAATAAGTCATGATGTCGACTTCGGCTGTAGTGGTCTGGTACATATAAATCATAGCATCCCAAGAGAAATGGGCTATCGATGAAATTGTTCCAAATTTTGAAAGACAGAATAGCAAGACTTGCTTTCCGTCTAGTTTCTAGACTCACAGAATTAGTTTCCTCAAGTAAGTCAATATGGTGCATGAACCTTAGATAGGTTCCATGCTTCCGCACATAAACATACCTGAGGAATTTCTTCTGGATTTGCTCTAACATGTCAATGTACTTCTGGTGGTACGGTGCCCAAACATCGCTCGCGTACTCCAGCTTTCTTCTCAGTATGCCATTGAAAAACGCTAGCATAGCTTCTTGGTTATCAAACTGCTTACAAGTCCTGATGATGAACCCAAGAAGTTTGTAACTTTTTCTAACTTTTCTTGGGTCGTTTTCTCAGTCTCTATGGCGCCGAACCGATTGAAATTTTTGATTCTTACTACAAATCATTGTCTGAAGAGGAATCATTGACAAAATTTGCAAAAGTTTTCATAAGAATCATCATTCTTGAGGGGCAAAATGCAAGAAGGTCGAATAATGAGGACCGTTTTCTCAGACTCTATGGCGCCAAACCGTTTGAAATTTTGGAAGTTCTAAGTTCTAATAAAAAAAATCTGCGAAAAGGAGCGTTTTAAAAAAATCACAATTCTTATGCACAAAATGCTAGGCTTAGTTTCAAAATTTCCTAAGGTTGTTTTCACAGACCAATCCGATTGAAATTTTAGATTATTTTTATAAACTCTGGGTAGAAGAGGAATCATTGACCAAATCTGCAAAAAGAAACATTTTTAAATAAATTAAGACAATATAAGCGAAACTCAATCGAAAATCTGGAAACAGAAAAATCAGAAAAACATATTGACACCTCTGGGACTCGAACTCAGGACCTCTTGCTTTCCGGGCAAACGCGCTAACCACTGCGCCACGGTGTCGATATGAAATTCGGTCATTTTTAAATGTACCATACTTCGACTAAGAACCACCTACATTATCTTCATTTTCTTTAACACATATATTATTGGCAACTATTTTTATGTATGATTGAAAGATTCAAACCCGAACTAAATGCTCTCTAGATAGTGTCCGGATAAATCTTTATCCATTTTATTTAATATGCGACATCTATTGACTTTTCTGCAAGTCTAGGATGAATATTTTATTTTAACTTTATGAGTTAAACCTCAAATTGTAATATTTAAATAAATGAAGACAATATAAGCGAAACTCAATCGAAAATCTGGAAACAGAAAAATCAGAAAAACATATTGACACCTCTGGGACTCGAACCCAGGACTTCTTGCAAGATGTCCTATATTTATCAGTCTATTATATTTATCGTTTTTCAGAACCGCTTTAATGATTATTCGAATAACCATATGTATGCAAGTATATTCCACAGTTCCAACCGTCCGAATCTGGTACAATTATGGTATTCACAATTGTTGAGGTCTTTTGTGAGGTTAAAGAGGAAAAGAAAGAATTGTAGAAGAGTAAGTATGGAAGAGTAAAGATGTGGTCACTAGCCATTTCTTCATATTCATCTCAAACGTAACCCTCTTCCGCTATTCTGCACAGAGATCTGACCACCAATTAATAATGTTGTAATGATGTTTCTCTTTTTACAGACATGTCCGTGAAGTCTGAAGAGGCTGGAAGAGGCAAGAACAAGAACTTGGGACCCCTACTGGCCGCAGCAGCCATGAAGATCGCTCTTATAGGAGGTCTTGCCTTTAAGGGTCTGGTCCTCTTGGTGGGAAAGGCGCTGCTGGTTTCAAAGATAGCCCTTCTCCTGGCCAGCATCATCGGACTGAAGAAACTCTTTTCAACTGAGGTACCACCGGATATTGACGTTGTATTCATGTAATCGATTTTTGTTAAAAGTGTGATCTAAACATTCGCACGCAATTAATGTAACGTAGTATATCAGTCATAAATTATGTTGTATTTCCTCTATCAACAGGTTCCTATATCTATTCATAATATTTATTAATGAGCATCTTTTATGCATAACCAATAACTCAAAATTGTTAGTTATTACTTCTAACACTGTAATCAAGATTTTGCACCTAATCGGCAGAGAACTCGATGAATTCAAGATGGATGCTGAAAATATGCATTTTGACAAAAGATTCGAGTTCAGTGCATCTCCTTGCTTCATTATTCCGAATTTGAGCCAAATGGGTAGAGAACTCGAGAAATTTAAATAGATGCCGAAATTAGGCAATGTGAAATTAGATCCGAGTTCATTGCTCCTCCAAACTCCTTAATCCCGATTTGTAACAAAATCGACAAGGAACTTCAGGCGATCCAATAGCCAAGGAAAAAATCTAAATCGGAATTCACGCCCCTTTATGGGAGGAGTTTAAAAATACTTTAGAAAAAGCTTTTGGAAAGGTTGAATTTGAGAATTTTTTTTATAGGTTGATTTCGTAAAGGTCTGTAAAAAACTTTAATTCCTTTTTTACGCATTGTTTATTGTAATAAAACGGAAATTTAAAATTGATTTCACGAAACCAAGCGACGTGGAGCCTAACGCCTGTTCCTCGTTCTGGCCGGGGGAGGGCTGACAGAAAATGGGTGTGGCTGGTCAGTAGTTCTTCGGTGGACGGTATAAGGTGCACCTTGAAAATCCAAATTAATCGACTGCCGTATTGTCGCCATGATGTAAAAATAACAACGCGAAAATGCATATTGTATTTTATTTTGTGAAGTTCGGGCGTAATTTTTTTTTTTGCGATTATTATAAAAGAAATTGAATTTGCCACATTAAACAGTAAAACCATATCTGAAAAGAGGTACATAAATAGGAGAGTTTGGACTTAAAAGTTTTTTTATAGACCTTATATTTTATGTTTTTCTAGGTTTATTAAAAGACTTTAAAAAAAACGACCGATATTTGTAAGGGCCAAGATATGTTCTACACGCAGTATTTAATTTGAGCATCTATAATACTTCTAAGCGATCAAATTTTCAAAACAAAAACAATTGATTTTGTGTGATTATGCATTATTTAGCATGGATTCATCTTAATAAATTCAAGATGGATGCCAAATTTACGCATTTTGACATTGGATCCGAGTTCAGATCACCTCCAAACTCCCTTGAACTGACTAGGATAGAAATTGGTTAAAATTTGTGGAAAATCAACGTGTCCAACAAAATTATGTATTTTGCCATTTTTACCAGATTCTTCGTTTAACATAAAGTTGCAGTATGTATTTTATATATATATAATTAAAAAGTTTATGATTAAAAAATATCATTCAATGGTAACAGCAGACTAACCATCCCGTAGAATTTTTGGATAAATTATTTGTAGTATTGTTTGTACTAGTAGTGATGTCTAGCGCATTGTTTGGTACCCTCCCCTTAACCTATTTCTTTCTGAATCATTGAACTTATTTAAAATGTATAAATGTAGATGAAATATAACAAGTGATATTTAATTAATAATACTAATTTCTATACTAACCAATCTCTTTTTAGGGTCCGTAAAGATGCGAAGACGCTAGCTGGAGTTCCCAATCTTCACCGCCTATCCTTTGAATATTAATAATATAATAATGGTAGGCAATTATTCTGTAAAAATGTAATATTTATGAAGGGTGTCCGGGGGTAAAATACATTAAGAGCGTTTAACTGGCCAGCGGCTAAAAATCCACAATTCGTCGAAAGTTGTTCTTACGATCGTACAGGGCGGTTCCAATGAGAAAGATTAATAATTCTCCGTACCAGCTTTTTAAAATTATAACTTAATATCGATTTTATTTCATTCCAAATCTGCTTTAACTTATACCTACAACCAAAAATGCTGAAAGGCTTGATGACAAAACTATTAAAATTATGTACTTTTTGTGATTATTTTTTGATCATAAGTATAGGTACATCATTTTTCAATAATGTCTCAGTAAAATAAGAATGTAAAAAAGCTGAAATATATTAGTTTGTAAGTGCGCAAATAAAAACACAAACGGACCAATTTTCGTCAAGAAACACATGTACATATATGTTTTTTTAATGATTTTATTTAAACTAAAATGAAAATTCTGAAATATACGTCTACCAGATAATGTATTGATTTAGTTTACTGCATGATTATATGATTTGAAATGGGTGTGGTATGATACAAAACCTTTTTTAAAAATTTGACAAATCTGCCAACGACCTATGGTAACCTTATTATACTAAAAATAAACATTTTTTCTCAAAATTTAAAACATGCGAATGCTAGATAAAAGAACAATCTTTCGAAATACATTCATAATTTTTTGTGGAAAACAGTCAATGCGTCTAAAATATGATTTAAAAATGACATATTTCTGTTTTTTTCTGGTAACACCCTCTTTACTTCGGGAGGCGATTCTACGCGATGGCAGAACTAAAAAAGTTCAACAACTTTTCCCAAAATCCATACTTATTTTTCCCATACAGAACGACAAACGTACTAAAATCCTTAGTGTGAGGTACAAACTTACCCGATAAATTTGCAGTGATCTTGCTGGGCGCGATTGTAGCAACGTTGCATGGTTGTGATTAGCTTGATCGTAACAGTGTAAAATAATAATGCCGACCGCACACGGCGGACAATTTTTTTCTTTTATAAAAAAAGAACCCCTTAAACTTGGAATTTCTAAAAAGTTATTCATCTTTTCTATCGTGTAGAATTATCTCCCAAAGTACACTCTACCCCCGGACACTCTGTATGTGGGTTGAAGAAAATTGTAATAATGTAATGATGTGCACTTTTAATTTTTCCCCGGAATTTTTATTGTTTTTTTTTTTTAATTTGAATCGAACATAATAATTTAGTTCAGTTATGTTCATACGCTCATAGATATTGGTACGATATCAGATTTGGTTTACAATGTCAATGTCAAACACATGCAATGCGGCGAATATAAGCAAAGCTTTCCCTTCGAGTGGCATTGAATGCCGAAACGAATGTCCTACAAAATGCAATTCTATAAGAATTATTAATAACGAATATTTAAATAAAAAAAGTATGAACCTTGACCAAATATGTAACAGACCAAAGTAAATATTTTTTAATTAATGTTTCATTCAAAAACAGAGTACCTAATAAATCATTTTTTCTAGAATTATGCAATCCCATGGAAACTACTCTAACAAATTCACGTAATATTGAAAACCTTTGTAAACAAAGCTGATATGAAACATATTGATACTTCCAGAAACACGTGACCTACGAGGTTGTATCACACCCCCACCACTTGCACGAAACATCCGGCCACGAGGCATATCCGGCCTGGGGCCGCCAGAGCGGAAGGTCAGACCAGGCACAGGAACTAGCCTTCTCCGGCCATCTTACCGGAAATACCGAGAAAAAGGAAGTCAAACAAGAGAAGAAGGCGGAAATCCATTGACAAAATTAATTCATATTATTATTTATTTTTAGATGCTATGTATCAGACGGGAAATTATTTAACCCAGAACCTAGTGATAAAGATCTTTAATTTGTCTATGAGCATTTTTTTTAACTGGGCGTAGCCCACTCCTCGATCGTTTTGGCTTTTCATTTGTATGTAAATTGTTTTGTACGTTCCGTTTCCAAATTAAAAAAATAATAATAATTGACGTATGAAACATAGTTTGATTAAAAATAGTGTCAAATGATGCCTTAGTAATTTCCTGGTTCTTTCTTGGTGTTGCAAAATGTTATTACCATCTTCAATTAAAATTTTATAATTTTAACATGGTTACTCAGCTTTTTGATTCGATGTCAATTATTCATTAGTTCGTGTGAAAGTATTTATTTTCTGAAAGAATTTATTTTATAAGAAAGGCTTAACTCCAAAAACCTCTACAAAATCATACTTACTTTTTTAAACCCCTTTTAGAGCGAATCTATAACTATAATGTCGGTCATGGTGTATTATATTAAATAAATTTGTAATTATTTTAATTATTCTAATATCATTTTTTGTTAGGGGTGTCAGATTAAAAATGAGTCAAGGGTAGTTCAAATTTTTTTTTGTTTTTAAACCCAATCTTTCCGAACTTCAGCCAATGCATTTCTCACATCTAATTTTTTTCTGTGAAAAATGGACCTTAACCCCTCGGCGATATTTTGTCAGAGAGTGAATAATTCGACTTGACAATAAAATTCAAATAAATTAAATATTTCTGAACGTATCCGAAAACTAAAAACTGTTTTTGAAAGGTGATACAATAAGCTTTCAAATTTCGAAATAAACGTATAATTTTTGTGCTATAAAATTTTTGCCAGCAAAAACATGAAAAAGATTAAAAAATAGATCACCTCACATTTTTTCAAACTAAAATTACTGGTAACAAAAAAATAAAAACACATGCATTTTTCATTGGACAAATGTATTATAAACATAATTTTTGTTATTTATTTTTGGGGTATGCCGTGTTGCGCTACCTCCTCTTTTAGCCAACGTTACAGTGTCCATCATCAGGGCAGATGTGTAATTGTTAGTGGTGAAATGTGTGCTATTGTACTTAGAAGCGATACCGTGTCGCCAGCTCCACTCCACTACAAGCTGGTATTACAGTATACTTCACAATGGTTTTTTGCGTTTAGCTTTAGTGTAGTTTTGCGTTTAACATTATAGTCATTTCACTTTTTTCTATATTATTCTGTAATAAAAGCGCTACCCTGACTCCAGTCCAGTATTTCTTCGAATTATGAATATAGGAATTAATATTATATAGTTTGATTGCATAATTTAGGTAAATTTCTATGTATAGTAATTTTAAGGGTGACTTTATTTATTTAATACATTACATAGTTATTACTAATTCCCATTTTATAAATTGTCTTACAAATTAATATTTTTGTAAAAAAATTGTTTCACGATTATTTTTTTTACTTTTAATTGAGTTGTAAAATAAACATGTTTTTGTGTAAAGATTGTGTTTTTTTTTAACTTGACTTTCTTGTTGTTATTTATTTTGTTTATTTGCAAAAAGAGTGGAAAAACCAATGTATTGCAAAAGCCATATGAAGATACGTAATTAATATATATTTACATTTAAGATACAAATTAAAACATGAGTGATATTTCACGTTTAAACTCATTGTAGGACATGTGGAAAATATCCACATTTCTTGCGAGGCAATTAATTAACCTAGTGATTCTTCCCAGGGGCATCACTAATCACCATTGGTAAGTCAGTTCTGCACCTGGGAAGAATCAAAAACTTGTATTGGCGGCCTCGCTTAAAATTATCCGAGACATAGAATCCTATTTTTAAATACGAGCCAGTATATCTGGTACCGATATAAAACCATATAGAAGCTTATAAGCCATCAGTAGTAATGCGACATCTCTTCTGGAACTAAGGCTGCGGATACCCAGCATTCCCGAGATAAATGCTGTTGGAAACAGCCATGGGTAAAAACCTAACTCTCTCGTAGAGATATCGTAAAAATTTATTTTGTATTTTCTCGACATAGACGATATCCTCTGGCACCCATATCTGAGATCCACTGTCGAGAATGCTACGCACCAAGCTAAAGTAAAGCAGCCTTATAACTGTAAGATTGGTTAGTTCCTTTGAATTATGTTTGACAAAACCCAACATCTTTGTGGCTGATTTACAGATCTTTTCAATATGAGAATGAAATGTTAAATGAGGGTCATACATAATTCCTAGGTCTTTGCAAGTCGCCACGGGTTTCAATGACGTGTCTTTCATTTTATAATTAAGTCTTTTGTGACCTCGTAAAGCACATAACTGAACATTTTTGGACATTGAGATGTACCTATATATGTAGTATGTTCGTATGATTGTATATTAAAGTTGATTTTAAGGATCTCGTGGTAAGATATCATGGAATTATGATTCAGTTGAAGGAGTATAATAATTTCGGAACATATTAAGCGACCGAAACTAACGCAGCTCTTTCACGTTTTTCGACAGCCAGTAGAGGGGATAGAGACGGGGTTAAGTGATCAGCGAGCAGGAGAAGGGTCAGGGGTCTAAAGATAAAGGCCGAATTGTTAATTGGCTGCACATTATTTTATTTGTATTTTATAAAAAAAAGAGTCTTCACTTTATTTTCTTCAAATTTTACACATAAAATAGTCCATTACGCATTATTTTCCGAAGGAATTTCTTTTTCTATCAGGGAATTTAGCGTTGCTTGAGAGACTGCTTGAGGAAAACCTAACCTACACCTCTCCAGCCGGACTCTCTTTCACCCCATCGCCTTTCACCGCAGTGGGAGGGATAGATTCATATTATATAATATGTCCGTCACTTCTGGATACATGAACCCACAGATTCCTAGTAATCCCTAAATCCCTCGTACGTTACTCCTTCACAAAACTTCCTCTCCTGCCTTTCTCTAAAAAAATCCTCCACACAGCATCCCCAAAGATGATATTGGCCTAGAAGGATTTTTCTTCCTCAGGGCCTGCTGGGTGCTTATATAAAAATAAAGTTATGGTTGGGGATTTCAATAGCTTATTTTAAAACAAATTAAATGCTTTATTTTTTACCAGCCAGTTGAACTACGACTTCCGCCATTGGGATTTGCTGTGTGAAAAGGAAGACGATAGATGAAGGTGATAGGCAAAAGGAGAGTTAAGTAGTCATTTATCCTTCTCTTTGAAGTGAGTAGTGGAAGGATCGGAAGTTATAATGAATCTTAGTAAAAGTCAATGACCAATTTAATTTACTAACAGTGAAGGGAGAGATTTTCCCTTCTTGAAACTGGGAAAAACAATTTTTTTATTTTTTTTTTTTTATTTAATGGCACAAAGCTATAATTTTTAAACCTAAAAAGTTAATTCCATGGTGCTTTTTTCAACAAAGCGTTTCGTTTTTAGTTTGATACTAAAATCAAGAGGTGCGCGCGTCGTTGTATTGCAATTTCATCCGCGTATTTTACGAACAATCATGGAATTTGTAGGAGAGAACGAAAACAATGCGCAATATAGTTGTGAATGATGAATGCTTGGAGCAGGTAGATGAATTTGTGTTGTATCTGGACATTACGTTTATGGCTGGTAGGGATACTAAAAGAAGGGTAAATGCAGATTACTCTACCAATGGAGGACTGAACGCCATTGGCGCCAACAAAAAAACTGTCCAAAGAAGCGAAGGGCGAAAGCACAATGGAGTGCTGGTACCTACGCCGATGTATCGCAGCGAGGCATGGAACTGGCAGAGCAAGGATGAATGTAGACTGAGTGCTGTAAAAATGAGATCCCTGGGGCGTAGGTGTGGTTTTATCTATAATTTAGTTCTGGCTACGAAAGATACAACAAGAAAGTGCTATACTTTTTGTTCGATTAGAATGACGATGTCCTTACTTTCTATTTGTTTAATCCCTGAATATTTCAGTAAAAAAAGTTTGTTTTACTGGTTGGTTATTTAGTGACCAGATCTGAACACTGCATAGCCAGCTGCATCCCAACCTTTCAGTTTTCATCTCCTTTCTCTCACCCCTAGGAATATCAAATCCATTAACTGAATACGGACAGTTGGTACTCTTGTAGGGTAATCAAATAAAACAATACTTTCAATTTTTTGCAAGAAAAACACTCTTTTATAACTTTTGAAGGTTATTTCCATCAACGTAATACATCATTGAAGAAGAAGATAACAATAATAATCTAAACGAAAATATGAAAGAGAACAAGATACAGAAAACATAAAAAAGACAATGGTCGCAACTGGAACTCGAACCCAGACCCCTCGTCTAACCGGGACGCGTATTTCCAAAACCTATACCGGTTCAGTCGCTTTACATTTTCAATATCAAAATTTAACTATGTAGAAATAAAATTATTAATTTCTAATATACACATTGGAAAGATTATTTTATTTAGATTTTAGAACAATTTTTGTTTTTGCAAAGTGATAAAAAGTTTTCAATGTAGAGGTGTATTTATATATGGGAAAATTATTAAAATATAAATATTTAAAAATAAAATTATTACTTTCAGCATACACACCAGAAAGATTATTTTATCTAAATTATAGAACAATTTTTTTATTGCATTGTGATAAAAAATAACCAATATAGAGATATATTTAAAACGTAAATTGTCGCTACCGCGACTGAATCGATATAGGTTTTGGAAATACGCAACCGGGACGTGCGCGTTAACCGATTTAACTATTGAAAAAAATGTAAAAGAGAGTTTTTCATATAAAAAATTGAATATTCATTTAGACTTTTATAAAAAGTCAATAGTTCCATACGAATAAATTCGGATACTTTTATCCGAGACGCTATCTAGGACACAAACCAATTCTTAGAATGATTGTTTCAAATAAAAAGAGTTGTTGCCCTTAGTATGGAAAAATAATTAGTTGAAGATAATATTATTACTTCTAAAATTTGAAATATGAGTGACTATTATGACGGCTTGACAGAAGGGAGCAATAGCGAAATTGGTTAAAGCGCTCGTCCCGGTTAGACGAGAGGTCTGAGTTCGAGTCCCAGTTGCGACCGTTGTCTTTTTTTATATTTTCTGTGTCTTGTTTTCCTTCATATTTTCATTTAGATTTATTTATTTATTTATTTATTTATTATTAGTTTCAATAACAAGGTTTGTACATGTATGTATGATATATAATATATAAAAAGTATAGATTCTTTTTTTTTTTTTTTTTTTTCACAGACCTCCTCACTAGGATTTCCTGTTCTGAGGTGGCCTGTAGTTTTTTAAAATATTTGTATTTGGTTATGGATTAGATTATTATTATTCTTCAAGAACAAATACATTGTTGCTTTATCTTAAAATCGTGAAAATCGTCTTCAAACAAAATATATAATATCAGTTTCAAAGGTTCATCTCGGCGTGGTTCATTGTAAATTACATCCTGCGGAAGCTTAAAATATTTGCTTCAGGTAGCTTAAACATGAGAAATTCCTTAGCGTAATCTTCCAAGAAAGGTGGATCGCGCGTCGTTAGACCGAAATTAGGGAGAAGTATATATTGTGGTTGATAGTAACCCTGGCGGGGGAATGGGGTGTATTCAGACGAAATCTCTTATTTCCACGAACCAACTACCTCCATTCATTCGCTAGGTCGAGGCCAACTGGTTGAGGGGGTGATTTTTCTGTAAATATATTCATTTAATTATTACACGCCCTAATAGGCTTTTATATTCTTTGTTTATAAGTTAAGTTACACAGTACTTTTAAAAACTCCAAAACTAAATTGCAGAAATTATCTACGACTATTTGTATCTGCGTATAAAAGAATTTGAATACAGTTTATATTGGATAATCATAAGGTTATATATCTCCTAGATCAGAATATCAGATCACACAGGGGGCCCTGAAGAAAATAATTTCACAGGGGGCCTTGTAGCTGAGACGTGAAGGAGTCCTCGCGGAAGCTGCCCTGGATGCGTAGAGATGCCATGCAGGAGCACTTGTGCGGAGATCTGTTACATGCTGAGATGTTGACCGACTAATGGTCTGGGACTGACTTTTAGTGTGAGACTGACTGAGCGAGCGCCGAGTTTAGTCTCTTTATATATACCAGCGTGACAGGTGGAGTAATGTTCCATTCGCCGGCAATGTGTACACTAGAAGGTACTCGGTGCTGAATATTCAGGCGGATTATAAACTCTAGACCTTTAAAGGCGGTGGCGAAATTATTATTTATCGGCGGCAGCAGCAATAGGTAGGTATGTACTCAGGTAAGTAGCTTGCCCGTATCGCGCGAATATTAGATATTTCTCGAGCGTTCTTTCTGATAGCGAAAGATAATGCGTCGCTACAAACGGACCGCCCGTTTCCCGCACAGAGTCGAGGGTATTTTTCAGGTATTTTGGAGCTCCAGACCAGAGGTGGCTGCCAAATTCTCTTTCCTTTCCTCAAAGCTTTTTCGCACAGCATCCCCAAAGATGACATAGACCCTGTAGGGAATTATTTTCATGTCAGTGTGAAGTTAACGAAAAAAGAAAGATATATCACAATTCTACTTTAAGGGGTGGGAAAAGGAGATGAGGTGGTTTTTCTAAATCGCATATAAATAGTGACCTTATTTTTAAGCTAAGTGTGCTAAATTTTATCAATCTTGGAATAAAATTGAAGATTTGTATAAAAATAAAATTCCCACCTGCCGCCACAGATACTCTTTTTTATGTGCACAGATTTTGAAATCTAAATTCATCTTTCACCTTTGTAAATTTGTTCAACTTTATTTTTTTTTGGCCAGACCTTTTTCTTCTTATAACGGGAATCTTCAGACAGGATTCATTATGATGCTATACATCGGCATCTTATGTGAATGATTTTAAAATGTTGGGGCGCTATCCTGTCTCTCTCTCTCTGGTTTCAATCCTGGGATTGATTTGCAGCAATTTCTTCTATTTTTCTCTTCCATTCTTCCCTGTCTTGTGCGGCTCTTTTAAAGTCAGCATATAATGAGCAGCGCACGTCCACCAGCAGGTCCTCCAGGTACTCTCGGCGTGGGCGTCCCCTAGAGTTTGTCCCCTCGGTCATACCCTACATTATGGCATGCAAGAGGCCTTCTTGTCTTATTACATGGCCGATCCATCTTGCACGCCTTTCGGACAAGCAGTGCCTCCCGCCTATTTCAGCAGAAACAAAAAGTGAAACAATGAGAACTGCTTACCACAGGTTGTGTACCCAATGAACAGGCAATTAGGGAATAAAGGTGTTACAAATTCATGATTCAAAACCAAAGTTTACAAGCAGCAATCAAAGGTTATATTATAAAAATAAAAGCACGTTACACGTAGAACACCCTACGTCCTAATCTGAATGGCTTAATCAAGGAGGCTTTTGTTATCACTTATTGCAAACAGGATCGGTTCAACGATCCTTCGAGATCCAATTGATTCTTGAATAGAGTGTCCAAACTGTCCAAATCCATCATTCAGGCAATCACATACCTAGTGATCCATGTTTCTATAATTTGGTATTGTAAAGGGCCTTGGATGAGACCTGCAACTCTCCTCCAAGTATGGTGCATTCACACCAGACAGCAAACAGCATACAATTCCATCCAGATTACAGGTGGGATTGAAAAAAATTCAAAATACGACCTTTTTATTGTGTTGGTGAGATTGCTATCACAATCTGCCAGAAAATTGCTTCGTTGGCATTAGATTCCTCCTCTCGTTTTATAAAAAATCACATCTCGTATGGTTGATTAATTCGTCGACAATCACACGGATGAGAGAGCTCCATAAATATACAAACCACCCACTAGATTGATAACTTCAGGCTTTTGTTCGAGAAAAATTTGGTCACTATTTCACCATCAAAATGCAATAATTTTTCGAATGATGATGATGATGACGGGGATTCGTGACGTCACACACCATAGACGAAGATAGAGTAGGCAACAACAAAAAAGGCGCGACCATAGACAATATTATTTTCTTTCGGGGCCTACCCAGTACCGCCCAAATTATTAGCCTTAAATATTATTTTAAAAATAAAACTCGTAATTACATGATAAGAATTTTATTAAAAACATGAAATACAAACAGGAAATACATATAATTAAAATATGATTGTGCGTTCCTACAAAAACACTGAATTTAAAAAATTTTCATTTTATAACAGAAAAATGAAAAACTCAGAATTACATGTACATATTTTAAACAAGAATACAATGTAAGCAGGTTATATTTCTGTAGCAAATTGCCACATGAAGACATTGTTTTAAAGATAAATTACTTAACGTACCTATTATATCTTTCGTCAGGTTAAAATAAATTTACCATATTGCCAAAATATAACCAAGGTCCATGGAGACATTAGTTTACATAAAATGTTTGATGTTTCATTCGGGGCTCAAATATGTATAATATTTATTAATTTGGAGTTAAGTTCAGTTCAGTTCATCATATTTTTCCTGAAATCATTAAAATTAATGTAACAAACGTACATTGAAAATTAAAACTCTTCAAAACAAAAACAAAAAATATTACTAAAGAAGTTATATTTTATAAAAATTATTTTGGTTCACTTATGGAAATTAGTTAAAAAATGGATTTTTTATTTTATTTGTGTACATGTATATGGTACAGTACATGTACACGGTATGGTACATGTACATGTATTGTGTATATGGAAATTAGTTAAAAAATTGAATTTTTATTTTATTTGTGTACATGTACATATTTATGTATGTATGTAGTTACATTTCCTCCCATGTCATTTAATATATGATTACTCTCATACTAAACCAAGTTCTAGGATACCTACTTACTTGTATAAAGAAACCTACTCAAATGCATTAAATTTGTCTGACGTTATTAAATTTTTGTAAAATGAAAGTAAGTAATAAAAATAATAATTACCTCTGCATCATTCTCAACGACTGATAGTATTTCCCTTAACCTCATCTAACCATCTCCAGAAACAGAAGCGAATGTATTGGGATGTGGATATAAAATGTTATACTTATTGTAAGTAAAGTTTTGTCGGTTCAGATTCCACTGAAAAATAGTAATACATTTATTAATACTGATAAAAATATAAAAAATAATGTTAAAAATAAAAACATAAAGTGCAAGCGTAGTGATAAATGTGTTGTTCCTATCACCAGGGTTGATGTGTAAAACGGCACAATACCCCCAAAAAAATCTCTTTAATACTTTTTGCCGTGAAAATCTAAAATCATACTTGAATAATAGGTATTTTAGCAAACCTAACTCCTATAAGTAACTTGTGAAAAAAGCAAATTAAATGCTAATTGTTAAAATCTATTTTATATAATAAAAAAAAAAAACATAAGCACTATTGTCAAAATCCAGAAAGGAAATTGGGGAAGATTAAATTAATGAGATAGGTAGATGCAATATAGAAAACATGTATACCTTTTTAAGATGTAATCGTGATGTTCGACTGCGTCAATTACTTATTAGATTCCGGGTGGATAAATATGTTCTGAAAACGGAAACATGTACAACACCGATTAAAATACAACTTAAATAACATACCTACTTTAGGAACACTGAAATATCAACCAAAGGAAGTTTCCCACCTGTATTTTCTTCCAATTACGGGGCCTGTTCTTCCGTTTTTCATTCGATCGCGAATTCCCAAAATCCATATTCACACTTATTGCCATCTTATTGCATCGGAAATGTGAATGCATTGCAAATGTCAAACGAAAATAAAGCAGAAAAATCCAACAAAAATCCAAGATTCCTATTGGTGGAGGTAGTAGCTGGGGACCATAAACAAATTGAAGGGGACTTATGATATCACCAAAGATTCGGTTCACTTTTTGGATCGGAGTTATACCCGCCTGGAGAGCTCCTAGTCGTCCCGTGTACTTGGCAAGGAATGACGTTTTCGGTCCCAGTCACTGACATCTCCATAGACAAAACTGGTGATACCAGTGCGTAAAAGCACGAAGACAATTATTTACTGCCTGTGAATGTAGGTACCCCTTCATGGTTGCGTAATTTATACGTAACAATATTACTTTTGTAAGGGTTTGGTAATGAAATAGATCTTACATGAATAAATATTTATTTTATTTCAATAAATTATTAAATATTTTATTAAATGTACCTTAATACTCGTATATTTACAAACATTCACGATGAAAAAAATATTTCGTAATCAAAGCGAGGTAGAAAAGATTAATAATTTGAGATAACCGCTCACGATCATTCCTAAAAAACCCTTATTATTATTATATATTGATTCAGCACATTTAATGAGCGACATCTATGATGCTATTTTAAACACGAATTTATAGATGGCGCTTCAAATGTTTGGTTTTATTTTTTCTAGCTGAGATGCAAACCACATTTGTAACAAATCGATAATAAGCAAATAATAATATAAAATGGAAAAAAAAAATTTGTCTTTCATGGTTTATCAAGGGCTGACACTGTCAGACATTTCAAAAAGGCTCGTTTTCGAGTTCAGTTTGTAGAAAACCTGGTTTTAGGGGTCAAATTCTTGGTATCCATAATTCGGCGGCCCATTATAATAAGTCATTGGTTTTCTATGGTGACCTGTGAACAAAAGAAAAAATATGATATTTTGAGAGAAAAAATGATGTTTTGAGAACTAATGAAAAATACGACATTTTGCGAACATAAAAAACCATCGCGGTAAACATATAATAATATGAATGAACAGATTTCCCTATTTTAACCACGTTTATTGATTATAAAAAACCTACATGTTTCGTGAGTGATGCCAACTTTTTTTTACTTTTTTACTTAAAGTTTTTAAGTGGTTCAAATAAGTTAATTTTAAGTAAACCCCTAGAAAGTGAGCATGTGAGCATCCTTTACGAAACATGTTGGTGTTTTATAAACGATAAACGTGGTAAAACCAAAGAAATCTATTAATTTAGAATTAAAAAGGTGCCACAAAATAAGTTTGCTCTGTTTGAAGAAATATATAAATTTTTTAAATGATGAGGAACGGCTGAGCACCCCTTTTTATATAAACCCAAATACCCACCAAACAGAATATAGCAAATATCTTGTATGGATATGATCCATTTCATTAATTTGTGTTTTAAATCTATCTATTATAGGAGTGTCTGTGCGTTTGAAGGGTGGGCGGGCAGCAGCTTCAATTTGATTTGTATCCAAATCTAAACTATTATTTCGATATTGATGAAATTTGCACACTTGATCTTCAGAACAATATGAAGGGGTATGATGAAATTGCTAAGTCTTGGTCTGAACTAGAGGTAAGCAATGCAACCCTTCGGCTTATAAGTTTCGAGGCCCTTGCTTTAGAGGAAACTTTTGCAAATTTTTGTAAATTAATAATATTAGGTAATAAATAATTTTTTTTTAAATGCCGATCTACTGAGACAATGTATGGAAATTTGAAATTTAAAATAAAATTTCTTAAAAATTGTATAGCAAATCATTATGTAATGTAAACCCTTTAGATTGATTTTTTATATTCATTTTGTGTCAGATGAAAATTAACTTGACTTGTAAATAATGTTCATTGATTAATATTCAATTGTTGAACTCCATCAAAAAGTATTTTAGAGAATGTCACACTAAAAATCATACTTGTTTTTCTTCTTACTGAATACATATATGTTTGAATATTTTAGTTAACGGGTCTGATTGCCATGTGTCTGTATTAACTGCACCTACATATATATTGAAATACATGACTATAGTAAATAGTAATTGTACTTATATGAAATGTATTAACTGCATTGTATTAACTGTACACGTGACTGTATTTGTACATAATATATGAAATGTCGACTCTTCTTCCATCCACAAGCTAAGGCTTTTAATGGAAGACCAGTAAAATTATAATATGTAGCAATTTTAAGATAAACAAATAAAAAAATAAAAATAAAAATTTCTAAAGTCACCCCTACATACATAATTTAATATCCAATTCTTTGATTGCAAATAATTAAAATAGCTCGCTTTCGAGCTGTTTTTTTCAGTCAACGAGCTATTGCGTCAACCTTCATACTCGCCGTAATAGGACATATAACACAATTAAAGTTATTTACTTTTTACGGAAACAAAACAATCCGAGATACAATTTCTTTTTTCCCAATCAATTTTATGACGGTTGTTGATTGTGTTTGTACCTACATATGTATATATGCAACAGAATGTAAATGAAGGTGTTTACAGCAGGATATAAGGGCTTGATTAAGACCAAAATGTGATTGTCCCTATTTTTTGTGCAAAAAGCCTCATGATACGAGAAATACTAACTTATCTTTTTTTGTCACTAGTTGGAAGACTCTTCTTGCTGCGTTTTTCAATTTCATTTATTTGTTTGGAATTTCGAATATTACGATTTTTTTTTTCTTTTGCCTGATTTAAGTATCCATTTTGATATTTGGTTATTTTGGAGGGATCTTCTCGACGCTTGTTTATTGGATTTGATCTCTTTTGTCTGATCTTTGCTGTATTTTGTTCTGTACCTTGGTTGTGAAAGAACATGGTAGGTCGTGGAATAAAGACGGAGAAATTGCTATGTTCATCGGAAACTGTGATATCAAATACTTTAGGACTAAAATCAGAAACAAATCCTTGTTTGAATTGTTCCTCTGCAGGATCCCTTGTTGGTTTTTCATTATTTGATACAGCTTCAGGTGCATTTTCCATGAATCTATCACTTTTCTTAATACTTTGTTCAATGTTGTTTTGCCCATATTCAGCAAATTGCGTTTTGGTAGTTATTGGGTAAAACCCATTGACGGTTCCCAAACCTGTATAATATGACTGCTTAGGAATGAATAAAAATGCACTTTTATTATCAGTCACCGTGATATTATAAAACCTTTTGTCATTTTCGTGCTGTGGTTCTGTTTGTCTTGAGGTATCTCTCTTTTCAAATGGACCCATTTTCTTTTGGAAACCATTATAAGGTTTTTGATCATTGTCTTGAACACGGTAGTTTTGACTTATTGTTATATCGAATGAATTTGATTTGCTTTCTTGAGGTATTTTGAAAAGATAGTTTTTATTTGCATCATTTGAAGGCCTGTATGGCTCTATGTCTACGCTTCCACGAACATATCCTTCATCATTACCTGTGTTCCATTGATCTGGTTTATCTCCAGTTAAAAATGCTGCAACGGGTTTTTCACGGTCAACTTTCGGTTTGGTCTCTTTAAGCACTAGTGTTTCTCCTAATATTACCCCACTTCCATCATAGTGGGTTTTCATTTTTTTAAACTTTGCATCACTTGTTTTCATCTTAAGTTTAACAGATGCATCAGATGGCAACCACGTTTTGTGCTTTTGTTTGATGTTAGTTGAAACAAAGCGTTGAATATGTGAAACAACAGCGTCTTCTATTCCAAAATTAGTACTGCTCTTTGGTGACATCTCAAAAACCTCTTCCCTTCTCTCTTCAAGTGGTTCAAAAACCAATCCTTCTTTCGACATGTATTTTTTTCTCTTTTCACTATTTGAATCATTCCCAAATAGCTTTTTGTCTAATTCTAATTCAGTAAAGTAACTGTGATTTATATTTTGGTTAGGAGTATGATCAAAAGATACACTATCTAAATCCAAAAGACCAGCATCAACTTCCAAAGGTTTTCCATCAAAGAGTGGTTTCCACAATAAGCCATCAACATCATCGCTATTTCGTTCAAACAGATATGAGTTTTCAGTTTTTGTTGTATCTTTCCTTTCAAATTTAACATTGTCAAAAGCATGCGATTTTGTTTGTCCTGTTTTTTCAAGTTTAAATGCATGCTTCATATATTTTTTATCAAATTTATCAGTTTCTTTATAATATTTCTTGGTATTGTAAAAAATATTTTCGTTTTCATACATACCGTCCCATCTTTTGGCGGCTTGTTGCGGCTGGCCGAAAACGCTGGTGATGTTAGGATTTTGGATCTCGGCTACTCCTTGGGAGTACTGGCCCGTGATGTCTTGATACTGGTCCACGTGGATCGGTTGTTGCTGGGTGGTGTCGTGGGAGTTGGATGAGGATCCGAGGCCTGAGACTCCGTAGATTTCGGCTCCGTTGAAGGGGCCGACGGGCATGGCGTAACCAGGGTGGGTTCCCGGGGAGGAGAAATCAAGTGGGTACATGTATGGCTGGTGCTGCGATGATGAACTGGAACTAAAAAAAAAGAAAAAACTTCCTTAGTAAATTCAAAAATATTGCCTACATAAATAAAAATTGATAATTCAATACGTTTCTGAATGTGTTAGGGCCGTATTGATTGACCTAATAATATCCATTACCTAAACCATGCATAGGTTTAAGTAATGGATATTATGTTCATGTTATGAAAAATGCAAAATCACGCTCCTGAAGACGCGATCATAATAATTGAATCAGAAAAAAGTTTCCCTACAGTAATTATTTCACATTTACAAAAAGGTGTTATGGAAAAATTAATTTGTAATTACAATTTGAACTTGAAATCCTTTCAATCTCGTGTTCAAATGAGGCAAACATCAAATTGACTATTAACCATTTTGACGCTGGAATAATAAGAATGCCCGAAAATACACGTTTGTTAACATAAATAATTATTGAACAACATTGATTGCAAACAGTCAAAACAGGAACAGACAAACGTTCATTCTTATATTCGCAGAATCGATTAAAGAAGCGATGTCCGTAAAAGCTAGGATGCGTTTCAAGTCTGTCCACTGGTTTGATTTTTGAGTCCACTCCACCAAGTTTGTGGAAAAACAAAGCATTTAAAAAGCGAGATTATGAGACAACATACCTTCCACTAAAGCTTTCCAAAATCTTCTTCACCGCCATTGTTCCCGTAACCAAAAGTGCCAGTTTGCTAGCAAGGAAGGCTTTAAAGGTCAATAGGGTGACAGCCGCGATGGCCACCAGCATGGAACTAGCTGCCTTGACGCCTAAGAACATGGGCAGTAGAACCTGCATGACCTTCTTGTTGCTGTGGCGATGGGAAGCAGGACGTCCTCCTCCTAGCAATCCATCGGAGTGACCTCCACCTGACCCGCCCCCACCAGTACCTTCCAGGCCCCCCGAACCTGGAAACAAAAATTTGGTCAAATAAGTTATATTAATAGATTATAGAGTATCTACGATAAGTGTTTTTTTAAAGCAAATTGTACATTTATTTATTTATTTTGTATCATAGAAACAATTAGTACATCAGTTACAGTGATAAGACAATTTACAGATACTAAATAATATTTCATGGTGGGTTTAATAATATTTCATGGTGGGCTACGACGCACAGTGATTCGTTTCATACAAGCTAGACGCTAATAAGTCACTTTTGAATTCCCAAACAATGACGTCATGGCGACATTACCAGATAGACAGGATAATAAATGCATGCTTAATTGGGGCGATTAGTGCACGCATTGACTCATACCAGAGGCTTAAAGACGAATAATGTGTTTTGAAATTATCATTTGCGTCTATTCGCTTGTCGCAACTCGACGTTTAAAATTATGTACTAAGTTTGAAAAGTGTTTTTTTTCCGGTTTTGTAAAATGGTGGCAACTTTGAAAGGTGTATTTTAAAGTTTTTTCTTAATACTTTAGTGAAAATAATTTTCGTAGTTTTTTAAATAATAAATAAGTTTTGTGCTTTTTTTGGCCTAAAAAATATTAAATTTCGAACTTCTCGAGAGTTTATCTCAGAGAGGATATCAAAATCGCACAATAATTTTGTTTTTTTTTAATAGTGCAACTAATATTCTATTCATATCAATTTCGATATTAACCCACACGAATCGACATTATTATTATTTTTTCATTTTACAGGAACCACATACGAGATTTCCGGACTGGAATTGTTCGTGACATGGAAGAGTTTTCCGAAGAAAGAAAACGTTGAGGGAATGTTTAACCAAATTTTAAGTACTTTTGAATTTGATAAGCTCAGTGCAAGTGCTGAAAAAAAGTTGGAAAACCAAATGAGGCTTATATCTTTTAATATGGACCGTAATTTTATCAAATTTATTACACTCAAAATACACTCTTTTTACTTTTTACTTTTTACATATAATTGTTTTATTATAAATCTCATTAACATATTATTTAAAAATTATAAAAAAATGAAAATAAAATTTAAAAAAAACGATAGGAAAAAAATATGAATCATTTTTAACACTAATTTTCATAAAATTAGTATTGACTACACCTCAATAGAGGATTAAAAATAATTTAATCATGTGTAAGAGTTTTTAGCGTCTTCTTCTTCGATGGCGCTATAGCCCATATCGAGCTTTGACCTCCTGCAACAGTCGCCTCCAACTCCTCCTGTCCTCAGCGGCTTACTTCCAATTTGGTAAATGGAGAAGCTGTGTTGCATCCCCTCTTACTTCGTCTTTCCACCTCAGCCTGGGTCTTCCCACTTTTCTCTTTCCACCTGGGTGTCCAGTCAAAATTATTTTTGGGACGCGTGTATCCGGCATTCTCTGTACATGCCCAGCCCATCTCAGCCTGAGGAGTCTCATATGTGTTGAGATGCTAGGTGCCTTATACATATCATACAATTCTGTATTGTGCCGGATGCGCCACTGTTCACCCTCTTTCACGGGTCCACATATACTTCTCAGCACTTTTCTTTCAAAAGTATCCAGCATTTCAGCCATCTTTACCGTCAGTGTCAGCGCCTCACATTCATATGCCAATACAGTTCTAACAATGGTCTTATATATGGTTATTTTGGTTTTTCTGTGGACACTACGTGACTTAAACACTGGCAGCAAAGAGAAGTATGTTTTGTTGGCTGCTGTGATTCTCCTTCTGATTTCTGCTGGATCCTCATTATTTTCTGTCAGACTGGAGCCCAGGTAGGCAAATTGGTCGACCACTTCGTATAAGTAGTTGTCATTGAATTGTGCACTACTTCTTCTTCTGTGTGAAGGGTTCCGGCTCTGTATCATCATTTTCGTTTTGTTGACATTAACCTGCAGTCCTACTTCACGTGCCGCTGTTTCTAAAGGATCGAAGACCTCCTTAATGGCTGATCTAAAGTTTTTAGCGTCTAGCATGTATGAAACGAATCACTGTGCGACGTTTCTTTGTAATGTCTTATTTGAGGCATGTACATTTAGTAATTACCGGGTGATGAGCGTAGTATTTAGGTGTGAGTATCTATGTTTGTAGGTGTGAGTGGTGGTGATCTGTGGAGGGATATCGATGCGCATTAAATATTTTAAATCATTGTCATGGTGCTCCTTTTAAATTTGGGCAGTGAATCTGAGAAAGTGTCGATGTATGCACATAATGTCGTTCCAATATGTACTTTAGACGGTTTTTGCAAATAACGTTTTTTCTGTAAAATTAGACATATATTAATATTTTTTGGACATATATGTAGGTATATGAACGGGCTTCAAGCCCGCAACCGCACTACTAGCGTAGATCGACAAGAGAAGATCGCCTAGAACATTATTCAAGTCCACTAAATTTTTAATTTAAAATTTGAACCACTTATCATATCAAACAAATGATAATGCAGGTACCAAAATTATTTTATAAATTCTTTATTCGAGATAAGTCTTTCTTTTGACAGATACTAAGAAGAAGTAATAGAGTTAAGATAGGTAACTGAGACAACCTCTTTTTTCTAAACTAGGTCCAGTTACTTTAGAGGCCCTTCACTTAGCTATTTCGTTCAAATTGATTAATTAATTTATTTATTTATTGTAAGAAACAAACAGCAGTTTTATACAGGATTTTAAAAATGTAGCGGTTAAAAACGAGGTAAGCCAAAACAGTTTCTTATGCTAATGGTTATTATGATATAATACAAAATTTTAATTGGTTATAACCATTACATGAAAATGAAATTAACAAAAATATATAAATGCAAGTATATTAGAAGGAAGAAGGAATAAGAAAGGGCAAGAGGCAGAAGAAGATGGGATGGGGACAGGAGATGCTCATGCTCTACCTTTTCTGTAGCTGTGCATTAATTTAATTCAAATTCGTGGTCGTACGCTTGACTTCGTATCGGTATTTCACAAGAGTATTATTAAGAATATCGATATTGTTAAATTGCGTGTTATATTGCGCGCATATGCGGGGGATTGGAGAATTTTTTCTAAGGTTGGTTCTGTACGCGGGCAAATGAAAAAAATGGTTTAGTCTGGTTGGTCTTGCAGGTATGTGAATTCTTAAATAATTTACGAGTTCAGGAGAGTCCAGGCCGTAATTCAGAATTTTGTATAAAAATATTTGATCAGATATTAATCTACGCGTTTGAAGTGGAGTAAAGTTGTGAAATTTTAAGGATTCGGTGTTATTTGCAAAAAGTAATTTGAATTTATAATTTATGTGTTTAAAAAATTTGTTTTGCACACTTTCGATTCTGTCAATATGACATTGGTAGAACGGTGACCAAATTAGTGTGCAGTATTCTAAGTGGGGGCGGATATACGTGTTGTTAAGGGAATACATAGTTTTAATATTGCGAAAAGGTTTAGATATGCGAATTATAAATCCCAATATCTTATTTGCTTTGTTGATTACTTTGTTAATATGATAAAATTTAGTTTTACATCTAGTACTACCCTAATGTTGAATGACTGTCCTTTTTATAAGCGGTGTTCATTTTTTGTTCTATTATTGCAGTTATAACGTGCCTTTTTCATAACGTCATTGGATACATATTAATAAATTTTAACGTTTACGAACATTTGATAGGTTCATTTCTTCGCAATAATCTCGAGTCAAATATTTTTTATGAATACTTTTAGTTTCACAAATCCTACAATAATTATAAAATCCCGTGATTTTCACGGGTCGGCGATATCTATAACATTTACCTAAAATTAATATATCGAATGAAACCTAAACCACATGTAGTTTGAATCCTCTTTAATGAATTACTAATTGCAATGTTTTTAAAACGCTTTATAAATCAATGAATTCAAATAAAAATAATAATTTCTTTAATTGCATTGGTCATGGTCTATTTAGTTAGAAGATCACCCAGCCGCTAGTCGCATATTAAAAGAGTAGAAAATAGCGCGATACTGTCTAGAAACTGTGCACCAGAATGGAAATAATGCATTAGGTATTAATTGTCTAAACAAGTGCTTTTCAACCATCGGTGCTGGCAGAATCTCCTGCCAGTGGGCGCGCGGTAGAACTTAGAATCTATTGGGGTTTAATTTATTATTTTAAATAAATTAAACTAGAGTGTAACTACTCGAACGTGTGTAAAGGGAAAAATATAACTTAACATACCTACATGTATATAAAAAAGTACCTTCATAATATAAAGTGAAGAGAAAAAATTAATATAATAATATAGAGTGAATCTTACTATCTCATTAATACTATAAACGCGAAAGTTTGTATGGATGTATGTGTATTTGTTACTCTTTAACGCAAAAACTACTTAATGGATTTTAATGAACTTTACAAAAATTTACTTCAAGCAACAGAATAACAAATATAGGCTATAATTTATAAAGCTAGGTAGGAAGGCGACGCGGGAGGGGAACGGGGACGCACGGAAAAGGTGATTCATGTATATCTTTGAATATGGCAATGCAACGCATGCCGGAAACCAGCTAGTATAATGTAAAACTAATACATTAAAAAGTGATGGTACCTGTAGAAAAACAGTAATTGTTGAATGAAACACTAGTACATATTGAATTATTTGGCGGGTATTAGATAAGCCGCCATAGCTCAGTGTGAGGGCACCTGACCGGCAATCAGAAGGACACGGTTTCAAGTCCCGTTGGCGGCAAGTATCTTTGCAAGTATGAGATTTCAATTTAGGTGAGTGTTTCAGGCTGATAATTATTGCTTATAATAAAACTAATGTGATTTGATTCTGATTAGGGTGATTCCAATATCGCGGGTGTAATATTTAGACGCATATGAAGCTTCTTAATAATAAAATAATAAAACATTTTTAATGAAATTATTCTTGGAAGAGCTACATTTTAGCATGTTCACTTTTTATTAGTTTTTAATTTTTTAAATGAAATATTTTATTAGTCGGGAGGGAGGTTCACAGTGTTATCGCGGGTGCAACCAATTTGGCCCAGCCTTTCCAGATCATAAAACAAAAACACAAAAGTCATTGTGAAAAATTTATTATGTTGTGCCTTGATATTTCGTAAGGCTTTAAACTAAGCAACTAAAAACAATTAAAAAACAAATAGAAAACAAAGACAAACAATGAATTATTAGCTTTTCAAGTAATCGCGGGTGCAACATCAAATTATCGCGGTACAACTCGTCTAATTTAAGTGTGTATATAAATCAATAAACACCGATAGAGGAACAAAATAAGAAATAAAAAAAAAATTAACAAAGAAATTTTAATTAGTTATCAGTATAGGTACTTCTTGGTCATTTATGTTAATTATTTCTTTTCAGTTACGTCAAAATTTGCCGAAAATTCTATCAACATATTACATCCATCAATTCTTTTTTCCCTTCGCTTCGCGATAATGTCTTCAAGTTGCACGTCTGCTATGTCTTCACGATTTTTATAATTATTTAAAAAAAATATATATTTTTTGGTATATTGATATTAAATAAATAATTTATATAATTATTTAATTAATATTTATATCTTTGGTAAGACAGCGACACAGATAGTACCAGTTTTATGGCATGCTTCTGCTGGTAATTTTGAGACTCGAAAAGATGTTGGAGATTCGTCATTTATGGATTAGTCATCTGAATTACTGTAAATTCAGAAATTCGTTTTTTTTTTCTTTTCGTATTTTGAAATATTAAAAAAAAAAACTTTTTTTGTAGAACTCCTTTTTATATTTTGTACCTTGTAAGAGGTTCCAAATTGTTATGGTCCCAATCACTTTCTGTTTCAGTGGTGGTTTTCGGAGATTTCAAAACCAATAGGCATTTGAGATGAGACAGTGAGGTTCGCGCCACGGAAATTCTATCGCCGTCTTCAGATTGAAAGAAGTGTTTTGATTGAATGCCTGATTTATTTCTCAGCCCTTCCCATTTATCAACTTTTTTTATATAAAGAAGATGTTTTAGAGGTCTTGCGTGCCAAATCATAGAATTTCTATAAAAAAGCGGAATATAATATAAACACACCTATGATATATAAATGATAAGTAATACACAGCTTATATTATTATTAAAGACATGACAAAACAATAAAATATATGATAAATCACACAATAAGGGTCAAAGAGTTTCACCCGCGATTCTAACATCACATCGTGGGTGCAACCAATTTGAGTCAACGTTTATTTCAATTCAGCTATCATTATATTCTTAAAAACGTTTTATTTAAGTTTGCCTTTGATTTCTTCCTTCTTTTACAAAGTTTCAAAACGTTGTCACTTTATGGTTGCGCCAGTTTGAATTTAAAGCAATGTTGTCTATGAGTGTAACTGAGTAATTGCTTTGTTCTCTTATTCCAATTCCTATCTATTTAAATGCCGAAAACAGTGTGCTTTGTTCGCTTTACTTGCACCTAAGTAGTATTGTTACACGAAACTCTAACCGCCTGTGATATACGCAAAATTTCTTATTGTATTTTGACCCACCGCGGCCGTCGCTACATGTATTATATTTGAACTGCCCGCTGTGAAAGCATCGTGATTGCCGTGTATTAATTGTATTTCGTTTCGCCCGCACCACGGAAATCGCTAAGGATCGATCACAAGAGTGTAATATTGTGAACCCGCTATATTTCGAACCGCAACGTGAACGTGAAACATTTTACAAGTACGCGTACACTAAATGTTATTTGCCTATACTGTGCATTCTTGCTTTGCGAAACTGCCCGCCGCAGTACCATCAACTACCTATCGTTTCGTTCCCCGCTACGTAGAAGTGTTATATTACGCTCGATACGTGAATATACACTAAATATTATATTGTGAACTAATTAACTGTTTATAAGTTATAAGAGACAAAACCAGTTGCCTGAAATTGACGATAGAAAGTGCAGTGGTAAGTTTTTGGCATTCCAATTTCCCTACCATCCCTCCATTGCAGTTACTCAGTGAATTTATTTATTTGGCACATGCACACGCACTCGCTATACGAACGGATGGAGTTTAAAATTGTCGCAGCTATATTGGTCGCCCAACCACACTATTTCTGTGAGAAACACAAACTTTTATATCTTTTGTATCGCAGGTGTAACAAGCTTACAGTGACTTCTTGTAGTCAATGATGCTTAAAAAATAACAATAAGCACTTACATTTTTCGTCATATAAGAATAAATTAATATTGTTACTACACGTTTAGCGGTAAAATATAACCTCAATCTATCGGTAACAGCTGTTTCTTACCAAAGTTGCACAATGTGATTTTGCAGTTTATACCAATTCTTCGAATGATAATGTTTCCAAGTGCGCCAAAAATTTCACTATGAAGTAAAATCCTAAATTTTTAATTGTTAAATATTGACCTTCTTCTTTGCACTGATATCGAAAAAGGTACAAGTACTGTGATTTGTAAATTAATGTCGAGAATCGTCTATAGCGGAATCGCCCATTAGCTAAAATATTTAAGACATTTTTGAAAGTTTTTTTTTTTAATTTCTTTATTCATTGCATTGTTTTTTTACATGATTTGGGAATTTTTCGACCACCATGCTAGGTACGTGACCGTGTTGTGGCGGTCGAGTCATTATTGTTTAATTTATTGTATTCCGGTGCTAATCTCAGCTCTATCGCTAGTTGATTAAACCGCACCACTCCATTGTACATTGTACAGTGTACACGTAGTACTGGTATGCATTAATGGCGTGCATAATCGACCCACTGTGTTTTGCCCATTGCTCTCAACACGTACCACGGCATGGTGCACTTCTTAGAATGATCTTTGTGTTTTTGAAGCAGCGTAGATGTGACATCTACCGGATCTGCCGGATCTGCCCTGATGATAAACACTGCAACGATGTCCGAAACGTTGGCTAAAGAAGGAGGTAACACGGCATAACACCCCAAAAACAAATAACGAAAATGCTTTTGGCAGTGAAAATCTTAAAACTAACCATTTAAATTTTTTTTATTTTCTGTACATAAACAGTAATTATTTTAGCATTTTAAAATTTTTGTGGTAATTTTTGTAGTGAATTTTATTATTTGTGACGTGGGGTATTTTTTGTCATTTTTTTTTTTTAATGTTTAATGTTAATTAATTTTTGGCAAACTATTCGTTTTTTAAGTTTATTCAATGAATAATTGAAATATAATTGCAGCATCATCTGCATTTGAAAAAAGTTTTCCTGTTATTGGTAATTGAAATATATTATTGACATACATGATGAATAGAAGAGGGACTAGAAGAGGGACCAACATGGTGCCTTGTGGTATTCCAAAGCTACTTGTAATCGGTTCACTAAGAGTGTTGATTATTTGTACATATTGATTTCTAGAGTTCAGGAAACTTTCTGTCTACATTTTAGTGTTATCTATAATTTCAACTGCGTTAAGCTTGTATAGTAATTTTTTTGTTTAGTCGCAGTTATATTTGATTTGGAATCAATGGACTGTAATCAAAGATTTTTAAATAAACTTTTCAGTTTGACAACTATTTGGAAGTTGGAACACATTGGATACTTGTGAAGGACTGGCTAACCCTTTTATTATGACACGGTATTATTGGGAATCGGTGTTATGATCTTAAGGCAAATTTTGTGTTTTTATTGACGAAGTGGAATTATTTTTTTAACAATATTTGCTTCAGTAGTCTTAGAAATATCGAAAAGTTTTAACGGATTTGACAAATAACAAAAAGTGACGTGTATTACGCATTCTAACAAAATATTCATCTCTTTCATTCGACAGTTCAAGATGATTTACTATACCGCGCAATTTAATATTGTCAGTAACATTTTTTGCATCGTGAGTGATAAAAGCGAAAGACTATCAGTGCAAAAACGTCATTGAAAGAAGAAAAAATAACACTAAAACATGCATCGGTGGTTATCAGCCAAAATTTTCAAGCAAAGAAGCAGCGACAGGTTTCACTCAAACTTATAAATATATTTATTTCTCAAAAAATTCAAACATTAGTATACTAAACACGGCTTTCAAAAAATATTTGTGCTTTAACGTATTTAATGTAGGATAATCGCCCGAAAATTACCTTGATGATTCTGGTCGAATCTATATATATATATATATATATATATATATATATATATCAATGAATCCCCGTTTCCCTTGGTCACGCCATAACTTCAGAACGTCTCTATCTTTATATAATTTATCTTTTTTTAAGTTTTCTAATACTTTATAGAAGGTTCTTGCGGAAAGAAAAATTAAGAAAAATGCGCAGAATATTTATTAATTTGAGAAAACTTAACAAACTATTTTATCTTTGACTGTTAAAGTTTGCACGTCTGACAGTTCGCGCGTTTGATGAAACTGAATTTATCAGACAGCTGTTTTTTTTTGTATTAAAAGAATTGTCTATGGATTTTTTAAATTACAGATATTTTTTTATAGGTACCTACGTTAGGTACCAAATTAGAATGATTGTTCTTATAATATACAAAAATGAATATTTGTAATATCCGAAAAAATTTAATTTTAATAAAAAAATTGTAATATGTGGCACGCGAGCTGTTTGAAATCTGAATGTACTGGGACTGGGTGAGAGTACTGGGTGGAGTGGGTGAGGGGAGAAGGCGGGCGGAGAAGATGGAAGGGGAATGCGGGAGGGTAGGGGATGCGAGTGGGGACGCACGGGAAAGAACATGCAGAGAGCCAGCCGGGAACCAGCTAGTATTGTTATTTTTGCGATTTCTCGATTTTACATGATAATATCGTAAGAAGTTTTTCGAGAATAGCTAACTAACCAAAAAAAAGATTAAACAATCTTCCGTATAGGAAATAAATGTCAAAAATTATATTAATATAAACATAAACTGATTTTATTTTTTCTACACAAAACTGAATACATACATACCCAACAAGAAAAACCACAATTCAAAGAAATAATGATCTTTATACTCATTTGAAAACGTAAAATTTCAATATTTTCGCCATTGCCAGCTGCCAAAAGCCAACTGAAAATTATTTAAAATCGTTCGGGGTAGCTTTAATAATCAAATAGAACGTAGGTTCCAGATTGATTTTGGTGCAAGTGATTCTGACCTTGTCCTTCGTACAGTTTCTTTATACATAAGGGTTAAGATGGCATTAAAAAAAAAAGTTTTTTTTTGTGCCCGCTGGCAGGCGAACCATAGTTGAAAGGTTAATGGCCTGCTAAATGTTTTCAATTTTTCCTTTTTTATAGGCGCAAAAGGTTGAAGGAGGTTGAACACTAAAAAAAAACAAGTGCACGGACAACCTTGTGCAAACGTGCATTGTGCACTGAACACACGACATTGAGATATTTATTTGCAATCTGCGGCCTGCATTACATTTACATTATGCAAAGAACACCGTGTAGCGGATGTTCCTAGGTGCACATAGCGTTAAGTGGAGATAATGGTTATAGTTGGAGAGTTTCAACGCATTCTCTAAGAATATAAAGTCTGGAGATGTTAAATGCATACAATGAGATAATGGATATTATTGTTTTGTTTAAGCAGGTACTATCGCACAATAAGAAAATGGCGTTAGTAATAATCATTCGTATTTGTTTTGTGTACAACAAGGCAAGTACATATTTCATATTTGAGAACCTGATATTACTTTGATCATAATTTTTAAGTTTTTAGAAATCAAATTATAATTTATATTCTGACGCCAGCCAGTTGCAACCAGGGTGCATGCAACATTACAAATTTATAAAGGTTACTATTAAAAATCAAGTTGCACCCTTTAAAAATAACAGAAGTCTTAGACAAACATCAATACTTCCCACTCCAAAATGTAAAAAAAAAATTGGACAATTGAGTCATAAATATCTCGGAGCAAAATTTTTTAATTCATTACCAGAAAAAATTAGAAACATGAATACCAATTTAAAAAATTTTAAAACTCACCTTAAAAATTATACTGAAAACTTAAACTGAATGATATAAAAAATCAATACAATAACACCCCCCCATACAAGCCTTGCTTAATTATGGGGGTACATAAAATATTCTACTATGTAATTAATTACTGTATAAAATTTATTTGTAATTTATGTACCTTCTATTACTAATAAAAAAAAAAATAAAAAAAAAAACCGAAACAAAAATAAATATCATTGAATATAATTTGAAAATAACAACATAATGATATAGAAATATTTTGGAATTAATTGTATTGTAATTTATATTTTTTATGAATATAAGAAATTTTTCCAAAAGAAATATATGTTAGTTCTGTAAATTGAGATCAAAAACATTAAATACTTTAAATCATAAAAAAATTCCCTAACGAAATGAGACCCAAACGAATTTCGCAACAAACAATTAATTAAACATTCGTTACATCTAATTAAAATATTTTATTTTTCGATTTTTCATATTTTTTTTTTACTTTCGCTCCTCACAGGAGGCTTTGCCTTTGTTATCTGTGGAGAAACTGTATAGAGGATCTTTTTCGGAGAGGAAAGAGTGGAAGTTCTGGGAAGGTTATAAGGCATAGGTTGGAGTCTTGGTGTTGGTGCGTCCAGGAGTGATGGAGGTATCCCGTTGCGATGCAAGGTAATGTTTCGAGAGAGTCCTGCTGGAGAGGTCATTAGGTCTCCCTCAAAAAGTCTATTCTGATCCTAGAAACTAGAAAGTCGCTAGGTGTCACTTTCTTATCGTTTGCCTGTTTATTTTAAAGTGGTTTGAAGATTGCGTGTTGATTTCACAAAAATAAAAATGTTTATTATTTTTGGATTTCGTAAGATTCAAACCTCCGTTCGCTGAACGTCTCTCTGGCCGCTGAGATTGACTCGTGTGGAGCAGTGAATTTAACGCATTATATTAGAACCGAGGACCTGTCAAATAATCAATTTTAATGAATTTCAAATGACAAATGGGCTAAATAATGTTCACATCAATAAAGAAGTTTCACCCCAAAAAAATGTTTGTATGGGGTGTATTGTATACAATGCGCAATACAGAGGATAGTAAATGTGGTTAGTAAATTTACACAAAATAATGATTTTGTCAATAACTGATAAATATTAAGATCTTTATAAATTGTTAAGTGTTAAACTATTAATTTTAGAAACTTCAAACACACAAACGAACAATTTTAAATTCTACGTCAAAAGTTGTTGACTTGTAACTTAATTACGTAATTAGTGAGGTAATTTAATTAACTTTTCTACGGCAACAGGTAGTTCTGCTTTCTTACCACGCTTTCCACCCAAGTTTGTGACTATCATACACTAATTAATCAAAACGTATTTTTAGATTCACAGGTTCGTCTTAAAGCCTTTTCCATACGCTGTGTTCGAGATTCCTTCAAAATCAAATATCTCTGAATTATGTATGATTTAAATTTTCGATTAAATTTGATATTAATTTTAAAATAAATGAAAAAAACTTAATTAACACCACTTTTATTAAAGTGAAAACTTATTTATAACCATAGTGATTTAATTTAAAACTAGATTAAAACTAAAAAGAGACAAACACATACATCTATAGGATTTAGCCTGCGAGAGAATGATATAGTATAATCGGTCTCCTCTGTGCGGTGTTTCGTAGCCTCCCCTCTCTTGTCTACTTTACTTTGCGCACTTGAAGTGCAAAGTAAAGTAGACAAGAAGACTAGTTGAAATATTACAGCATTATTTAGTTTTCCGAAGGTTACACTTCTACCGCGCGTGAACTCCACATAATTTTTTTTTTTTGTCGATTTGCTTCACTAAATTTTCACACACTGTTTCGACAGTTGTTTCGCGTTCTGAAGGCATTATCAAACTGTGGTTTTACCAGATACAGACGATGGATACATTATTATGTATCGTCTGTAACTTTATTATTTTACTATTATTTTCTTTAAAATGTTATTATTTTTTTTCCATTAGTTTTTCACTTAAGGCGATCCACTAGTTCAGGAAAAAATCGAAATCGGAATTCACGCCCTTTATGGGATGAGTTTAAAAATACTTTAAAAAAGCTTTTGGAAAGGTTGGAAAAGGTATTTGAGAGTTTTGTTTTACAGGTTGATTTCGTAAAGGCCTGTAAAAAAGATTAATTCCTGTTTTGCAAAATTGATTTCACGAAATCAAGCGACGCGGAGTGACGCGTCCATCTCCCGCTCAGTTTGGGGCGTGACTGAGGTTTGGCGTCTGTGGCGTGAACAGTAGTTCTTCGGTGGACGCCATAGGGTTCAATTTGAAAAACCGCATTCATCGACTAGCGGCCGTATTATAAAATAACAACGCGAAAATGCATATTTTATTTTATTTTGGGAAGATTGGGTATAAATATCAACTTTTTTTGGAATCATTATAAAATAAACTGAATTTGCCACATTATACAATAAGGTGGGTCATTTAAAAAAAAATGATAATTTTAGATTCTGTTAGCGATAAAAGGGTGCCAAATGGGTTCAAACCGACGTGTTTAAAATTTTTTAAATTTCTGATACGATCTTCTTCCTCCGGATTCACTTCAAAGTTTTGAAAATTTTCATTTTTAGAGGTATTTTCTAGTGTGTATAAAAGTTACTACGAATCCTTTATACTATATTTTTTGTAATATTCTATGGCAAATATGGTACGTATTTACGAATTCATTTACAAAAAAACCGAGTTTTGATTATTAGTGGCTCGAGGTGAGGGCGGGGGAAGCACCGATTACACTAAGCGCAGCGACTCTGCGCACCCGACGTCGGAGTTTGGAGTCAGTATCGCTACGGCTCAGAATGCGTTAAAAAGTCCCATATTTGGTTAAATTTGCGACGTTAAAGACAATGATTTACCAACTTATTGTGATGTTCTGAAGTTTTTTGAGTGGACCAGGCATCAAATAAAATTAAATCAAGAGACCAAACTAGAACCCAAATTTTAGCAAATAGAGTGTACTGTGACAGCACGAATTGAAGAAATATGGAGAAAGGCTTCTATTCCCATCGTTACACACTCGCGAGTAGCACGCATGTTGAGGTCATATCATTTTAATTGCAAAAACCTTCATAAGTCACATCCTAAAATACCGGAGAAAAAAATGGAGGAATTCCGTCGCAGAAGTAAAGTGCTGTTTGATATTTCGTCTTGCAAATGCAAAGATTTCAGTAAATGTGACTGTCCTAAAGATAAAAAAAATACCTGTAAATGAACAGAATTTCATTAGTGACCAACGTACTACACGAAAAATGATAATAGGAAATGTGGATACCGCTACAACAAAACGAATGAAAACTGCGTTGAAAAGAAAACTTCTGAAGCAAAAATCCTTGCGTACGTCTAAAAAGGAAAGCACAGGTAAGCCAACTACCTCTCTGATCGATATTTCCACGTCTTCTTCATCAAATGAATCCGATTGCAATGATGTTTTCAAACCAAATGTTGTATCTCAAATGCCTCAGAAGCAGGCTGCGGTCACTATTGATTATTCTACACTGTCGAAAACTTGTGATAGATATGGAGTTTCGGATAGAGCAGCGGCAGCCATTGCCTCAGCAGTTCTGTATGACATCAAGTCTAATATTCCAGTTATTGACAAAAGTAAACTTCGCAGAGAACGAAAAAAAACAAGGGAAAATATTAAGGCACAACACATAGTTTTACAAATACCCGCATTATATTTTGATGGCCGGAAAGATAAAACAATAATTATCAGGGAAAAAATCAGGAGGTATAATACGTTTGCTTGAAAAACGTTTGGATAAACCATTGCAATGGATAATTTGCTTGCTTCACTTGAACGAGTTACCATTTTGTCATTTGTTCACACATCTTGACAGTAAGACATCTGGACCTCAAACATATTCAGGGACAATAGGACTAGCTTTAGAAAACTGTGAAAAAAAGCCTATTGTTCATTTTCAGAAAATTGACGGAGAGTTGCCTGAATTATTAACTAAAGACCTAAGTACAGATCAGTTATGTTTGTATAAAATCGTACCTGCAGTTACGGTGGGGGAATTATCCGAAGATTTAGGCCACAAATCTCCTGGAAAAATGTCTCATGCCAGATGGCTTACGCGTGCTAACCGAATTCTTCGTCTTTATGTTGCAACGGAAGCTCCTACAGAGAATCTTATTATTTTAGCAACGTACGTTGTTAAAGTTTATGCTCCGACTTGGTTCAGTATTAAAACTCATCCCACCTGTAAAGATGGAGCACGTCACCTATGGCAGCTAATTTCAGCGTCTAGATACTTATCCCCTGAACTAAAAACTATAATTGATCCAGTCGTAGAAAGAAACAGTTACTTCGCACACCCCGAAAATTTACTACTTGCAATGTTAACTGACCCTCACAAGCATATCCGGGAATTAGCTGCGCGTCGTGTTCTAAAAGCACGCAGTAAGAAACTAAGTAAAACAAGGCTGTTCCAACTTCCAAACATAAACCTCGATGCATCATATTACTACGACCTTATTAATTGGCAGCAAAATGTAACCGAACCCCCAATACTGAAGAATATATCGGATGAAGATCTTCAATTATTTGTAGCACAGGGGGGAGAAGGTAACTTGCCTCTTCTGCGTCTGCCAGGTCATACACAAGCTTTTGAATGAGCTGTAAAGACTGTTACTGAAGCCTCGACTACTTTATGTACGAAGTCTGCAAGAGAAGGTCTTATTAAGGCAAAGATTGAGTCTCGCAAAATAATGCCGAAATTCGAGAGTAAGAAGGATTTTGCTGGTATTTGAATACACTGTCTTGAGATAATGTTAATTATAATCATATATTTTTTTAATAAATAAGTCAGAATATTCTCTCTAATTTGTGTTTTATTGAAAAAAAGTTAATTTTTAATTGTTTATCTTTTATTTTTTAGAGATTTAACAAGGGTGGGTTTTTCTCTATTTTGTGAAATTTCAAACTCAATCCGGAGGAAGAAGATGATATCCAAATATTATTTAAAAAATTACGTGATTTTACATCTTCATTTAACACCCTTTTATCACTAACACACAAACCAAAACAAGTTTTTTTTTTCCCCCATACAATCGTGACCCGCCTTATTATACAATAAAACCATAATCGAAAAGGGGTTTATAAATAGGAGAGTTTGGACTCGAAAGTGTGTTTTTTAGACCTTATACTTTATTTTTTTATAGGTTTATTAAAAGATTTATAAAAAAAATTACCGATGTTTTTAAGGGCCAAGGTATGTTCTACACGCAGCATTTAATTGAAGCATCTACAATACTTCTAAACGATCAAATTTTCAAAAGAAAAACATATGATTTTGTATGATTTTGCATTATTTACTATGGCTTCATCTTAATTTTATTTATGTTTTAATTTTAATTTAAATACCTATATGTTTTAATTTATATATTTGTGTAGAACACTTGAGTTTTTAACACTTAATCTTTATTATAAGTGAATGTATTTCAAAATTTGAATTTTCTTTTTTTTTCTATTTTTCTTTAGAATATGATTTTTTTCTCTTTATTTTTCACTTACTTTTAAGTATTTCTTAATTTTTATTTAGTATGTTTAATTATCTGTTTCAATAAAATTGTATGTATTAATTCCTATTTAAAATATTAAATGTACGACTACCACAATATGGGTATTAGCCTAGTGTGATAGTAAAAAAAACAAAAAATCTGTAACTAATAAAAATTTATAATAAATAAAAAAAATTATTTTGATTATTGGTGATTATATTAATTACGTTTATTAATGGTATTTTATGGTATTTAGAAAAAGTGATATTCGTGATGTCACTAATCCCAAATCTCTCTCAGGACTTGTATTTTCTATGAAGTTCACTTGAAAATAAAGCCCAAGTCGACTCAACAAAATATATTATATTATACGGATTTTGTAAAAGCATTTGACAAAGTACCCCAACAAATTCTTCAGAATAAATTTGAAATTCAGTATCTAAAGTAAAAACATGATTGCATTATTTTTATAAAGAACTACGTTAACTGCAAAATATTTTTTTTCTTGCAATCGTACATAAAGATAGCTGCTAATAATAATATGTGCGTTAAGAAAATGAAGATTATGTTGGTAGTTCTTAGTCGAAGTTTTATACAGTTAAAAGTGACCGAATTGGGTATAGACACCTTAGGTCAATTGGTAGAGCATTTGCCTTGTAAGCAGAATGTCCTGGGCTCGAGTCCCCGAGGTGCCAATATCATTTTCTGATTTTTCGGTCTCCAGATTTTCGATTGAGTTTCGCAAATATTGTTTTCATTTAATTAAATATTTAATCATAAAGCAAAAATAAAAAAAAATCTAATATATTTATTTATTTCACTTTTGTTTTCTGGGTTGAATAATTAATGCCCGAATGAAGCGGAATTATGGAGGTGGAAATTTTCCGACATCCGGCCGAGATTTAACTCGGTAGATAGACTCTTTGTAGAAGCCAATGCATTCTATCAACATTTGATGGCCAACACGCACACTCGCAGACGTATACCTACGCATTTTTCTGCAATTGGAAGAAATCAATGCACTTAATGAACGAAATAAATGTCGTCGACTATCTAATATATGTACACAATTCAAAGTTCTAAACACTAATAAACAAGAATATATCCGTGTTCTAATGCCGGCGCCAGACAGAAGTTCAAGGAAGTGATCACTTATTTGAAGACTTTGCTCACACATTTGGTCACATATTGTTGTATCTGCCAGACATGTGTTCAAAAATTTGATCACTTTTTTGAGCTCACAGTTTTCAAATAGACTTCACATAACATGGACGACGATTTGGTCGACACAGTTTGTTTCGATGTTATTTCGATTTTTATGCCCTTCAAAATTTCGGATCCCATATATCTGGCTCTCCTTGCATCAACTCTATAAACTCGAAAAGGCTCTCTTTATTCCACTCCATCGTTAGTTCGTTTGGTTGTTTACGCACAAACGACATCTCTCCACGGCGACGCTCTCGCAACTGGGCTTCGCGCAGTGCGGCAGGCACACACACATTTGGACTTTGATCCCTTTGATGTGCGCTAAAAAACCGATACTGAACGGCAAAGCGCACTTAAGTGATCACTTATGTGATAAAAGTATCAAATGCCCGTGCCACACATGTGAACACTTATTTGATCACTTCTTTGATCACTTCTTTGAATTTGTGTCTGGCGCCGGCTTAATAAACTTTAAAAATTATCTAGTTGGTGCAAACTCATCAAACTTTAAATAAGCATTAATAAATTCTATGTCTTAAGATTTTCCAGAATAAATCGGTTTTTCCAATATCAATTGTCTGGGAAGGAGCAACAAACTCAGCTATCGATTACTTAGAAATCGCGTAGAAAACGATCTTAAGGGCCCGCATCCCGGATTTATACCGATTTATTACATATTTCCCTTAAACACGGTAAGTTTTAAAGCTCTTAAAAAATATGTGTTATTCTTGAAGATAATATCTAGACTTTGCCCGTGCCGAAACGCAAATTATATAAAATTCCCTCGATAGAGAAAAATCGCAAAGTATGTTCCAAAAATTATTATTAACACGTTTGTTTCAGTTATTTTACAATTTGTGTGTATGAAAAAATTCACAGTGTTTCTTTAAATGCTGTTTGAGATAATGCCCGCGAGATTTTTGCTCTATTTTAAACGAGCCGTGTTTTATAAAAAAATTTCGCAATTTTCGCATCGATTTTGTCGCTGCAAATGTTAGCGCTCTTCTCTAACATTCGTAATTTCGTATCTCTCCGTCTTCTTCTTTTCAGGCCCGGTTGCAGAGCCTTAAAGGTAATACTTAAAAAAACATAGACTAACTGATGGAGACCAAATATTCAACAGTTGTGACGTACCAGATATACGCCAATTATACGTTAAAACTCAACTAAACTACATTTTCGACCAAAAAACAAATTTCAACCATCTCAAAATGTCACTAACAAACCAGTAAGACAATCGCACAAAAATAACATAAAAACTCCAACACTGAATAACTGAATACAAGCTTTGGACAAAGGCACTATAAATATCATGCTATAAAAGCATTCAACAGTCTTACCCTCGAAAATAAAATACAAGAAAACAAAAATAAATTCATTCTCAAAATTAAAAAAATGGATTAAAGAATAAAAAAGATAATATTCCCAAAATCTCATTACATAATAAGAATAAAACACATCATAAAAAATATATTTTACCTTTAATTTTTATTTAATTATAAATTTTTATTTTTAGTTTAATTTCAGCTTTTTTTATGCAGCATTATTTTTATATAATTTTTATTCTATTATATATAAATTTTTGTTTTATAAAATGGAGGCCTCAGCACAGGTGAGCTACCCAGTGAGGCCGACATTGCTGAATTGTATTTAAAAAAAAATAAAAATGTATAATTATTATTAACAATACTTTCCTCAATTCAGTCAAATAAATAAGTCAAAAGTCCCACAAATTCTTGGCTTTATTCCATTTCCTCTAAAAAGTTCAACATTCTAAAATATATTCATTATAATCTCGGTTGACCCATTAAAACCATACAGTACAGTCACTTGAAATAATTAAAATTATCGTGTAGAAGAATTTATTATATCCGACCATACTTCCATTTCTAAAATAATAAAATGTTAGCGGTGGCCACTATAGAAAGTTCTGATTTACTTATGATGATATTACATAGTTCACTTTTGCATTTCATTTTTGATGAAGCACAAAAAATTGAAACATAAAAATATAAAAGTGAATGATTCAATGTCATTGAATTTCATTGTGTTGAAAATATTGAGCTTCCTCAACTTTCAACATTCGACGTTGAACGCGGTTAATAAATGACCGTGTAAAAAAAAGTATTGAATGATTCACTCGATCATCAAACGTGCGGGGCGCAGTCAGGCGAAAGGTCGCATTGTCATCACATTATAGTCAAAATGGTTTACAGATGGAAAGAGGAGCATAATATGTTTCATTCTTGGAACATTTCAAGAAGTACCCTAGCGTGCAGAATATTAAATCAGAGGGTCATAAAAACCGAGATGACAATAAAAGCACTCATTTAAGGATTGAATATCGTCGGCCTGAGCGAAGAGAACGTAAAATTGAAAATTAAAAGTATCCGCACCAGTTATACTTGCTTAACTCGTTAATTAAATTTTCACAAATTAACGTAATTCCCAAGCGCGTGACCTGATTCGAAGACATTTTCAGCAATGTGATTTGAATACTTCTATATCTTCAGGATACGATAAATCTGGGAGGCGGATATGAGTACCTACTGTAGCCCCGGGAACCATTTATTAGATTACCAACACTTCTGCCATAGATTACCCCAAGTTAGCTACGTTTGGTCACTTAGCTGAGGTTCCTGGGTTCATTAGGTGAGGTTTGTCCGGATCTTGGCGGCAAATACTTCTGCCCACTAACTGCTTGGCAGGCCGGATCGGGAGAGACTGAATGAGGGAGACCTATAGGCAATGTAGACCTCTCCAGCAGGACTCTCTCGGAGCATCGCCTTACCCGCAGAAGGAGAGTTTGATTCATACATCCGTCACTCCTGGACACATCGACCTCCAGATTCGTAATAGATTCAAATATTTTTCTCATGGTCTCCTGTGTGGAGCTAATGTAAAAAAAAAGACTTGCATACGGCTTTCCGCTGCGCACACTGCGCCATGCAACCAAAGTAAATCAATTTCGTGTAATAACGCCAGCAGCCTAATTGCTTTCATATACCGCCTAGGGCTGAGTCATCTAGATACATGCTTATTTACATGTTCCCAGATGATATTCAAGTGATTTCACTTACGCAAAAGTTGTAATGTCTTTTCCACTAAAAGTTCTCGTGTGCTAGTGTTACCGTTGCCGATAGGTAATTCTTGAAAGTATAATCTCATTCTTTCATCTGATTATTATTAATTTGACAACTAGATACTATGCTTTCGATAGTGAGAAAACACGGTTTTTGGTAGTAATATACCAAAGGACGGGTTATTTCGGATTATTTGAAATATTCATCAAATTTCAACATTAATTTTCAAGATCTGTAAAAGTCTTACTGAAGTTTTGTTATTATATCAGTTTGGTCCATTTGCTTCAAAAAACTTGAAACAAACATAACTTGAATAGAACTTTCACTGAACTTGAAAATTAACTATGAAATTTGATGAATTCAATTTTATTTATACAGGGTGTCTGGGGGTAAAGTGCTTCTTAACTTCTGGGGGTGATTCTACGTGATAGTATGAGTAAAAAATAGAAATAACTTTTTTCGAAATTCCAACTTTTAGGGGTAGTTTTGTGGTAAAAAGATAAAATTAGACCGGCGTGGGCGGCCAGATTTATTATTTTCCGCTGTTACAATACGGGCCAATCATCACCATACAATGTTGCTACGATCGTGCCCGGCAGGCTCCCGTCAAGTAAGATCGTACCTCACACTGAGGATTTTTAGTAGGTAGATCTTTTTGCATGGAAAAAAATGTTGGAATTTCGAAAAAAGTTGTTAATCTTTTTTACTCCTACCATCATGTAGAATCACCTCCCGAAGTTAATGCACTTTACACCCGGACACCCTTTATATTTACGCCCTTGGGTTGATAATTCACAAAGATGAAAATATATAACCTTCGACCGACACAATGTCTTCATAATTATTCAAATGTTTTTATGTAATCTAGCATGTAGGTACGTAAGTATGGTAAAATAGTTTGTAACAGCTTCCGAGTAGATGCAATTCTGAATTTTTTTAAAATTATTTATAAACCGACTGCAAGTGGCAGGCCGGATCGGGAGAGACTGGTTAAGGCCTTAAGGGAGATCTTTTGATCTCTCCAGTCGAACACTCTCGATCCATTGTCTTGCACCACAGTGGAACGGTCGGATTCATACATCCGTTACTCCGGATACACTGACCCCCGATTTCCTACCGACCCCTCACACCCTTAACCTTCCAAGAACTTCTTCTCCTTCCTTTTCTAAAAAGACCTTCCATCCAGCATCCCCAAAGACGACACAAGCCCTGAGGGGAATTATTTTCCTCAGGGCCTCCGTAAAATAAATTAGGGGCCATCCATAAATTACGTCACACGAATTTCATGATTTTTGACCCCCCCCCCCCCCGTCCCTGTCATACATCGTCATCATTGTGAGACCCCTGTTGACGACACATATTTTGCAATTTTGACCCCCCCCCCCCCCTTAACGCTCCGCAACCGGTCTTGAAAAGAAGAAAATGGAGAGATACGATATTACGAATGTTAAAGGAGAACGCTAACATTTACAGCGACAAAATCGAAGCGAAAATTGCGAAAATGTTTAATAAAACACCACCAGCCTTACTCATCATCGCAAAATAAGATTACACCTCGGAGCAAGACCGGGTTAGGTGAAATTGTTACTCAACATAGTGGGTTAATCGCGCGCATGCGCGTGTTTTTACCGAGTCGCTGTACGGAAGATGTAGTAGCTGTCAGAATTTAAACCACCCGATCACCAGGGTTAACTCAGTACCTCGTGCGTTGTAACTGACGAAATGGCGAACTTTTATGAGAATCTTGACGTTTTGAACGGAGCTTTCGCAAATATTGACTGTATTCGCGGCATTCGTGCACCACGGCTACGGAAAAGGTTTAAAAAAAGGTACGATCCATTTGCGGCACTCACGGAAAGAGATTTTAGGTCTAAATATAGATTTACCAGTCAACGTTGTGTTGACTGATGTTGACGTATGAATAAACGTGAAGTTGGCAACACGCCGCGAAATGCTAAATTGGCCGCGTTTTTGAGCTTTGGAGCAGTGTTGCTACCGTAAAAAAATCATAACAGCTGTCGAGAAACATTATGATGATGAGTAAAGATTTTTACCCTGAGCAGTGTAGGCTTACTCCACTGTGTAGCTACCGAGACGCTACAGAGCCGTGGTACGGTTTTATGATGAGTAAGGCTGCACTTGTTTAAAAAAGAGCAAAAATCACGCGGGTATTGTCTTAAACAGCATGTAAAGAAACACTGTGATTTTTTTCGTATATATAACTTGTAAAGTAACTGAAACAAACGTGTTTATAATAATTATTGGAGCATACTTTGCGATTTTTTTCTATCTAGGGAATTTTATATAATTTGCGTTTCGGCGCGGGCAATGTCTAGATATTATCTTCAAGAATAACATATATTTTTTTAAGAGCTTTAAAACTTACCGTGTTTAAGGGAGATATGTAAAAAATCGGTCGAAATTCGGGTTGCGGGCCGTTAAGGTGTGACGTAATTTATGGATGGCTCCTTATAGAAGTAAAGCCTCCAAAGTTCCCGTTAGTACTACACTTTTCTATCATAGAATATCTCGTTTCCCCTTATTCCTTTGACATTAGTCTAGTTCCTGTAATGACATTTACCACGTATGTGGTTCGGTAATTAGCGGTGTCCTATAATTTCACAAAGTTATTTCCCAAGAGTTTGAGCCCTTTTCTATCTAGACAGGTAATGGCACCATAGAAGAACTGCAATTTTGTCAGTTTAATGCTATCCCCGCTCAACAACCCAATTCCCGCATTCATCAGCTGTATTTTTCCACATATACGTAAATTATATTTCATAAAATACATGACGAATCATTGTAATAAATATTCGATACTAGCTGGTACCCGGCATGCGTTGCTATGCCATTTAATAAAGAAATTATTTCTCCCTGCGTGTCCTTTCCCATTCATCCCGTCCCCCTTTAGCCTCCACCTTCCCTCTCCTCACTCCACTCCCCCCCTTCCCCCGTCCCGCGAACCGCCTTCCCGAGTTCCCCTCCCCCCTCCCAGGTTCCCCGCCCCCTTCCCTGATTCCCCTCCCCCCTTCCCACGAACCCCCTATCAGCGCTTCCATCACTCCTCCCGCATTCCATACATTCAGTCCCGGTACATTCAGTTTTCAAACAGCTCGGGTGCAACTTATTGCAAATTTTATAATGCCAGAGCTCACCAGTAGTTTTATACAAACCTTGTCCTGACAATAACGAACACACAAAAAAGAATAATTATCCAATTTGGCGCAGTCGTTCGAAAGTTTTGCGCGTCATACATTTCGGCGATTCATTTTTATTTATATAGATAGATAGATGATACTATTACTAAATATAATCGTTGGAAAATGGTGCATCAGGATTATATTTCTTTGCCTTGAGTGCAATGCGAATCAGTCAAACGATATTGGGAATTAATATGTTCTTTGATGGTAACTCACAATAGCCTCTGTACGTACATTTCAACGGAAAAGTAAAGCTCACAGATTGAGCGGATTTATTATTATGACGATCTACGTTTACGGTACCGTACTGCAGCTCTTTCTTACACATATAATGATGCGACAAAAGCAAAGACACAAAATAGGTGCTGCTTCCTCCAAAGTACTACTTTTTATTTTGGAGGAAACAGATGTATCTTATTACGGCTTAGCCACGGCGACAGGAATTGAGTTTCATTTTCTTTATAGGTTTGAGGGATTGATTATTATGACGGCTTGACAGAAGGGAGCAATAGCGAAATTGGTTAACGCGCACGTCCCGGTTAGACGAGAGGTCTGGGTTCGAGTTCCAGTTGCAACCATTGTCTTTTTTCTGTTTTCTGTATCTTGTTCTCTTTCATATTTTCGTTTAGATTATTTCTGTTTTCTTCTTCTTCATTGATATATTACGTTGATGGGAATAACCTTCAAAAGTTATAAAAGAGAGTTTTTCTTATAAAAAATTGAACAATATTTTTAACAACTATATATTTTATTTACGCCGACCGTTCCTTCCTCAGGGCACATATATAATAACTTGACATTATAAAACAGTGGGTAAATACAATGTATGTGAATATAAATATTGTGGTAGGAGTGGGGGCGTAACTAGGGATCAGTGAAGAGTGGGGGGAGGAGATAGAATGAACAGTGAAATTTTATTATTACACTGAAAACTTATTATTACACCATTGTATACTTATTATTACAATGTACACTTATTATTACACTACACACTTATTATTACACCATTGTGTACTTATTATTACAATGTACACTTATTATTACACTACACACTTATTATTAAACAATTGTATATTTATTATTAAACTATTGTTTATTTTTGTACAAACTGCTTAGATAAATTTTAATTACGTTTTTGCTGTATATGCCCACTGTTTGTTCTGTCTAGGTACAATAAAGAATGTATATAACTATAATATATAGCTGACCAGACAAACGTTGTTCTGCCATATAAATTATTTAAAGTGAATATTTTGGTTGTTAAATAAAAAAATAAAGAATGAATTGTAAGTGTGTCGGAATGGGATCTATAACAGAAAGAGGAATGGAACGCTGTCTGCCGATAAAATCAAAAAACACCCATTAAAGTAGGAAAATGAAATAAAGAAAATCAATCTGAATTTTGAAGAGCAATTGAGTGTACGATATTTTTTGTCAGTCCGTCTTAAGCTAACACAAATAAGCTCGATGGTTTGCCCACGCTAGAATATAATGACGAATGAAATATCAAAATGACGCGACGCTTCTCGGGAATGTCTTAAGCATGTGTGGATGAAAGTTCGATGAGGCGGACGTAGCGCCATCTGTCATTCAACAACATCAATAATTTATTTCTATTTGAAATACGAAAGACGGTTACATTGGTTCATATAAAAATACTAAAATTGCAATTAAAAGATGGGAGGGTGGGGGTAGGAGGATTAAAATTTGGGGTAATAAGTATTTTTTATGCCAAATAAAAATAAAAAAAACCAAAAAAAGTTTTGTCAAAAAAAAGTTTTTTTTTTAATATTTTATTTTTTTATTTATTTATTTTATTTTAGTAATTTGTACATTTAAGTTTACAAATTTCTAATTAATTATAATATTTCATATTGTAAACTAAATTTTAGGTAATTTTATGTAGCTCCTACAATACGTCTTGAACTTTCCAATTGGTGTGGACTTCAAAGTCTCTGGTAGCTTGTTATACAACTTCATCCCCTTGTACAGCAAACTGTTCTGCGTATTCGCCTTATCCTTTTTTTGAAGCCTGATTTCTTTGCATGTTCTTGTGTTATGTCTGTGAATGTCCTTGTTGAATACAATTTTATTTGAAAAGTATTTTGGTAAAATGTTGTTAATTATTTTATGTATAAATATCATCGTATTCAAGGTCATCATCTGTTTCACGGTTAGCCAATTCAGTTCCTTTAACATTTTGTTTACTTTTGAAAATCTATTCCGCCGTAATATTATTCTCATTGCCCTGTTTTGGAGAATTTGAAACTTATTTTGTTCTCGTTCGTTACATAGGAAAAGGATAGTTGAGCAATAGTTAAAATGTGGAGAAATAATCGAATTGTAGATAGTGATTGCAGTTTTACTAGATAGTTTTGGCCGAATTCTTCCCAAAAAAGATATTTTTTTCCCAATTTTCTTTTGTTTACATTCAGCATGCTATTTGAATGTTAGTTTGGAGTCTAATATAACTCCTAAATATTTCATTTCAGTAACATTTTCAATAATTTCACCATCAATTTTAATTTTGCTTTCACTGGATGTCTTCTTGTATCCGATCACCATACATTTTGTTTTTTTTTGTATTTAATTTAAGCTTGTTAAACTCATTATTTAAAATATTTATTAGTTCTTCATAGTTATCTCCAATTAGGTATATTAGTGTATCATCGGCAAATAGTCGTACTTTGCATTTTGAAAATATTTTCACCATGTCATTAATATAGAGTATGAACAATAGAGGTCCAAGGACCGACCCTTGCGGTACTCCTAATTTATTTTCCATTGGTTTCGAAAACTGATTATTAATTTTTGTTATCTGTTTTCTATCTTTCAAATACTCTTCTATTAATTTAATGGCTACAGATGAAAAACCAATTTCTTTAAGCTTTTTTATCAGTATTTCTCGATCTATAGTTTCGAATGCCCTTTGAAAATCCAAAAATATTGCTAAGATATATTTATTACTATTCATTCCTTCCTTCCATTCTTCGACAATTACGTTTAATGCTGTTTCACATTAGTTATTAGATCTGAATCCTGATTGCTCTTGGTATAAAATATTGTGTTTATCTAGGTATTGCAAGATTTGTTCTTTTATTATTACTTCAAGAATCTGTTCATATTTTGGTAAAGTGTTGATTGGTCAAAATTCTCCATATTTTCTGGTATTTTTAACCTTTGGAACCGGTATAATAGTTGATAATTTCCATGACTGTGGGAATTTTCCTTCTTCAATCGTCTCATTGATAATATTTATATTTAATAGAGTAGATTCAATTACTGGAAAAGCATCTCTTATTTTACTAATAGTTAATCCATCTGAACAATTCTTTGATTTTATTTTGTTTAAAATGTTAAATAAATATTCTGCATTTATTTTTCCGAAGACCAATGATTATTATAATACAACAATAGGGACACCCTAATCACCTAGCGGTATGAAATATACTTCAAAACCTATTCTCATACCTATCAAATTTACATTACAAAGGAGTTTGACCACAAACATCGTGACACGAGATTTTTATATACAAATTACCCACGCACAGGCTGCGCCTTAGTGGAATCCCATTACTCTTATGATTTCTTAATATTGTACTTATCAAAAGTAAAAATTGGGAAAAAATAAAATAAAAAAATATGACCCATTTGAGGAGTTATCACCTATAATAAAACATTATGTTTACTTCATGTATCCCTCGTCCCGCTCTGTTGATCGGTGACAAGCTGAGATAATGCTTTCACCGTTTGACAAGCTTAGATAATGCTTTCACCGTTATTTACAAAATACCACCAATCCATTTACAAGGAATTGCACTTTTTTTTACATTAGATCCACACAGGAGGCCGTGAGAAAAAAATTCCCCACAGTGCCTATGTCATCTTTGGGGATGCTGTGTGGAGGGTCTTTTTAGGAAAGGAAGGATAGGAAGTTCTGGGAAGGAAAAGTGTATTAGGGGTGGGTAGGAATCTGGGTCAGTTTGTCCAGGAGTTAACCCATGGCAGAGGTGTTGGTAATCCAATAAATGGTTCCCGGGGCGGCGGTACCCATACCCGCCTCCCAAATTGTGTGAACTCCTGTTATTTTCTCCGATATGCGATTACCTTAAACCTGCTGCAAATGTTTGTTTATAAGTTTTAAATTATATATTATACTAGCTGACCCCGAAAACGTTGTTCTGCCATATTATTTATTTATAGAGAATATTTTGGTTGTTAAATAAAAAAACCAATGTATTGTAAGTTTGTGGGGATGGAATCTATGAGAGTAGAAGGAATGGAGCACTGTGGAGGATGCCCGCTAATAGAAATAAAAAAAAACACCAACCGTTCATTTTCTCAATTCAATGTATTTCATTAAAGTAACAGACATATTTATTCTTTGACCTCTTAAAAGTTAAATGTAAAATGAAAAAAAGTAATAAACTTTTTATACAAAAGTAGAAAAATGAAATAAAGAAAATCAATATTAATTTCGAAGAGCAATTGAGTTTACGATATTTTTTGTCAGTCCGTCTTTAGCCAATACAAGTAAGCTCGATGGTTTTCCCAAGCGAAAACATGATGCCGAATGAAATATCAAAATAACGCGACGCTTCTCGAGAATATCTTGCGCATGTGTGGATGAAAGTTTGATGAGGCGGATTGTTATTCAACGACATAAATAATTTCATTCTGTTTGAAATACGAACGATGGTTAAATTTGTTTATACAAAAATACTAAATCGCGAGGGTGGGGGTAGGAGGGTGAAAATTTGGGGTTGTAGGTATTTTTTGATGCCAATAAAAAATATAACTCTAGAAACGATTCACCCTAATTACTTCGCGGTATGAAATATACTTTAAAATCTATTCTCATACCTACCAAATATACATAAAAAATTTCAATAAAATCGATCGAGCCGTTTCAGAGTTGTGCGACCACAAACACCGTGACAGGAGATTTTTATACAGGGTTTTCCAATAAGAGGTGTTATTTTGATATTCAAAGAAAAATGCCAATTTTTAATATAAATGGTCGGATGTTTATTTCATTATAAAGAAGAAGGTATGCCATTAATAGTGGAAAATAACATCAGGCAAATGACTACCACGACCACGCTTACAGGACCATATCCTTTTCATGAAATTTTCCATAATCAAATCGCAAAGTGGCTGCCCTATGTCCTCGATAGCCTCACGAATTCCATCTTTAAGGTCTTGAATCGACGCTGGGCTGTTGGCGTAGACCTTCTCTTTCACGTGGTCCTAAAGGAAGAAGTCGCAAGGTGTTAAATCACAAGATCTCGGTGGCCAATTGTGATCACCTCTTCGAGAGATAACACGGTCCGGAAACTTTTCCCGTAAAAGATCGATGGTTTCGTTGCTTGTGTGGCACGTAGCGCCGTCTTGTTGAAAGTAAACGTTGTCCAGATCAATACCATCCAATTTCGACCATAAAAAATCATTAATCATCTCTCGATAGCACAATCCATTCACCGTAACTGTTGATCCAGCCTCATTTTCGTAGTGAATTTTAATAATTTCAATGCGTTGTTGAAGCGTGTATCGTTCCATTTTTATTAATGGCGTAGTTTCTACTTGTCAAACGTCAAAAAATGACAGCTTCAAAAGTGACATCTACCGAAATAGTGGGCTATTCAAAATAACACCTCTTATTGGAAATATGTAAGAAAGATATTGTTTTATTCATTATTGAATTTTCTATTCATTAAAGTCATATTTTATTTGAGAGATCAAAAATATGAGGCATTTTTGACGCCAAAGTGCAGTGCTACGTGCTACCTACTTGTTTTTAACTCTCGACAGACCAAGATGCCAAACATAAGTGGGCCGGCCGATGACCCCATGCAATATTTTTTAATGGGTGTTTAAACATAAAAATACTATAATGAATAACTTATTACTTTGTATAAAACCACTATATTTAAAACAATATCAACATGTTTCGACAACAATGTTGTCTTCATCAGGATATGTTACTATGATACAATAAATGAAAAACAAGTATAGACAAATTAAAATAAATTATAACAAAGACAAAATATTAAAAAGTAGAGGTGATTAATTACTTACTAATCATAAAAATAGTTATACAAAATTTAATTTAAAAATTATTTAAGGAAAAATAAAATTGCATTTAGATAATAAAATTTTTAAAGAATAATTAATTAAAATAATTAGTCTAAATCAAAAAATCAATAATTATAATTAGTTGTAAGTATTAATAAGAAAATAAATTTAAAAGATGGCTATTTTTAAAAAAGGTTTGGTTATTTATAATATTTAATTTACTATTAATGCTTTTTCTAATTTCTAAAATTTCTAAATTATCTAATTGTATGCCCGTAGTGTTAGTATGTAAAATTTTAAGACCTGTATTAATATCAAAAGAATGACTTGTTTCCAAAATATGGTTGGCAAATTCAGAATAATTATTATTATTTAAACATCTTATATGTTCCTTAACTCGAATGTTAAAATTTCTAGAAGTTTTTCCAATATAAAAAAAGTTACAATCATTACAAATTAATTTATAAACCCCAGATTTGTTCAAAAAATCACATTTATCCTTATTATTTAATATATAATTTTTTAATTTGTTGTTTGTATAAAAAGCTGGTTGTACATTATTTGGCATGTTTTTAATTATTAAATTTGAAATGTTATTATTTAAAAATAAAATTTTTCTCCAATTATTATCATTTTCAACAACATGTGGATAGATAAAAGATCTAAAAAACTTTTTCTTATATTTTTTGTTTAACATATTGTCTATTAATTTTGAATTATAACCATTATTAATTGCAATTTGTTTAATAGTATTTAATTCTGTTTTAAAATTACTCAAAGATAAGGGAACATTAATTAATCTACTTAGTAAGGTATGAAAAGCTGCTAATTTTTGTGAATATGGATGATTAGATGTTTCATGTATAATGATATCTGTATATGTATCTTTACGAAAAATGTTAAATTCAAATTTATTATTAATGATAGAAATATTTAAATCCAAAAAATTTAAACTGTAATTATTTCCAATTTCTAGGGTAAATTTAATTTTTTTGTTGAGTTTATTAATGAAATTTAAAAATATATTTAATTGTCTATTAGTGCCAGTCCATATACAAAAAATATCATCTACATATCTTTTCCAAAAGTAAACATATTTTAATAATAACGCACGACTTTTAAAAAGTTTATCTTCAAAATTGTTTAAAAAAATATCTGCTACTAGGGGACTAGTGCTTGAACCCATTGCTAATCCATCTTTTTGTTTGTAAATAATATTGTCAAATTGAAAATAATTTTGTTTTAAAAATTTTATATAAATCCTGTGAAAAGTTTTTGGAAATGTTTGAGGAATCTAGTAATTCTTTAATAATAAATTTAGTTTCAAAAAGAGGAACACTAGGAAATAAGTTAACAACATCGAATGATATTAACATAGCATTTTTAGGTACATCCAAAGATTTTAATTTTTCAATCAATTCAAGGGAATTTTTTATTGTGTGTTTAGGATTAAAAATTTTGTTATCAAAAATTAATTTATTTATTGTAGAAGCCAACTTATAACTAGGTGCACTACAATTGGATACAACCGGTCTAATAGGTTTTTCTAATTTATGAATTTTTATCAAACTGTACAATTTTGGAATTTGTGGATTATTAATTGTTAATTTTTTGTTTTTAAATAAACTAATAATATTTTCACTTTTGCAAGATTTTAAAGTATTTAAAATTTCTTCCTGGCATTTATTTATAGGATTCTTATTAATAATCTCAAAATTATCAGTTTTTAAAAAATCCAAAGTCTTTTTTATGTAATCAACTTTATCTAAAATAATTATAGAATTTCCTTTATCTGCCTTCGTTATTATAAGGTTTTTGTCACGTAAGTAATTAGTAAGTAATTAATCACCTCTACTTTTTAATATTTTGTCTATGTTATAATTTATTTTAATTTGTCTATACTTGTTTTTCATTTATTGTATCATAGTAACATATCCTGATGAAGACAACATTGTTGTCGAAACATGTTGATATTGTTTTAAATATAGTGGTTTTATACAAAGTAATAAGTTATTCATTATATGAAAAAATGATGCCACAAAATAAATTTGCGAAGTTTGAAGAAATAAAAATACTATTTTAAAAGTTTAAAAGTGTTTTTGCAAATTTTGAAGAAGTAATTTTTTTATGAATCCTAAAAATTTGGGAAAAACGGTCAAATACATCTGCATTTAATGGCTCTCAAAAACTTATATCCCCACATTAAAATTCGGAAGCATGATTTTTTTAATGAAGACGGGAAATTTCCAAACCGAATTCTTAAAAAAATCCTGGCGCTCGAGACTGAATTTTTTTTTATATGAGCTCCACACAGGAGGCTCCGAGGCAAATAATTTCCCTCGGGGCCTATGTCATCTTTGGGGATGCTGAGTGAATTTTTTTTTAAAGGAAAGGAAGTAGAGGAGAGTTCTGGGAGGGAAAGGGGTTTAAGGGGTGGGTAGGAATCTGGGGTTCAGTGTGTCCTGGTCATCCGCCTACAAGATCTAGACAAACCTCACCCCATGAATCCGGGCACCCCTGCTAAATCACCAAACGTAGCGAATCACTTGGGGTGACCTATGGCAGAAGTGTAGGTTATCTAATAAAGGTTCCAGGGGCGGCGGTACCATTCCCGCCTCCTAAATTGATCATATTGCGGAATACTGCAGTAACTATTGCACAATGTACAAGTAATTATTCGGTATAAGAGTATTCCTACAGGTACAGGCCTATAATAAATAATAATTAGTCCTATATTTTTCATATCGCTCCATCGCTAATCAAAGCGTAACGATATTTTTTTATTTGTGAAAAGCTCCGCGTAATAACTGGGTTAACGTTGATTACGTTTAATGTGCATGTTGGATTCGTGACGCATTTACGGAATTAAAAGTGATAAGAACGGATGTGATTTTATCGTTCAATCATTGAAGTAGGGAGAATGGTTTCTGGTTGGATGGTTAAATGAAACATGGTTTAAAATTCTACGCAATGTTTTCAATCCAATGGAAATGTGAAGTCATGGGTAAAAGCGGCTTCGTATTTAATTCAATAACTGTGCAATTAGTACGTTTTTCGAATGGTTCCATGACAGTTGATCTGCCAAAAATTGACTCCCCGGCATGTTACTATGTTCTTTTGATGAAACAACTAAACTTAATTAATAATAATAATAATATTTATATTGAGGGATCAGTAGGATTTATAGGTTCAATTAGAAATGCCACAGAGCCGAAGCCTCTGATATGAAAATATCTGGAGTCGGTGAATTATATTCCCATTTGGTCTCTGGTAGGTTGACATGTTGTTCTTGTATTGTTTTGTATTTATAATACTTATATAGTGCAATTGCATAGCGTGGGTTGACTAGATGATCATTTGGGGAAGTGTGTGAAAGGGTTTAGTTTTTCCTTTTTTTTTTTTTTTTTGGGGAAAATTAACCCGGACATTTAAATCTGGTTCGTATAATAATATATATCTTTATTAAATGAAATTTTCAAGATTATAACTAAAAAGTACATATTCAGTGTTATGTTTACAGTGGTTTAAAATTACATAAGTACAAAAGGATATCAACAGAAAAAATATAAATATGAACAGTAAGTAGATAAATGAAAAATGGAAAATAGTTATAAATTTTGGTTTTTCAGTATACTGCCTCACTAGGCTAGCCTGTGTTGAGGCAGTAATTTTTAAATCAATTTATAATACTTATAAACATACCTACACTTTTATTAAAAAAACTTATCACATAATAGATTGGTTACATTAATAATAGTTTTAAATAAAAGCAACCAATACAATTGCTTGTATATTTCCACTGTATAATACCAAATCATTAATAATTTCGAATTTGGATGAGTGCACCGGTAAAGGCCCTATCATTATTTTTGATCCAAATTTTTATGTTATTTTTGAAATTTTTTTGGGAATCACATTTTTTTATTCTATCTGGAAGAATGTTGTAAAGTCTTATTGCAAGGTATCTGAAATTTAGTTGACCAAAAGTAATATGTGTTTTGGGGATTTGTAGTAAGTCTTTGTCATTGTTTCGAGTACAGCGAGTATTTAATCTTTTTTCATAGTATTTATGTATATTTGTGTATAGATGAGTAAGGATTGTTTTTGCATATATCTGCCGAACGTCAAACACGTTCATAATATTGAAGATTAAGTTCGAGTCTGTAATTAGAGGTAGTCTAAGAATTAATTTTATAACAGTTTTCTGTGCCTTTATGATTGGGTCTAGTGCTGATGCAGTACCGCCTCCCCATGCTATGATACCATACTCAATAATAGATTGACAGACTACAAAATAAACCATTTTCAAGTGTTTTAAGTCGAGAAAGTTTCGTAACGTTCTGAAAAAGTGCATGGTTTTTCTTATTTTGTTTGCAATTATTTGAGTGTGAATATTCCATTTGAGATATGGATCAATTGTGAGGCCGAGATACTTCATCTGTGTAGTGCGCTCAATGTAGGGACACTGACAAGATTCATCGGAATTTAAACATGTGTGTATTCTAATAGAGGCGTCATCATGAGGTTGACCTGTTATATTTATGCTTGATGTGACATATTTGGTTTTCTCAGTGTTCAATGTGAGCGTATTTGTATCTAACCAGTTTTTTATAATGTTTATATCCGTTTCAGCTTTTTTGTAAACAGCTTGCCAAGTGTCAGCTTCAAATAGTAAAACAGTGTCATCGGCAAAACTAACTATTTTTCCCTGAATGTTAATGTTACATAAGTCGTTGATATATAAAAGGAACAAAGATGGTCCTAATATGTTACCTTGAGGTATCCCATAGTGAGTTGAGCACTGATTGCTAAGTGTGTTCATTATTTTTACTTGTTGCTTGCGGTCATCAAGGTAGCTCTTAAAAAAGTTAAGTTCATTGCCTGTAATACCGATTATTTGAAGTTTGTTTATTAATTTACTGTGTGATATTGTATCAAAGGCTTTAGAAAGGTCTAAAAATATTGAAATACATTTTTTGCTTTTATCAAGGCTTTTTACAATGAAGTCAGTTACGGCGGCAATAGCGTCAGAAGTACTCTTGTTTTCTTGAAACCCGTATTGATTTTCTGAGAGTACTTTATGGCTTGCCAGAAATTTTACCAACTGTGCATTCATAATTTTTTCAAATACTTTTGATAGTGTGGTCAGTATAGTTATTGGTCTGTAATTGTTTATGTCTGTCTTGTTACCTGTTTTATGTATGGGAATTACAATACCTTGTTTCAAGTTTGAGGGGAAGTGTCCTTGACTGATACTAAGGTTAATTAGGTATTCTAGGGGCAATGTAATTTCCGTAGCCAGCGTTTTCAAAATCTTGGTTGATATTCCATCAACCCCGGCAGAAGACGTGTTTTTAGGGAATTAATTATGTTTAGAATCTTTTCCCTTGACACAGTTTGAAAATTGAATATTCTTTTGGGAAATTGAAGTTCTGCTTCAGATTACGCTGTCAGATAGGCGGATCATCTCTGACCTTGTACCATTAAATAAAATCATTAATAATTGCATGGCAACCCAGAAATTCTCGCCAAAAATTTTACATACCGACCAGAAATGCGAGGCAAAGTGCTACCTTTTTCTGTGACAATTTTAAACCAAACTACAAGGCTCTTACACCTATAAATAATAGATTACATCATTTTGTTAATAAATTTGGGAATATTGTAGACATGTTTGCAGATTCTGTATTAGTTATAAAACGAAGTCTTTGTAATTACTTTAATGAAACGTATGATTTTTATTTTAATAAATTTTATTTTGTAATATTATTTTAATCATTATAATTGTGTACTACGTACCTGCCTAACTATTATTATCTATCTTTGTAAAAGCTCACTAGGGCCTAAATAAATAAATAAATATTGTCGAATAGGGAAAATACGGTTACAAAATATAACCAAGTGACCCCAATGAGATGTTCAGAGAGGATGTACCGCCGAATAACAAAGTATGAAACATATTTTCATTCAAATGCATCAAGGAAAAATCTATTTGTCTGTATACTCTGGCATACGAGCGCATAAGTACAAAAATCTACACTGTATATGAATTCGTTTGATATTTATCCCAACTTGTGAGGCGTTTATTGGTAAACGCCTCATAGGTCACCCCAAGTGGTTCGCTACGTTTGGTGACTTAGCTCGGGTTCCCTGGTTCATGGGTTGAGGTTTGTCCGGGTCTCGATGGCAGATGCGTCTGCTCACGAGCCGGATCGAGAGAGAATGGTTGAGGGAATCCCATTGACTTCTCCAGCCGTACTCTCTCGGAATATGGCCTTGGTTTTCCAATTAATGGTTCCCGGGGCGGCGGTAACCATACCCGCCTCCCAAATTGTAACGTGAGACAATACAAACGAGTATTTATGGATTCGTTAACCTAATTATAAATCCTGAAGTTTACATGAAAGTGGTTATTTGTGGAAAAAATTGGAATTCTATTTATAAATACCTACGAGATATTTTTAGAAATTTTATTTCAGATTTTCTCGAAATAACCTAAAAAGCAGTTTCAGTATTAAAAATGCCTTAATCAGCAGAAATTACTTTACCATCTCGATCTTTGGAGACTTTTCCATATTTATGAAACCACTGAAAAAAAACATTACGAAAAAGTGTAAATTGAAATGTTTTACAAAAACACTGTCGATATTAAACTAATTTAAGAAAGGATATTTAAGTAGATGAAAAATCTCTTTTAAGACATCGTGAAATGCCGAAATAAATCAAAGTGTTTCCGAAGAAAGAAGATATTCTTTGAAAGTCATTTACTTAATTGGGCCGCATTCATAAAAAAGGTGACGCTTATACTTGCAGAATATGAAGGAAATCCTTCAGCTCACATTCATAATATTCCGAGTAAAACCTTATACTTGTAGAGTATAAGCATATCCTTCACAAAAAGTATTTAGTTATTCATAAACGTTACCTTTTACTCTAAATAAAAAAGGATATCCTTCAATAATTTCGAGTGTGGTCAGTAGCAGACTCAGTCGGGAAGTGATCAGTTGTAGCTATGGCAGATGTTGTGGAACTGAGAGAGATTAAACACAACAGGCAGCGTTTATCAGCAGCTGTTCGTGATTTCAAAGAATCATACCGGTTCCATTTTCCAAAATCACGGGGGCATTGACAATTTCATCTGCTATGAATTGCAGTTCGGTTGGTAAATAAACAAACCATCGAAAACAGGTTGGAACCTGCCGCGGCACAGTCACAAGTCAACATGCCAACAACGTTTTACTTATTCTTGGAGGATATTCTCGCAAGTATAAGGTAATCGTTATGAATACGAAAAATAGCAAATGCTTATACTCCTATCTTTTTCTTCAACTCAAAACCTTATACTTCTACCTTATACTTACAAGGATATCCTTCAGTTTTATGAATACGGCCCATTAGTTGTCTTATATTTCATATTCACCAAAGAAAACTATTTATTACGTTAACCAGTTTATTTGCTTCAATTATTACTGATGATTCACATCTAGAAACAAATACTTGCCGTGGCTACATATAATTAGGTAAATTACCACGGATTGTTTTGAAAGAAATTCGTACCTACTGTATATCCAAGAATGTTTATTGATTTAGATGTAGTCATTTGAATGAACCCTCTATTTGTGATTACAATAATATCCATGTTTTGGTTCAATAAAAGCGTCACGGAGAACATGCAGAGTCGAATTAGATAGTTTTATAAACTAAGTAAACATCGTGCCATTGCCCAGCGAGGGGGAGAGGGGATGGACCGCCAAACTCGATCTTAACACATACACCTTACCTCATTCATATACATACATCTTCTCATACATGCTCCTCTATTTATTATGACTCTTGACATGGCACAATTCAAGTATCTGATTCATGTCTTCCTCGGTCGTCCCCGACTACCATTTACATTTGCCTCATAAATTCTCCTTAAACTCCATTCCTTGTTACATGCCCAAAAAATCTAAGCGTCCCTTTCTTAATCTTACTCATTACGCTTACATCAGCCTAGCATTATTTGCGGATCTCCACGTTTCTCACACGACCGAATATGGGTTAACCACACATACGCCCCAAGGATTTTATTCCTTCAAAATTCAGTTTACTTTCATCCTTCCTCTGCCAGTTCCATGCCTCATATCAGAATAGGTACCAGTACTCCGTTGTGGATAGTTATGTAGGTTCGCTTCTTTGAACATAATTTTAATGTAATTATTTTTTTTTAACTATCTATATATACCGAAATGTACGAACGCGCCTAATTCCCAAACGACTGCACCAAATTGGATAAATTTTTTTTTGTGTTCGTTGTTTTCAGGACAAGGTTTGTATAAAAGAAACAGTGAGCTCTGGCATAATGAATTTTGTATAAAAAATTGCAATTAGTATAAAAAACTGAATATACCGGAAGTGAATATATGGAATGCGGGAGGGATATGGAACTTGGGGGGGGGGGAGTCAAGTGGGGGGTCGCGGGGTGGGGGATGTGGGAAAGGGGAGGACGGAATTGGAACGCTTAAGGGGAGAGGGGAAGGGGAGGCAGAAGGGGAACGGAATGAATGGGAAAGGACACGCACGGAGAAATAATTTCTTTATTAAGTGGTAAAGTAACGCATGCCGGGAACTCGCTTGTTTGTAATATTTGATAATGTGGGCCTACTGAGGCACCCAGTTTACAATTTAATAAAATTCAATAAACAGATAAAATGAAATAATATATTAAAATATCTTTAAATAAAACTGAGATGAAATAAATAAAATACAAAAATAAAAACGGCAATGAAAAAAATAACAAAAATAAAATGAACCGGCAAATATCGTCATGAGGTACGGCTGAATATAATGAATCATGTATTGTAATGGTTTTGTGTATCGTGGATTGCCTGTGTGTTATTCAATTGATTATATATGATGAAGATAATTTGCATACGTAATTTATTAACGTAAACATTTTCTTAAGCGCCTTATAAGTTCTGAATATGGATAGTAATAATTCTATTTTGATAGTCGCCTTAGAGCGAAAAGTCATCAAGTAACACTTTTGGCAAAAATGAGTTAGAAACTTACGTAATTTTGAACTCCGTACCTACGGCCAAAGTTGATGCCTGCGAGAAAAATCCCTAAATTGATAAATATCGTGGATATAAGTCACCAACAGCACAGAATCAGATTTATTTATTGACGAAGTCATCAAACTAATATTGGGTATTTATCGCGTACCAAGTATTTAATAGTGTTATTTGATCTAATTTCCAATATAATTTGATGCTTTTTTCGGGTTTTATTTTACCAAACAACTTAAAGAGCTTTATTTGTGAAGCGGTAATAATACAAAGTTTTCGTAAAATGTCATTTCGTTAAAGACATTAAAAGTGCATATTGGCGATTTTCTGAGGGGTTTTAATCAAACTTATCGAATACATAAAACTAATCAATTTCATTTTACACCTTTGCTTATTTTGCAAAATTTCATCTCCATGCTACAAACGGTATCCACTGGAGCAATTTTTGCCATATATTGATGCCATTTTAAATGTCTCCAATTGCTTTTAGAGATAAAAAGGTAGTAATTATCTCCATGTTTTTTTTTTTTTTTTTTTTAACAATTTTAGCTCCAACGTTTATTATTTTGAACTTAAAGCGAAGCTATTGAAATGCTTTATCTATTATGACCATAGATGTTGCAAATTTGAACTTCGTGGACTTTTATAACGATGTTAAAAATATTTTTTTCAAGCAGAATTTCTAATCAGCAGTTCACGGTTAAAATTAAATTCTTTTTCCACAAATATGCACTTTAATTATCAAATATACCACAGACAGTATACAGAAACCGAAAACATTCTATGTTTACTTGAATAAGTAGGTACCTCTAACGGCAGTTTCAAAGTAACAACCACGCAGGATTCGCGAAGTTATAAACTTTACGATTTTTAAATATTTTTTTTATAAATCCTAAAAATGTAAGATAAAGGTCTATGCCCACCACACCGTTCCATACCATGACCGTGCTATGAACGTATGAGACACGAAATAAACACGCTACGCCCTACTATGCCCACTAGAACGTGCTAACACCGTATTATACCCGTACGTAACGGGTATAGTGACCGTATGATAACCGTGCACACCGCGGTTAGTGTCCCTACCATCCCCGTTCAAATGTATGTCTACCGCTGACGCACGTCTCACAGAACTGAACACAAATTACGAACTGACGGAGTGGCAACGCGTTTAGAACGGGGATCATCCGCGTATGATCTCCGTTCTAACACCGTCGCGTGCCATGCATAGAGCGGACCGGCACCTGCAAAATATTGTCATTGAGAATTCGCCGTCAGTCCGGTCATGGTACGTGACGGTGTTGGTCGGTGACGCGACGGGCTAATGGGCAGCGTTTCATACTGATCGATAAAAATAATATTTTTTTGCATGCGCCGCTACGGTTACGGTCATGGTATGGAACGGTGTAGTGGGCATAGACCTTAAAGGTATATGCCCATTACACCGTTCCATACCATGACCGTACTATGAACGTATCAGACACGAAATAAACACGCTACGCTCTACTATGCCCACTAGAACGTGCTAACACCGTATTATACCCGTAATATACGTAAGGTCTATGCCCACTACACCGTTCCATACCATGACCGTAAAAATTTTATAAATGATCTTCCTAAAATGTCGAGCAAACAGAAAAAAACGTTTATAAATGCGCTCCATTAGATAACACTAATAACACTAATATCACGTATTCGATGTCAAAGACCGATTGGTCTATTTTGGTTTGCCCAAAAAGGTTTCTCCAGGATGTACATGAGAAAAATACCATTTTATAAAAGATGGGGTATAGAGCCGCGATTTCTATTTTTTTTTAAATCACTAGATATTTCGAATGAGCCGATTAACAAAGTCTTTAAAAACAAGTCTAATAATGGATCTTATAATGGAAAACACAAAAGTGGATCAAAAATACCACATAATAAAACTCCTGATGATATTGCTGAAGACGTCAATGAATACATCATTTTTTTTCTACAGTTTTCTCGGTTCAGTTCAGTTTTCAGTTTTCTCACTTTTATTTATTTATTTATTTACGCCTATTTAGGCTTTTACATACATATATATAACAATATTAACGAAATTTCGCTAGTAAATAGTGCAGGAAACTACTCTTTAAAACTATTAGGTATTGAATTTGAACCACACAGGATGTAGGTACAAAATACAAAAAACAAAAAATCTGAAATAGTTTTTTTTCTTTCAGCCAACAAAATACTGTCAATGTGTTAGTCAATTTTAATAGCTTTATCAAAATATTCCCCTATTTGATCAAAAAAATTTCAATAAGGTATGCTTATATAATAAAATTGATGTACTAAATATATCAACAACATCGGAGTATTTGTTTCCAAGCTGTTGAATCCGTCGCATAAGAGTATAATATTGACTTGTTGACATAGAATTGCTACAATAATATGGTAGGTACTGCCTTGTGACTGACCTGCCTGGAGTATGAAAAGAAATTACATATAATAAATCAGGGGTATCAAACATTGAATTTATGATTTTATACAAACAGGTTAAATCGGAAATGATTCTACGATCAGATAATTTTATTAAATTTAATGAACAAAGTAGGTTATCGTAATTTAAGCATTCACTAGGAATGCCCATTTTGCCGAAAAACTTCTAAAAGGTTGTATTTAGATGTAAAGATTCTAAATTTAGTTTCAAATTTGAGTATTTCAATGAAGTATGTACTTCAATGAAAAAGGTCAGAAGAAACCAGTTTCAATCATACAAACAAACAAATTTTTGCGCTTTCTGCAATGCTACTCTGGCTTTTTCTTAATTGCATGAACTATCAATGCGGCTATGCAATGAAAGTTACATTTTTTGAAGTGAAAACTTCTTTCGTAGCATTGTGATTTGAAACTCGATGAAACGAAAAAGTGATACTAAAAAGGGACAAACATATACATCCACAGGATTTAGCCTGTGAGAGAATTGGATAAAATAAGCGGTCTCTTCTTTGTGCGGTGATTCGTAGCTTATTGGTCTCCTCTTTGTGTGGTGCTTCGTAGCCTCCACACTCTTGTCAACTTTAGTTTACTGAAGTTTTAACGTCTCCGGCGTGTGAACTGCACATTTTTTTATATCAACTCTGGGCCGTCTTTGGGGATGTTCTGTGGAGGGTGTTTTTAGGGAAACGAAGAAGAGGAAGTTTTGGGAAGCAAAAAGATAAGAGAGGTGTGTAGGGATCTGTAGGTCATTGTGTCCGAGAGTGATGAACGCATGAAACCATTCCTCCCACTACGGCGATGGGTCGGAGAGAGTCCAGTTGGAGAGGGCTAGGATAATTTTCCCTCAACCAATCTCTCCCGATCCGGCCCGCCTTGCAATAGGTAGATAAACGCATCCGCCGCCAAGACTTTGACAAATCACACCCCCTGAACTCGAGCACCCCTGCTAAGTCATCAATCGTAGCGAACCACTTGGGCCGACCTACCATGGCTGGGTTGTTGAGTATACAACAAATGGTTCCCGAAGCATCGGTCCAAATAACCGCCTCGCAAACTGTCAATATTATGAAGCCTTCATAAAAATTATGGTTCGTGTTACATTTCCCGAACTATTATTGATTTTCAGAACTAGTATTGACATTTGAAGTAGACTACCATCATGAACATTGTGCCGAAAAAACTACGACACAGAATCAAAGAAACAAATTAATAAACAGATAATTTTTAAATGCCGTTAATTTCCTCTAGAAAGAATTAATTTTAATGTTTAAACAAAAGAATTCCTTCCTACTTTAAAGGCTTGTTTCCTTTTAACAAGATAATTGAATGGGAAATGAGTTTTTTTATGATGATAAAATCTTTTGTTTTCGCTACAGAGAATTTTCCCACGTAAAAAATATAAGAAAATTATTTATGTATGACATGCATTTTGTTCTCAGTGTCGTAAATGTGATAAGTTGATATCGATGATTTTCGAGTAGGGATGCTCTATTGCAATTTTTTTTTTCGATTATTTTAGTTACTTAAACACCGAGAGCACTATCTTTACATGAATTCTTTAAAAAAATATTGCGTGTTTTTAAATATGCAGTTTGTTTATTATTAAAGCCGAAAAAACATCAATAACTTAATGAAGCATTTAAAAGACGTGTGTAATTATGGATCTTGCAATGGAAAATACAAAAGGGTATCAAAAAACACACACAATAAAACTCCCGACGATATTGCTGAAGACTTAAAAAAACATTTCAGTCTTTGTTTTTCTACGGAGTATCACCTCTATCGAAAAACTTCTAAAAGGTTGTATTTGGATGCAAACTCATCTCAAAAATGTATGTTATGTACCTACGTCAATAAAAAAGTACAGAAAAAACAGTTTCAGTTGAGTAATTGTACGAGAATACAAACAAATTTTTGGCAAATTAATTGTAAAACAAAAAACGTTAACAATCAGTAACTGTTCATAATTTTTCTTCTTATTTCGTATGGTGACTGTTCATAAACAAGTAAGTGGTGGTGTTTTGTGAACAAATAAACAAACAAACAAACAAACAAACCTGTGCGGAGTTCATATTTTACATAAAATGTTATTATGTCTTTTTAAGTAAAAACTTAGGTAGGTACATAGTATCATTGTTGAGACCATAATTATTATATACGTATATAATGTAATGAGAAGAAAAGAAAAGGATAATACATCAAGCGATTGTAATGAAGCATTTACATAAGACAAAAATAGAGTAGAGTTATCCAAACCGAACAATTTGAAGATAGGGGTTGAGAAACTACTCACTTTAACGCTTGGTCATTTTTCAGACGAGATTTTATTATAACAAAGATCGAAAACATGTATTAATTACGCTTATACGGTTTTTACAAATACAAATAGGTAGGTATTATGCTAACATTGATCATCATTATTGAGGTATGTTATTGTAGCCAGTTTATAACTATATTCAGTGAGGTTGATTACATTACATGTATTTCTGAAAATAATTGCCAAATGCATGCTATCTAGGAACAAGTGAGTATCTAAACGACTCAGCCATGATAATGCTGTTGCAATTAAAAAAAATCTAGATCAAGTAGTTCTTGTTAGTAAATTGAAGGTCGCTATAAAAATCATATACCTATTATCATAAGATGCAGGTACGTGTGACATTGAAATAAAACCAAAACATCGCTTTATTTGTTGACACTTACTACTAATAGCCAGCCTAATTTCGCCATCATCGTAGCTTCATCAGGACAGTTTCATATAGTGTTATGCTTCCCTGATGATACCACAATGGTATCGAAACCCGGTTGACATTAGTATAAAAAATAATAGTAATTGAAAACATAAAAATCCTAAATTGCTTGCTTTCGAAAAATCAACAATTTCCAAAAGTTTTTTGGTGTTACTGGTTGTACCTAAGTGACATGTGTCTATTTTATTCGTGATAGACAACTCAAAATCATACAATTTCAACACTTCCTTTAAAAATTCATTAAAAGTGATAAAAAATGGTTAAATGGGTTACGTTAGTTTGGGTTGTGGGCTAACTTTTAATGAATTTTCAAAGGGGTGTTAAAGTGCTACTTTGTTGAGTTATCGTGGAACAACTCTGTTTTCATTTATAAAAAAGAACACTCACCTCGTCCTTCTTGATGTTCAATCTCAACTGCTAGAGAGCCTCCCTTCAGTGCAGATCTCAGTACTCTGAATGCAAAATTCCCCAGTTCCAAGCGAACTGCATGCGTGTTAAAGAACCTAGCCACCCCTCCTTCATTAGATCTCCCAGTGTCCTTTACGACAGCTGCGATGGGCTCAATGCTGAACATGTCAAACACTTTGATTGTTTTGTTCTGTCTCACCCCATTGACGATTTCTTTGGCCAGGTGCGTGATGCAAGTTGCATTGTCGCGGCAACTCAATTCTTCGACATCATTGCTGAATTCGTACGATTTACACAGGTGTGCGAACGCAATTATGCACAAAACTAGATGCTTTATAGACGGAGACATCTTAGGTAGAATTATTGAATAGTCAGTATCCAAATCGAAAATAAAGTTTCAAACTTTCGAGTTAATTTTTAAAAAATTTATGGTCTTTTATTGAATTTTACTGCTCCCACAAGAATCACGCACCATTTTTCACAAAAAGTCTTTTAAAAACACAGATTTTAATTGTTTAAAGGTAGATCGTAGCCATTTCAGCCTCCTCTTAGTATCAGGAGTACACGTTGAATGAGGAGGTTGCTATGCACTTGTAATGTAACTGATGTTTCAGTGAGAGAGTGAGGGAAACTTTGCACGCTGAGGGTTTGAGTGGTAAATGAAGAAAATGCTTATTTTGCAAGCATTTTTATGCTCTGTTACGCAGTGGTAGCCAACCTCGACAGTACATCATACTTCAGCGCATATCTACACGTACGTGAGGGGGATCTAATGCGAGAGATCGACAACCTTGCGGCTATTGCCTCTCGGTCTTGTTTGAGGTATATCGTAAAAGGTTTTTTCGCAGCAACGTCGGCAGTGTTAAATAATTTTAAAGGAAAGGGTAGAATTTTGTAAACCTTTAAAATTAATGTTCGCGTGCATTCTCCACAACATTCATAGTATTAATATTTCTATTTTTGAGAGTGGTGGAATTCCATTATAATAAATTCATTTGCCAAGTCCCCATTTCATAATAATTTTCATAATAATTTCGAAATTAAAATATGTATTTAGTTTAGACCATTCTTACTCCAATGTAAACATGTATCCCTTCAAAAAGCAATAAAAAATACCATGCTTCATAAATATACTAACGATTTGACAATAAAATTAGGTCATTAGTAACTCATATTAATTGTAAGGTTTTTCCCTCATCAATATTGAAGTGAGCTACAAACCCAAGGTAATTAGCCTACTGGAATTTCCAAAATATTTAGAAATTCGGACATTAGGACAGTCTAAAATGACTTAGCAACAAATATAATTTAAATACTATTAAACAAATTGCAATTAATAACGGTTATAATTCAAAATTAATAGACAATATGTTAAACAAAAAATATAAGAAAAAGTTTTTTTAGATCTTTTGTCTATCCACACGTTGTTGAAAATGATAATAATTGGAGAAATTTTTTATTTTTAAATAATAACATTTCAAATTTAATAATTAAAAACATGCTAAATAATGTACAACCAGCTTTTTACACAAATAACAAATTAAAAAATTATATATTAAATAATAAGGATAAATGTGATTTTTTGAACAAATCTGGGGTTTATAAATTAATTTGTAATGATTTTAACTTTTTTTATATTGGAAAAACTTCTAGAAATTTTAACATTCGAGTTAAGGAACATATTGTTATTGTGTAGTGCATATGTTTAAATAATAATAATTATTCTGAATTTGCCAACCATATTTTGGAAACAAGTCATTCTTTTGATATTAATACAGGTCTTAAAATTTTACATACTAACACTACGGGCATACAATTGGATAATTTAGAAATTAGAAAAAGCATTAATAGTAAATTAAATATTATAAATAATCAAACCTTTTTTAAAAATAGACATCTTTTAAATTTATTTTCTTATTAATACTTACAATTAATTATAATTATTGATTTTTTGATTTAGACTAATTATTTTAATTAATTATTCTTAAAAAAAATTTATTATCTAAATGCAATTTTATTTTTCCTTATATAATTTTTGTATTTAATTTTGTATAACTATTTTTATGATTAGTAAGTAATTAATCACCTCTACTTTTTAATATTTTGTCTATGTTATAATTTATTCTAATTTGTCTATACTTGTTTGTCATTTATTATAGTAACATATTCTGATGAAGACAACATTGTTGTCGAAACATGTTGATATTGTTTTAAAAATAGTAGTTTTATACAAAGTAATCAGTTATTCATTATATGAAAAATGATGCCACAAAATAAATTTGCGAAGTTTGAAGAAGAAACAAATATAATTGATTGAAATTCTTGTAGACCACCCCTCTCCCCCTCCCCAATATGTTGTGTATATAAACCGTAGACTAAGAATTATTTGTACCAGTCTGAAGATGGCTTTAACGACCTGAAACCGGTTACGGTCAAATAAAATTAAGTGGAATAAAGTTTTATATTCGTTTTATTGTAATATATTCACAGTATAACAAAAGAAACGTTGTAAATTGAAAATTCATTAATTGAGCACGTGGAAGCATAAAGGATTTAATAAACTGATTTTAAGACTAATCCTGTCGAAAAAAATAAATAATTTGCGATCAAGCAATAATTTTGAGGCGGGAATAGGTTATAAATATCTCTGCCATAAATCACCCAAAGTATTTCGCTACGTTTCGTGACTTCGCAGGGGTGCCCAGGTTTTTCCGGATCTTGGCAGCGGATGCGTCCGCCCACCAATTGCGTGGCAGTCCAGATCGGGAGAGACTGGGTTAGCGACTTCTCAGTGGAAGACTTTTGACCTCCCAGTTGAAGGGATGGAATCATTTGTCTGTCACTCCTGAACACTGACCTCCAGATTCCTACCCACCCCTCACACCCTTTTCCTTATCAGAATATTCTCTCCGTCCTTTACAATTTCAGAAATTTACACAGTATTTGGGTTCATGGGTTGAGATTTTTTCAGGTCTTGGCGGCGGTTGCGTGGCGGACCTCTGCTAATCGGGATTCATGTAGACCTATATTTAAAAATTTGAAAATTCTTACAGTCACCGACATATATATAATGGAGTGCGATCATCTCCAGAAAAGTTTCCACAAAAAAACTCTACACATAAACACGCTACAAGGTTTACAGAAAATTTATTAATACAAAAGCAAACAAAACAATTTTCCAAAAAGGACCCTTTTACATGGCCATTAAAGTATAAAACAACCTTCCACATGATATTAAACAAATACAAGATACACTCAGATTTAAGTCATCACTAAAAACATTCCTTCTGAACAGGTCTCATTACACATTAATTGAATACCTCACATAGGTACAACTGTTTTTATATTTATGTTTATATAATAAATTAAAACAAATTCACTTTGTATTACACGACTTTTATATTTATATTTCATTTGTGTTCATATCTGTATAACATGTTAGGTTAACTGGAAGAAATAGGTTATAGGTACCTATAAGTTATACCTTTTGTACTAAATGACAATTTTGTACAATAAATGATTTTGATTTTGATTTTGATCCAGAGAATCTGGTTGAGGGAGGCCTTTAGATCTTTCCAGCTGGACTCTCTTGACCCATCGCCTGATACCGTAGTTAGAGGGATGGATTCATATGTACGTCTCTCCCGGACCTCCAGATTCCTACCCACCCCTCATACCTTTTTCTTTTACTTCCACACAGCATCCCCTAATATGACATCATTCCCTCTGAGGGATATTATTTTCTTTTTTTCATGTGTGAAGCTAATGTTAAAAAAATCAAAGTCGAAGCAACATTATGATGTTTTCCATTTACATCTTAATTAAATTTTGGATGGAGAAATTTGTATTTATTAATTGTGTCTCAGGTACTGTAAGCAATGACAAACAACAAGCCCAAACGAGAAAACAATGTATTGTTTATATTCTCTATTTTCCGTGGTATTTAATTACATTATTAGCTTTGACACTTTGCTGATCTGTGACTCGATTATCAATGTATTAACTGATTTTATTTATGTTGGACGGAGCAATTCAAATATCATTTTATTTAAAAAAAATTTTTCACATTAAAAGTCATTTATATATCAATCTCGTCCTCTATCAAAAACCCAATACCTAAACAGATAAAAGATATATAGGATGCAGACAGTATTGGTTGATTATGTCAATGCATTTTTCGGTATCTAGTCACTCGTGTCTATTTAATATTTTAAAGACCCAATCATGTTTGATAACGTCTAAAAGGGATATAAATGAAAATCTAGTCTCCTTTAACGGAAGCAATCTTCCGAACAGGCCCTCCCTCCAATATGCTTGGTGTAACTCTAAGTGACCAGCTCAGGTAATAGGGCTCCATCGAAACCAGAGTTTACAAGCATCTCAGAAACTGGGCGTACTGTACAGGGCCCGCAGATACTTTAATAGTACACAACTGCTAACCCTGTACAAATCGCAGGTGCGCCCCACGGTTGAATTTGGCAGAGACCTCTGGTCTGGAGCTCCAAAATACTTTAAAAAACCCTCTGTGCAGAAACGGGCGTTTGCTAGATTCTCCCATCTTTCTCCCGTGATTCTCCCATCAACAGACGGATTACAATCTTTAGAGCTTAGGCGTCAGGTGGAAATGCTGTCTTTGTTCTACCGGTATTACAATGGAAGATACTCCGAGGAACTAGCGTCATTGATCCCCTCGGCACCGGTGCATAGTCGGGAAATACGCCAAACACGCGCCCAACATTTGTACACGGTTTTTTTTTTGTTTTTACATTAACTCCACACAGGACAATGGCCCTGAGGAAAGTAACTTTCCTCAGGGCCATTGTCATCTTTGGAGATGCTGTGTGGAGGGTCTTTTTGAGGGTCTTGAAGAGACCCATGTTGTAGGAGGGAGGAAACACATAGGCCGGCAAATCGTTCCACAGCCGAGCCGTTGAACTCAAGAACGAGTCATAGAAACGACCCGTTCTCATGTCACTAATCTCAACTCCATTTATCCGTTTGATAGATTCTCCCACATAGCATCTTCAAAGATGACATACGCCCTGAGGGAAATTATTTTCCTCAGGGTCTTCTGTGCGGAGTTAACGTTAAAAAAAAAGAGTGCAAAGACAAGAGAACTATATCGCCACCCAGTAGAGCAATATTGTCGGGAGGGTTACTTAAGGGTGGTGAGAAGGGGTTTTGTAATGCGGGTCTTAAAGAGACCCAACAGTTGTCAAGAGCCCGTTCCACATACGAGCCGATTTACAAAAAACGATAATAGGGTGAAAACGTAATTCTTTATCGAGAATTAAATTATATTGTATATTTTTATTCTCTTCATTCTGAAAAGATCACTAGTTTCCAATTATAGATCTAATAATACATAATCGTTTCCCAAATGCAAACGGTTCACGATCCATGCAATTGTTGCATAAATTGTCTATTCTCGTGAAACCATTGCCCGCGGTTGGCTCAATTGATTTTATTGGGGTTTTCAATACAGAATTTATCGCGCTTAGCCTATAAAGGGCATTTAAAATTATGGATAAACTGAGTCAGGATTCAAACAAAACCATTCATTCGTGAAAAAAACACTCCGTTCTAGATTACAACCGTTTTTAAAGACGGTATTTTGTTGAATGTAATATTTATGCACGTGTGGTTTGAAGCGTGAAAGCGTAATCGAATTAAAGAGCATTTTTATTTTTTATTAACAATTTATGGCTTGAGATGATTGATGGTAGATTGCGGTGGAATAATGACTTAGCGGTAGGTAATCGTGTTTTGAGATAAGTTCAGCGCCATTTTTTTTTAAATGCTACTACTAATTCAGAGTTAAATCAATATTGGTGGTTAATGTTTTTTATAGTTTAAGTATGATTTATGTTCAGGTTTCCAGAGAAAAAGAATTTCTGATAACTTTACAATTTACAATCGATGGGAGTAACTTCCGACGATTATGTATCGATATACCGAACACTGTTTCACTATTGATAGCCGAACCGATATTGACAACGAATAAATAAGAAATCGATATTCATGGCGCTGGCATAACACTGGCGGATCTATCTACAAATTTCATTGACGTATGATATCTAGACGTGCCCTGTGAAATGCAAAATGACGCCAGAAACCAAATAAAATTGGCTCAAGGCCCATTTATGAAAAAGTGCGTGGATTGTTTTGCACCGTTTAGATCGATAGAGCTTTGTGTTGTACCTTTTATCGGTCTTCAAGGTCTACACTAAAACTGTCACCCGTGTCCTCCTCATGTCTCGTGTCCCCCACTTTGAAAACCACTGGTTTACACACGGCTTGTCGAAATTGTCCATGCGGCCAAAACGTTAACAACTATTGATGGGTTACAGTGAAAAAATACACAACAGGATAACTCGGTGGTCAGTTGTATATTGCCGGGAACTCTTATGCAAGATGGCGGAATTCGAAGGAGAGTTTTATTGCGAAACACTGTTGCTGGCGTTACTTTTATACTGATGTTTTCTATGATGATTGTCTAGGGTATACTTGGTTGAAGACAAATTTACATCTGGAAATTTCAAACGCCCATCAATTACGTAAAAATATTAAAAAATTGGCAATGTTGAATTGAAATACTAATCATATGGGTCAATGCATTAGCATTCATTTCTAAGAGCTTCGTTAGTTCTTTTTTTTACATGAATACCGCATAAGAGTCCCAACTACTCCCATCTGGAGCCAGTGGGACTATGGCATCCCCAATTGGGGTATGTTATGAGGCTGAAGGTAGTGGGGAGGGGAAGGAGATAGGGAAGAGGAAGGTGGGGAAGTATCTGGCTATTCAGATCTGTTCACCAAACACGGCTAAAGCCATTTCAAGCAACGTTTCAATTCTGAATGGTGTCTTACACCAGGGCAATACTAAGAGTATCTTCCACTCTGGAACGTGCCGCGAATATACTATACATTATTTTAAATGAATAAATTGTGAAATAACACAAATTAATCAAATAAAACTTATTTGCCACGCCGGGATTCGATCGCGCGACCATCTGAGTGCTAGTCAAGAGCCTTACCGCTGGACTACGCCGGCCGTAATATAATAATAAAATATAATATAATATAAAATAATATAATATAATATAATTTAATATAATATAATTTAATATAATTTAATTTAATATAATATAATATAATATAATATAATATGATGTGATGTGATGTGATGTGATGTGATGTGATGTGATGTGATGTGATGTGATGTGATGTGATGTGATGTGATGTGATGTGATGTGATGTGATGTGATGTGATGTGATGTGATGTGATGTGATGTGATGTGATGTGATGTGATGTGATGTGATGTGATGTGATGTGATGTGATGTGATGTGATGTGATGTGATGTGATGTGATGTGATGTGATGTGATGTGATGTGATGTGATGTGATGTGATGTGATGTGATGTGATGTGATGTGATGTTATGTGATGTGATGTGATGTGATGTGATGTGATGTAATGTAATATAATATGAAAGTTCAATACGTTCATTAAATAAATCAGAAATTTTGCTTGGTAAACGCAATAATTAAAAAAAATTGTGTGCAGTTCACAGGCGGTAGAAGTGAAACCTTCAGAAAACTTAATTAGACAAGCGTGGGGAGACCGATTATTCTATCTCATTCTCTCGCAGGCTAAATCTTGTAGAAGTATGTGCTTGTCTCTTTTTCGTTTCATCGAGTTTCAAATCACAACGTTGCTAAAGAATTTTCCCTTCAAAAATATGTGTACATTGATAGTTAACGGAAACTTTTCTGGTGCTATGGAGGCCGAGCTAAAAATTATCAATCGTCGCTCTGAACCACATCGTGTTAACAATCGTGTGTATCGTGCTCACAAATATTGATAACTTTTTTTTACATTAGGTCCACACAGGAGGCCCCGAGGAAAATAATTCCCCTCCTGGCCTATGTCATCTTTGGGAATGCTGTGTGGAAGGTCTTTTTAGGGAAGGAAGGAGAGAAAGTTCTGGGAAGGAAAAGGGTTTGAGGGGTGGGTAGGAATCTGATGGTCAGTGTGTCCAGGAGTGACGGACGTATGCATCCAACCCTCCCACTGCGGTGAAAGGCGATGCTCCGAGAGAGTTCGGCTGTAGAAGTCAAAGGGACTCCCCCAACCATTCTCTCCCGATCCGGTCTGTCAGGCAACTGGTGGGCAGACGCATTCACGCATTCACCGTACAAAATGACCCCCGGCACCCCTGTTACATCACCAAACGTAGCGAACCACTTGGCGTGACTTATAGCAGAG